>JABWTJ010000007.1:226613-1426613 GCA_016801875.1 Solanum sitiens | reverse complement strand
CCCTTCTCTACAAACTTATACCTTGCTCCTCAGTTGCTGCACAGAAGCTCAAACATCATTTGACATGTCATTTTGTTGTGAGCTGATGGCAGTCACACGTCACCCAGCACACACATTCCTTCTTACCATGCCAGCAGCAGGACCCGATGGGCAGAATGTGAGGGATCACGTGGGCAGCTTTTTGGATCTGATGCATAGTGAGGACAGAGAGAGTAAAAGGGGTCTTGTTGATTCAGTTGTTGATTTTCTGCACAAATCAGGACTCAAGGAGGAAGCTGGATCTGTCTGGGAGGTGGCAGCGGACAAGAATGTCTACCCGGATGCAGTTAGAGAGAAAAGCTCCTCATATTGGCTTATAAACCTCCATGTAATGTCAGATGGAACTGCAATCATCGCACTGTCAAGAACACTTGCCTGGTTCCGCCGACAGATGCTTATCTCTGGAATCCGTCCAAGCCGCATTGATATTGTGACAGGATGGGGCCGTAGGAGTCGTGTGACTGGATCCTCTATGGTGAGGCAAGCAGTACAGGAGTTGCTTAACATGTTCGGCTTCCCATTTCTTGCTCAGAATGGGAACTCAGGGTGCTTTGTCGGCTGTGGGGAGCCTCTCAGTAGATGGTTGGTCCAGCCTTATGTCGAGAGGATGCATTTGCTATAGTGTTTGGTATCAAGAATTCCTAGCATAAATCACAATTTTGTCATGGAAGAGGAACTGGCTTCCTCAGGAATTAGAATGTACTTAGTAATGTGCAAGCTCATATGGATTTCAGTTAGTTATCCTAATTATGTTTTCCTTACTAATCTCATACTCCGGATTCTATTTGTTTGAGTCTGGCCTGAAATTAGGAGTAAGGTCGTGTCTTGTGCGTAGCAGGGCCATTTTCCCAATTCTGTTTCATAGTTGATCACATTATTGACTATTACGTACTTCTGATCAACCAAAAGCAGGAAGTAGCCCCTGCTTTCTACATTACCATCAAGAGGCGCTGCACTTGGGCTTTGCTATTTTCCTTTCAATTGTATTTTGTTGTGCTTTACTTGTCCCAACTCTCAAGGCTGCATGATCGTTTAGAAGAAATCTCTTTGTGTAAGACACTTATTTGATGCAGCTTGTGTCATCCGATAGATGCAGAACTCACTACTAGGCCATTGTGATTTGACTTCCATGGCTCATAACTCCCCTTGGTGCTCACTAAGAATGAAAAACAACTTCTTTTATGGGCAAATTCTGAATCTATAGTTTGACTCAGGATGATCATTAGTTTGATTATTACTCCTATTAATTTATATGTATATGTTTTAAATGTAACTTTAGTGAGTTGAAAATACCAACATGAGAAAAAGAATGTATAATTGGGTAAATTTTGAGTTAAAATTTAAAGTTGAGTGCTTTCTAAAAAAAAGAATATATACTTGAGTAAGATATTAGCTCGAGCAATAAAAGTGAACAATCTAGAAATGACAATCAAATCAGCTTTGATGAATGTTATGTGAGTTATGGATAAGGTATGATTCACAGAATATTCTGCATGTCTATTTTATTACTCCTTTCGTGCACTTTTATTTGTCATATTATGTGTTTCGAAAGTCAATTTGATTAATTTTTAAAGTTTAATTAATTTATATTAATTTGATATTTTAAAAAAATAATTAGATATTCAAAAATTATATGAAAAGTACTATAAATTGCAATTTTTTGCATATCAATATGATGAAAAAATGCATCTTAAAATGTTAGTTTTATAGTTTGACTCTAAAAGTAAAAACTATGACAAATAATATTGAACGGAGAAACAATAGTGGACGGAAAAAGTATTACACTTCCAATTTCTCTGTCAGATGAATTTTGGTGTCTTTTTCTAATTGGACAAAAGGTCGTCTAAAGTCGAAAAAAACAACTACTAGTAAATTTCCTCTTTTTGTGTCATTGCTGAAAGATGCAAACATATATTTTATTTTAATTCATAAAAGATATAATAAATCCATAAGAAAGTAAAATCCATTACTTAAGGCAATGCTCTTTACCATGACTTTTTGGTATAGTTGCCCCATAAATTAAATAATTCACATTAATCATAGCCTGCAATATTTTTACATGTCCACTAACCAACATAGGATCCCGTTAAAATTCATGAAGCTACATCTCTTTCACTATTATTTTTTTAACAACTTCTTTCCTCGACTACTGTAGAATCCTCTTCATTTTTTTTAATTTTTTCAAAAAATATGATGTATACTTTATATATCTTTTTATTATAAGTAAAAACAAAGAGATGGAACATGATATCTATGAGTTAATAGAAGTAGTATAAATTGTATTGTACTAGTATGTAAGCAGTGTATAATTATGTTCATATTGTAAAACAAAATGAATGTCATGTAGAGTCACCTTTTGATTGTCATCACTTGCCTTACTAAATGGATGATGTGTGGGCCATCCATTTGAAAGGTCTCATCACTTGATCAGGTGGATAATTTTCTAATGAACAAGTGTTAGTTTGTATATTACTTTTTGACTATAAACAATCATTATTTTCATTCACGAAAGAGAATAGTATAAGAAAATTTGGAATTTATTATGTTCACTCTTTGCTTCTTTTAAATCTAGTTTATTAATTTAAGTTTATTAGCTCACTATTTCATAACAGTTTAAACAATATATTTAACATTATTTCTAGAGAATTTGAGACCAAAAAAAGGAGAACGGTTATGTAAAAATCTTAAGAACCACATTATTTTTTTAAGGCTTACTAGGAAAGTTTCAGATCAACATATTTTATTCCTTAGAAAATTCATGTTCACACTGTAATACTAACTTCAAATTTTATATCTAATTCTATATTTAATGTAAAATTTAGTGTTTTTAAAATCTAATTCATATTAATTTTATACTAAATTTGGTGTGTGAATAGTGTTACACTATATTTGGTGTAACACTATTCATTACTCCAAGTCACTTTTTAAATATTTTAATATTATTTCATTATACAAAACTTTTAATTAAATAGTATAAATTGTATATTTTAATTGAATCTCTTGTATATTTAATTATTTTTATGTAGTATTTTTATAATATTAATTTTAGATATAAAATTAATTTGATGACTTCTTAAAAAAATAAATTTATGTTAATTCTAATAAATTATAATGAGATATAACTACAATTACAAAAAAACTTACCCGCGGGTGTTTACACCAAACTAATTCAATTTTCATTATTATGTGATTTAATGAAGTCAAACAAATATTAATTAATTAAGGTTAAATAAAATGAAAGTATAAATTTAAACACATGTCATGCATGTATTGGATTTGTGTAAACACCCATTGCGAGTAAGTTTTACACCTACAAGTAACCTTCACAAAATTTAGAAATGCAAACATATAAATTGTTAAATTAATAATATGATATACTTTAAAATAACTGAAACTAATAAACATTCAACAAAGTAGTAATTGACATTCACTATAGATTATATATGGTAAAATTTTTAGAAAGAATATGAAATAGGAAAATAAAAATGAAATAAGAAATAATATAGCAATAATGAAGAGAGAGTAAAATATTTCTTTTTGATGTAAAATTTGGTGCAGTGTATTGGAGTTGATCAGACCAAAAATATTAACGACACAAAATTTAGTGTAAAATTTGATGTTTGGATTGGAGATGCTCTTTTAAATATGCAAGTACGTTATTATTGAAGAGGTTAATAAAGATGTGTAGATAGATAAAGGAAATAAGGCAAATGTAGAGTACCGTTAAACCTCACTAAATTAATACTTCGTTAATTTATAATTCTATAAGATAATAATTTTCTCCGATCCCGACTTGGGCTAATGAAAAATATCACTCATTTAGATAAGATAATATATTTTTAAAAAATCCCTATATAAATATATGATTTCATTAATAATAACTTAATAATTTTTAAAAGTACAAATATATCTAAGACAATTTAGTGAAATATGATTCTATTATATCTAATTTTTTGTTAAAATTTAAATCTAGTTGAAGCCTATCTCTAAATTTTCTTATTGCATCCGAAAGTTTTGATGTTGTCTTTTCTAGTTGCACCATAAAATTGTGAAGTATTTCTAGATGTGATAAGTGTTTCCTCACGCGTAACTGGTTTCAAAAGTATTGTATCATCTTCAATTTTATCATCAATATTATTTTTCCAATGATATCCACAAATTGTTCTAAACTCTGAACCTCTGGACATGTATAATTTTCACCCATCAATAGGTTATTAACGTCTATTTTATTGTGATAACCGAGATCAATTTTCATGACCTCAAATAAATGAATGATGTTTTCACTCTTTCAAATTCTTTGAGATTTCATCCTAAAATATTTTTTTCGATGTTGAAACATTCTTTAAATTAATAAATATTAATTTATCGATTAAATAATATCTCTATAAAATTATAATATTTTATTTTCACGCCTATATTAATTTAGAGAGGTTTTACTATATTTAAATAATTAATATAGTTGACCAAATTGACACTTCTCATAATTAATAATTAATTAAAATATTTTCATACAATAGATTTATTTGCCATAATCCATGCTGGCAAGTAATACATAACAAAATCTCCATTTTCTCCTCATTCCAACGAAGACTGAAAAGTTGCTGATTAGTCAGGACACAACTTCCCAGTCCTCGCCCCTCACGCTGCTAAAATCCCCTGTTCTTCCCCTTTTTGTTCGTTAGTAGTATACAGAAACAGGGATAGTCTCTGACTCTCTACTTCATCGCCGGTAGATAGCTAATTCTCATTCCGATTCCGACGTACCTCTCACGTTCTTGTGCTTCACCAGTAAGTTTCTCTTCTGTTATTGCTTTCTGTTTTGTATACATTTACATATATCTGTTCAATTTGAGATACGAATTTTGTATAGATAGATAGATAGATATTCCTTCTTATACTTGTTTAGCCACATGAGATACATTTATGCATACGATTGAATTGTTATAGAATACATTGATGGTGCACAAGAAGCGGACAGTCGCTCCTCGTCCCAAACACTCGGCTGCCACCGAAGATGCGGCGATTCCGTTGCTTGAATCGGACCTAAACCTAGTTTCAGTATGTCCATCAGTTCAGAAGAAAATTTCGAGAAAAAATGACACTTCGGCTGTTGTTGAAGGTGAAAAGAATGCCTTATCACCTTCAATAAAGCTTGAATGTGAGCGTGCCCTAACATCCCTGCGCAAGGGTAACCATACCAAAGCCCTAAGATTGATTAAGGAATTGGCAAGCAAGCATGAAAACTCGCCTCATGCACCTCTTATCCATCGTGTCGAGGGCTCTGTTTATGCTAAAATTGCCTCCATGATTGATGATCCCAATGCTAAACATAGACATTTGAAGAATGCCATTGAGAGTGCTAGGAAAGCTGTATCGCTGTCTCCAAATTCAATTGGGTTTGCACATTTCTATGCTAGTTTGTTGTATGAGGCTGCAGAGGGGAAGGAATATGAGGAAGTTGTGCAGGAGTGTGAAAGGGCATTGGCAATTGAAAACCCCATAGATCCTGCAAAACAGAACTTACAGGAGGAAAGTCAACAGAAGGATGATACTCCTAATGCTCGGATTGACCATGTACGGATTGAACTCCAAAGTTTAATTCAGAAGTCGAACTTTGCATCCATTTCTGCTTGGGTGAATCAAATAGGCAATGGTCAGGAAAAAATTAGGTTGATCCCGATTAGGAGGGTGCCAGAGGACCCAATGGAGATGAGGTTGGTTCAAGCAAGAGGGCCAACTGAGATTAAAAAGGTGACTAAAACGTCTGAAGAGAGAAGGAAAGAGATTGAGGTCCGAGTCGCTGCTGCAAGGCTGTTGCAAAAGAAGTCTGAAACAGTCCAAACGCACAAAGATGGAGATAAAGCTCTGGATCTGACAACAGGATCAGCGCAGAGAATTGGTGAGAGGAGGAAAAGCGGAAATGCAAGGAAAAATTCGTCTTCCACAGAGAGAAGGGATTGGGTGCAGTCATATTGGAACTCCTTGACTTTGGATAAGAAGAGAGAGTTGCTTAGAATTAAAATTTCAGATCTTAAGGCTCATTTAAGTGCGTCAAAAGACGGATTGGCTATTGAAGTGCTATCTGAGGCTCTATCATTTTATGAAACCAATAAAGATTGGAAGTTTTGGACATGTTATCGCTGCAACGAAAAATTTACTGACTCTGTATCACACAACTATCATGTTGTGCATGAGCACTTTGGAACTTTGCATCCTAAATTGCAGTCCGTATTGCCTCAGAATGTGGAGAACGAGTGGGCTGAGATGCTTCTGAACTGTTCCTGGGAACCCTTAGATGGTTGTGCGGCTGCAAAGATGCTTGATAAACAATCAAGATATCAAGAACAGGGTTTCCTTGATGAAAAGCACCAAAGAGATGAAACAGAAGAGTCTAAGTATGGATTTTCTGAGGTTTTCTGCAATGAAGACAAATTGGATTCATCAGCTAGAAATAGGAAAGGAGACATACCTAATGGTGATACGGTTGAAAGCAGAGTACATGATAAGATCTCAGACATGGAGTTGATGGATTGTGATAGGAATTATGGTACTAAGAATGGTTTCCTTCCCGACAAGTGGCCACTATCTGATGATCCCGACCGAGCAAATCTTCTTGAAAGAATTTCTGCTGTATTCCAGACGCTTATTGAAAGTAAATATCTTGCTTCAAGTCACCTCAGCAAGGTTATTGATTTTGCAGTGGAACAGCTTCAGGGTCTTGCTTTTGGCTCTCAGCTTCTTAGCTACAATGTTGATCAAACTCCTTTATGCATATGCTTTCTAGGTGCCCAGGAACTAAATAATGTGCTAAAGTTTCTGCAAGATCTTTCGTATTCTTGTGGCTTAGGTAGGTTTTCCGAGAAAACTAGTTCTCGAGATGGAGCAAGCAATGCTAGTCAAGGATTTGACGATCTGGAGAAATTAATTGTCAGTGAAGATGGTTCATGTTTATTGTTTGATGAGCGATTCCTGCCGTGTAATCTTGCTCGAAGCTCATGTCCAGATATAATTTCTATTGACAGAACTGCTTATGTTTTGTCTAGTAATCAGTACCAAGATGGAGCTGAACTTGATCCAGAGGCATTGTTGTCCTGGATATTCACCGGTCCATCAAGTGTAGAACAATTGGCATCCTGGACATGTGCAAGAGAAGAGAAAGCCCAACAAGATGAGATTTTTCGTTTTCTTGAGCTTGAGAAGGAGTTTTATGACCTGCAATGTTTATGTGAGAGAAAAATGGAACATTTAAATTATGAGGAAGCACTGCTGACAATTGAAGTAATTTGTTTAAAAGAGGGTAGGAGAAGAGATCATGCAACTGAAATTGTCGGACAAAGTTATGATTCTCTTTTGCGGAAGTGGCGAGAAGATCTCATAGAAAGTGACAATGATGTTACAGCTATCGGCTATAGGTTTGAGTTGAATGCTATATCAAATGTTCTGAAGGAAGCAGAGTCTCTCAGTGTCAATCGGATTAGTTTTGAGGAAACAAATAGTGATGGAACATCTCAACTATGTGACATCAAATCTAGTAAAGAGGATGACTGGAGACTGAAGGACTACCTTCATCAAGTGGACTCTTGTGTGGAAGTTGCACTACAGAGACAGAAGGAACGTGTCTCCATTGAGGTTGGTGCATCATTTAATGCTCTATTATTATTTTTTGCTGTTTTTGGTTTAATCGTTTCCTCCTCTACAATTTCTCGAATTCAGCTGAGTAAAGTAGATGCTCGAATCATGCGAGTAGTTGCTGGGATGCAGCAGCTGAGAGTAGAGCTTGAGCATGCATGTGCCCAGGATTACCGGAGGATTTTAGTGACTCTGTTGAAATCATATATCCGGGTGTGTACTTAGCATCTACTTTTGTGATAGTTCAATTATTGCTTCTGGGATCTTTTACTTCTATTTCTCTCTTCCTTCATACTACCATTTACCTCTGTTGTACTATTCTTTTATGATGATGATGGTCTTTTCTTTCTTCAGGCACATCTGGAGGATCTGGCTGAGAAGGATGCTACCAAGAAGTCTGATGCTGCCAGTGAAGCACTTTTGGCTGAACTTGCTCATGATTCCAAGAAAAGTTCTCGTCGAGGCAATGGTTGTTCTAAGCATACACATGAAAAGATGAAAGATAAGAAAAAAAGCAAAGAGTATCGGAAAGCCAAGGGTTCAAAGGTTAGACTTTTTCTGATGCAAATGTTAGTGTGTTTAACTTGGAAAGTAATCAGTTGACTCTTATTTGCAGCCTACTAGTGGAAACAAACTGCCTTTGCTTCATCATCGGACTATGGAAGATGTGTATGTCTTTTCCCAAAGAAATGCTTTCTCCATAAGCTTGAATCTCCATGTTATGTAGAAGTCATGATTATCTTTAATATCAACAAATAACTTTGCTGTTGCAGCTCATTTGCAGTTACTCATGATGGAGAGAATCAAGGTGATGAAACTGCTGGAAATGGTGATTCCTTGAATGAACAGGAGTATAGACGTACTATTGAACTTGAAGCTGAGGAAAGAAAGCTTGAAGAAACTTTGGAATATCAAAGACAAATGGAGAATGACGCTAAACTGAAGCATCTGGCCGAGAAGAGAACAGCAAAAACATGTTTAGGGAGTATTGATGCAGTTATGAAGTCTGATACTTGCTCAAAGTGCAGTGATGAGCAATTGAAGAGTAGTAAGAAGGTCAATACTCTTATGCTTGGATACTCCTATTTCTGCGAGAGTTTTCCCATTCTATTCTGTAGAAGGGAAGTCATTAAATGTTGATGGTGTTACTTTTGAATGATATGTTTCTCTAAATTTTAGACTGAACTAGTCATCAATTGTAAACATATCTCATGCAAATTTTGGAATGCTTAATGTAGATAAACATATTTCCGGACAGTTCACGAAGTCTTTCAAAAATCAGTGCTGAAGGAATGACACACAGAACTGGTATGGCCTTTGTTTCAATGTCAGGAAGTTTTTTTGCTAGCTAAATAAATCCCTTGGCGATACAGTGCCAGTGACTGTCTCACCTGATTATGTACTCTACCATTGCTCTTATTCATGACTATCAAATGAAGTAAGTCTGGATGAGAGTACTCTGATATCTACTCGATGCTCTGGAAGGAGAGGATGCCAGAACGATTTTAAGCTTATTGATGGGAATTTTCAATCTGCTTCTGATGAAAAGGAAAATACTGAAGTTGGTGAACCAAGAGCTCTGCATTCTTCACATGGTGAGTTGCAATTGTTTGCTTAACTATCCTGTAGTGCCTTGATTGGCTAGCCCTGAAGAAATACCAGCATTTTCTAATTTATATTTTTTTGGCCTTATTTTATTATGTATACTGTATTTTTTTGCGAATTTTTCGTGTGAATATTTGTCTCACCTGCTATCTTGGGCAGAAGCTGGTGGATTCCTGACGAGCAATATATCCATGTCTAGTAGTAGTGTTTTCTCTATGAGACAACCAGATCCAAGCCCTGAGGAAGGAGGAACCAAATGATAAAAGTTGAAATACACGTTATATTTCAGGAGCATTCTTATTTCAATTTAGTTGGAGTATATTGGCTATTATTAACAGTTGTATGGATGTCTAAAGCTGTCACTTGCTAGTTGATCTGAAGACTCAAAGCTTAGTGTTGCTTTCGTTTTGATAACCGTATATTTGTATTTGCATTTTTGAGACAAAGAAATTACCATCAAGTTAGTCCTCGATGAACCTTGTCTCTTTTCATTTTGTCAGAGGTTTAGAGGAGCAATTTGTTTTTCTTTCACTGTTATCACAGTGAAGCTTTGGTATTGTGTAGTTATATCTTCAAGCTGGCATCTTCAAGCTGGCATGTTTATATATCTAAACAGTGGGACAAAGTTTGATCCAATTGTATCTTCTATTGACAAAAGAAAATTGTGGAGTTACGAGTCAATTTGGAGCCAATTAAAGATTAGCTCCTATTCCCTTTTACTTTCTCCACCTTTACCCAAGAAATGAAAAGCCAAGCTGCTGGGCAACGATAACTGCTTTTCCTTATCCTTGTAGTTTTGTTATTTATGTTACCTTGTGAATTCTGTTAATAAATAATCAAATACGATGCCTTCTCTGAGTTGATCTACCTTTGATATCAATACTAGGAAATAGTGTTCCAGCAGACAGTGGAACAAAGACATTGAGACAGCTACATGTGGAGTATGATGATGAAGAGAGGTTCCGAGCTGACCTTCAGAAGGCTGTTCGGCAAAGCCTTGGTATGCACATTTATCTTTCTTTTCCTGTCACTGACTCTCCTAAAGTGCTTACTAGTTTAGGCGGTTCTGTATATTGTTTACCACTTGTAAATGTAATCAGAATAAATGCCTGATGTACCTTCTATTTTTCATTATGTACTGTCAATGTAAAATCTTCTAGAAATATTAATATAAAGTGTAAAATCTTCTGAAAATGTTATGATTTTCGATGAAAAAAATGACATGCTATGGGCAGAGAACTGTTTGTTTATATTTCCTTCAGTTGGCTTGAAAACTTTACAACCTCAATGTGTGCCTCTCTTGCTAGCTGAGATCTCATTCAAACTTATTGAAGCTGTTTCACTGTAGTTGGAGTCTGCTCAAGTATAGAGTAGTAATTTAATTGTTCCACCACTTGTTCTAGTGTTCTGCCCTCATTCTCATTCTTTTCTATTCCTTTTTCATAATGCTAGACATGTTCCATGCACATAAGAAGTTGCCTTTGCTGCCTAGTTCTGGGAACGAAAAAAAGGTGTTCCCCAAGGCTGGGACTTTGGGCGATGTAAATAAAATCGATGCATATGGCACAGGGCTAAAGAATGAAGTTGGGGAATATAATTGCTTTCTTAATGTCATCATACAGGTTTGTGTTCACTAGGACTTATCCTTTTTTCAATCATAGGAGTGAGTTCACTTGTACATTCTCACTGTATTTTCACGTGGAGCATTCTCTGAGAAATATCTTCTTGTGTTTCTTTAGTCTTTGTGGCATATAAGAAGATTTCGAGATGAATTCCTGAGAACATCATCCGAACATGTTCATGTTGGTGATCCATGTGTGATATGTGCTTTGTACGACATATTTACTGCTTTGAGCACTGCTTCAACAGAAACGTGCAGAAAGACAGTTGATCCTACTTCTTTGAGAATTTCCCTCAGCAACCTATATCCTGATAGTAATTTTTTCCAGGAGGTAAATCCGAAACTGCATCAACTGCCCCCATATTTTTATAGGAGTCCACCTACTTAAATTAATTGGCTTAAATTATATTTAACGTGGTATTGATTTACAGGGTCAGATGAATGATGCATCTGAAGTGCTGGGTGTTATATTTGATTCTCTACATCGGTCGTTTACATCAGCTTCAGGTATTTCTGATACTGAATCTGCAGATAGTAGCTGCATGGGCACATGGGATTGTTCAAATGGTGCTTGTATTGTACATTCTCTTTTCGGGATGGACACATTCGAACAAATGGTTTGCTACAATTGTGGATTGGAGTCCAGACATCTGAAGTACACATCTTTCTTTCACAATATTAATGCCAGTGCCCTCCGTACAATCAAGGCATGTTCTTCAAAACAATTCAGTGATGACACTTTAATCTCTGTTCAGCATAGTAATCTTATGAGGTCCATCTATAAAGTATCTTCTGTTTAAGTTTCATGTCCTCTCCATTCAGGTTGTGTGTCCAGAAAGCTCCTTTGATGCGCTTCTGAATCTTGTTGAGATAAACCATCAGTTGTCTTGTAATTCTGAGGTTGGTGGATGTGGGAAGCTTAACTACATCCATCATATTCTCTCAACTCCACCGCATGTGTTTACAACAGGTATCAATAGTCTTCTGATTTTCCTTTCTTTTTTCTGCCGTGGGTCATTTATATCTCAAGAAAATCATCACGTGGTCCTCAGTTTCCCTTTCTATTTCTTTTTCTGCAGTTTTAGGTTGGCAAAATACTTGTGAGAGTGTAGGTGACATAACAGCAACATTATCAGCTCTTTCTACTGAGGTGGACATAGGTGTACTTTATCATGGTCTAGCTCCTAAAAACAAACATCGCTTGATTTCAATGGTAAACCTTCTCCGACTCTTTTTCATCGTTTTCTGGAAAAAACAAACGTTTGATTTTACATGCTGATAGTATCCAGTATGAATTCATCACATCACTAGTATTTTCATATTCTTGGTCTCATCATTTGATTACACAATTTTTTGTGATTTTCTTGGTCCATGGCAAGTTATTTTTCTACTTCTGCTAACATTTACCCAGTAAAATTTTAATTTGGAACATATTGCGTCTAATATTCAATCATTTACGTCCTCTATCACTAGAAGTTCTTTATATTTTCTACTAACGTACAAATATCTAACAAGATTAGAGATGATAAAGAAGACTTGAGCAAATAGTAGGCCTTGCCAGCATGATACTATAAGACTTTTGATATTGTTGCTAGGGGGAAACCATCTTAACTTTGATACTGTCATTGGTGGTTTCAAGTTTCTTCCTCTTCTTTTTTTATGATGGGTCTGGATGTGTATACTCCCATAAAGGTAGGGGGAAGATCAGCGTACATTCTACCCTCCTCAGACCCCACTTTGTGGGATTACTACTGTGTATGTTGTTGTTGATGTCTGGGCTAGCTGGCATGCCCCTCGGCTATTTTATTCAGTACCTACTGTCTTCCGCAACACAGATATCGGGTAACTTTTCCTACCAAGACTTAGGTAAATGGAAAGAAATCACCTGGATTTTTTTGTCTCTATTAGGTTTTGAACCTTGTTCTCCGAGGTTCGCACCCACTTCATTGACCACCAAAACCACACCCTTGGTTTGGGTGTTGTTGGTGAAGGTTTAAGTTTGATCTTGGATTTATCAAAAAAGTGGCTTAATTTATTGCTTGATATTTATTCAGGTTTGCTATTATGGGCAGCATTATCACTGTTTTGCCTACAATTGTGATCATGGGCAGTGGGTTATGTATGACGACAAAACTGTGAAGGTAAACGTTTTTTTTCATTCTTCCGTTTGTCTTGTTATTATTTTAAGTTTTTTTGTAAATTACGTATATTTGATATTTAGGTAATTGGTGGCTGGGATGATGTTCTTGTTATGTGTGAAAGAGGGCATTTGCAACCACAAGTCCTTTTCTTTGAAGCTGTAAAGTAGTTTGACTTGGAGAAGATGGTAACTCTTTTATATCTGAAGGTTCAAACAAAGTTTAGCTTATTAATCATGCTTGTGTTATACTGCACCAAATATGTGATCAGCGTGTATTTTCATTCATGCAGCAAACAGATTGATCTGATCTTCATGTTATGTATTGATGGAGCAAAAGAGGTCGCAAATTCATACTCTGGAAAATAGAGGTGTACAAACCCTAGTTGCAGTATACAAACAAGTTGTCTTGATGAAGAGAGAAAAGGAGTCACAGTTGTGTGCAGACAGTTTTCATAGATCTGTCTCATGATTGGAGGACGTCATATTATAGAAAAACAAGTATAGTTCTGATGCCCTTGATACCTGGATATACTGTTGGCAGAAACAAGCTTTTGCATCTGCCAATTCTCTAAAAATTTTGGAATCTTACAATGAGGTGGCATGGTTGAGTATAGTGAAACATTTGCTACCAGTTGCCTGATCAGGTGGTATATGTTGATTTTAACTTCCCAATGGAAGCAAAGTACCTTGTACGTGATATTGCTTCTGTACAATGGAAATGCTAGGATATTTGCATCTTGTATCCATTTTCAGTGTAAGGAAGTTGTATGAATTGTCGTAGTAGTGGTAGTCTATAGTAAGTCAAATACCTCCCTTTGTGGGAAGTAAATTGAGTGCTGTAGAATTGATGGGGATTTTGTGCATGAGACGACTACAATGAAATGAAAGAAAAATTGCTACTGTTGAATGCTGATTAAGTACTTGGCCTCCTAGGCACACACAAACACACACATTTGCACTTACTGTATCTTCTGCACTTATTCCTTTGAGTTTGTGGCATTCAGTCATCATCGCCTCTTGCTTATTTCCTCACAAATGAGATTTGTTTCCTCAACTGTCTCCAACTCCATGTTCTATCAGTGGACGTGCTAAGTGTGTTAAAAGGGGGTTCAATTGAATCTCCTTTGTCGGTAATTACACCGTACAAATAGGATAAACAAAATCAATTTTGTATCTGTGTGAATTGTTGAATTGACTTCTTGATAGCTAAATGTATTCACTTACTATGCAGGTTTGCGTTTTTTTTTTTTTTTTTTAAACAGGTTTCCTGTTTCTCTATTTGACATGCACAAGTCCTTGAATTATACTGTATGCTCAAAATAGTAGATCCGTTGGTTCGTTGTGTATTATCTTAATTTTTTTGGAAGATAGTTTTTTTAATTAATTTTGAAGATACAAGTTAATTGCAATTACTTCTTTTCTTGATGTATTTAAGTAAATATTCCACTCCTTCCATTAATTAATTTTACTATTTCTAGTTACTTGCGTTTATGGCCTCCATCGTTGGTCTTTCTTTTCTATTGCTATGATTATGGAAGTTTTTTAATTTTTCTCCCGTATTTAAAAAGATTGATCAATTAATATTCTTCATATTTTGAAGGATTAAGTTTTAAGACAAAAGAGAAATACCTCCAAAAAGTTCTATCAGATAGAAGGTTTATAATTTCCAATGCTAAAAAATGCATATAATTGTTCTCTGTCGAAATCTGAATTTGGAATACACCAGATTTGACACTTATTGGAGTTCTCATTGTATACTTTGAGTGTATATTTTTGGAATACCAAATACTTTATATTTTTTCCAACAAAAGTAATTTTACATGCATGATCAACATCTAACAATGTATATATATATATATATATATATATATATATATATGTTATAAAATAAAGACTAAGTACTGAAATTAAACTAATAGCAATTAAGGAGAGAATTATGTAGTAGAGAGATAAAATAGAAAACTTGAATCTTCCTTATTTTGATGTATTTTTCATAGAGATTACAATGCCTTTTATAGGCATAAGAGGGGTATAATGGACATTCACAAATTGTTATTATTTACAACACTCCCCCTTGAATGTTCATTTAAAATAAATTCTTAGTAAAGTAACAAATGTAAATAGTTGATCCTAATACGCATTACTTGCTGCCTCATTAAAAACCTTATCAGGAAAACCCAGTGGGATAAAACCTTGATTAAGGGAAAAAGAGTACAGCGCGTATTTTACTCCCCCTGATGAAAACCATAATTTAGTTGTCCAAGTTTTCTCATTCCAATCTTGTATATCATCTTCTCGAAAGTTGCGGTTGGCAAAAACTTGGTGAATAAATCAGCCACATTATTGTTTTATCGGAAAAGGGATTTTGTAAATTTTTGAGAATTTTCGACTTTTTTAGAGTCGCCACTTAATTTTTTAAGAAAAATCAAGAAAACTAGCATTTTCAAAAGATTTAAACAGATAAAATCATTTGAAAATATTTCAAGGGATTCGGGATTCCTATTAACATCTTAGGAAGGTTTTGAAAGCACCTAAGATGTCCGCTAACTTGCGGTTATCCGACAACTAATTATTTGGCTAAAAAATTGCTTCTAACTTGACTTGAAAAATATTTAGAAATAGATAGTTAAAATACCAACTTAGCCTTTTAGATCATTTCGTTTTGCAAAATTATTTTTAATTTTTTAAGTCGATAAAACATCTACGGCATTTCCGGAGATTCGGATTTTTCTAACTTATAAACTAAACGATAATTAAGGCAATTAAATATTTCTGAAAGCAAATAAAGAGAGAGGGAAAGAGACTTGGGTCCAAATCCGGGTTTCTGTCCGCCTTGACCGAAATTTTGGACCCACCTGTTTTGGGTTTTTGACCCATTTGCTTTGGGTTTTTGGCCCATTTCAATTTTTTGTACCTGTCTTAGACTAACAATACAATAATAATAGATAAAAAAAAAAACAAAGGCTTAGGCCCAAAATAAATACAATAAGAGATATAAATAAAGTGGGCTTTTTTCAGCCCAACTTCTTCAAATCTTTCGACTTCTTGGATTGCTGCTAATTTTCCCGCTTTGAACATGTTCGTCAACTTCATGGTTTGACTCGACACAAGAACTTTCAAGCCTCCAAACGAATCATAATGGAGATGTAGCAGTGACATATTGATAAAATTAATTGCACGAGTTGAATTTTTTTTTATGTTTTTTTTTATGTTTTTTTTTTTTCATAACCAACTAATATATCACAATTAGATAAAAAATAACCAAATAAAACAAGCACATTTCATATTTGCTTAAGAATGGAGTAAGATTAACATTGATTTGTATTTACAGAAAGGCAAACATGCTAACCCATTTGCACTTTGCATTTAACATATGGACACGTACAGTTAATTAGTCACCACGCGAATGCTAACTTATGCGAAATAAAATCATATTAATGAACAAATCCTATTCTAAGGTAAAGCATGCTGCAAACTACTACATAACAAAACATCAACTAATACTAGTAATCTAGGCATGGAAACAAGAACAATCAGTAAAAGAGAAATTGGGAGGAAGCAACACTCACATTTTATCAACATAAGACTACAAGTTGTAAGCATTCCCGATCAAATTTTAAGAGAAATGAAGGTGTAAACTTGAGTCAAAACACTTAGCCAGGCATTAGAATGAACAAAGGACATCAAAACGACGAAAACGAGTTACTACATCACCGAACAATACACAACTTTCCTATTAACCAGTTCTAGGATTCAATCATGACTTGAAAGCCTAATGACATCAACAGTAGCTTAAAGAGTAATGAAAATAAAGAATACAGACTCGACAATATTCGAATACAAAGAAGAGAAAACAACCAGTTCAATTCAAGTGTAGATACAATAAAGCCAACTACAGAACATCAAATCTTCTTCGAATCCGCACTAAGAGCAAATACTGAAATCGATTCAAAACAGACATAGAACTAAGACGCCAAGAACCATTGATAAGCATTAAACTAATTTTGCTCAAGAGTTCTTTCAGGTTTGCAGAAGAGCCATAACGAAAACGAGCGATCATAGTCACGAAAACAAAGAAAGAAAGAAAGAAAGAAAAACAAAGCATAGTCGAGACATGGAACTTTATGATAATAATTTTAATACCATAAAGTAGTAAGCTAAATAACAAGTGACTCCATGATAAAAAAAAACCAAAATTATGAAGTAAGAACACTAATGATAAATGGAGAGTTCGAAATAAAAAAAAACTCAAAAACTTGCATTCCGATATAACCGTGAATATCATAACAGGGGAGAACAAAACAAAGCTAATGAAATTCATCGAAATAGTTCAGTTACACACCATTTAGAACTTGAATTCGAAGGAAGAAAAGGTGTTACCTTTTGTTGGGCAGCGAACAGAGACTAAATGAGCCGGAGACCACTTCGCCACCACCACAGCCACGAACCCTGATATGAACAACCCAGAATACTATATGAACGCTACTACCCTTAAGTGTAACGAATAACAGCTCTTTCTTTCGTTTTCCTACTTTCTCGAATGTAAGATTTTCCAGTTTTTCTTTTCCAATTTTTTTTTATATCTCCTCCCAAAAAATTTCTCTCAAAAAAAATCCCTCCCCCGGCAATGAACAACAAGAGAAAATATATAGTGGCAAATTAGGGTTTCTCGGATTAGGAGGGCGGGAGAATTCTTTTGGAAAGAAAGGGGCAAAAGTGGACACTCACCTTTGATTCCGAAAAAATTCAAAATCATCAAGGACAGGACAGCTGCTCTTTGTACCAAAAAAAATGCTCGTATCCCAGGGAATCCGGATGAGGCAGTAACGTGGAGGGCTTGGATAGAACGCTTGTCCTTGAAACTTGACGTGGCGTCATCTTGCGACTGCAAGGACGCGAGTCGCGGCTGGCAAGAAGAAATTTGCAGGCACCTTTACCTGCCCTATTGTACGAGCAGTTGGGAAGAAGACGACTCCTATCACGCGACTTGGGATCGCGTCCCCTTCGTTGTTCTCGTTGGGCGTCCCCTTTTTGCATTTTCGCAGCGCGTGGATCGGATTCGCTGCGAGGAAGGAGAAGAAGCGAACGGGTCGGTCAGCTTGGTTAAGTTGGAAATTTGCTTCCGATTTGTTTTTCCTTTGGGAGAAGATTGGGGCCGGGTCGGATTAAGGGAAAGGAGTTGGATTGAACTTGAGGAAAGGGATTATTGGGTCATGTTTAGGGGTATTGGGCTGGATTGGTTAAAATCTTGTGGTTTTTTTTTTTTTTAATTTGGGCCTGGGATTAACTGATGGGGATGGGCTGGCTGCAAATATGTTAACATTGGGCTGGAAAAATGGCCCAATTTGGATCTAAATAAAATGAATCAATTAATTAATAAACTTCTTAATTTTAACGAAATAAAATAATTATTTCAATTACAAACTAACTAATTTAGGACCTAAACTATTATATAAGAGAATAGTAAAATATTTAAACGAGTAAAATCTCTTTGGGGCGAATTTCGGATAAACCTAAAATATACTAGTTATATACATAGCTACGCAAATCATATATTATCTAAAAATTATAAAAGTAATAATATTAAACAAAATAACTCAAGGTTCTTTAAACCATAAAAAATCTAATTATTTCAAATCGTCAAAATTAAGAAGCTCGTTAATTAATTAATTAATTCGGATAGGTCAAAATTTGGGTGTCAACAATTATCACTCGAACGAATCTGATGTACGTTGATATCACATTCTTCTGAAGCTCATGTGTGTAGAAAAACTTTGGTGAAATGTGTTTCGTTCTATCGCCTTTTATGAATCCTCCCCTGAGTTGTGCTATGCATGCTGCATTATCTTCATATAAGGTTGTGGATACTTTATCGTATTTCAAACCACATTTTTCTCGAATAAGGTGTATAATGGACCTTAACCACACATTCTCGGCTTGCCTCATGAATAGTTATTATCTCAGCATGATTTGATGAAGTGGCCACGATGGACTGTTTCGTAGATCTCCAAGATATAGCAGTACCCCCACATGTGAATACATAACCTGTTTGAGATCTAGCTTTGTGTGGGTCAGATAAATATCCTGCATCAGCATAGCCAACAAGATTTGGACTACAATCGTCAGAGTAGAATAAACCCATATCAATAGTCCCTTTTAAATACCGCAATATGTGTTTGATTCCATTCCAATGTCTCTTAGTAGGAGCAGAACTATATCTTGCCAACAAATTAACCGAAAAGGTTATATCAGGCCTTGTAGTGTTAGCAAGGTACATTAGTGCACCAATTGCACTGAGATATGGTACTTCAGGATCGAGAATTTTCTCATTCTTTTCTTGAGGTCGAAATGGATCTTTATTTACATCAAGTGATCGGACAACCATTGGAGTACTTAATGGATGTGCTTCATCAATATAAAATCTTTTTAACACCTTTTTTGTGTATGCAGATTGATGAACAAAAATACCGTTTGTCAAATGCTCTATTTGCAAACCAAGACACAATTTTGTATTTCCGAGATCTTTCATCTCAAATTCATTCTTTAAATAATCGATTGCCCTGTGAAGTTCCATTGGAGTTCCGATAAGGTTTATGTCATCGACATAAATAGCAAGTATAACAAACCCTGATATTGTTTTCTTTATAAACACACATGGGCAAATCGCATCATTTATATAACCTTCCTTAGATAAATACTCACTAAGACGGTTATACCACATGCGTCCAGATTGCTTCAAACCATACAATGATCTTTGCAATCTAATTGAGTACATTTCCCGAGGCTTTGAACTGTATGCTTTGGGTATTTTGAAATCCTTCGGGAATTTTCATGTATATCTCATTATCGAGTGATCCATAAAGGTAGGCTGTAACCACATCTATCAAATACATTTCAACTTTCTCATGGATCGTCAAACTAATGAGATAACGCAATGTTATTGCATCCATAACGGGTGAGTATGTCTCTTCATAATCAACGCCGGGCCTTTGAGAAAATCCTTGTGCAACAAGACGTGCTTTGTACCTTTGTATTTTATTTTTCTCATTTCTTTTCCTAATAAAAACCCATTTATAGCCAACAGGTTTAACACCATTAGGTGTTTGTACTATAGACCCCAAAACTTCGCGCTTGACAAGTGAATCCAATTCTGATTGAATTGCTTCTTGCTATTTTTTCCAGTCATTTCTCTGTCGACATTCTTCAACAGATTGAGGTTCAAGATCCTCACAATTTTGCATAATTTTTGATGCAACATTGTATGCAAAAACATAATCCACAGCTATTTCTGAGCGATTCAGATTTGTTTCATGATCACTTGATTTTATGGATAGTTCATTATTTCCTTGAGTCTCAAGCTCATTGATTGCCCCAAGGATATCAGAATTACTCACATCTTGACTTTCTATGTGAGGTTTTTTCATAGTGTCATTTTGATCTTTTAATTTTCTTTTTCTAGGATTTTGATCCTTTGATCCTAATGGTCTACCACGCTTCAGGCGTGCTTTTGACTCATTAGCTATGACACTAGTTGATGGTCCTACGGGGAAAATCAATTTGAATTGGGACATTCTTTGTAGGAACATGTGATTTAGTAATCCTTTTCAAATCTGTAAATGGCATTTGATTTGCGATTTTCTGCAAATGAATGATCTTTTGTACTTCTAGCTCACAAATGGAAGTACGAGGATCAAGATGAGACAATGATGGATTTTTCCACAAAATTTCTCCTTTAATTTCACTATTTTCTCCCCTTAATTTTGAGAAAAGTGTCTCATCAAACCGACAATCAGCGAATCGAGCTGTGAACATATCTCCAGTTAATGGCTCAAGGTAGCGAATAATAGAGGGCGATTCAAACCCAATATATATTCCTAACCTTCTTTGGGGATCCATCTTAGTGCGTTGTGGTGGTGCAACCGGCACATAAACAGCGCATCCAAAAATTCTCAGATTAGATATATTGGGTTGTTGACCCGAAGCCAATTGTAATGGAGAAAAATTATGATAATTTGTCGGCCTGAGACGAATAAGTGCTGCAGCATGCAAAATTGCATGACCCCACACAGAACTGGGCAACTTAGTTTTCATAAGTAATGGTCTTGCAATCAACTGCAATCGTTTAATTAATGACTCAGCCAGACCATTTTGAGTGTGAACATGAGCTACAGGATGTTCAACTCTTATCCCAATCGATAGACAATAATCATTGAATATTTGAGATGAAAACTCTGCAGCGTTATCAAGGCGAATAGACTTAATCTGATTATCAGAAAACTGTGCCCGTAATCGTATTATTTGTGCCAACAATTTTGTAAATGCCAAATTGCGAGATGACAATAGGCATACGTGAGACCATTTAGAGGAAGCATCTATCAAGATCATAAAATATCTAAATGGCCCACTCGGTGGGTGAATTGGCCCACAAATGTCCCCATGTATACGTTCCAAAAACGCAGGGGACTCAATTTTGACCTTTGTTGGTGATGGTCTCACAATTAACTTGCCTTGATAACACGCATCACCAGAAAATTCACCATTTAAAAGAATTTTCAACTTCTTTAATGGATGCCCATTTGAATTTTCTATAATTCGTCTCATCATTATAGATCCTGGATGTCCCAGACGATCATGCCAAAGTACGAAAGTATTGGAATCAGTAAACCCCCGGTTTACTATAGAATGTGCCTCAATTGCACTAATTTTTGTCCAATACAATCCAGAAGATAAGGCCGTGAATTTTTCTACAACATATGTCTGCCCGGAGACATTTTTGGTTATACCAAGATATTCAAGATTCATTTCATCAATTGTCTTGATATGATAACCATTTTCACGGATATCTTTGAAACTCAATAAGTTTCTCCGAGATTGAGGAGAAAACATGACATTATTTATTATGAGTTTAGTTCCCTTGGGCAAAATTATAATGGCTCTTCCGGAGCCCTTAATCAAATTAGTACTACCAGATATTGTAGTAACATTCATATTGCCCATACTCAAATGAAAAAAATATTTCTCATTTTTGAATATCGTGTGTGTTGTACCAGAATCAATCAAGCAAATGTCTTCATAATTTAATAATTTGTTTGGAGAATTATCCATATCTTCAAAAGTAATGAAATAAATTTATATTAAATGATTAATTATCTTTTGTTAAATATTTAAGAAATAATGTAAATGTTAAAATGATATTTGAATCATTAATAATGCATAAGATTTTTATCACTCAAATCTGTAACACTAAATTTGATTTAGTTTAGTATGTTTAAAATAAGTATTAATATAATTTATTATCTTGAAATGGCATTTGAGTGACAAAAAAAAAAGAAAAGAAAAGGTGTTTTCCACTAACCAATTTAGGTAGTGGTCTTACTTATACATTTTTCTTTTATGACCACAAAAGTTAAAGGAAAGTATAATGTTAATATTTTTCAATTCCTTTTCAAATCATAACATTCCAACTCACTTTCCATTGGTGTTTCTAAAAGAATGGACTCAATTATGATCAATACAAAAAACAAATATTAATAACATTAGTAAATTTCAACCATTATTATTCTTCCATATTCACAGAACCGTCACCAATTAAGTGATCTATTTTTCCTTCAGAGTGTGTGAAGAAATCCGCCACATCCAAGTGTGTGATGTCAATATGATCAGTGATAAAATTAGTTTCGGGATTTTTATCCTTACTTTTTAGTGATGCTTGATAAAGCTCAACCAAGTGTTTAGGAGTACGACAATCACGTGCATAATGACCCTTTCCACCACATCGGAAATAATTTATTTTAATTGTTTCACGTTTCTCATCTTTTCCTTTTCCCCTTTGATGACTATTTTTCTTTGGTGAATGATTAACACCGGGAAAAGGATTTCGCTCTTGGTCGTAATTACGACCACGTCCACGTCCACGGCCACGGCCTCTTCCACGCCTAGCGTGGTGGGCGTACACCTCATTCACTTCAGGAAGTGGTGTAGATCCAGTGGGACGATTCTCGTGATTTTTCATTAACAAATCATTATTTTGTTCAGCCACGAGAAGATGAGAAATCAGTTCAGAATACTTCTTGAAACCCTTTTCTCGATATTGTTGCTGTAAAAGCACATTCGAGGCATGAAATGTGGAGAACGTTTTTTTCAGCATATCAACATCATTAACTGTATCTCCACATAGTTTCAATTGAGAAGTAATTCTGAACATGGCAGAATTGTACTCATGAATAGACTTAAAGTCTTGTAGTCTTAAATTCATCCAATCATATCGTGCCTTTGGATGAATGACCATCTTCAAATGGTCATACCTTTCTTTTAGGTTATTCCACAGAACGAGTGGATCTTTGACTGTGAGATATTCAATTTTCAAAATTTCGTCAATATGATGACGTAAGAATATCATTGCTTTAGCACAGTCTTGTTTTGATGCTTTATTTTCAATTTTAATGGTGTCTCCAAGACCCATAGCATCCAAATGGATTTCAGCATCCAATACCCATGAAAGGTAGTTCTTGCCCGAACTTTGAAGGGCAACGAACTCAAGTTTAGTAAGATTAGCCATAATAAAAAGAAGAAAAATAATAATACCTTAGCCTTCAAATTTAGTCTTCAAACTTTGATATGACAGAGTCTCGTGCTGATAACGTGTTATAAAATAAAGACTAAGTACTGAAATTAAACTAATAGCAATTAAGGAGAGAATTATGTAGTAGAGAGATAAAATAGGAAACTTGAATCTTCCTTATTTTGGTGTATTTTCCATAGAGATTACAATGCCTTTTATAGGCATAAGAGGGGTATAATGGACATTCACAAATTGTTATTATTTACAACAATATATATATATATATATATATATATATATATATATATATATATATATATATATATATATATATATATATATATATATATAAGATTGTCAATAATGTTAAATCTCAAAAGAGAGATTTGGAGGACAATGTATTTAACAAAATAATAGTGCTATTATTTGAGAGCACTTGTGTAGTTTGTACTTTGTGGACAGCAACTACAGGACTTTACTTCATCGAAAAAATAGTTCAATGGCAGATTAATAGACTTTGCTTTAAACCCTATAATTTTGAAGCGTCAAAATTTTTAATGACAAATTTATTATTTTATTTTTACTCGGGCAATAGTAAAGTTTGTATAAGAAAAAGGGTACAAATTCTCTATGGAAATAGAAAGAGAAAGAAGGAAAGAATCACACATTTTAACAACAATAATATTCCAGAATTTTAAGTTACATTACTTAAATCTTCATAAGTAAATAAAGTTTTTTTTACATCAATATCTAAGATAATGTGTTATAATCATATTACTATAACACATTATCATCTTAAAGAAAGACTTACAAAATAGGTGATAATATTATTATTATGTGAAGTTAAATACACTACAAACTATTATGAAGAAAAAAAAAGTTCAAATATTTAATGTATATTTTTTTAAAAAAATAACTTTAGTATTTTAGTTTTTTTTTTTTTGAAAATACACATCAAAACTTTATTTTTATCTCAATAAACTTCAAGTTTTTCATGCACAACTAGTATCTTTATAAATGACAATAATAATGTACATAACAAAATATTTCATCCATTAATTCTAATAAATCTATTCTTATATATAATTTTTTCTTATTTATCCCAACAAAAAACAAGTAACTATATTTCATCAAAATGTATCATACAAAACAAACTTATTGGCGATGTTATATTAAACAGTTTTATGCCGGTTATAGAGAAGCATATGATTCAAGGTATATTTATTATTTTTGAATTGTTTTTTAAATGATTTAATCAATTTTCATATATTTTACAATTATTTTATATGTTATTATTTTTATATTTATTAGAGTAGCTGAATTCCTCTATCCAGTCCGGAATAACTAAGTTCGATTCTTATAATAAATTATGTGCATTATATATAATTAATTTTTATGACATTATATTTATTCATCTTTAAATTTAAGGGTCTAATTTTATTTAAATTATATAACCTCTTACCCTTTGTTAAACTTATTATTAATATTTTTTATAAAATTTTAACACAATAATTAATAAAAGTTCAAATACTTAATTTTTGTTATCGGTCAAAACTTAAGAATATATTGTAAATTTTAAAAAAAAGGATTGCATTTTTTTTTTAAAAAAAACTACTTATTACCAACCTATTGTAGATTGGTTTCAACCATGCAATTAACAACTACAGAACACTCTTAAACATATGATTTTTGTGGAATAAGAAAACAGTTTTTCAATCATAAGGACATTTTTGGGTAATTTGTATTTTTTCTATTTTGAATCTATACTAATCTAATAAATAATTTTAGTTTAACTATAATTAAGGGTATAAAATTTAGTTTAAATAAACTTTGACCTTGAATTTAAAAGTGGGCATATTTCGTGAAATAAGTATTTATCGAAGTTGAATGCATTATTTACTCATTTCTTTTTTATATTCAATTTCAGCTTCATTTCAAATCTTATTTCTTTTATTCAAAGAAAAGTGTATTTCAAGACATTGTAAACTTATTTGGAAGCTGTTTAATAATTGACGTGGTATATATTTTTTCTAGCATTTTGGGGACCGTGTAATCAATATAATTTTGTTGTATTTAAATATTAGTAACTAACTCAAATTTCGAATTTGTTGATCAAGAGTAGTTTGGTAAACTTTTTAAAAAGTCAAAAATGTTTTTTTTTAAAAAGTCAAAAATGTTTTTTTTTTCTTTCTTTCCAAAAAAATGCTTATTTAAAAATAACAAAGGATCAAAACAAACGAAAATATATATGAAAAACATAATTATTTCTAATCACAAGTGCTTTCAACAAACATTATTACAAATATATATATATTTTTGTGTTTAAAATTCAAGAAGGATTGAGATTGTATTTTATTTTTTAATAACTTATATGAGATATCTTTTTTATAAAGTGCATATTAGATGGAGATTTTGATTGGTCCTTACTTATCTGTTATAACAATAATGATTCAACCAATTCGAAGAATTGTAGAGGATCTTTTAATTTTATTTTTTCCTTCAAAATGTGAAGCTTGTACTTCAATATTGAAAAATGAAAAATGCTTGTAATCAAAAGAAAGTGATTACCTTTTTTTAACGTACTCTTTTTTTTGGGACTCCTCATTTTTAGAGTATGTCTTACACACAGTTTTTATAATTAATGTCAAAACTAAAAAGTATAGTTTTTTTAGCATTATTATTTTCCCAACTTTATGCCTAGAATCTTATGTCCAAAATGTATACCCGTAGTCAATTTAGCCTATAAATAAGTAATTTTGTATTTTTAGAATTCGTTTTCTCCGCGGTGATAAAAGCTAGAAAAAAAAAGATCAAGAGTAAAGTTATAACCACAAGTGTGTCACATAATGAGGAGAAAAAGTCCTATTTTTTTGGTGAGTGAAAAAGTACTAGGCTCTGCTGTTAGTAAAAAACAAAACAAAACAAAACAAAAACCAATCTCCAACATTTCCGTTTTTCACTCTCTTAACTTTTTACTAAGTCCTTAACCAGCTTTGAGTAAAATCCGCTATTAAATAGACAAGTTCTAAACTTCAAATACTCTGCCATTTGGCTTCTTTCTGTCTTCCCTTTCTTAATACTTTGTTCACATTAATTAACACACACTCCCATCTATTTCTCTTCAAAATCTCATTTTGAATGTCATTTTTGAAACTTTATCCAAGTGTTTGATGCTTTGCACAGCAAAATATGACTCTAAAGGGTGGCACCAGCCAGGCGTGCGCTGCGTGCAAGTACCAGAGGAGGCGGTGTCACGACTGCCCCTTAGCACCCTATTTCCCTGCTGATCAACCCAAAATGTTTCAGAATGCGCATAGGTTGTTTGGGGTCAGCAACATTTTGAAAATATTAAAACAACTTGATCCCTCTCAAAAAAAAGTTGCTATGAAATCTATTATTTACCAAGCAAATGCCCGTGACAAGCATCCTGTTTATGGATGTGTAGCGGAGATACAAAATTTATTATTTAACATTCAACTCTACGAAGAGGAACTTCAAGCTGTTAATGCACAACTAACATTTTATAGACAACAACAGCAACAACAAGAAATTTCAACGAGCCTTAGTGATTCTGTTTCCCAAATACAATTGGGAATGCCGCCTCCTATTTCTGCACCTACATCTGCTAATGGAAATGGGTTAACACTATTTCATCAAGATGTGCCTTCTCCATATAATGTTGCTGCCAATGCTGTGTTGCCTGTTCAATCTTATCCCTCTTACTCAAATAACAACTATGCTGCTTACAACAATACTACCTTTGTAGACCCTAAAGAAAATAATGCAGTCAATTCATTATGGATTCAACAATCGTATGGTAATAATGTTTGTAATAATAATATTATGCAATCTCAGTTACCAGCTTCCCAAACACTTGTCCCACAAGAAGTCACACAAGACTACGATGGGATTCACCCATATTTTGATGGTATTGATGACAGACAGTCTTATAACGGTTCTAAAGATGCATATGAATCGAGGTATGCTCATTTTCTTCGAATTGTTTCTTTTATAGTTATGGCCAATAAATGATCATACACTTGAGTTAAGAGACTTTTCATACAATAGGCCTGAGAAGAATATTATTGAGGCCTTAAACGGTGAATATCACCCTACCAAGTCAAGTCAAACTAGTACAAAACTAGGGAGCTAACTACTACTTACAATCTCTCCCATGTACATACCCTATGTATTTGCCTTTCTATACCCTTGTATTTGTTCTATTCTACCCTGTAACTCCTTTTGTATTTGTGTGATGATGAAATTTGTATATACATGTTTCTGTGTAAACTGCTTCAAGTTCCTCACTTGCCCGGCATAGTATATTGTTGCTCCATACATACAAGCTACTAATTCATTCTTCAATTGTTTCCAAAGTCTTCTTTTTATCCACGCCAAAATTTGTTAAGTTGCACCTCTTGGCAATACCACACCAATCCAGCCCTCACTGTAATCCCCCAATGACATTCTGTAAACAAATGTTGGTGTGTTTCAACACAATCTTCCTCACACAAGCAATATGCTTCATTCTCTACTTGTATATGCATATTCTGCAATCTTTCTTTAGTGAGCAGTTTTCCTTGGTATGCTAGCCATAAAATAAATCTCTGTCTAGGCTGCATAATAGAGCTCCAAAGCAAGTCTGCCGCTCAACATTTGCTTAACAGACCTAGCATGGCTAGGTAGCTACTTGTCATAGAGTATGTTCCATTTTGGTGTCAATGCATATTTTCCCCTTTGGTACCATTGGAGCATCTCTGTCTTCAAAGCATTCAGTTTCTTCCGATACCAACTACAATCTTGGGGTGGTGTGTGCTCTCAATGTTATCGGTATCCCCCAATGACATTAGTAAACAAATGTTGGTTTTAGCACAATCTTCCTCACACAAGCAACATGCTGCATTCTCTACCTGTATTTGCATATTCTGTAATCTATCTCTAGTGAGCAGTCTTCCTTGGTACGCCAGCCATCAGGGCCGACTCAATAAGATTGGGGGCCTCAAGCGAAACTTAAGAGAGGATACCTAATATTTTATTTTTCTCATCATATAGACTTTTATTTAAAATCTACTCTTTCTTGTTTTTTTTTGTAGATGCGAAGTCATTAGTTACTATTTTATAATTGATTTGTTTTAATAATCCCTTTTCAATTGATAATATAGCTAATCCATTCAATCTCTCTTGAGACATTGTTGATATTAAATAAGATTTAATCAATTTTAATTTCAAAAAACTTTTTTCGGCTGAGGCAACAATTACCAGAATTGTTAACATTATTCTGTAAGCAGTATGTGTATTTGGAAAAGAATCAAGTCTTTTTATTTGATTGAGTATTTTCATTAGATTATTATTTTCTATTTGTATTAGTTTTATTAATATTTTTAATTCAAAAAATATATCTAAAAAATCAATATAGAATAGTTATTATGTGTTAAAGAATGTTTAAGGTTAAGACAATGTTTTTTTTAAATTCTCATCAGCTTGTAATCTCAATTTACCACTAAATAAGAGATCAAAATATATTCATTTGCTTCAGTTGGTTCAATTCTATTCTAAAGTGAAAAATAGCTTAATATAATATATTGTTGGGTTTTAAAAGTGTGAATGGAAAATAAAAAGTTGTGACTTTTATGAAGAGTTGTGAATTCTATGAAAAGTTGCGATTTTTATGAAGAGTTGTTACTTTTATAAAAAGTTTGGACTTTTATGAAAGGTTGTGACATTTCCGAAGGGCTATCACTTTCAAAGAGTTGTGACATTTTCGATAAGGCACAATAAGCATCTGTTCAGACTACCCTTTGTTGTTTATAAATAGATTTCCTCTCATTTAAAAACAACCAATTTTTGGACTTATTCTACTACTAAATCTAGTATTTGAAGTGTATTTTACTGTCGTTGAGTGGTTCACTGACACTGTGGTAATAGGTACCGATACACTGATGAGTAAGATCGTTCCATCCCAGGAGGATATATTCCATTAACCTAGGGTACTTGAGGGGAATAATTTCTGTAAGAGGACATTGTGCATTCGCTGGGCTTAATTTTTTCTTTCTTAAGAAAAATATTTTATATATTGTTTCGAATCTGTTTCTAATTCAATTTTCTCTATTAGCTTTAATTTTCTAGTTTTGAAAATACTCTTTATACTTTGTTGTTTCTTACCAAGTTCATCAAAGTTTTTGTTCTAAGTATCTTTAGAATAAATGATGAACAACATATATATATATATATATATATATATATATATATATATATATATATATATATATATATATATATATATATATATAAACTCTAATTTCAAGGGACTTTGCGATTTCCTTAGTAGAAATCATAGCACTTATAGTACAAATAATTTTTTTTTAAAAATAACATTTATAAGGTAAAAAAAAATAGAAATGTGGCCCTAGAAATATGAGCCCCAGGTGATGGCTTTAGTGGCCTAAGGATTGAGACGGCCCTGGAGCCATAAGATAAATCTGTCTAGGCTGCATAATAGAGCTCCAAAGCAAGTTTGCCTCTGGACATCTGTGTAATAAACCTAGCATGGCTTGGTAGCTACTGGTCATACAGTGTGTTTCATTTGGTGTCAAAGCATATTGTCCCCTTTGGTACCATTGGAGCATCTTTGTCTTCAAAGCATTCAGTTTCTTTCAATACCAATTACAATCTTAGGATGGTGTGTGCTCCCAAATGTTATCGATATTCCCCAATGGCATTCAGTAAACAAATGTTGGTGCAACATGTTTCATTTTCTACTTTATTCTGTAATCTATCTTTAGTGAGCAGTCTTCCTTGGTATGCCAACAATAAGATAAATCCTTGTCTAGTTATTATTATTGTTGTTGTTTTTTGTGTTTCTGAAATGAAAATTGTCTCATGCAGTTCAGAGTCATCACTGAAAGACACAAGACAGTCTATGGAGCATGTTGCTGAGAATGAATTAAAGAATGCTGCAGCATGTTTCACTCTTACGAGCATCAACGGATAGAATACAAAGAAATATAAGAAGAATGATAACAGAGTGGCTTTTTCTTTTGCCATTCAAATATAACTATTGAGAATGTACTGCCAATTTTAGAATACATTTCACATGACATGTTATATTTGGTTTTTGGGAAGTTGGACACTAGCTTGTTTTTCTAGTCTTGGTACACTAGAAAAAACTATAAAAAAAAATCATAAGCGACATGGCAAAAACCTGCCAGGAGAAGAAACTGCATGTCCTTGATCACATCATGAAGATTAGTAAAAGTTCTTCATGTTTGTGTCCTTCGTTTGCCAGACAGTTGCCAGAAAGTCGGCACATTAGTTTGCCTGTCTGCAAATATATATTTAAGGTGACCTTGTTAGCTTCCAACAAATGTATGTAATCTTCAATAATAGTCCTCGGGAGCGATATAGTATGTCCTTCTCATTGATAAGTTGGACGGCTATAGGCAATTTGTTTCCGCTTCTAGTTCTTTGTATCACATCTCGTTTACTAATTGTAACCTTTTTTTATGCAACGAGACATGATTACTTCATCTTATATGTTGCCTTCATATAAGATGATTTGCTTCTTTTCCTACAATCTGTATCAGTCCTTCTATATGTAGACCTCATTATATGTCCTACAACCTAAATACAGACAGTTGCAGAGTGGAAAACCACTAATTCGTGTTACGAATATAATGTTAACCTTTTTCTTTTTTTGGATCATATTATCTCTTCTTGTTATTTGTTTAACACACTCCTACACATTTAGGCTACACATGTAAAGGGAATTAATCCTTTCCTTATGAACTCACTTTTTCAAAAATATTATGAAGGGCTGCCTATCTTAGCTTTAAAGAAGTTGCTTTAAGGTCTACATCAGTGTGAGTTTGGGTTGTCCTTATATAATGAACATACATAGAAGTGTTTTAATTGGGCAAGGAAAAATTGAAGACATTTGTAACAGAGAACACAAGTACTAGCATGGCCTAGAAGGATTAAAACAGATAGTGTACTACTATTTATATACTGCTGGCTGTAGCATTTGCTAATCTATGATCGGAATATCGAGCAAAAGTTCTGTAGAAGAATGAGAAAGATAAAGGATTATGTGATCTTTGGTGTTCCAATGACAAAAGATATCAAGAGAGGCAGAAACTAAATGGAAGCAGTGGTATATTTGACCGAACCATGTATTCATCAAGAAATTGGAAAATGTAGAACGAACCATGTCAAAAGTATATTTTGGGAAAATGAACAAGAAACAAATATATTTCTTGCATTATTTCCTTCGACTGACTTGGTCAAAATTGTTCTTATAAGAAGTTAGCACCATCATCTTGGAGTAAATGCAGAATTTGACATAGTCCTCACTGGAAATTACTTTAACATGAATCAGAATCCCAGAATCTTTTGATTTTAACACAAGAGGAATTGTTAATATATGTGGTACACACATAAGTTTGTGAAGGAAAAAAAAGTGTTCTCTACATTGTGGGAACATAGAATCAGCTGTTAATTAATACTCCTCGTGGATTTTGATCATACAAGTCTTGTGTTGTACGAGCCACAAGAGGAGCACTTGTGATAGAGCCAGTGGAAGGAAGCTGTTCCTCTCTTTTCACAGTCATTGCATAGTATAGCCTGCTAGGACCGTCTTAATGTCAATAAATTGGTCTAACCCAACCAGAACATATTCATTCATAAGAAGCAGTAAAAAGAAAAGCGAACCTGAGTCTGGCCAGCATACTCCTCAGGAATTTTCTGTTCAGACAGCAATGCATCTAACATCTCAAAGTACACCTGAAATTAAGCACCAAGTAAGCTACACATATGGTACAATTTAAGACTGTCACAGTTTTAGGAAAAGGGGTATAAGACTCTTTTACGCTAAATAGTATTCTGACCTGCATATCTCCAAGTGACTTGCTACATATTGGACATGTATAATGACTACAAGTGTATTCCTGAAAGGAGTAGTAAGAAAAAAAGAGAGAGGAATAAGCAAAACAGCCTGCAAGTTCATTTTAAGTTTAATTGATAAAGAAACAAAGTAAGTATGAGCTTAATACCTGAAAACATTTGGAGTGCATCAGATGGCCACAAGGAAGTGCTTTGACAGGATTGGTCGAAGTGAAAATGTACTCGTGGCAGATTGGACAGTTTTCTTCCAGACACTTCTCTCTGCATACGTGAACAGAAAGAGACTTTGACATGCAAGCATTGCAATTCATGCAGTGGAAGTAACCGACCCCTAATCCTTTTCCCAACCGGCACAGATTGCAGAAAGGGCAGTGGTAGATTTGCCTGTTCAAAATCTCTCGAGTCAGAACAAGAAACTGTAGTACAGCATATATAACTATCTATTTAAGATAAAGACAGATGATAATGCAACTCTATCAAGTAGTACTTATTTGTTGTTCTACATATACATGCGTGTTGATGATTTTAACCTTTAAATAATTCTTCTTACTTAAAAGCTAAGTAGCTAAACCTGTCACTTTAACTCATTGGTTACCCATTTATGCATTATTTTAAGGCAAGATATCATATATGGTATCATGATAGACCAATGAGAAAATGTGAACCTGGTTTTTCTCACCTTTCATCATCAAACAACTTGCAAATTTTGCAATAGTATCTACCCATGGAGAAGCCATCGCAAGAGGGAGTTGAGCAACTAGGACCGATAGGTTGTATTTTCAAGCACTTCATACACATCATCTGAGTGAGAGTTTTTCTGCAAGCATGTCATAACCAGAATTGGGATATCTCAAAAACAAAAAACTAAAAGAAAGTTCTGAATTTACAACATCGAACTCACCTGTCCAGACTATGATCAGTAGTTTCATCATGACACCTTATGCATGGAAAAAGCTTCTTGCAGCATGGAGCAAGAAGCTTGCAGTTCCTTTTGTAATGACTGCAACCAAAAGTGATTTCCTGTTCATCACGATAAGAGGGACACTGACCGGGGAATTTCTCCATATCGTTTGCAGCAGCAACCTCAGAATCTGATAACTTTTGAGTCAAAATCCATTGACTGGCAGAAACAAATTAGCTCTAGTCAGGTCCAATAAAATTGCACAAGAATGATTTTAGAAATTCTTGATAACAATACATATCATTGTTTTTGCATTTAAATATCCATTCGCTAAGTGCCTGTTTGATTGGCTGGTATGAGGGATTGATCATTGTATAAAGTGTAGCATTAGTCTATACATTGTTTTGTTGGATGCTAGGACTAATTAATCAGTAAATAAAATTCAACATTGTTTTATTACAAGATGGAAAGAAGTTTTTCTGAAGTAGTAGAAAAGAACACAAACCGAAAAGTAGACAATCTAGAAATCAGGTGTTGGATTATTTCCGTTGTTTCACCAAAATACGCAATGAAAACCAAGATGTAATGATTGTTTAGGTATTATGCAAAAGTTTATCTTACTTATGTAGTTGATCTGAGACAATAATCAATATCCCTGCCTGTTATTTAAGGAGAAAAACAAAGGATGGAAGTTGAAATATACTTGCCTCATCAGCAAGCTCTGCATGAGGTGTGATCTCATTTCAGAATCCAAAGATGAGTCGCAGGATATTTTCCTAATTACAGAAACCAGTTCCTCTTGAGTCAATAGATGATGCTCCTGTATCCTTGATTTGTCACATGATTCTATATCCTGGCAAGTTGTCTCTTTCTGAGTTATACTATCAAATGTGTCAGTGCATTTGTTCTTGTCAACCACAGTAGAATATCTTGCCGTATCTTCAGATAGATCAATATTTTGTTTACCCTTGGCATTGTGTGCTTTATCTTCAGTAAAAGATCCATGCTGATAAATATCATGATTAACAAACTCTGATCTTTTCTCATTCCATATTGCTTGCTTAACACCATTCCTTGACAGATATGCAGAGACAGCTTCTAGAGGATCAATAGACAATAAAGGAGCAATCTTTGGTTCCATTTCTGCATTTACACTCTCTTCTCTCTTTACAGGTTCCCACCATTCTCCTAGCCACTCAAAAAACTTTGTATGTTTTGTAACTTTGCGCCACAACATCATCATGCCACGCTGTTCATCTGGTGTTAGAGAATCCATCAACCATGGAATCATTTCTTTTAGAATCTCTGTTTTTGTTCTTCCAAGCATGTTTCCGACAATCTTTTCTTGTTCCTCAACAGAAAAATGTTCTCTGAATAGTGGCCAGAGTTCAATTTCTTCATGGTTGATGTGGTCAGTTAATGTTCTTTGCATAGATATGCATGCATTATGGAGCTTTAAGCAAAGCCTTTTGTACTTGAGCTTCTTACCATCAACTACTTCATCACCTTGCAAACTGATGAGTTTATTTAAGATAACAGAAATCTTGTTGAAATTCTCTACCTCCAAATTATGGTCAAGGCTGTAGGAATGGCTAACATTTTGGAGTGTTACCCTTGATTCCAAAGCAGGAAAGGCAACTTCATCCTCAGAATTACTATGAATCCTTAAGAGGAAGTGTAGATGATGGAAGCGTCTGTGAAATTCAGCGAGAACTCCAACATCTTCAGCCAGCTTAACTGACAGGGATACGACATCCTGTATATCGTTTATCAGGGCTTTGTGAAAGAAATGGACAAAGTCTATTGGTATAAACTCACGAATCGGAACTTTTAGATCATTGCTTGATCTGGAAGAAGTTCCAGGAAAGAAAGATAAACTTTTCTGTGAGTCTGAGGAAAATATTTGTGTATTGATCCCATAAGAATAAGATGTATCAAGCTTCTCGATGATGCCAAGGGGAGAAGGGTGATAAGATACAGTATTGTTTGATGTCACGGCTGAAGCTGATTGCAATAACAGATTATTAGATTTATCAAAAGAGCTTCCAGAATTACTAAATGACTTCTCCAGCAAGGAGCTTCTGCTACTGAACATTTCTTCCAAATCTTTCCTAAACTTTTCAAGTGAAATCTTGCCAGAATAGCCCGTACGAACCCATTCATACAAGAGACAAGCGAAGGACCTGTTAACTACCGGAGATCCCAGCATTACATTATTTAGGATCAGTTTGGACTCATCCTCAGATAAATGAGCTGAGAACCAGATAATCATGCATTTTAGCAACCCAAGAGGCAATATCTGCAGGCTTCTGTACAATAACCAGAGCTGCAATTCATGGCTGCAGTTCTCTCTAATGACCAAAAAAACCTGTAAGAAACCAGGGAACAACGAAGAAGTCAACGTAAAATCTAATTTCCAACTGCTACGTAATTTAAGTAGATATTGAAGTTTCCTCGCAAGTTTCTTATAAACATTGAGTTGAGTTGTCCACAAGATTTTGAAAATATACCTTTGTTTCTAGAAAGTGAAGCTTTTTGCTGATCCTCCCAACAAATGATTCTACTTCCTGGCAAAGCATTTCTATGAGAACATTTAACTGTATTCCATCTTGCAGCTTGCAGTATAGTAATCTCTGTAGTTCCTCAATTTGACTTCCTTCAATAAATTGTTCATGAGAAGCTGATGCGTCACTCTTGTTTAGTTCATCTATCAACGGGTAAAAGATCTGATCCAGTGCAATGCTGTAAATAATGTGACTGTTAGAAAAGAATGCAAATATAATTTTAAATGTAATAGTTTTAAAATTTCTAGTGTTCTCCACAAATATATCCACATGTCGAGTCAAAAATACTGGTTCAGTTGAACCCGTTGCCAATAAGCTACATCCACCACTAATGTCAATGACTTAAGATCAAGCTGATTTTATGTCAAGTACAAGAATTTAGCTAAAATATTTAATGATGAGCAAGCTATAACCTGTAGAAGTTGAGAACTTCTGCAAAAAACTTCAACTGAGCTACCAACGACATTAAGGTTGATAAACAAAATGAGTTTCTTAATTGATGTAGTTCCTCCAGAATTTTTTTCAGATCTCTTCTGACAGCAGCATGCCAAAGATGGAAACCATCAATCGGGTTCTTCTTTGTCGGTAGCTTCATTTCACTTGAATGAACCACCATGGTTCTCTCTTTTAACATGTGCTTCATATTGGCTATTCCATAATGAGATTTAGCGCCTTTTCCATGTTCTAAGCAGGATTGAGCAGACAACTCGTTGTTATCAAGCCATGAGATGAACACCTTCAAAATAAACATCAGTTGTTAGATGAGCCAATTTAACTATCTAATATGTAGTCGGAAAAGAAAGTTATAATGTACCTCTTGGATAAGTGTCTCTTCAGGTAAAACGACATGAATGAAATTCAGAAAGTCTGTCTTTCCAACTGAGGAAAGAGAAGTTATTACCCAAGGCAAAAAATCCTCCAGTAACAACAGGGGAACACTACATAGATACTGCCAAACAAGCCTGGCCTGTTCTTTGGATGAGAATCGTTTCATCAACGAAGGGAAGATCTGCAGTGACATATCACATGCCAGAGATTTCAGGAGAAGAGACAAGGAAAAAGAAAAAGAACAGAAATTTTTGTTAAGAATTAACACGTTAAAGCTATAAGTTGTTCAGACCGTAAGTGCTCTCACTCTCGAGAATGAAATATTCCAAGTTAGTTAATGAGAGAAGAGTATTGTTAGAGCAAATCTATGTTGAAGGTTAAGTACCATAACTTTCTATCAAGAAAAAGTCTGAAGTATCGTCTATATAGCTAGAAAGATGTCATATCAACTCTGTGTATCTAAGTATTATAAAGTTTAAAACCAATAGAGGTTAAAAGAGCTAAAAATGTACTAAACGGAAATAGTGAAATTTTAGTGAATACCTGCTCCTCTTCTTTCAGCATATGTTGAGAGATGATAGTCTCAATGGTACCTATGTAACACGTAAGTCCATTGAACAACTTGGCAAACTCCTCCGTTTCCTTTTGTAAGCAATCTATGCATTTGAAGATGGAAATGAACAGATCATCTATACTTTTATGCTCCAAAGAATAAGTATAGACTACATTCTTCACTTGTGCATCAAGTGCAAGAAAGACGACCTGTCAAGATTAACACTCCTACCTCAGAAGAGATGGAGGAACATTCAGTGTCTCTGCAATGGGTTCAACTGAATCCATTATCTTTGACAAGGAACGTAAATATATATATGTTAAAAGTAAAAATTTCAACAAGTGTGCATTAAATTGAAACCGTAGTTTACAAAAGTATAACAAGTTCAGCTTAAGAACATTAAAAGGTTGAACTCATCAAGTTTAAATCTTAAATCCACCTAGCTCTGAGAAGACAAGATGTAACTTGAAGATAAGATCTTCTTCGAAACTGAAGATGAACACGATTACGTTGATATTTCCTATTGTCTTATCCATGATTATTCATTAGTACAAATAAAAAGTGCAGACTAATATGAAGATGCTACTCTGTACAAGTTCGTAATAGAAATATCAAATAACAGAGTAGGTATCATTAAATAATGAGTCCATTGCACTAAATTACTCTGTTTGTGTTGATAATTTGGGACTTTTTGAACTACTCCCTTAGTTTCCTAAAGTCAACGTCTTTCATTGCAGCTCCTCATGATAATGAATTACTATAATTGTCACAATAATTAGCAACAAACACCAAAGTTTAATTGCTGGTTGCATATAATGAATCTAAAAAAGAAAAAAACTATAATTCGCCTTATTTTCTCTTCTTACCTCATCTTCAGCAGCGCAATGGTACTTATATACAATTTTCAGGAACTCTAAACGTCTGCTAAGATCACGAACTAATTCAATGTGTTGTGAACCAGTATCCGAGGCCTCCACAGCTACACGATGGATGTCGGCAAGCTCAAGTATAATAGCCTTATGAGAAATAACGAAAAATAGAATAGGTGCGTCAACCAGTTTCACACCAGCTAAAGAAGAGGTCAAGTCCACATCCTTTTCGAGTTCTCCTAGGTCGTCCATTTGCAGCAGCGGCACCGCCACAATCACCACCAATCATCAATGGTAACAGAGACCAAAGGGGAAGCTTCAACATTGAAGGTCAATGGACATATAATGGCCAGATTAACTTCTTCCTTGTTTCAATTGAGGCCTCTTCAGTGCCTCTTTCAGTTCAAACTTGTTCTTTTTTTAATTATTTTTTTAATAATGAATTAGTTACTATTTTTTTTTTATTGATCTATGTTTTGATTTGTTGGGAAGCTGCCATGCTGGCTGACTGAGACGTCGAACCTAACAGACATTGGCGCCTTGTCGAGTTCAGTTGACATTGATTGATTTTGTCTGGGAGCCACACGTCCAGGACACCTTACCCAGTCATTGTGTGACGTAAAGACATGAAAATTGAGTCTAACTTAATCGAAGGTTGCTCATTTAGAGAGATTGTCTAAGTTTACGTAACCAGATACACATTTATTATCTAATCAATGTAAAAAAAAATTACCAACTCTAAAATCAAGGCATTTTATTTGGCCAAGTAGGGCCAATTAGAACCCCTTTAAACCAAATTTGCCTATCCTTTAAAAAATTATATACTATATTTATAGCCGGTTAAAATAAATTTTTTTATGCTTACTTCTCTCTATTTGGCGACAAGACTTGTTTAATTAAGTAGTTATTATTTGTTTAATTTTATAGAAAAAATGATTCGAAATATATTTAAATTTTAATCGAAATTGTTTTAATAATTTTAAATTTTGGGCAGTATTTATTACCTCAACACTATTTAATATTATATTTTAAAGATATATAGATATCTACGTGGACATTATCAATATTATATCATTATAAGTAGTGACATGTCTAGTTAGATATTTATGTATCTTTAAAATACATTAATACAAAGAATTTCAATTAAAATTTAGATATATTTTTCAGACTATTTTCCCTATTTTATTTGATAGAGTAATTCTTTTCATAGTCCCCATAAAAAAAATGACACATTCCTTTTCACAACTATAATTAATAGGAGGATTAAGCTATTAGCATCCTTGGTATATTTTTAAAATTATTTGGATGGTAAAACAAATTATATTGAAATTATAGTAATACGTGGATCAAACAATACCAAAGGATTTAGAAATATTATTTATATTACTAGATAATTAATGTATTAGACTATAAATAAAAATGTGTGAGGCTTAATATAAATGCTGTGTTTAATTTTAGATTTTCCAAAAAATATATTTTAAATTTTAACCGTAATTTCTCTGGAGGCATTGACAAAAAAGCTTTGGAGAAGCATTTTTATCATTTTTTTCTGTTAATATAAGTTCAATCAAACAAGTTTTTTTTTCCTGTTAATATAAACTAGTTACACACATGTTTTGTTGAAATTGTTATTCCTTATTATACCAAATGATCTATTAGTGAAGTGATTTATTGAGACCTGTTTGATAAAAGAATTTTTATTAGAAAGAGAGATAAAATGAAAAGATTGGTAAAACTTTAAAATCACTCATTTAAAAGGATAATTTGAGTCTTTTGCATTTATTGACTTACATATTAAAAATCTTTCATTTTAATGTTTCATGCTCAATGAAACAATATTCACATAAATGAAAAGAAAGAAATACTTCTAAGGTAGAATAGTGTCTTTGGTGCCTCAATTACTGCTAAATTCTATTAGTAGTTTTATGTTAATATGACTCGACTAATTGAACTTATAAAATTAATTAATTTGTGTTCTTTACCTTTAGGTAGAAAATAAGTTATATTTCATTTGTTTGTTAAAGTATATTACCTTTATTGAAAAATTAATTATACAAGTTTAACATGCGTTTGGATACTTAAACAATTGTATTGTTAATAACTCTCCAAAATAATGAATACTCTTACGCAAAAGGATAAAAGTACACATTTCAAGTAATTAGAGATTAAATATACTTAGTTAAATGTCATAAGGCTAAAATTACGATTTACCAACAATTAAGGGATGAAAAAAAATACTATTAACAGTCTTTTTTTAACAACCTATTTATTAAAAAATTGAATTAATGTTATCAGATGGAATGATATTTTGATAAAACTTTTTACTCCCTATAGAATTTGAACAATGTTTAAGTGTGAGTTAAAATATAAAACACGAATATAATATTGGGAAAAGAGTCAGTAAAATATTTTTAATTTTGATCGAAATTGTTATTATGATATTAAATTTTCTGGAAGATATTTTATTTCATTATTATTTAAGTGTATTTTAAAGGTTTATGATGTCCATATAAACACATATGTACTTTTAAAATAAACTACTCCCTCCGTCCACAATTGTTTGTCAGGTACACCTAAAATAGATGTACAAGATTAATTGTTAACTTAAATAATCAAGAAATATTTGCTCATATTTGTTCACCTTTTTCTAAATTTGCCCTTAATGATAGTGTAGTTCAATTGAAAAGCTATGTAGACTTTTGATATTTTTGATATAGTAGGGCTATATTAGTTAAATTACACTTTATATTAAATTTTATGCATGACCTTAACATGACAAACAGTTATGGAGGGAGAGAGTATTAAATAATTTGGATAAAAAGTCCTTCGTAAAATTGATATAGTAACATTCTATGATAAATGACAATTACTTTTACTTTATATATTCCTTTTTATCTGTTTTCTAATTGTCTCTTGTGAGTTTGTGCCTGTGTGGCAAATGATTATTACGTGTTACGTAACATGAAACATGACACGTGTACCTGTCCAGCTCAGCTTAGGCACGTGCCCAACACATTATACCTCGTGTCCATCGGTTTTTGACCATTGATTTCCAGTGACTAAATTAAATTAGCAGAAGCAAAGCTTAAGCACTTGTTTAATCTTAAATTAAGGACGGATTTGAGTATTAATTAGTGTGGCCTTTTGGTGTTTCTAATGAGACATTAGCATATTGATTAAGTACCTTCATCAATGTTGACTAAGTACGATCTCAAATTGATTAGTTCTTATTTTAAACCAACTTATTGTTTTTATCTGTCAATTATTAATGTTAATAAGATGATTAGTTATCTGATTAGCATTAATGAGCTCCCACTCCCCTTCTTCGTTGCAGAATCTTCTTTCGAATATCCATTCTCCAAAATATCAGCTGTTCATTTAGTTAACACCGTATTTGGATGGTTGTTACCGATTTGTATTGTGTTGTTAGTTTAAATATAATTTATATTTTGATTGGTATTTAAATTTTATTGCGTCATATCGTTTAGATTCATCATTAGGTAACGAAAAAAAGAATCATTTTGTATAACTATCGATATGTTATGATCACATCTTTACCTTAATATTTTCTTTACTTATTATTTAATAATTATATTTATTTCAATAATCTTACCTATTCATACTAGCTCTATCCCATTCTCTACAATTTCTTGTAGATTTGTCAGTGAAATTACGAATATCCGAGATGATGTAACACCAAAGGACGATTGTATTCATTTAAACAACACAATACATTATAAAATAATACTTAAAACTATACAATACATTATAAAACAATACTTAAAACTATCTAGATAAAGTTTAAACATAGAAATTTTAAAATGAGTGATATATAGGGTTGTATAACATGAAAATATTCAAACTCATCCTTGTTGAATCTCTTATAAAATAATATCAAAATTGCAATATGAGATTAAATCATTTTCTTTTTTAATGTTAGAAACAACATGCCAACTAAATGCAATATTAAATAATCTCAAATTTTATATTGATATCATTATTTATAATCATGATAACCAAACGACTCTATGAGTCTACTTAAACAGTTAAATTTCAAGATTAAAAAAGAGATCGATAGATTTAAAAATAAAAGGCACATCGAATGGTATGATATATACCGTCTTCGTTGTTTGATAGTGACAACCTTCATTTAAATACAACAATTTTCAAGTTTTGTTTAGATTTAAGCTGCATGTCCACACTATGACACTAATAATTAACAGAATTTGTAACCTTCACAGTCGACAAAGCTTTTTTTTTTCCTTCACAAAAATAAAAAATAAAAATTAGCTTTGTTAACTAATAATATAATGCATTGACCATACATGTTACAAATGTCAGAACAGTAATGATGTTCCCAGAAATTTCCTAAACTATAGAGACATATAAAATAAACAACTAAATAATGGCTATATTATAAAGCATGTGCCTAATAGTGAAAGAAAATACAACATCAACTCAACAAGCATGAATTGGTGCGCACAAGCCCGATATCAAACAGAGATCGTTTATTAACATGCAAATATTATTTTTTGTCTAACTTGTTTAATTTCAGAAATAATATAAGTGAAATAATAATTAACTTCAACTTATAAACATTCTATTTTTAAAAAATAAAATAAAAGTTGATGTACAAACACGATTTTAATTTTCAAATATTCTTTGTTAAATTCAAATTTAATTTATATTTTTTTTGCATTTTCAATCATATATTTTTTCAAACACTTACTAAGGTAGCGTCATAGAATTATCGTTGTAGTAACATATATCGACTTTTTTGTTGTGAAGAGAGTTTTCTCGATAATGGATTATGGGCCAGAAGTGTTGAACAATGTTGTTCCAGTTGGGATTATTGGAAAAGGAGAAGAATGTTTGAAGTCTACAAATTCATGTTCGATTTAGACATTTTTATCTAAAGTGTGCCCTTGTGAAAGTCGAACATCAAATATTTCTACTTACGTTAAGACATTTTTTTTAACAATTTATAACGATCTTGAGATATCTCAAATACTACCAAAATTAAAAGTTTATGATACATCAAAATCAAAATGAAGTCAGATATGATTAGTCTCAAATTAACTTGGACCATGAATAATATGGGCTCAACCAAGATTAATCTGTGGCCCAAACTGTCCTCTTGAGTGTCATGTTTTTTTTTGTTTTTTTTTTAATTATAATTCTTTTTGAAATTTTTGGTCCTTCATTGGCTCCATTCTTCCATCTCCATAATCATGTGCAACAACCAATAATAATAATAATAATAATTATAGAATTATCGTTTATTTGAAGAAAATACTAGAAATTTGAACATGAATACATGATGATTGATTAAAGACTAATACTGTAGTAAGTTCCTTCTTCACCTACAATCATTTTATCACCCCTTATATTTTTAAAAGCTTAGAAATAATAAAAATGAGAGTTGCTTGTATATGATACATTTAATTAATATTCATATATTGTATAAAAGAATATTTTCACTATCAAGTTATATTTAATACTTGTTATATTAAATAATTTGTCTTGTTTTTTAAATTGTTTTTTTTTTAAAGAATTACTTGTTATCTATTGATTTGATATTTATCGATGTATAAATTAAACTATTTATATTTGTGTTTAGAAAGCAAAACCATAAACATATGCTAATGTTTGAAGTATAAAATTCATCTATCTACTATATTCATTACTCTTTATATTTACCAAATAAAAAATTAACTTGAAATAAATTTGTACCAACTTTTATAACAATTCAAACCCCATCTTAACATAAGTTACAATTGTTGACCTATAGTACGTGGCATCTTAATCCAAACTACGACGGCCTTTGTCTGATGTAGACCACAATCAATAAGTAGCATTGGTTCCACATGGAACTTTTAGCTTTTACACGAATCTATTTTTAAATACTTGTTTAATTTTTATTTTTTTATGACAAATTAAAAAGGATAATATTTTTATTTATTATATTATCAATTAATTAATTTTAAAAAGGTAAAAAAAAATTGAAAATTTTAAACTTTTTATAATTAATAGAGATATATGATAAATTTATTATGTTAATAATTATTCTCTTAACAACTATGCCATTTTAAAATAGCTAATTTTTCTCAGTAATTTTATGTATTTTCTCTTTCATATTTTGAACCTCCTATATGAAAATTTTGTGTCCGCATATTGTAGTCTATATTATATGAGAGGATTATATCATGTTTAAAAATATAACTCTTTTATTGAACTAAAATTCTATCAATAAAACTTGTATTCTTTTAGGAATAGTTTTGTGATAGTGTATTATATTTTTGTCATGAACTTTTGCTTATTTGACAAGATTATATATATAAAAAAATAAGGCAATTTTGATAGTTTTCACAACTTATGAGATTTTTGTGTTTATGAACAAAAAATATAACTTACAAAGAGTGTATTATACACATACAATTCACTTAATATAAAGTAGACGAGGTATGTCTTAACTACTAAACCATAATAAAAATGAATTAGAACTTAATTTAGCTAAAAACACATATTGTCGTGGTAATCACGGTTTTTAAATTACTATCGACCATATGGATGATATTATTATTCCATTAATTAAATTTAGCAATAAAACATACATTAGTGTGCTAATCATGATCTTTAATTTTAAGTTTTTAGCAATAAAATATAAAACACCCCTGGCTGGCCTCTACCATGTGGATATTAAACAACAATAGTTGTGGCAGTTTTCTTTTGGGTGCAACTGTGCAAGCGATAAAGAAGAAAAATTTGTGGTTGACATTTCATTTATTATATTTTTGTTTCAAATATATTCCTTCTATATTATAAAAACTTATTCTTAATTTTAGTAAATTAAGGGACACATTTCAAACTTAAAATTAAATAATCCTTCCTTAAATTGAAAATCGATTTTTTAAAGAATCTATTGATTTATCTGCTATTGAGGCTATTGAATATTAGATATTTGTTGTTGTCAACTATGCTTGTAACATAAAACTGATAAAAGGTAATCTATTCTACATCAATTGAAAAACTTATTAATTCAGGATCATATTATATTATAATTAAAAATTATTAATTGCTAATGCCAGCTCACGTATATATACATATATATAGTAATATTATGTATATATAAGCGAGTACGTACAAAACTAAAAATAAGTTGGAGCTTTTTTTTTCCACTTGAATTTGCAATTTTTATAGTTTTATTTATATTTGAAGTAAATTTAAATATTTTTAAGTTATATACTTCCTCCATTTCAAAAATAATTACATCCTTTTCTTTTTAGTCTGTTTTAAAAAATTGACATCATCTTGTTTTTGGTAACATTTTACTTTTAACTTTTCACATGATATATTTAAAGCCACAAGATTAAGGGCAATTTTGTACATTCGACTTAACTTTAATTTAGAACCACAAGATTCAAAAGTCTTTTTAATTTTCTTAAACTCCATATCAAGTCAAATTAGGTCATTCTTAGTGAAACGGAGAGAGTATTATATTAAGAAATTATTATTTTTAAATACATACTGATAAAATAATAGTTGCTACTAAAGTTATACATGCAAACATTATTATAAAAAGAAGGGAAAAGGCTTAAAAATGTCCTTAACCTATTAGAAATGGTTCAAAAATGCCCTCCTTCCATCTATTGGTTTAGAAATGCCCTTAACGTTTTCTTTAGGTTCAAAAATGCCCTTTAGTTAACAGAAATATGACATGGAATTGTACTAGACAAGTGACCACTTTTCATTGATCCACAATTCTTTTATCAAATAAAAAGACCCACCCAACCCAAACCTAACCCGTTTTCACATGAACACTTAATTTTGGTACTTGTTTTCTGGCAAAAATTAAGAGGTAAATCATCCGCAAATAAATCGCTTCAACTTTGATTTCGACGATCTAGGGTTTTTTTCATCCTTTGATTACATTGGAAATACAATTTTGAATCTTGGAGTCATCAAATTCAAAACCCACTTTCTTAATTTAGCTAATTTTAACACATGCCTCGTTTTTGCTATATAAATGTCATGTAGATGTATTTAATTTTTTAATTGTAAATAGCATTTGTGGTGATGGACAGCAATTATTCGGCTGTTTTCAAGGAATCTTTTGTTGAATTACAAGTTAAAAGATGATAACTTTAGCTATATATACATATGAAAACTTAATTTTGGTACTTGCTTTCTGGCAAAAATGGGTTAGGTTTGGGTTGGATGGATCTTTTTATTTGATAAAAGAATTGTGGACCAATGAAAAGTGGCCACTTGTTTAGTACAATTCCATATCACATTTTCTGTTAACTAAAGGACATTTTTGAACCTAAGAAAAACGTTAAGGACATTTCTAAATCAATAGATAAAAAAAGGGCATTTTTAAATCATTTCTAATAGGTTAAGACATTTTTAATCCTTTTTCCTAAAAAGAAAGTAGTGAAGGTCCTATCAAAAAGTACAGTAGACAGTACTTCAATTATTGAAGGTCCTATTAGAAAAGTCTTTGTCTACTTTCTGTTTCAAAAACACCAAACTCTCCTGGCAATATAAAATTCATAATTCCCTAATCCACTTGCAAATTGCTCCATCTTCCTTAAAGAGAAATTTTGAATAGTGTAAATTTAAATAAAATATATATATATATATAACTATTTTAAAAATTTTATAACCTTAAATTTATTATGTTGAAATCGAAAAAAGAAAGAGGAAGTAACACGACAGAGAGAATACTTTGTTATAGGGACCCAAATACAACCAATTGGTTGTCCAGTTGTCCTGAAGAAAAGACCCCAAACCAGAAAACTTTTACCACTCTTGTTTGGGCCGCGGTTAAATATTATTTCATAATATTATTGTATTATATTGTGTTGAATTATAGAAGTACTATTTTAAAGAATATTTATTAGGTGTTTGGCTATGCGATACCATTACGATATGGTATTATGAGATAGAATCAACGTTTGAATATATAATTTTATGTTGATTCCATATCATGAGATGTGATTCCATATTCTTCAAAAATCATGATATGGAATCATATGAGAATACTGTATCATGATTTGAAATATTTTAATATAAAAATTGACTCACAAGTTTATATTTTGTTAAAATAACTCACGTTTAAATCTACTAATCAGTTATAATACATCTAAATAAAATTTATAATCACATCATTACTGTTTAAAATTTATTATTCTCAACAACATATAGTCACTTTAACTCACACTTCACGATTGTTGAGTAATAAAATCTTGAAGAGCCCGTGAAAGATGTTTCATTTCTACTCAAATATATTGATGAGAAGTGAAAGTTAGATTGAAATAATTACTTAAGTGGAGAACAAATAACTTTGTAATAATTTATTATGCGATTTTATAATTTTTATTTATTTATTTGATAGGATTGAATAAACAATTGGGGCTATTTTAATAGTTTTAGAAGTTATGAGATTTTTATGTTTTATGAGAAAATACACAACACCAAAATTTCATATCGCATGTCCAAACAAAACTTCAATTTCATCTCATGATTCCATATCATGATTTCATCGCACATAGGGCTGTTCATGGTTATGGTTAACAACCAAACCAAACCGCATTCCAAATCAAACCGATTAAAAAAAATCGATATTTGATTTAGTTTGGTTTTAAATTTTGAAAACCGATACTATTTGGTTTGATTTTGGTTTTACTAAAAAACAACCGCAAAAATAACCAATCGAACCGATAAATTAGATATATATATTTTATAATTATTTATATATTATTCATACATAAATTAAAAATATTTTGTTAAATTTTAATTAACTTAAGTTTTTAACTTTATCATTTTCTCAAGCCCAATATTTCAGCTTAAGTATAATAATTTCAAATTCAAGTTCATCAAAATCCATTTTAGTCTTTACATACTACTGTACTTCACATAAAATAGTCTTACACTCTAATATTGATTAATTGCTTGACTGAACCGACATTAACTTTTCTGTAAATTGCTCATGTAATTGGTGTTTGTGTCTGTCGAGATACATACGTACTCAAGAAAATTATTCTTTCAAACCGAATAAACCATAAGAATTGAACCAAACTGAACCAAACCGACAATAACCAAACCGTTGGTTATGTTTTTTCGTTTGGTTTGGTTTGGTTTGATTTTAGAAAATTTAAAAACCAACTAGATTGGTTTGGTTTTGATTTTAATCAATAACCGATACAAACCTAATCATGAACACCCCTAATCACACATTAAAAATTTAAATGATATATTAAAAAAGTAAAATATATGATAGAGCTATTATGAAAAGATAAAATAAATGATAAAATAAAAAAATATTAACATAATAATGTGATCATATCAAATTGATCACTATATAAAATGAGACTTTCCGTGATTCGTGATTATCTAATGATTTAAACTATACAAATACTATAAATATAACAATTAAATAAACATTGTATACCATATTCAATAACAAGTAACAACCATCCAAATGAGGGGTAAAATATAAAAATAAATTTGAAAAACAAAAGGATGCCTCATTTAGTTTCTATTTATTATATAGAGACTTTATTATATCATGACAGGTTAGATGTACTATAGCAGGCACAGAACATTTGCTATGGAGAGCAGCAAATGGCTAGCAGCGGTGGCTAGCATATGGATCCAGTGCAGCAGCGGTGCATCATACGCCTTCGGCATCTACTCTCCTGTCCTCAAGTCCACACAATTTTACGATCAATCCACTCTCGATACCGTCTCTGTTTTCAAAGATATCGGTGCCAACGCCGGAATTCTCTCCGGCCTCCTTTATACCGCTGTCGCCTCCAAGCCTAGCTCCGGCAGAGGACGATTCTCATTTCTCCACGGCGGGCCATGGGTCGTACATCTGGCTGGGGCTATCCAGTGCTTTGCCGGCTATTTCTTCATGTGGCTTGCCGTCACCGGAACCATAAACAGGCCGCCTGTGGCTGTTATGTCCCTGTTCATGTTCATCGCTGCTCATGCTCAGACTTTCCTGAATACGGCTAATGTTGTTGCGGCCGTTCAAAATTTCCCGGACCATAGTGGCACTATTGTGGGTATCATGAAGGTATGTTGCGAATTACAAGCAAAATCAATTCTCAGATGAGTGATTTTCTATTTCTGGTAGTAATTTTTTTTGTTCCCTCACTCCCAATTTTTGTGGCTGCATTTGATCCGAGTACAAAGTAGAAATAAGGCCGCATTAGTTGCACGCTATTTTTTTTCCCTTTATTATAATTACAACTAATTTAATTTTAAAAAATTTCTTTTATTCTTAATAAAATATTTATAGCCACATAACTATTTTGCATTTGGTGGTGGATTTTCTTAATAAATTGTGTTCCGATTGTTTAATTGTTAAACTGTATCATTCTACTATATTTTAATAAGGCTATTGGGATAATGATTGTTGCCAGCGTACTTGTCACTCTATGAAGTTTTATCCATTAATGTGACGTTTTATAGGATTGATAAGTGGGTGAAGCATTCTGTTGCTTGACGTTTAGGGATTGATTAGAATATAATTTTCCATTTTTGGCGGCATGATGTGATGATAACTGATATATATAAAAGTTGTATACGTAACTCTTGTCTTTCTTTGTTTCTCCCGATAATCAAACGAAGCATGTTTGGATTGATTTATTTTAAGTGATTTAAAGTTAAAATAATTTTTAAGCATCTTTCGATACACACATATTATTTTAAGCTAAAATGATAAAAATAAGTCAAAAGTTAGAAGTCAATCCAAATAAGAAAAATTTACATAAATATACTATAATAAAAACATATTTACCATTTATAGCAATTATATTTCTTTTTCACTTTATCACTTTTAATTCATTTATAATATAAGTTTAATTAATATTATAAAGAATAATTTTTTATTCACATATAATACAAAGTTTAATGATAGATAATTCATTTATTACACATTTTAATACACTTATAATACAATGTATCAAATTTTATCAAACAAACATAATATATTTTAAAAAACAATTATAATTCATATATATTGCATACATAATTCACTTTTAATACATATTGCAGATTTAACATAATATTACTATAAATGGTAATAAAAAAAAATATTGTTAAAATCAGTAATTATTTATTAAAATGTACCAATTCATGTAATTTTTTCTCCAAAAAATAAACTCTTCATGCTTCCTTCTTTAGCCTGTTAAAGCTTCAATAGTTGTGGAGTTGGTAGTGGGACATTTTATATTTATTAATGCCATTAAGAAAAATCTAGTGGGAAGTATCTTATTGATTTGATTAAGATATTAGGTATGTGCCTATCACAGCAGTTCCAGCACTGCAAAATATGTCTTACAAATAATAATCCTTTAAAGGGGCTTGCTAGCAGTTGGTCTTAAAGGTCGAAGGCCTAACAAAGAATAATATGTCCATTATTTGCCAAGAATAATATTCTTCTTCAGAATAACCAGGTATTAAAATATTCTACTTTTGATGTAAGTTCAATAGCTTTTCCCACTAGTTTTTCTGATCCGAACAAAAGCCCCCTTTCTGAGTTTGAAGGAACATTATATGCCTCCACAAAATGAACTAGGAGATGCATACTTTTGCAAACTATAGAAAAATAATGGATAAAGATTAACGGGTCTATGCCTTTCTGCAATATCAATTTTACGGCTCATTATTATTGATTTGCATTCTGCATTTGCATTAATCCTTTTACTTGTTGATTACCGGTAATTAGACCTGAAAAGAGAACCTAGTGTTTCCAATTATGAGCAAAGTGCAATCTGTTATGTATGTGAAGTTGTACACTATGTTGTCATTGTGATTAATCTATTATATTTATTGGAGCCTGAAGAGCAGCAGCATCTTTTCTTTTTATCTGATTTTTCACAAAATATAAACAACTCTCATGTTATGACTGCTCATGCATCTGGTTGTCTGCTATGCCCTTCCTTCTTTGGTGAAACTTAACTTGGAGGTAGGTACTCATCGTGAATTGGAAGACTAGAAAGATTTTGTGGCTTAGCTTTTGAAATTATGTTAGCTGTAGAATTATAAAAATTGGATCTCTTAAAGAGTTAAATACTTTAGCAATGTGCATTAGGATATGGTTAGTATCTTTATCTTATAGTGCGTTTCAATTCTTCCTCATTCCCTAGGTAACAAATTCTTTTTTTCCCAATCTACTCTTATCAATGCTGCTCCCAATTTTTCTCTGATGGTCTAGTACCATTTTGAGTATTTTCTCCCGTTGTGTAACTGATGCATTATCTGTTCAATTAAGCAATTGTGTGATGCATTCTCTCTTGGCCAGGGCTTTCTTGGTTTGAGTGGAGCAATTCTAATACAAGTGTATCAGACCATATTCAATAATAACCCAAGCTCGCTGATATTGATGCTTGCATTACTTCCGACTATAGTCACTTTGATGCTCATGTTTTTGGTGACAGTCCATGAGACACCTTCAAGAGATGAGGAGAAATATTTGCAGGGCTTTTTATTAGTTTCTTTAGTTATTGCTGCATATCTTCTGTTTTTACGGATTTTGGAGAACGTCTTTGTCTTCCCAGAATGGGCAAAGATCATTACATTATTGGTTCTCTTTGCTCTACTCTGTTCTCCTATTAGTGTTGTAGTCAAGGCCCAAAGGGTTGATCTAGAGAGACTGCCGCCATCAGTCACATCCTCTACCTCTCTATTGATAGATGAACCTGAATGGCAGAGTTCTGATAAATTGGCTTTTCAGAATGTTATGGATTATGATGAAGTACCAACAGATACAGTCCAGCGAAGGGCCAGCTCTATCTTGCAGCCTGATGAACAAAAAAATTTGTTGCAAGCCATATGCACCATAGACTGTTGGCTTCTATTTGTCGCGATGATATGTGGGATGGGATCAGGACTGGCCACGATAAATAACATCAGCCAGATTGGAGAGTCACTTGGTTACACAACATTGGCAAGAAGTACATTAGTTTCACTTTGGAGTATATGGAATTTTCTTGGCCGTCTTGGAGCTGGATATGTATCAGATATATTTCTGCTCAGGAGTGGGTGGCCAAGGCCATTATTCATGGTCTTTACTCTAGCAGCAATGACTGGTGGCCATGTGATTATCGCTTCAGGTTTTCCCGGAAATTTATATGTGGGTTCACTGCTAGTAGGTATTTGCTATGGGTCACAGTGGTCATTAATGCCTACCATAAGTAAAGAAATATTTGGTGTGGTCCATATGGGTACAATTTTCAATACAATCGCGATAGCTAGTCCAGTGGGCTCTTATGTTCTTTCTGTCAGAGTAATCGGCTATATATATGACAAAGAGGCATCAGGAGAAGGAAATTCATGCTTTGGTACTCACTGCTTCATGTTATCTTATTTCATATTAGCATCAGTAAGTCTTTTTGGAGTTGTAGTTGCCTTGGCATTGTTTTATAGGACGAGAAGGTTCTATTCTCGTGTGCTCATGTTGTGCTGATCTGATCACAAGGTTGCAAGACACGGAAAGGTCTGGCATAAATTTTTGCCAAGGTTTGTGTATCCTTGCTGAGTACAGTTGCTATTTTGTATCTGTTTCTTAAATTTTTTTGGGAAACTAGGAATTTGGGATGCAGCAAACTGTAGATATTGTGCATAATTGTGACTTCTTCTGGTTCATGTTTTGGTGTTGTTGCCTTATAGTGCTCCCTTACAGGAATTGAAAAACAAAAACGAAGATTATGCATTTACTTCGAATTTTTTTCAGAAATTTGTTATTTAATTAGAGTATTATTTTGTGTATGATCCATGAAATAAGAATCACCTGCATATGAAGAGATATGAAGAGATGTAGTAAATATGATTAAATAAATAAAATTATGTACTCAAATCTCTGGATATACAACTCAACAAATGCTATATTATAAGTATATATTTCACTTTGAAAAATCTAGATATGATTTATTATCGTATATTTATTTTATCCTTATATTAAGTTAATTCTTTTTTGGTTTCAAACTTTCAATTTGTTTACTGCTTTTTGATTTGATATGAAATTTAAGAAAAATAAGAGTGTGTTTTGTATGAAAAAAAATGTTTTAATGAAAAACAAGTAAATATTTGACTTATTTTCTCATGTTTGGTTGATTAGTAGAAAATATTTTTCAGAAAATTATTTTTGTGTTTGATTTTTGAATGAAAAATGGTAATATCTTTTATTTTTTATTAGAGTAGGAAATAATTTTTGAAGTTAAGTTTTTTTCAAAAAGTAAACTTGAATTTTTTTTTGGGGGGGGGGGGGGGGGGGGGGGGGAGGTTCGAGGAAAGGGGTAAAAAAATTAAAATTTGAAGTTGAATTTTTCTTTAAAGATAATATTAATTTTTTTTGTGGGTGGAGGTGGGTTGGGTGCTGGTAGGGTGGGGTGGGTAAGGGGGAGGTTGGAAGAGAGTTTTAGAAAATGTTTTCCTTAAGTTTTGAAGGGAAGTCATTTTCTTTGAATATGAGAAAAATGAGTTAATTTGAAAAGCATTTTCCAAAACATTTGATCCAACCAAACATGAGAAAATATTTTTCGAAAAATATTTTCCTTTATACCAAACACACCCTAAATATGTATCTTTTGAATTATGTGATATTAAAAAAAGAACAGATAGAATGTATCAAAAAAATTTTAATCTTATGATTTTAATGTTTGAATGAAAAGTCAAAAATTAAAGAGTTGACTTTAAAAAATATATATATATGCTAAATTAAGATAAACAAATTGAGACGAAAGAAAAGAGTAATTATTTCAATTCGTTTTTTTATATGTGAGATGATTTATACTCCAACACTCCATTCGGTCCTTTTTATATATCATCTATTTTTATAAATAATTGATACATAATAGTTGTCATTTCATAAATCAATGTATAAATTTCTATATTTTCCTATTATATCCTTGATAAGATACTCAATTAACCTTGTAAATATATGATTTGTCCAATCTAGAAAAATTAATAAGTAACTAATATTCATTAGATTGCTTTATACACTGATTAATTACTCTCTCCATTCACTATTCTATAAAATCTGATTTTGAAAAAAATCTCAAAAAAAAAATTAAAAATGAAAGATGCAGAAAATTCAAAAATAATCTTAAAAGTTGAAGCTTTAACAATTATTTTAAAATTTTGAATTAATTGGTGAAAATTTGACTCCTAAAATAAACGTAAAAATTTGAATAGTCCTCCAAATACATATTAATTTTTGAAATCTAGCATATCGATTAATAAATTAAAAAATTTAACTTATAAAAACATCAATATAAAAATAAATTTAATTAATTTCTTATATAAAAATGTGTCATATATGAAGGGAAGAATAATAATTAGCGATAGCGTAATAGTCAGGGAGAGTGTCAAATCACAACGCGAACAGGTTAGTAATTCTAACATATAAATTAGTGTATTTTATGTACACGTGGCAGCCAGAGTAAACACTCAACATAGAGAGTTAGAGACGAAATTCCCAAACTGTAAACACTGAACACGAAGACGAAATCCCAAAAATGAAAAAAACTTAACATGTTAGACGAAATCAGAAAATCTGAATAATTGCTGGAAGATCACTCATCAACCAAAAGAAGAAGAAGAAATTCGTAAAAATGGATTTAGACCCAGATTACAATCCCAGTTTTAAGGCCAAGATCAACACCAAATGGGTAGCCACAGTCGCTAGTATATGGATCCAATGTACCAGCGGTTCACTCTACACATTCGCCATTTATTCTTCCATTCTCAAATCTACCCAAGGATATGATCAATCATCCCTCAATGTCGTCTCCGTATTCAAAGATGTCGGCGCTAATGTCGGCATACTTTCCGGCTTACTCTACTCATCAGTCACCGCTCGCCGTCGTCGTTTTGGTGGTCCATGGGTGGTGCTGCTTGCCGGAGCTATTCAGTGCTTTGCTGGCTATTATCTTATGTGGTTGACCGTCATGGGCCTTCTACCTAAACCCCCTTTATGGGTTATGTGCCTCTACATGCTTTTAGCTGCTCATGCTATGACTTTCTTCAATACTGCTAACGTTGTTACTGCTGTGCACAATTTCCCTAATTATAGAGGCACCATTGTTGGCATCATGAAGGTTCGTTTCTCAATCAGTTTAATTTGAGCAAGTCTAATTGCGTTACTCTGCAGAAATTATTGACAAATTGTAAAATATGACTCTTTATTTAAGTTGCAAGCTTTATTATGGACTTCAGTTTCATGTACTCTTATCAATTAAGCGGAGCAATTAATTTCAAGTGGTAGATTGATAACCCAATCCGAGTAAGATAGGATATGTGCAATAAGACTTCAGGCCCTGATTGAAATCAGGATGATGAGATTAGATGGATTGTGGTGCCTCACAATGCATACCATTTTGATATGGACATTCAATCTTCCAATAGAATGGTTTGATAGATGAAGATTTAACACATAAAGTTGAAATAAACAGACTTATATTGAGGAGTGCAATAGGATTGTCACGCATTAGGAAGATGCAAACCAATGGAAAGGTTTGTCTTATAGAATGTTTGAAAGATTATAAATATTTAACATGTCACAAGACGAAATTCGTAGAAATGCGGGTGTGAAGATTGAGCTTGGTCATAATAGATTGGATAAAAATAGAAAGGATCACATTTAATTAAGATTGCAAGTAGCACACATACATCGGATAGAACTAGAAATGATAATATGCTACAAAGAGTGCAAGTAGCACATGTAGATGATAAAGTGAGACGGTGGCCTAGGATTGTTTGGTCATTCCGTAAGTGGACCTTCATATGTATTGTTTATTAGATACTATGACTAGAAGTGGTAGTGAGATTCTAGACCAAAAATCTTATGGAAGTAGCTGTCTCAAAAGATCTATTGAGATGATATCAACTGAAACTTGGTTTTGTTGTTTTTGTTGGTTATATTACCCTTACATAAGGTTCTCTGAATTCTTTTTGTTCTGGTTAGAGGCTTTATATCTATGTAGGGATAAGTGCTATTACGCTTACATAAGGTTAGAGATTTTATGTCTACGTGGGGATAGGGATAGATTTAGGCATAGTCAATCAAATGATATTGTGGATGGTCATCTCTTTGACCTCCAAAAAATTAACTAAAGAAGGCGACTAAGTTGTTCACAAAGTTAATTGTATCTTTTCCTCTTCATAATAAAGAATGTTTTGGCATTCCTTTGATTTCAGCACCAAGTCTCAAAGTAAAATTGAAAGATCATAGAGATCAGAGAATAGAGTTGGAATCTCAGAAGGCTTGTGATGCTAATCTTGTTTGTGTATATTGCTTTCAATTTATCTGCCTTCCCTTGTCCCCTATTTTGACATTTGATTTATTTCCATAATTCTATGCAGGGTTTTCTCGGTTTGAGTGGAGCAATATTAATTCAAGTATATCAGACAATCTTTAGAAACAGGCCCACTGCATATCTTCTGTTGTTGGCATTGTTGCCTCCTATTACTACCCTGTTACTTATGTCGTTCGTAACAGTCTCGCAAACTAATGAAGATGATGAGAAGAAGCATCTTAATGGTTTCTCATTGATTGCTCTGGTACTGGCTTCTTATCTCATGGCTGAAATCATTGTGGGAAACATATTCTCTTTACAACTGTCCGTTCGCATCATTACTTTTGCTGTACTCATTTTCTTGCTGCTTTCCCCGATTTCTGTTGCGATCAAGGTCCACAAGGAAAAGTCTTATAGAATAATTAAATACTTACTCGAGCAAAACTCACCGGAGGATGAGCAAAATAGATCTCAGGCGCATTTTGTGGACATGGGGCAAAGTCATGGTAACTATGATGAGTTGCCTGCTGGTGCTGATCAAGAGAGAGAGATGAATGAGAGGAGGACTCCAGAATGGGGGGAAAACATGAATCTTTTTCAGGCAATGTGCACCACTGGTTTTTGGTTTTTGTTTGTCACCACTGCATGTGGAATGGGCACAGGGCTGGCCACAGTTAATAACATTAGCCAGATAGGAGGGTCACTTGGGTACACTATCTTAGAGACAAATACTTTAGTTTCTCTATGGAGTATCTGGAATTTTCTTGGTCTCTTTGGAGCTGGTTATATTTCAGATTATTTCTTGCGCTCACTAGGTTGGTCAAGGCCATTATTTATTGTTGTTACTCTGGCTAGTATGACTGTTGGCCATGCTGTGATAGCATCTGGTCTGCCTGGTGCTTTGTATGCCGGCTCTGTTATAGTTGGCATTTGTTATGGATCACAATGGTCACTAATGCCCACAATTGCTTCTGAGATATTTGGTGCAAGGCATCTGGGCACAATATTTAACACCATAACCGTAGCAGGCCCTGTAGGATCTTATATACTGTCTGTTTGGGTTGTCGGATACCTCTACGATAAGGAAACATCAGATGAAGGGGACATGTGTACTGGAACTCACTGCTTCATGTTATCCTTCTTTATCATGGCAGCTTCCACTTTCTTTGGGGCTCTTGTGGCCTTGGCTTTGTTCTTTCGGACAAGAAACTTCTACAATAATTTTGTTCAGAGAAGAGGTGCAAATACCATTACTGGTTAGTTCTTCTCATTTGATAAAAACAATTGAGGAGGATAGCAGTTGAACTCCCTTAGCAACCAGCTCCTTGTAACATAGTGTACACAGTTCTCTACAATTTGGTTGGTAGGTTTACCTGACTTTGTAACCGATGATATATTTATGAATCTGTATTAGTATGAATTTGAAGTTTGCACCACCAAGGACACTATAAGTTTGAGAATCAGATGCAGAAGGGGGAACATTTTTCTAAAGTATACTCCTTGACGCTTCTCTGGTTAAGGTACACATTTAGGAGATATGCAGGTATGAGTCCTAGAGCACTTGATACCAGATAGATAGTAGTGTGGAATTCAGTTGACAATTTTGAACTATATGTTGTATTATGAACTGGATGCTACTCTTATATGTTGTAAGACCTGCTATCAAGAGTGGAAATCGCATGCAATTACGTAACTTCTCTAGAATCTTCGGAGAAATTTGTATCACTACTGAATTTCTTCCCCTATCAAAGAGTTTAGGTTCCTCTGAAGAAAGTTCTTTATTTAAACTTGATGAAATAAATGAGGTCACTTTAACAGTTACATGTGGATGACATATCCGCAAATTTCTATATGCCACTAAATTATCAAAAAGAATTGCTCTGTTCACGACCAGCTAGGGCTACGAACCCATGGTCTTTTGATTGTATTAAAGTGCAGCTCCAGAAAAACAAGTGTAAAGTTCTCTGAAACTCAAGTAAACCAAGCAGTTGAAATAAATCTGATGAATTTGTAATTAGTCAAAAAATCATATTTTGGGCAGTACGACAAATATTACAGACTATGGAGAGAGAGAATTTTTGGTATTTTAGATAATTTCAAAGAGAAAATGTCTAAATGTAGTATTGGTGTGGTTTGATTCATATACCGTTCCTAACTAAAATATTTTGTGTATACTTTTGGGCCTGATGCTGTTTTAATGGAATTGTTATAGATTATAAACAATCTTCAAATTAAAAAGCTTCGAGCGCATGAAGAAATTACTTTATTTTCTTTTTCTTTTTAAAAGATGACCAATGTGATTGCGCAGATTACAAGAAATTGCATGAAATTATGTGGAATTCGGAGCCGAAATGGCAAAAAAAATTGAAAAAAATTTCAAAAGGGTATATCAAAAAACTTTCTAACCAAAATGGTAAAATCGCTACTGATATAGCGATTTATTTGGCCGACGTTTGGAAAAATCGCTGCTCTACGAGCGATTTGTACAATTTTTATTTTTAATTTAAAATCGCTGCCTTGCCAGCTATTTGTAAAAAAAAAATTCTTTTTAAAAAAAAATATTGTAAATGGCAGCGATTTTAGTTTTTTTTTTTTTTTAAATTGTATTGTAAGTCGCTGCACAGGCAGCGATCTTACCTAATTTTTTTTCAAGTTGATGTCATTTCTAACAAGAATAAGGGACTAGTAGAAGGATTGTTGTCGTTAGATGATGGTTTTCAAGTTTTGGTCATTCGGAATGATAAAATCATCGGTCCAAACTTTGAACTCATTGAAGGTTTGTGGAATCTCCATCTTCAATTTTTGTTGAGATTGCTAAGTGAATATAAGAAGATTACTGGTGATGAATTGTTGGAGCAATAAGAAGTTTTATATTGAATTTGAGGAAAGACTAATTTGTGTTGAAATAGGAATCTAAGGTTTTCAAGATTGTTGATTCGGAAACAAAATAGTAACTTGAGAAGCAAGCAATTAATAATTAGGCAATTATGTGGAGTGCCTTATCAAAGTGTGAATGCTAGTAAAGAATTGAATTGAAACTAATGGATTAATTTCAAATAAACTTTCCATTTATAAACCCTAATAATAATAAGGAAGAAAAATTTAAAAATATGAAAAGACATTATATTTTGCCAATTGAAAACTCAAAGAGCCCCCTTTTGTTAGTTCTTCTCAATAAGTGATAATTATAAATTTAAAAAAATGAAAAAGAATCATCTTAGAATCACCTAACAAAAAAAGAAAAGGCATAAATTACCCCTAGAACTTATCCCGTAAAGTTAGTTACACATTTAAAATATCGTAGTGATCTATTACACACCTATACTATTCAAAAGTGAATTTTCTTACCTTTTAAAACTAACGTAATAAAAATAATAATAATAATAAAATAGATGCGTTAGTTTGAAATTAAATTAAAAAATAAGAAGTTAGAATCTTCTTTTCAAACCCTCCCCCTAGACCTCTTCTTCTACAAACCCCACCCATTGTCCTCTTCTTCTTCATTCTTTTTTTTTTTAATCACATTTCTTCATTGTTTATCACAATCTTAAAGTATAATTTATTTGATTCACTATCAGGTTAATTTCCATAAATCTGTTAGTGAATAATTGTATTTTATCTAGAATTTTTTTAATTGTTTCCATCTTTTTCATAGTGGCGGGTGACAAACATTAAAAAGGTAATTGAAGGTGGTGAAGAAGAGAAAATCGATATTGATAATGGCGGTGGTGATATTTGGTGTAGAAGAAGAATTGAAGGTGATATAGTGGTTGTGAAGAGCAAAATCAATAGTGAAAGTGGGTGGGCAGTATATGATTTTTCGATGAAATGAGAATTGAAAAAGGTGGAATTAGTGATGAAGAAGATACAATTATTAGAGAATTAAAACAATTAATTAGGAGTTAGTTAGAGTAAAATATAGTTAACAAAAAAAAAGTTAATTAATAAATAAAAGAAAACAAAAAATTATAATTTATGACATGAAGCTGACTTAGCGCTGATGTGGAAGCGTGCGTAATACACCACATAATGTGAGAGTGATGTTACATGTCTCAGGGTGATAATAAATTCACTTTTGAGTAGTTACGGTGTGTAATAGGTCACCGATCACCATAATAATTAAAGCGTGTAACTGACTTTTTTAGGACAAGATCAGAAGGAATCTATGTCTTTTATCTAATACAAACTAACTTAGATTATGTAAATAACTCTTCTCAAGAGTCATGAATAAAATTTAAAACTAACACCTTGCTTACATGGTTATGTATCAGTCAGTTTGATTCAGTTATAAAAATTATTACTTTATTAATTTATGAATATATTAAATTCATAAAATATCGATTTAATCGTTAAATGTTCTTTCTTTATTCACCTTTTAATATACTAAATTAATAAGATATCGATTTCATTGATGATAAATAAAGTGACATACCAATATACACATTGCTAAATGTTCCTTCTTTATTCTCATTAATATACTCAATTTATTTTAAAATATAGAAATTAAAGAAAGCACCAAACAAATATTGGTGGTATATGTAGGAATTCTATAAATAAAAATAAAAAACTCAATGTTTGTCCAAGGTTAGTGAAGTCTCAATTTTGAATTCGAGAATACTTGAGAACAATTTGTCTAGCTCTATCAAGTTTAAAATCAATAAGTAGAGTGATACACCATTGTTAAAAGAAAAATATAATATAACTTATTAAATTATCAATTTATCCTAAAGAAAATTGTACCAATGAAAATACAAAGAAAATTTAAATTATTGCCTAACCATTAAATCAATAACCTATGTACCATTAAACAAATAATAGTAGTTGAGATTTGAATTATGAATTTCAGTTCTAATTTAAACCACCCTACTAACATGTTTGCTTGATTTTTCTTTAGTTAGATAAATTTTACCAAGGAAGTGAAATATATTTGTACATAAATCCTTTTTTTTTTAGTGACATAGCCTTAATAAACTAAAGTAATTGTACATATAATAAGCTGCATGAAACAAATCTCTTACACATTAAATTTCAACATTGATTTATGATGTAATAGATTTATCAAAATAAAACTGAAATACATATTAACTAAATAGTGTGCAAAACAATGGTTGAAATTAAAAACTAATCAAGATTGCATACATAATAAGCACCTTTCTTGGTATTACATATTGTGCTAAGCTAATCAATTCTTCGACGTTTATCCATGGGCTTGTCCTCCTCTTCAATCTCCGGTATGAAACCATATTTTCTCCGGTGTGCAATTTCTAAGTCTCTAGGATTACAAGTGTTCACTTCAATGGCGACAACAATGGGAAGCAGAGGACGACCGTAATTTACAGGTTGAGCCACCATGCTCCGAGCAAAAGAAGAGATATCTCCAATGACAGTAGGCATTCTGTGCAGAGGCACACCCAAGTAACTTAGTGTTTCGCAAATGCTATTATCATCATCACCAATAACAGCGTTACTCGGCAAAAAGAAAGATTTCACGATAAATGGACCTCGTGGTTCCTCCACGATGGAATCCCCTCCCTCTGGCAAATACCGGAGAAATTCTTGAATCCGAAATTCTATCAGAAAAAGGGGACTAGTAAAAAGATTGTTGTTCAAGTTGATGGTGTTGGGAATGATAAAATCATCCGTCCAAAATTGGAACTCATATGTGGTAAGTAGATTCTCCATCTTCAACAAATTTTGTTGGGAGAATGAAGAAACAGAGGAGAATTTTGCTGAAACACAAAGTTACTCAATAAAGAGAGAAGGGTGTATGAGAATTGAATCTCACAGTGTAATGCTTTTATAGACACTAAGCAAAGGCTGATTTCTGTAGGAAAAAAAAAATAATAGGGAAAAATATGGTAACTTCAGAAGTCCAGTTTGTGTAGAAATAGGAAATATAATGTTAAATTTTCAATAAGGAAACTTTTTAAAATAAACATAAAACATTTAGCTTGATATGGTAACACTATATTACCTTTTTTTTTTCTCCGTTTCAAACTTTTCAAATATGTATAAATTTTGAAAATTAATATTTAATTTTGTAACAAGAAGATGTTCCTTGCAAATTTTGCGTCGATTAATATTATCTTTATATTTTTATATTTATTTATTAAATTGTACAAGACTATCGTGGTTGAAGAAAAGAAATAAGAAAATCTTTATATTTGTTTGTGTACTTTTTTTTTTATAGTTAAAATGGCATCCAAAAGATCCAATTTCATACCCATTTTATTTTAACTTATAAACTCAAACTTCTCCATAGTTGATTCGTGGAATAAAATTCGTGCACGTCGCCTTGTAAAATTTTAATTTCTTACTTCCAAGACATAATATTCATTCAAATCCAGTTGAAGAGCAAAAGTTCTATAAGCAATAAATATTTTTAATAAATAAATTTAATTAAATAATTTTATTAATATAAATATCTAAATTCAGTGATTTTATTAATATAAAACAAAGTTTAATGACTTTACTAAATAAATTATCAAAATCGAATGACCTTTTGAGATATTAATTCCAACTTGAATTAATCTTTCAAAATATCACTAGGAGCTCCTTCCATCTTTTGATTTTAAAATGTTCGTCATCTTTATTTTTTATTTAAATATACCCCTCCTTTCATCTTTTGATTTAAAAATATCCTTAATCCAAATTTAATTCTTATATTAATTAGTTAGTTTTTTTTCTTTTTTTTTAAAAAAAATGATTAATTTTTATTTGTTTAATTTTTAATAGTAGCGCATCCCAAATAAATTAAAATATTTAAATCTAGTTATATTTGAACTTCAAAAGATCATCAGAAAGCGTCGAACTAAATCACAATCAGAGAGAAAATACATTACAAAGTGGACTACTCCTCCACCCCTTTGTGCCGTTCCAAGTGATTGAAAGGAAATTTTTCTTTAGATTAAATTTTTAATATTAGCTATAAAACAAATATTAATATTAATTTATATCAAAATATTTAATATATTTAAGTTTAACTATTTAAAATGAAAAATAATTTTTTTATATGGTCAAAGTTTATAGTAACAAAGAGTAAAGGAAAAAGCACAAATAATTATTAGATGTATAATTAGCCAAATTTTTTGTTTTCCATTTACGCCGCTACTAAAAGTTTGATAACATAAAAAAAATATTTTTCTTTTCCGATATATGTAGACTTAAATATTTAAGATGAGCTAACACTAAGAATTAATTAAAAAATGTCTTATAGAATAAATAAATAAAAGAATTAATTAATTAATTGAATATAATTTAATTTGTTGATGATATTTTTAGACTAAAAGGTGGAAAAAGGAGTATTTTTGAACCATAAACAAAGGGTAAAGGGTACTTTTAGACTAAAGATAGTAGAAGAGTATTTTTAAGTCTTTTCTAATAGGTTAAGGATATTCTTGAAAACTTTGAACGCATGAACAACCTAATTTATTTATTTTAACAAAACTAACCAAAGTGATTATGCAGATTATAAGAAATTACATGAAATTAAGTGGAACTTGTGAATCTTTGGCACACAAACTTAAGATTGAAACTAAATAGTATAAAATTGAACTGGAAATTGCAAGTGTAAAATTGACATATCTATTATAAAACAAGTACTCCATTAATTACATGCGCCAACATATAGAAGTATTAAAAATCCATTATTACTTGTCTTGCAGTCTACAAAACCAATATTAGTTGAGACTAAAAACTAATGAAGATTACATGTATAGCTTTGTTCGTAAATAAAATTCTATACATCAACCTTATACCTTATACCTAAAAACGGCGTAAGACAAACACGTTCATCTTTAATTCTTTCTGTTGCACCTCTGGGAGTTGGATCCCAACTGTTAACGGCAATGAGGAGAATAATAGGAAGCACAGGGCGCCCTAAATTGGCTGGTAAAGACATCATTCTCCGGCCAAACGAAGAGATTTCTGTGATGATGGGTGACATTCTATGCAAAGGAACACCTATAGAGCTTAGTATTTCACAAAGACTATCATCAGGAGCACCGATCATAGCATTACTTGGCAAATAGAAAGATTGCACCATAAATGGACCTCGAGGTTCCTCCTCGATGGAATCTCCTTTCTTTGAAAGATATTGAATAAATTTTTGAACACGAATTTCTAACAAGAATAAAGGACTAGTAGAAGGATTGTTGTTGTTGATGAAGGTTTTCAAGTTGATGTCGTTTGGAATGATAAAATCATCGGTCCAAACTTTGAACTCATTGAAGATTTGTGGAATTTCCATCTCCAATTTTTGTTGAGATTGCAAATCAAGCTAAGTGAAAACAAGAAAATTATTGGTGATGAATTGTTGGAGCTATAAGATGCTTTATATAGACTTTGAGGAAAGACTAATTTGTGTAGAAATAGGAAGCTAAGGTTTCCAAAATTGTAACAAAATAATTAGGAAACAAATTAGTAACAAAATAATTAGGAAACGTAATAGTAACAAAATAATTAGGCAATTCTATGGCCTTTATCAAGTACGAATCCTAGTCAAGAGTTTGAATGGAAATAAATGGATTAATTTCAATAAACAGTCCATTTATAAACCCTAATAATAAGAAAGAAAAAAAATTAAAGAATAAGGAAATACATTATATTTTGTCAATTGAAAATTCAAAGAATCGTGAATAAAAATCAAGTAATAAAAACTTAATTAACTTGAATGTGTAGATAACTCTTATCAAGAGTCAAGAATAAAAATTAACTAACACATCACTTACATGTAGGTCGTGTAATTCAATTTTGAAAATTTTCAAGTCATCAATTATAAATACACTCGTAAAATATTAATTTGATCGTTAAAATTTCACCAAAAACTTCTAAACAATGTGATTAACTAATATGCACATCGCTAAAAATTCTTCTTTTATTCACCCTAATATGCCCAATTTAAAATACATAAATTAAAGAAAACAACAAAAGAATATTGACGAATACTATATAGGCCTAACTCACACCCCAAAAGCTAGCTCAAAGGGAGGAGGATTGCCCAAGCCTTCCTTATAAGGAGTCCAGCCATCTCATTAACCATCGATGTGGACTTTTGTCATTCTTTAACAGCAATTTTACCCACATATTGTATCACTACATTCTTCTATATCTTATAACCAATTCCACTGTGAGCTTCATACAATTGTACCATTGGCTTCCCTTCCTAGATCATATAATAGTCTAGAATACACATAATTTATACAGTATATAATAGTCGAGAGGGCTTTGATTTTTTTTCTTTCAGATAGTATATATGAACTGTATATTAGTGTATACAAAATGTTATATATTGTAATCTTTGGTCTCTACGTAAATTAGAAAAAATTACATCCAAATTTTTGTTGTAGACATTTTCTTCTAATTTGTATATAAGTACAAAAAAAAAAAAAAAAAAAAAAAAAAAACGTCAACAGCAGGGTTCGAAACTGCGCGGGCGAAGCCCAACAGATTTCAAGTCTGTCTCCTTAACCACTCGGACATATTGACGATGCTGCTTAAGACTGACAACATTTTTATAATATATTCGAGCACAATATGTGTCTAAATGAATAAATAGCCCTCCCTCCGTTCACTTTCACTTGGCCACTTTATATTTTACATGAGTAAAATAGAGTGTGATAACTGATAAACAGCAGAAAAACAAGTAAAATAGAGTGTGATAACGGATAAACAACGAGAAAAATAGTGTGATAACATTGTATTACAATTGTTAAATTAGGTCTTGGACCTAACTCACACTCCCAAAGTTAGCTCAAGGGGAGGAGGATTGCACAAGTCTTATAAAGAGTCCACCCATCTCAATTACCACCGATGTGAAACTTTTGTCATACTTTAACAACAATAATCCTCATGTACAAGACACGACCACTGCTATCATTTATTCAACCCGCGCGCCCTGTCCTTGCACCAAACGAGTAATTACAACAAGGGTGATACATATTCTCACTTTAATTTTAAACACTAAGGAGTAAGGTCCTGTCTCTAGAAAAACAAAAGGTGTCAAATCTGTGTAATAGCTATATATTGATGTGCCTTTTCGCCAGAACCTGCCTTAGATTACTGCTGAAATCGAAATAGAGCATGACCAGAAGGAACCATAATCACTTGAATGTCAAACGTCCAATGTAAAAAACAATTGTGGTCATAGTATCCGTCAAAATCTTTGCTCGTCTCACGTGACAGAACACAGATGCAGTCCTTGTTCTTGATCTCTGACAGCGCGGCCATGTTATCACTCACTATTGATGGAACTTTCCTAGACTGGATCTATCAATTAAGACAAATTGTCAGACATAAAGAAGAAACTTGGTTATTAGTTGCATGTAAGTCTGCTAGTGATCTGTTGTATGATTGCCACTGACTTTTTAAAAGTTATGTGGGGCATTTTATCTGCATTAAGATCGTTTTCTTGGTCGGCCATTTTGTAAACTTGAGGATGGTAATAGGAAGGACTAAGGAGGCATTTGATGCTTTTAGTCTTTTAGAAGTAAACGAGATTACTTCTAAACACAGCTGTTATTGTTTATTTAAATTACTAGTTTATAGCAGATAACATGTTGAAAAACTAGAAACATCTTCCTTGTGAAGTGGAGATTCCTATTACATGTGAGCCAAAGTTTTATTATAACAAGAAAATGAAATATCTCAAAATTTTTACTAAAAAGTTCAAAATATGAAAAAGTAAAAAAATGAATAAGTTGTAACGAATGCAATGTCTAATATATATATATATATATATACAATGTAATTTTCAATCAAACAAATTCATATGAACCCAACCCCTTACTACCTCCGCCTCTGGTCCGTGGTCCCCCGGTCCAGGGTTGGCTGGCTACAATAAGCTATGGGATCTACTTTCTGATTGATTCCAACATATGAAGTGACAAATTTGAGGGTACTTCTGCTAATTCAATAATTCCAAAATTCAACTGATGTTGGCATTTACCTAATTTTAATCATTAGGTATGCACATGTCTTTTTTTCCCTCTTACAACAAACAGTTTGTTGAATATAAATACACAAGTGCCAAAGTGTTTGTTTGTTACCTTCAGAGTGAGTCCAAAAAAAATTGAAGAAAATGGAGAACCCAATTCTGCCATCATTCAATCCAAAATTGAACGGTAAAATTGCTATCATCACCGGAGGAGCAAGCGGAATCGGCGAAGCGACAGCACATCTGTTTGCTCAACATGGCGCTCAGGTAGTAATTGCTGACATCCAAGAAGAAAAAGGTCGATCAGTTGCGGAATCAATCGGGTCCAGTCACTGCACTTTCATTAAATGTGACGTTACAGATGAGCAACAAGTCCAATCCCTGGTACAATCAACAGTGGAAATTCACGGTCGAGTCGATATAATGTTCAGCAACGCCGGAATTGCAAGCCACGAGGGGCACGCACAAGATATCCTAGGGTTCAATCTGGATGCTTTAGATAACCTATTCGCGGTCAATGTTCGTGGGTCAGTCGCTTGCGTGAAACACGCGGCGAAGGCTATGGTGGAAGGTGGGGTAAAAGGGAAGATAATATGCACGGGGAGCTCGACGGCGACGATGGGGGTTACGAGGCAAATTGACTACGCAATGTCGAAACACGCAGTACTGGGATTGGTGAGGTCTGCCAGTAAAGGACTGGGTGCGTATGGTATACGAGTGAACTGTGTTTCTCCAGCAGCAGTGGCAACGCCATTGTTAGAGAAATCGATGAAAATGGGTGTAGAGGAGCTAGAGAAACTGTTTGAATCCTTCAATTGCTTGAAAATTGGAGCTCTAAGAGCTTCTCATGTAGCTGATGCTGTCTTGTTTTTGGCGTCGGATGACTCTCCGTTTATCACCGGCCATAATTTGGTCGTCGATGGAGGATTTCAGCCTCCTATGTGATTCTTATTTGGGCTTAGGTTTGGGTTTTCTTTCTTTCCACTTAACATTGGGCTTAGGTTCGGTTCTCATTCCAGGTAATTATGGGCTTTGGTTACCACTTGTATCTTTGTTTGGGTCATGGACTTGGGTTTGAAAATCTGTTTATATTTCAAAATAATGCCTCGTTTTAAAAAATTTAACTATTTAGATCTCAATCGTTGAACTCGTTTATTTTTGTTTTAATCAATGGTCATTGATGGATCCTAATAGAATAGAATGATTAAGATATTTAGTAAAGTCTTAGTATCGTTAAGATGTTTATTCCATTCATTTATTGTTGTTATCATCCCCTAGGCCCTATCATTATCAACTACGGTTGCCGCCATCCATCATTATTAACTATCACAAGTTCACAACTCACTACTCAATACCATTGTCCATCATCATCACCATTGAATTAAACATGATATACTAAAATCAATCATCACATTTACAGTGATTTACTAGCTACCATTTGCGGTTATCACTAATGAGTAATGACAATCCATCGCTACTAACAATCTCCATATTAACCACTATAACACATCAACATACATACATCATCAATTATGATTCACGACAATCATTTGTTAACATTTTCATGCACCACAACTATAAGCCACCGCCATCCACCATTATTAACTTCAACTTTTCACCACTCAATACCACCATCCTCAACCACTACTATCATCGGCATTGTCTCAAGCATTATAAATTACTGTCAACCATCAACTGTACTAACTACAATGTAAATTTATATCTACCGGTAATCACCACATTAGTCACTATTATACATAGGCAAACATCAATCACATATTTTGATTTACCATCATTATTAGTTATCACTGTCATGCACCATAACTATAAGCCGCCGCCATAAATTATCTTCAAACCCCATCAACCGTTATTGTCAACCATCATACCACTAACTATTACCGACAAAATCACTATTACCTAACATCGTAGTTATTATCACCACCACCGGCCACCTACCATATAATTTTATGAACTATCATATGATATAATATTATACTAATTTAGTATTTTACTATATTTTAGATTTACTATTTTTTAAATAAAATTAAATTTTAATACACTTTTAAATATGTGGTATTTGTAACAATTTAATTCTCAGATTAGATTCATAATTTAATCTTAATACATATCTTATTGTTCAAATTTAGACGTTTTGGTCTGAATGAAATTATAGAGGCCCAAAATTCAGCAAGTGAAAGTGGTTTCTCAGCTTTGAAATAACATTACCTGCATGGAGAAAAAAAAAACTTTATACAAGAGCTGAATTATATATAATTTATGAGTAACAATAAATTCCGAGACGATTATACACTAAATAATTTGTAATGTTGGGCTATTTTATAAACAATGATGCTCGAAACTGAAGCAGCTGTGCATTTGTCCCCCACACTAAAGCAATAATAAATACTTTTTCTTTTTTGTTTTTGTTGGTGTTTTTATATAAGTGTTGTGAAAAGGAAACAACGAAACAAGACAAGTTTTTGTGACTGTTCTAAGCATTATTAGTTTGTCAAACATTATCAACTTCTATTTTTTTTATTATTATTGTAAATGGAGTTAGGAGATTGGGAAAAATGAGTGGACGAACAATTGAACCCTCACTAATCATTAACAACATAAAAAGTTAGATAGTCAACCAATTGAGTTATTAAGATTTCTTAAATGTTATCTTGAAATCATCATATTTACATAATTTATTAAAGTAGTGGTAGTTTAAAAAATTATTTTTTGCATAGCGGTACATGTCCAAACGTCCAAACACAGAAAACGTTGGCATTTTTGGCTGTGGTGATGTGTCCAAGACTCCAAATAATCGATCTATTATAAACTACATTTTTATTTTTTATTTATGCGCATATATTGGTAAAAAAGAAACATCAATTTGTGTGAGTTACAATCAATTAATAATATTATGTGGATTTAACACATTAATTGTTTACTCTAACGGTATTTTCATCTTTTGATATTCAATTCATACTCTATATGTTGTCTTTAACAATAAAATAGTAATTGTTAGAAATATTGTGTGTTTTAATATTAAAAATAAAAAATATTAAGAATTAGTAATATAAGTCAGCAGGTCTTACACATTAGTAATGTGATATAAAATCGAATAGGTCCAAACTCATATCAAATAATATTGCTAGCGGTCTAGACCATGATAAATGGTATGAGATGCACTCGTTTATTAACCTTGTCGTTGTGAGTCTGAGCTCAACTGAATTTAAGATAAATTCTGGTAAGATTGGACAAACCTCAATGTTGAATTTAGACAAGTCTCAGGCGTTAGAGGCAAACCTCAACTAAGATATTGAGTCCATAAGAAAATGTGTATGTGACACCCTTGATTAGGATAAAAAATCTCACATTGACACACATGGGAAGAGTTGACTATATTTGAGTTATAGAATGTTGTTGAGCTGTTCTATCAATGAAAAAGGCGAATCAAAAATTATAATGTTGAATCAGTGAAAGTTATATCATAGTAAACTTTAATCTTCTCAAATAAAATGACATATTCGCACATCATAAATATTTATATAATTTTCAAAAAATAATTTACTCTAATTTGTGATATATTATTATATATTGGGTAAACTCTTATTGGAAAATATGAGTTTGATTAATTAATATATCTACCCATAATAAATTAAATCAAATGTAAAACATTCTTTGAGGCTAGCCCGGAAAAGACGGCGGCTTTTGTGATAAGAGCATGGCCGCCCATAACCCTTTGCATAATGCATGAATTAAAAATTAATGATATGTTACCTCTACTTATCTTTTTCCCAAACTCCAACGTCATTTTACTCCCCAAATACTTTTAAACAATATAAATCATTTTTTATGGTCACTGACAATTTTAAAACGATCATTATTTTTAATGTGTTTATAGTGTACTTTTTTTTTTCATACCTAATTTTATTTTGTTGTTCTTGTTCTTGTTAATTTAGATGTAAAAATATAATCTTCCTTTCATATTAATTATTGAGATAATTATATAAGATGATAAACTAATAATATAAAATAAATATAGTAGCTATTTTTTAATTTATTTGTGTTTCATAGCAAACTGTTTGTCAGTCCCTTTCTTCTTCATATTCTCGCTCGCCACTCTCCCTCTCTCGCTCGCTTTATACAATAGAATTGTATAAATTGTGTTTCTAATTGTATAAAGCGAGAGAAAATTGTATAAACGCATGTAAATACATATATCTTCGTCCTATACACTTATAATTATATAAAACAAATATTTCCCTGCCCAAGTCTCTTTTGTCTTTCTCGTTTTATACAAATTCAAATTGTATATAATTTATCTCTTTCTCGTTTTATACAATTCGATTCAATTGTATATTCCCTGCACAAGTCTCTTTTTGCCTTTCTCTCTCGTTTTATACAAATTCAATTGTATATAATTTCTCTCGTTTTATACAATTCAATTCTGTCTTTCTCGATTTCTCGTTTTATACAATTCAAAGCGTATATAATTTCTCTCATTCTTGTTTTATACAATTCGCTTCAATTGTATATTTATAGCGAATTATATATATATAAGTTTGTAATTATGCAAATTTTGTTATAGCATACAAACATGAATTTTATATTTGCGATATGTGAAAATTGTCCTTAATTCTTCCCCTTTCCTTTACACGCTTTATGAGAAATCATATGTAAAATATAAAACTAATTAAAAGAAAATTCAAACTAATTTACTCACACTTCTAAAAAAATTAATTATATAGTTAAAATAGAAAAAAATATAAGAATATCTATTTTTTAGACTTTTTTTACAATACAATATAAGCAAATCTATCACTATTTCATAAAATAAAGAGATAATTTTCTATAGATGTTCGGCTCAAATATATCAAACCCAAATATTATTTTATTAGTACAACCTAAGATGTCGTTATGAAAATAATATAATAGGGTACTAACTGAATTGGCCCTTAAAACCACACTCTAGGAGAGGTTTAATAATTAAAAAAAGACAATTGGACAAAATTAGCCGAGCTGGATACCCCCACCACTACTTACAAGAGGGTTGATATGCCCTTTCAATATATTGAAGAGTCCCGTCCCAATTTCCAACTTCCACCCAAATTGGTATCTTTGTTCTAAACTTGAACCGCCCTAATTCACCCAAATCTAAAATTAAATTCAAAAATTGTACATTCTGTTCTGTCTTGTTGATGGTTGTTCATATGTCACAGCTCTATTTTGCGTAGAAATCGGAAAAAATGAATGCGCAGCTTCATCTCCGTTCTAATCATTGCATTTTGCTTCCACCGACGTCCTTTTCGTCTTCACACACGTTTTCTGTACTGAATTCTTCAAATGAAAACAGAATCATAGGACTTGGGAGATTGAGTTTAAACGAAAGAATATTAGCAAACAGGACAGTAACTAAAAGAAAGAAATCATGTCAATTGGCCATTAGAGCATCGGCAGGAGTATGGGATGGTTGGATGCCAGAAAAATCCTCGAAAGCTCCTCCACTAAGTGACATTATTTGGCCTTCTGCAGGTAGGGTTCTCTCAGTAATAAACCTATTTTCATATATGTGGTCAAAATTAATGCATTTATTTATTTACTATATATAGGGGCATTTACGGCAATGGCAATGCTAGGAAAAATAGACCAAATATTGGCAGCTAAAGGGATATCTATGACTATAGCTCCTCTAGGAGCTGTTTGTGCTGTCCTATTTGCTACTCCTGCTTCTCCCGGTGCTAGGGTAAACTTTCATATTTCTCATTATTTATTTTTCATCTAAAAAACTGATTTACTTCAATTAAAATTATTTGTAGTTTGAATCTCGAAAAACGAAAACGGCTGAAGATAATAGGACATAGAAAGCATATTCCTTTGCTAAAAGTTTATCTTGCCTAGTGCTATCGTTTTTTATTTTTTGTGGGTAGGGTGAACGGAGAAGGGTACTGGTTGTTTTAGCTGGACGGTTTACAGCTGCTGCATCTTATTTTATATTATATATATGCTCATATACATGTGATAAACATGGTCATATATATTTTTGTTTATATCTAATTGCCAACCGTAACTGTAATTTTTTTTAGTTTAATTCTATGAATTGACTGGAGACAGAAAATATGAAGTTATTTTTTCATGGGGTGGGGATAAAGTAATACTTACTAAATTGAACACCCAAAAATAACGTTATAACTTGTAATTATAGTTACTAGTACTAAACAATTTTAGTTTTAAATTAAGTCAACTTATATCAAATTTGAAATGAATGGAATAATAATTGAACTGATGAGTTTCGAAACAAAGCTATACAAAAGTCAACACCCAAAACTAACATGAGATTACCATATTGTTCTCATAATTATTACCACCAAACAATTTCAGCTTTCAACTAAGTCAACTACGAGAAGAGGAGTTAGAATCAAAGGTTTTTCCCACTACAAATAAATGGAAAATTTGTGGTATAAACATGATTTTCTCACTTATTTTATATCAAACTAGCTCACTGAAAAAAATCATAGTAAAAAACAGATTCTTACTGAAACACTGAAAAGTTTGTAGCTTTTTCTTATGAAAATACTACTTTATTTTCTTTTCTCAATCAATATTATTTGTGGAAATAGTTACTAACTATTTTTCATTGGGAAATCAATTAGAAAACAATAATTTTTCGTTGTTGAGTCTTGGAGCAACTAATGCTTATATTATAGTAGACGTTTATATCACACTTTAGGATACTACCTTCCCTAAACCTGCTAACACGAGATGCTTTGCCTATGAGAATATAGAAACGAGAAGTCTTGTGGGAAAGAACCACTTGAACATGTACAATCTTTGGATTCATACAGAAACCACTAGTTGTGGATGCTAACTGTATTGTTTCTAATCTTGTTGTCATCTTCCCAAAACAAGAAAGTGTTAAAAGATAAGTAATCAGTACAAAAGTTCTTAATTTGGTTACCAGTATCAAGTAGGTATGTACCTTTTAAATTTTTTAATTTTCTCTTACAAGTCTTGATTGGATCTTCCGTTTTAAAAAAGCTTTGGCTCAGTCTATGTAGGATCTTTTAGTGCCTTTCTCGTGGCTTGTGCATTTTCTGGTTTATAAATTACTACTTGTATGTCCAAAATTATAATACACGTTGCTGATTGCTTAATTAGCTCTGTTTTGTTCTGATATGCCAAAAGAAGAAAGAAAATAAAATTGCCTTTAGCTCTGTTGCTTCTCTTTTTTTAAAAATTTGTCATTAAGTGAACATGTAACTTAATTGGCTCCTTGATATAGAGTATAACTTTATCTCTCAACCAACTAAAAGCCTTAATTGTGCTTATCGTACAACTTTGTCTCTCAACCAATTGAAAGCCTTAATTGTGCTTATCATATAACTTTGTCTCTCTGCCAATTGAAAACCTTAATTGTGCTTATCAACACTCCTTTTTTTCCACTGGATCACACATTGAAGCTTTAATTAAATTTGGAATTGCACACTGTTGGCTCATTCGGGAGTGACGTACCTAACAAAATTTTCTTCATATCCGAAGCTTGAATCCAAGACTTGAGAGTGAAACATTTCCACCAGTACACCACAATCCATATTGGTGTACTCATCAACACTCAATTGCATCATTTTGTCGATAAAAGTTAGATCATGGACATGATTACCTAAGATCGGTTTGGTTGGCTTATAGGAAGAATTAGTCATTTTAGATATAATATTTCATATCAAACTATGCATTAATTATTTCGTACTTTGTTTGGTGTTACTTTGATTTCCTAATAAATTCACATCTATGTAAGTTAAATGAGAATTTGTGTTATATTAGCTAATATCAAATCAACTAAAAAGCAAAATCACCCTTATGATCTACAAAATTAACTCCTTAAAAGTACCAAACCAAACATCTAACGACTAATAATCATTGCATTACAATCTTTCCAATAATAATAATCCCTGCCTTACTAATTTCTGATTGATTATAGAATAAAATACATATTTGACTCCCCAATAACTTACATTTGTACCAAACGACCCCTTGGTGTTGGTCTGGCTTCAAGAATTATTAGGAGTGATAATACCTGCATAAAAATTCATCATTAGTGATATTCACTCGTTCATTTTGGACGTTGTAGGTCTCTTAATAAATATTGATTAACGTGAATATTTTAACTCAATATTCATGTTAATATATTGATGTTTAGATTTGGATTTTGAAAAAAGATTTAGAGAATAAGTAATTAATGTTAAGGATAAAAATATGAAAACATATGTTTTTCTGTTGATATGTTAAAAATAACAAGTAAAAGTGAGTGTATTATTAGTATAATGGACAAGTAAAAATAAATGGTGGGAATAAAATGTTTTGTTGCATTTTTTTTTAGAGTTACATAAAATTCAGAATTACTTAAACCCTACTTGATTGTCATTTTTATTGATAATATAAATAGTACTCCCTCTAACCCATATTAAGTGAATTATTGAGCTGTGTACTTTTTTAACTGAAATAAAAAGTAAAATAAAAATACACAGATTGTAGTAATTCATGGATTAAAGCAATTAATATGACCAAAATGACCAAAATGCTGTTTTGAAAAATTAAAAATTAAACTAACACATATTTTATCCTATCCATTGTACAAGAGATAAGAATAATCATTAAGACATTCCTTATTAATCCGTAAATTACAACACCTTACACCCCTATTATTAGATTTTACACTAAAATCTTACATTATTAATATTTTCATAACTTATTCCTAACCAAATGATTCCTTAAAATAAAGAAACAAAGAGTGATTCTTAATTGTATTACTCTGAGGAGAATGAGAGCATTAGTAGAAGGGAACATTTTACATATCAAAATAATTACTGTACAAAATGCATACAATATAATCTTGAAAATATTAAGGAAAAATATAAGGAGTTAAGGGAGGCTATTTGGTAGGCTTGTCTGTTATGAGTAATCATGCTACTACAATAACAATTATATTATATAAATATATAGAAAATTATAGAGATAATATCACAAATGGCCACTCAACTATAGATTTTTAACTCAAAAGTTACTCAACTATCCATTTAAACGTAAGAATTTTAATAAGCAAGTTCATAAGTCATAACTAAACAAATGAATCCAGATTAAGTCTTCCAAAAAGAGAAATACGGTGTAAGTGAAATGATAATAGTTGGGTGACTTTTCTGTTACATAAAGAATTGAAATTGGGTGACTATTAGTTGAATGATCGTCTAAGTAATTAACATAGGAATTATGTGATGTGAATGTGCAGAAGTACAATATGTTTATGGCACAAATCGGTTGTGCAGCCATTGGCGTTTTGGCATTCACAATATTGGGCCCAGGTTGGCTAGCTCGAAGCACCGCCCTTTCTGCTGCAATGGCTTTCATGATTTATACTCGCTCTGTTCATCCTCCTGGTATATTAGTTTGATAATTATCTCTCATTTTTTTAAAAAAAATATCTTTAATGTATAGAGTAACTCCGAAATATTCGAAGTAGTTGTGCTAAATTTGTGTATTGTGTTGTAGCTGCAAGTTTGCCGCTATTGTTCATTGATGGAGCTAAGTTGCATCAGCTCAACTATTGGTATGCTCTGTTCCCTGGAGCTGCTGGATGCATTCTTCTCTGTTTAATAGTAAGTTTTGTTTCCTCTACTTACCGTTATATTTGTTTGTTATTATTTCACTTTGAATCAAATTTTTATTTAAGAAAGAAACAAACAGTTCTTTTGAAATTTGTAGTCCTTGTTACAACATTTAATAAGATTTTTAAAACTTGTGGATAAACATTTGTGTGTTATATAAACACTTATGATTAGTACATTTTTGTTTTCCTGTATTAGACTGTTAATTAATGATCTCGTTTTGCAATTATTGCAGCAAGAGATTGTGTGTTACCTAAAAGAGAATGTCAAATTCTGATGTACAAAGTCAAGTGGATGCATTTCAGTTTATATTTGTGAATAAGATCATATGATTCTCATTCAACCCAGAAATTGTATTTGTGAATAACATATATATCATTCTGGAAATTTTCAGCATCATATTATTGTACTATATATTAAATGTTATCAGAAAAGTATCACTAATTTGTGATCATCATAGCTATATATTATTACTTATTTACTGAAGACACTACCGATATTGTTTATCAAGACGGAAAAGCATACACAAGTACCCTATAAAAGGAAAACAACAACTTTCACATATAGCAATAACAAAATTTATATTTGTATGTTATAGCAAATTTTGCATAATTGCGCTCCCTAGCAAATATTTATATATACATATACCGTTGAAGCGAATTGTATAAAACGAATTGTATAAAACGAGAAAGAGAGAAGAAGAGAGAGACAAAAGAGACTTGGTGGAGAAATATTTGTATTGTATAATTATAAGTGTATAGGACGATTATATACAATTTGAATTTGTATAAAATTGAGCAAAAGAGAAAAGCAAAAGAGACTTGGGCAGGGAATATACAATTGAATCGAATTGTATAAAACGAGAAAGAGAGAAATTATATACAATTTGAATTTGTATAAAACGAGAAAGAGAGAAAGGCAAAAGAAACTGGGCAGGGGAGTATTTTTATCGTATAATTATAAGTGTATATGACGAAAATATATGTATTTGCATGTGTATATACAATTTTCTCTCGCTTTATACAAACAGAAACACAATTTATACATTTCGTTTCTGTTTGTATAAGCGAGAGAGGCGAGGGTGGCGAGCGAGATTAGGGAGAGTGGCGAGTGATATCTAGGAGAGGGGAGAGAGGAGAACGAAAATATATGTATTTATACAATTTCCTCTTATTTTATACAAATACAAACACATTTTATACATTTGTGTTTGTATAAAAAGCGAGAGAGGAGAGCGAGACTGACATCAAACAAGAGTGGCGAGCAAGATTCCACCAAGGAGAGTGGCGAAAATAGCTATAGTTTGCTATAGGGTACAATTAAATCAAAGTATATTCATATCATTTATGTTGAATTAATAGTTTGCTATTATATAAAAAAAATGAATAAAGTTACCCTTAAGCTAATCATTAAATTTTTCAGGACACAACTTTAACAAGATTCCCACAAAGTTTAAGTTAGAAATGACTTTATGCATTTTTGTTGTGATGGAGCTTAAATTTTCAATATGAAGATTTAAAATTTGAAAAACCAAGTGCACGAAGTAGCAAAGGAATTGATCCAAACCAGTTATATACATAAAAGTAATCTTTTCTTATATATATACAATATACAATGTAATTTACCAAACAAATTCAAATCCTATTGATCTCACGTAGTGACCCATGGTGACCAGGAGCAGCCAGGGCCCAGGTGGGGGAGATGTTACAAGAAAATAAAAAAATGAAAAGTTTAAATTTGCTTTTTGGCCTTTATAGACTAGTGTATTGAATGCATGTGACTCAAGAGCCATTACTTATAATTAAATAATAAAGGTTTTTTTTTTAAAATAACTAACAAAAGATAACTCAAATCAACATTTATAATTTAAAAAAAGTTGAAAGCTTTGCGTCTTTATGCATGACCTTAGCTCAAAGATAGACGGGCTAATTAGCAGTTTGCTTTTTATCTCATAATAAAATAATTTAATATCATAATTTAAGTGCACACAATAAATAAGGAATCGTTTGGTTACTAATTAAAGCTATACAAATATTAACAATATATGAACTAATTATACGAGAATTAATTTTTTTATATATTAGTTATTTTATCTTTTATCATACATTTAATAATATATAAATTGATTCATGATTTAGAATGGTAAAGTTAAAAGAATCTCTAAAACATTATTGTTCAAAGCAATTTCAATTTCTAAGTGGGAGTTTCATAATGGAGAAGTTTGGAAGTTCTATATATAAAATTAAAATGTTCACACTAGAAACCTTTTACAGAAATAATTTTCTAGTCTCTTATAAATTCTTCTTTATAAGAAATCTTTATTTATACAGAGTTTTAAAAAATTAATATTTTTTATTTTATTTTAAGTAAAAGGACAAAAAAAATATTATTTCCTCGATATTTTTAAAATGGAAATTTCAGCATCAAAAGTAAAGAGAAGAAATTTTGGGGCATGGGGCCAATAAACTTTTAGACCGTACATGTATTAGCATAATCTTTTAGATTAATGACAATTGCCACATAAAAGGCATAAATAAAAATTAGAGGAGGACCCACATTAGTATATATTGGAGTTTCTTTGCTTGGTGGGGTTGTCATGATATTTGATTGATGTAGTGGTTTAGTGCTAAGCACGGTTTTAATTACCACCTTCTTGACAACAACGTCTCCCTTCTTTTTTTATATATATATTTTCTTTTTAGAGTATAGTGTAACTAGTAGCCAACTAGTTAAATTAATTAAGATCTACCCCATTAATAATCTTCGTATATATAATTTATATAAATTACACTTTTAAAAGTTAGTTACATTATTTCCTTATTATTTTTTCAATTATAAAAATTTCTTAAGATTTATAGATTAAAGATACATCACTGGACCTCTGAATACATTAGCAGACATTCAAATACATAGGTGATGGATGTATTCGAGAGGGGAGTGATCATGTATTCGAGAGGGGAGTGATCATGTATCATAGAGGGGGATAGGACATCGGGATACATATGAGAAGAATGTACCACAGAGGGGATAGGCCATCCAAATACATAGGAGAGGGATGTATCTGAGAGAAAGGGGGTGTATCAAAGAGGGGAGTATGTATCCTAGAGGGAGATATGATGTATCAGCGAGAGGAGAGTGATGTATTGTCAAACAATGACAAAAGTCCCACATCGGTGGTTAATGAGATGGGTAGACACCAAATAATGCTTGGCGATCCTCCTCGCTTGAGCTAACTTTTGGGTGTGAGTTAAGGCTAAGACCTTATTTCACATGTATCATCAGAGGGAAGATCTTTAAATTTTTTTTAAAAGAAATTTAGAGATTAATAAAATAAGATAAGTATTGGTAATTTTTCCATAATCTAGTAAAGAAACAAATTATAGTTCTTTTTTTCATTTCTTTAGGTAATTTTTTCATAATCTAGTAAAGAAACAGATTATAGTTCTTTTTTCATTTCAATTTAGGATGGAGAGATTTCATTTATCGCGATAAGACCTGTTGGTGACAAGGACATCGATGCCTTGTTCTTACACGCGTTACCTCTGATATCAGCAACTTTATATATTTTTTTCTAATGTTCTGAGGTGCAAAATAGAAAGACGATTATGGATATTAATCTTTTAAGTACTTTTGACTAATTTATTTTGGAAAAAGAGAGTTTAATTTAATATGAGTTCCGTTCTGCCTGAGATAAAAGCAAAATTAGAAATGAGATTTTTATTTAATTAATAAAAGCTTCTTCCTTTTTGCTCAACCACCTACGGTAAGTGCTTATTAGCCACTAATTTATTTAATTTATAAGTGATAATCATTTTGCGTTATTTAACTTGTGTTGATATCCTACTCATGTAGCACATATTTAAGTATAAACATTGTACTTTCAAAATATTAAAATTTACTTTTCCTTCATGACGTGGTATAATATTTGTCATAGTTGGTTAGCTTAGCATTCTTTTAAAAGTGCTTGTAATTTTGTAGAGTGAGCATCATCAAATTTTTTTTTTATAGGTCTATAGTATGTACATGTTTAAATATTAGATAGCTAAAAAACTGAATCAGACAAGCGGATTTAGAATTTGAAATTTATGAATTTCTATAATAATCTCAAGTTGATACTAAATTTAAGCATACATGTAAGATCGGATCGTGTGCTTCTACAAGATATGTTTTTAGATGTCGCCATTAAATATTCTTGGTTTGTATTGTTTGTTGGTGAAATAGTTTATGACTTTTCGATCAGGTATAGAGCGATTCTCAACCCCCCTAAAAACGTCTTTTTGTATTGTTTACCCTTATTTCGAATGTCTGTCCAAAGAAGAATAGGTCAATTTTGTTTGAATAAATAAGGTTAAAGCTAGGTATATTAATTTGCTAACATCCAAAAATTAATGATTCATTTGAGAGACTTCAAGATTTAATTAAGGACCCTACACTTACTGTTTGACAATTTCTCCATTGATTAATCCTCTCTTACGACTAATATCCACCCAACTCTTGTTTCATTGCACTTATTCCTTCTGACTTATCATTAGACGTTGATATTCGATTCGATAAAATTCAAGAATCAATAATTAATAATAAATGTGAAATATCAAATTTATAAAGTTAACCATATGGTAAATTAAATTTTTAGATAGGACAAATACCTTTCAATTCAATAATTCGGCGATTTATGCTCACTCTTACTTATTACGGAGCATCCTCGTTTAACTTGCTCCTTATCAACTCTTGACCACAAAGGTATATCTGCACCTTTGATCCATTAGTGACCAAAGATAATATGAGCCAACATAAATGAGCTAAACTTCTAACAGATAGCAAAGTTAAAAAGATATTTTCTCAAAGTACAAGCTAGAGCGCGAATTTGGACCTTTTGCCTTATAGAATTGGTGATGGTATAGTTGAATTGTGATCACTACTCCAATAACATAATTTCAGAAGAAAAAAAACATCATGTGCTAATTGACAAAAGAAAAGTTAAGATTTCACAACATATAAAGCACCAGCTAGAGCCTATACAACAGGTTTGCAAAGCGCAATAGCCATAGTTCCAAACTGTTTTGTGACCAGAACTCATTACTGTTCTGTGGCCCATACATTGGACTTTATTTATTACAGAAATGTGCTTTCTATACAATGTCTCCAAATATATGACATATTACTAGGACACATTAAATAGTATTCTGCATTACTAATGATCAAATACAAACATTAATTAACTTAATAAGTCCAGAAACCAAAACCTTGGTCTTCAACTGGAAATCCAAAGTAACTCAAATTTGATGATGTCGCGGGATAATCATTATTCGCGGCTTTGCCAAGTAGGTTGGCAGTAGAAAGCATAGTCTTGCTGAAGTTTTCATCATCATCCTGAGATAAATCCGACTGCTCAGTTTCAAATACGCGAGCAGAATCACCCTGATCTATGACTGAGGAATGCATCCTACCGGTGTAACGTGGGCTCTCTGAGTCGAAAACATCACTCTTAGCAGAGCTTAAATCTTCCTGCTGGTGCTTAACAACCAGAGCTGGTACATTGGACATTTCTACTCTTGAAATTGGATCAGCCACGGTTTCTTTTGCCAATGCATCGGAGTGTTTGTGTTCATCGCGTAAATCCAATTGCCCATTTCCATTCTCTTTGATAAACAGCTTATCAGTGAGATGGAAAACCTGAATTAAGGATTGAACCATCAAACATAAGCATAGTCGACAAGCTCACCAAAATGAAATTACATTTAATTAAGTACCAAATATGATGCAAAGGTCCTTACTTCAGTTCGAAGATCTTCTTTTTCCTTGAGAAGATTATTGTAATTTGATTTCAGAGTATCGTATCTATTCCTCAGTTCATCATAATCTTTCTCGAGCTGCTTAGTCTTCCATCGTGCACGACGATTCTGAAACCAAATTGCAATTTGGCGAGGCTGCAGACCAAGTTCTTTAGCAAGCTGAACTTTTCTTTCGGGTTCAAGTTTGTTCTCTTCCCCAAAACTCTTCTCAAGAAACTGAACTTGGCTATCAGTAAGTCGTCTCTTCTTCTCCGCTTGGTGAAGATACTCCCCCAATTCATCAGCTTCATTGTCATCCTGATCGAACGAATCAAAGAATGATCTCTTCCCTCCATTAACACCGCGAAAACTGACCATAGAACTGGATCCTGATAGATAAAAATACCCACAGAACAAATTACTACCAAGTTATCAATTTTGAACAAAATTCAGTTCCATTTAAAACTAGCTAAGACTTTCTAGTATTCTTCATATCAAGACATCATCAGTTGCTCTTGTATCTCTACTTTCTATTACAATTTACAACAAACATACCCTAGTCAAGTCCCACTAAATAGAATCTCGGGAGTGTAGAGTGTACATAGACCTTACCACTCCACACAAGATAGAGACACTGTTTCCGAAAGACCCTCGACTCAAGCTCATCAAACCCAACTTTTTCTATTACAATTTGCTATACAAATTCAATTTCATCACTAGATGGATGTGCGAACAACTATCTTAGGCCAATCAACCAAATGATCATAACAGTAATTCAATTCAATATTATCACAAATTCATACAAACAGATAAGATTTCTATCTAAACCAAAATTAACCAAATAAAAACATACAAAGTCAACGGTGTAAGAAAAATAGGATATACCCAAGAAATTAGAAGAAGAGGCAGAGGCAAAAAGAGAACCAAGATGCCCTTTTGGTGCAGTAGATGAAGAAAACACATCCCTCTGTTTTTGAGTAAAATCGCCATCGAAATTAGAAGCACCACCGTAGAGAATCCCTGGAGCCATCATAGCTTCGAATTCTACAGATAATTTTTTTAAATTATAAAACAGAGATCTTTTCAAGAAACACCCATATCCGCTCGTTTCGTTATGTAATTAAGAATTTGGGGTTCTTGATAAACAACACCCCCTTTTAAATATATATTGTTTTCTTGTATTAAAACTATATACTATATGGAATTAATATTAGATCTATAGCTTGTGGCGAAAGAAGCTTGTGATTATGATTTCAGTGATGTGGGAAGTGTGAGAGCACCTACTGCCGATCACCATAAACATCATCACCCTTGCTTACAAATTCAATACCAGGATATGATTATGAACACAAAAAAAAAAAAAAAAAGATGGCCAAGTTCCAGAACCAAAAAAAGAAGTTTTGTTGATTTTTTTTTTTTTTGGGAATAAAGCAGAGCAAAGAGGTATTGGAACATATAAGAGATGTGACTGAAGTGTTTTGATTTATTTCTCTTGCCAACAGACTACTTATAACCAAAGATAATTTTAAGCTTTGGTCACCTAGTGAGTGTTATTAATTAAGGGCCGTTTTAATATGATATATGAAATCATGATATTAAGATAATATAAATTTTATAAATTCATATATAATTTTTTTAAATAAGTAAATTTTAATTTATAAATAAAATGTCAAAATATTATAAGATAATACATTAACAAATTGCATATATTCATTTCTTTTTATATATAAATATTTATGATTATAAACTTAACCTTTAATTGTAACACCAGTAATAACTAACTGTTTTAACACAAATATTGTGCGAACAATGTTCATACCGAGCATGAGACTTTGTTGCGATAGTTTAAAAGATTCATCTTTTCTTTTATAAATTATATACATAAAATTTTGAGACCCACGCTATATTTTTTTTTAAAAAAATTATGACAATAATTTAGAATTGCAAATCATGTTTTAGTGAGAATTTAAACTTTTAAAATCATGATTTTTAACTGTATGTGAATATAAAATTGAAATCGTAACGTCATATCACATGTGAATGCAAGTTAAATATACTTTGGAGAAATATTACATTTTAAAAGGTATACCTAAGTTTCACAATTTTAATATTAAGCATCATACATGTATTTGACATATAAATATATTTGTGTATCATTGTTTTAACACTTTTTATATCAACGTGTATCTATATCAATATATACATCACATTAATTTAAGTACCATATATCATATCATAGATCAACACTTTCTTAAGTTGAAAGCTAATTTATATCTCTATCTTTTCGGTGTATTTATATATCAATATAATATTATTTAATATCAAATTAAGAATTATATTTATATATTACGTCGAAACAAAATGAGAGGTACATACATACATAGAGATGAAAACAAAGTCCCAATCAGTCGGTGGGGTGACGTATATTGTTGCTCTTTCTCTTTGCCTTTTTCAACTTTTTGTATTTTTTTTTGCTTTCAAATTAAATAAAAATAAAAACTGATCGAAATCTTTTAAAAATTTGAAAGGGCAGATTACATGAACACAACTGTTACTCACTTCACTCCTATTTACTTGACACGTTACATTTCTACGCTATACAAAAAGAGATGTTGCTACGACAACGGCCTTGTAACTGTAGCATCTCAATTCCACTTGTCATTTCAGGATTTGAAACAATTTTTTTAGTTATAACTTGGGCTTACAATCCCTCAAATTTATTGGTTAATTTCATTGAAATATATGAATTACGATCTATTCTGAAAATATATGATTTATGGTCTAATTGAATTATAAAAGTTAACTTATAAGAAGAGATTTGTTCAAGTTCATATAAGGATATTAATTTATCATTCTTATATTGATGTTTGATGTGTGACTTCTTAACACCGACAAACACTTAGATCTCAACTGGAGCGTGGACACTTAATGAGAGCTTAACATCGGTAAACAATACAGTGAGATGAGTCTGACTCTGATATTATGTTAAAGAATGTGATCAACTCATCTAAAAGTCAAACACGTGGAAATTCTTTTTAATTTTAGTGACGATGAGATTCGATCACATGACCTCTGTCGCGTTTATATCATATTGAAGATATGACACTTGGATCAAACTGAACCCCCAAAACTAGCTTACGATGAGAACTTTCAATCTTTGTACCTATTATCTATGTCTTTACAATTTCAATCTATATTTTAACAAATATAAAGAAGCAGAAATGTTACAGACGGAACCAACAATTACTCTCTCTGGGAACTAATACCTTGACATAAGCCATCTAATTGTAAAATATGTTTTTCTTCTCACTGAGCTTTCCGTGCGTTATTAATTGACCAACTTTTAGGTTATTGAGAGAGTAATGAGATAAATAAAATTTCTTCAAAAGTCATAGACTTAAGTTATGAATATGAAAAAAAAATAAAAAAAAATAAATATAGATCTTATATAAAGTACAATTAAATTAATTAAAATTTTAATAAAAATATCAAACACCAATAAAAAGAACACGAAAAAACAATCTTTAGACTTTTAAATCTTTGCGTATTAGGCCGGTACTAATCTTTTGACTTAAGGGATGTAGTAGTAAAATGATGTTGAAATCAATGGTGATAAAAACTATTAAAAAAAGATTGATGAAACATCTGGCATGTTCATAAAATGGAAGTCAAGAGTTGACTTTTATAAGTTGGTATCCTCCATTTATTGTGCTTATCTATCTAGTCGGCCCAGATAAACGAAAAACAAGAAAAGAGAGAAAATGTGGCACAAGGGGAAAGGGGGTGGGGGTGGGGGGTTACTCAATCAAGGTGTTTATCGTGGTTATGTATATTTACTATAATCTCACATGTGAAAGGTTGAAAAGATAATATTGTATATAAGCGTTATTTATATCATGTGAAGGTAGATTGGAAGTATATTAAACATGAATTTATATTTATTAATTTGATATAAATGAAAAGGAGAGAGAGTTTATATGCTACTATGATGAATTACTAAAAAAAATATTATTTTTATTTATCACTAAATTATGATAGACAACTAAAACTTTTGATCATGAGCTGATAAACTTTTCTTGTTATTTTTTGATGGAAAAAAAAGGAAATTTAACTCCTCACTTCTAAAATACTAAATTAATGTACTTATTTCCCCTTTTTAAGAATGTAACTAAAGTGAGCAAGGGATTTAAGTTGTTGGCACGCACAAATGAAAACATGTTTTATATTCTATAAGACACTATGAAAGTTGGTGGATAATGAAAAATATATTTAAGGCTACTAAGGACGATTCTATACTTAAAAAAAATTCAAATTCAAAACTTCTAAAAATGACAAAGTATCTAATATTTGAGCAGTCACCACAACCCTTGTTGGTAGCGGTGACAATATATCTGTTGAGGATCAATATATATAGGGAATAAAAAATAATTTACCTAAATGAGAAAGTAACAGAAGACATATTAAAGGAAGATAAAAAGATATGGCAGAACATAAAATAGTGATTCAGGAATTAGTATCTGATACACCTTTATTACAATCTTCTTTTAAGGTTACATATATTATGAAGATAGGATCGAGAAAGTGAAAAGAGTAGACATGGGAGCTGAATATTGTCTATTTTTTCACCTTTACTTTATATTTTTAGTATTATATAAACAAATAACCCTAATTTGAAAAATAATAGTATTGATTTATTGTTCATGTATTATGATTTAAAATTAATTTGATAATGATTTAACATATCCCCAATTGATAATATTTAAAATCGAAGTGAACCACTTACACGCACCCTATATATACATTTGTATGTATAGTACAATATAAGACTTTGGACCAAATTTAAGTAGTTGTAGCCAAGATTTTCAAAGGGGATCTAAATAAAAGAAAATAACATATGAAAAAGTTGGGAGAGTATCGGATTCAATGTCTAATAAATATAGATATTGAAAATTATTAGTGCTATATATAATATTTTGTATGAGCTGGAGCTTGAACTTCTACACCCCCACCCCCACCCCCGTAAATACATATTGGGAATTACTATTAATATTTGTACATCTCAAAAAGATGGTTAAAGTTCTTTTTTATTTGGTTGTAATTGTAAAATGTAAGGAGTGTACGGACTTAGCCACCTCTATGATCGATTTAAATAAAAATAAAACTAGTGTTTGAAAATTGATTGATAAATATGAACTTTTAATGCGAAAATACCATGACAAAATCTTCAAATTAAACAAATGAAAATACTATCATAAATTTTGAAATCTGTCCGGGGTATTGTGGAGCTTCACTTTTTTAAATATGAAATCCATAAGAAAAAATCGCTATTTTTAGCGACTATGATTATTTTTCAGTTAAAAATTCGAAATGATTATTTTCTAATTTAAACTTGTAAATATTGTTGCCACATTGATTTCAAAGGCGAGATAATGTGATTTAAGGAGTGGATAATAAGATTAGTATCTTTTACAAATATCGGCCAAATTCACCATTTACTTTTTCTATCAAGCTATGTAGACATTAACCATTATACATTGCTATTTATATGGTTATTCATATATTATACATGAATAAATGTATTTATTATACATTTATCAACTATTTTCTATTATTTATAATTCAAACAATTAGATAAGCGGCTATTTAATATAATAATTCTTCCATGACATGGCTATCACTATGATTCCAGCTGTCAAGCCCAAACTCAGAATTTGTCCAAGAGAACCGAATACAGAAACCAAGCCCAACTCAAAATTTGTCCAAAATTGATCTAGTCAACATTGAGATGCGTTTCTCACACTTATAACGAATAGCTTAGGTGTGAAACTAAAAATAGATAATTTAGATATATTTTTGACAATTCACTCTTTTAATATTAGAATTAGAACAATAAGAAATTAGTGTGAAACTAGAGAGGGGTGGGGGGATGAGACCCCAAAAGCAGACACATGTGAAAATCATTCAAAGCAAAATTCTTAAATAACCAAATTGGCTAAATTATCAGCTATCTAATTAGTCTCTTCGTAAATATGGAGAATAGAGACCATCTAGTTCATAGCCAAAAAGTGACGGATGTGATAAAAATTATGCAATTTGGTGACCTTTCGTTTTTCTTTCATCAATAATGTCACAACCAAGATAAAAATTAGGCACTACTATGCATCCCAAATGCATTACTGAGGGTTAGTTCCACATTATGATTTAGTAACAATAAAGTCTCAATTGGGAGAAGATACATTATTTGGCAGGAAATGCAAAACGTGTGTAGTTAAGAAGCCATGACCTAATCAGCAAATAAGACAGCCTAGGGTATGAAGCAATTTGCTTCATAATTTTGGACGGTTCATTTGTTTGATTAAAAGGCCACTCTAAATTGTCCCAAAGACCTTATAGGATGGATCATATACCAAACCAAAAGAAGATGAATAAAACACGAGTTAGGTAATACTGTACTACTCTATAGGGTTAGCACAATAAGTTTAGTTTGTGGTTGAGACCCCTCAAGTTTGTTGGTACCACTCACAGTCGGTAGGATTAATTAGCACTTTGCGTCTCATAAAGGTCAAAAGGACCTTTAACACTATCAAATGAGTGTGTACTGGAGATATTTTTAGTAAGTTATCTACCATACAGATTCCTTAATTTAGTGTCTTTTCAACTTCAATAAACAGTATGCTCGCTCATATAATGAAAATGTCTGATTTGAACACAATCCTACCAACATTCTCAAGAAAGTGCTACTGTCTTTTCTTCGTTTCCTTAGCCGGTATTCGATACCTACATTGGAGCCTAGACTAATTTGAATTTGCATCGTGTAACACCCATTAAAGTGAGAAGTGTTTCCGAGCAGGGCTTTTTCTAAATCTGGAGCTTGAACTCGGGATTTCTGATTAAGTGTGGAGGAATCCTATCTATCCCGACATAACCCTTGATGGAAGAGTAAAACAGTCATGACAAATAAATGAGAACTTATACATTCTATGCCATTAATTATAGGGGTAACATTCAAGCTCTCCCTAGTACTTTGATGTTCTTCAGAATGGGACTGTTCCTAATCATTTCTATACCTAAAAAACCTTTCAAGAAGAATCGATAATAAATTAATAGTGACCTAGCTGCGCCTCTCGGGCAAGTAAGGAAAAAAGAATGATCACAATTGAGCTAAGCATCAAACTTGTTCATGCTAGGCATGCATTATCAACAGTGTTCTGCAACTAATTTTGCTGAACACTTGATCATTTACTAACATCTACACCAAGCTCCTAATATTTTAGATTGTGGTGTAGCTATAAACTGATTTAATTTTGTTTTCGTTTTGTTTTAGAAAATGTATCTGACATGTTCCAGATAAGGCATTCAAATGGTCGACTTACATTTCAAGATAGCACCACTAGTCCACTACAATTCCCTCTTTCAGAAGGAAAAGGGCACATGTGCTGACACCAAGCAACCAATCAGGTAAGCCTTTTCCTCTCCAAGTCCTTTTCATAGCAAACACTTCCTGTTGTCTCTGTAATAAAAGAGTACAATTGGATTAACTTCACATCCCACTCCAATTCACCGGCTTTCTATAGAGGACAAATATGATTGGCACACCACAATAGTGTTAAAAACTATGTGGCTAATGGCTTTTTTCTTGAAATTTCCCAAGATAACGAAATAAACAATCAAGGAATCAGAAAAAAGTTAAACCATGCAATAACATGAAGTTTAAACAAAGAAACAAAGATGCACTTCTGTGAGCCACGGAAAGGAAGGAGGAGGAAATTTTAAACCCAAATACACCAACTTCTTAACTAGTAGATTTCCTGGCCAAAATGAGAGCTTTCAGATTGATCAGGACATACTCGGGTAAGGTCCCAATAGGAATAGCATTAGGCATCAAACATAGTTATTATTCTTACTACTATTGGCCTAAGGTTAGTTGCAGCGTGATCTGTTTATCATAACCTGGGGTATTTCTAAGATTCCAGATTCCAGACACTTAAAAGATGCATTGTCAACTTTGCATAACCAGACATGCCTTTAATTAAGGCTTTCCAACTCCTTTAGTTGAGTATAAGACGGATGTTGAACATCTGAAGTCAACCAAAATAAAGGGATGGTGGATGAGAATAGGCATAAAGTTTTGAAGTCTTGCAAAATACAGAGCTAACTGACTTCAGATAATGAAGAATTTGTGCACATGTTTTATAGGAGATTATTACCAGAACACAGAAGATGAAAAAAGAAAAGACCAAGTAATAAAGGAGGAATTTCCAAAAAACAAGAGAGGGAAACACAGTTGCGAAACTTAACAGTAATTTCACAAACTTCAACCTTTCCAGAAGTTTCAACATTCCATATATGACTAATAATGCCTGGTAAATTTGCAATCCACGTCATGAAACCAGAACCTAATCGTAAGATATCAATTTGATAGACAAAAATAACACCACCTCCATCAATCATTACCAGTCTAGTATCAAACTTCTGCTGTGGTAATGCAAAATAACATTCAGATGTGACGGGTCTGATTAAGAAAATAGCAGCAGTGCTCAAAGCACCCAACACAAAGTTTTGGAAAAGCAGATGCAATAGTGATACAGTGTATACCTGAATCTAAAGATGCTCTTTGTGCACATTTTAGGAGGCTGTTTAGTGCTTACAGGTTACTGGCTCAAGCTTGTGACACTAAGACACTGCAATAGAAAAACTAAAGCTGAACCTAAGCTAAACACTTCTAATAACTGTTTTTTGACATAATTAAATATAGGAAGAAACAGGTACCATGGAATTAGTCAAGGTGCACGCAAGCTTGTCCGGACACCAATATTAAAGAAATAGCAATAGATAAAAACATCACTAGAATGACTTGAAAAAGTACGTATCTTCAGATTTTCGGAACTTCCACCATCACATATAGAAATGTCTCAGGCATACCTGGCACTGTTTCCTGCCCCATTCCCTCCCTGGTCTAAAAATACAAAAAGAACCATCCAGAAAGCGGATAAGAACAAATCATTCGAGAATCAGGAAAAAATTTCAAAGGAGACATGATGTGTCTTGGTATTTCATCATTGCTTGCAACATATGTTTAAGTCAATGATGGATTTATTCTACTGTCCAATCATATTAACCAAAATATCCTAGAAATTTTAGAAACTATTGGATCAACAAAGTTTACATAATTTATCTAATCTTGGCCTAATGACTCCTATGAGATATGCATATAAAGCTGCTAAAACTTAATCTTCAAAATTAGAAATGGAATATCATGTCTTTATTCCAAAAACAAAAAACTTAAATCACATGGTACAAGATTTGGAGAAGGTTAATTTGGTGTGAGGACTATAGAATGTCACATACTAGAATTTCATAAGTTCCAGTTTCCGGGGAACTTAGGAAAAAATCATGATTGATCTCAAGCATACATCAATAATTTTTAAGGAACCATATAATTACAATCCCTCTGCCTCTGTGCAATTGAAAAGGCTAGTCGCTTCAACTTGATAACACTCAAATGAGTAAACCTGAAAAACATTTAGTACTATTATTTTTACTCTGGACATGCTAATACTTTTACGTTTTCTTAATTTTCTTTCGTCTACTTAAAAGTGCTTGCTTACACAGCAGAGTTCGACATGACATTAGATGGAAGCAAATGCTAATGGCTATGACCTTAAGAACTTCCAGCCACTCAATTTGGAGAATTTTGGAGTACGCTTCCCATAAATAATGAGGGCCCACATGGGAAACTTGCAGACATGAGTTCCACTAGATGATAAGAAAAAATTAACATGTTAACTCAAGTACCAAAAAGAAGGAACTAGAGAATTGAAAACCCTCCTAAGACACCGCCAAGGACAACAATCACGTGAAGTAGAAACCGACTGATCTATATAGACAAGTGACTATAATGAACCACCTCATTTTACAGAAGAGCATCAAGACAAAGATAGAGCAATTTGTGACAGAAGGAAGAAATTTAACAGACACATATACAGTATAAAAAATGTTGGCAGTAAAAGAACTAAAATGAACCAAGAAACTAAATTCAATATACAGTAAATTATTCCATGTCAGCTGTGTAACGAAAACCATTCTGAAAATAGTAATGAACAAGCACTCACCACTTCTTCTTTTTTTCTCCCCTCATTCCACATTAATTGTCTCCTCCCTAACCTTTAACACACTACACCTCATAGACCCTATCCCCACATTTCTACACTCCACCCCTGCCATCAGTTTTTGTCTATATTATATAAAGTGTGTTTGGCCAATATCTTTTGCTAACCAAATACTAGAAAATAAGTAAGAAACCCACTTATTTTCTAAGAAAACATTTTTCGTCCTACCAAACACACCCTTAATGCAGGGTCAAAATCAGAGATCCAGATTTTTCCACACAATTTAAACACCCTCGTCCTTCCAGTATTTAAAGGTGACATTGGTGTAGCTTCCTTGTTAGACTGGAAAACTTCTAACTTGGGACTCCTATATCAAGATTTCTGAAACTTTACACACACACACACACACACACAGATGGTGCATTCCAGCTCTCATTTCCTTTTTTATTTTATGTTCCGTCCAGAAAATCTTTACTTAATTTATGTGCATTACACTGCAGGATCATGAGCAGGGTTTCACCATGTGGGAAGGCTATGTGGACTGGAGAAACAGGGCAGCCATTAAAGGATGTCATGGTGGAGCTGTTGCTGCCTCCTTTGTATTGGGTCTGTAAACCACATCTCTTTTCATGAATGCTACAACTAATATTCATGAATTAGTAATTATAATCTGTCTGAACTTAGTCATTAATAGTAAAATATAGCTTGTAACAAACTATCAATCTGATTGTTTTCAATTCTGGATGTAGTGGTGGAGATATTGGAGAACTTAGCATACCTGGCAAATGCGAGCAATCTAGTCCTTTATCTATCGAAGTTCATGAATTTTTCTCCATCTGCTTCAGCCAACATAGTTACAAACTTTATGGGAACTTCTTTTTTCCTTGCTCTACTTGGCGGATTCTCATCTGATTTCTTCTCCACCTATTACATCTATATCATAAGTGCAACAATTGAATTTAGGTAAGATATCTGTCTCTTTGACATTATCTTTTGTTCGATAACATGCACTAACCAGATAAATTATTTTAACCTTTTTGAGATCAATTCACCCCCAGCCCCCCAGCTTTGTACAGTCTGCTATACCAAAAGACACAAGTAGATAGAGTAGAATGTCAATCTGGACCTTGATAACAATCACAGGGAAATTGGACAAAAGGAATGGAATATCAATGGCAGGTCTGCGTCATTAACCATTACAGCAGTTATGAGAAAACAGTCAGTTGTTTTAGGTCCGTACTTGAGAAAACAGAATCCGATGGAATTTCCAAGCAGTCCATAAGATATTATTATAAGGATCTTGGAGGTTATTCTGTGGAAGAAGCAACGATGCCACACTCAAATAGTTGTCTTGGATATGCTAAGTATATTAGCAGACAGATACTAAAAACTAGCAAGCATAAAAATCACTCCATAACTTTATCTACCCCACATCACATATATATCCATCCACACCATTTATTAACTTATGGGGTCAGCAGCATAATAGAAATAAAAATTAATTATTAAATGAACAAATGATGTACACCAAATTCCACATGCCTTGAATTTTTCTAGCCAATTAGAGATCAGGAATGCAAAAATGGGTACCCGGCGCAATCACCTGATTGATGACCGATGGCACAGGAATTCAGTATAGCTCATTTTCAGGTTAATTTTTAACGAAAAAGACATATTGATAATAAAATGTTACTTCAGCTTTCATGGAGAAATAATGGAAAGCTCAGTATATATCAAATAGTGTATCAAAAAAGTAAATGAAGACAGGTATTGACCACCTGTCCATAGTCCCTTCATAAGACTTCACCAGGTAAAATTATCAAGTGATCAAGGCTTTTATTCAGAACCATCCATGGCTTTTTTCCTGTCGCGGAAAAAATAGACTGTGCATGGACTTACTAGGTTTACACCAACCACTTTAAGGATCTCAATAGGAAGTGCCTAAGTTTCCTTCTACGATGATGAACATTCTGCTTCTTTAGAACTTGGTGAGACTGGGAAAAACACATACCCTTCAGAAGAATATAGCATGAGACATTCAGTAAGTAGGATGGCATATCGCATGAACTGTTACTAATCTAAATACTGGAACAGGGACTATTGATGCTGACCTTGCAAGCTTGCATACCTTCCCTGAGGCAGCCCATCTGTGCATCAGTAAACAGAAACGCCCCATGCAAAGAAGTAGGTGGTGGCCACATAGCAATGTTATTTTCTGGCCTCTACCTGGTGGCCTTGGGTGTTGGAGGGATAAAAGGTTCACTTCCTTCACATGGTGCGGAGCAATTCGATGAGAATACGCCACAAGGAAGGAAGCACAGATCTAGCTTTTTCAATTATTACATCTTCTGTCTTGCTTGTGGAGCACTGATTGCAGTGACATTAGTAGTGTGGATAGAAGATAATAAAGGCTGGCAGTGGGGCTTCGGTATCTCAACCGTAGCTATATTGAGCTCAATTGCCATTTTCCTACTCGGATCTAGGACTTACAGGATCAAAGTTCCCACAGGAAGCCCAATGACAACCATTTTTAAGGTATGGTTCTATTATTGGTAGGCATCCTGTACATATATACTACATTAAGGTAGAGTAATTCACATTGAATTATTTGAACAGGTTTTTGTGGCGGCATTTTCCAACTCTCTCTTCCCTAAGAATTCTATTGGTAATGTGTTAGACACGAGGGAAACCCCCCAAAACACAACTGAGATTAGTGCGGAAGAAGAAGGACATGGAGAACGAAACACAGAAATTCAAACTGAAATGAAGGACCTCAAATTCATTGGTAAAGCAACAGTAGAGAACACTACCTACCCATCACTGCACTGCACAGTCAAACAAGTACAAGACGTGAAAATAGTCGTCCAGGTCGTGCCAATATTTATGTCAACCGTTATGCTTAACTGTTGCCTTGCTCAGCTTTCCACATTTTCTGTACAACAAGCAGCCACTATGAACACATATATTGGAGCTCTAAAAGTTCCACCAGCTTCTCTTCCAATATTTCCAGTCATATTCACAATGATACTGGCACCGGTATATAACCATATGATAATCCCCTTTGCCAGGGCAGTGACTAAGAGCGAAATGGGCATTACTCATCTACAACGGATTGGAACCGGGCTTTTCCTATCAGTTGTAGCCATGGCTGTTGCAGCTCTAGTGGAGATGAAGCGGAAGAGAGTTGCCGAACAATCTGGATTAATGAATTCAACTGAACCACTGCCTATCACATTTCTTTGGGTAGCATTGCAATATCTGTTCCTGGGATCAGCTGATCTCTTCAGCTTAGCTGGCCTAATGGAATTCTTCTTCACAGAGGCCCCTTTAAGCATGAGGTCATTGACAACAGCACTCTCTTGGGCATCACTAGCCATGGGTTATTACCTTAGCTCAGTGATTGTATCAATAGTAAACCATATAACTGGTAGATTTCAGCAAACACCTTGGCTCTACGGGAGTAATTTGAATCATTATCACCTTGAAAGGTTTTATTGGCTAATGTGCATATTAAGTGGATTAAATTTCTTCCATTATCTCCTATGGGCCAGTCGCTACAAATACAGATCAACAAAGCCTGATGACGAGAGAGACCAACTTGATAACACACCATCAAGTGATGTTCAAATGCAAAAAACAAAAAGAAATAAGAGGCAGGGATCTGAGTAGCTAGCATACATTGTAGTCCATCTACCTAAATTATTTATATTTGAAGTTTCTAAAATCCGGAGCACTCGTTATCCTTAGGTGTTTTGGTAATACCAATTACTTTGTATTATTACTAATAGAAAATGCAGGCTATTACACTATATTTTCTATTTGCTCCATGACATCTAGCGCATGTACTTTTCTTCATACACAGTGTAATTATCAATTTATCATATAATAAAATCTGAACTAGTGGTAAGCCACTGATGTAAAAAGGTCATTTGATAGAGAACTCAACAAAATTGACAATCGATCAGAGTATTGAGAACTAGAACGAGAAGCTATTTGCATATAACCTACCAAATTAAATGTTTATTAACAAATCTCCATCTTTTTCGTCCTCGTCAATTGCTTGGTTCACGTGGCGGTCCTTGCGCTGCACTAATTTCGAGGCCGTCAAATTGATTGATGCTGCTTCAGATAGAACCCCGTCTTCCTGTTCTGAATTCGGAGAACTTTCACGGTGAGAATTACAGAGCCATGGAACTAGCAATTCAGTAACAGGAACCAGATGAATGTAACTTTATTAGACAGAGTAACAACAAGGGGATGTAGCTCAGATGGTAGAGCGCTCGCTTAGCATGCGAGAGGTACGGGGATCGATACCCCGCATCTCCAATCGTTTTCCTATTTTTTTTACTCGTGAGACACAAACACAAGGCCAATTGTCCAAAAATATGTTATACAAATTATGTTGAATTTCTGGCTTTTCCATCATTTGCAGCTGTTGTCTGCAGTTGCTAGAAGCATTTGAATAAGATTGTTTTTGTGTGTAAACTTTTTTATATTTTGTATACTTATTGTTTTCGTGTGTAAACTTTTTTATATTTTGTATACTTGACGGCTGACGCAAATTATAAAATTATAGCTCCACAATAGACGTGTTGCAATAACTTTTCCAAAGTTTTTTTTTGCCCATTGTTGCAATGTACATTTCGACATTTTGTATGTAGCTTAACTTGGGCTTTCTTTTTCCACTCCTCCTCCCAAAGAGCTTCTCTTTTGTTCATAAAAAATAGCAGGCCAAAATCATTTCTTTGTAAATTGAGAAATTTCCTACATAATCTTCAAAAGTAATTTTTCTATACTGCTTCACATACATAAAATGAATTCTTGACAATAAGATTAGGAATTGTTGAGTGTGTACAACAACAATAATTACACTAATAAATTGAGATTGACCATATAAATGTCACTGACAACTACAAAAATATCCCCTTATTACATATTTTTCAGGTGAGGTTGGATGAAACCGATGATCAATCAGCCTCCTGCAACCCATCCAAAACCACTGACCCGACAAACAACCCGACTGCCGTCAACCCGAGGGCTCCAGCCAAAACAGCCTGGGCCGCCACAAGACCCACGGAGTCATCGGGGATGAACACGATTGTTAAAATAGCTGCCACTAGAATTGGAAGTGCTGCCGATGCCAAAGCAGCAGGAGAGAAACTAGCTGACTTCTCCAGCAAACTGAGCAGCCCGAGCTCCTCGGCCTTTGAAAATAGCCCTAATTTCTCTATGGATGAGAGTGTAAATCCTAGTTCTTCGGCCTTTGATAGAAGGCCAGCTTTCTCCACAGTGCTCAAAACTTTTCGCTTCTCCAATTTTTTGAACACATCAACTTCCACTTGTTCGCTGCCCTCGTAGAATAGTCCCGCTCCAAACCATTGCTTTTTCCAATTGTCATCAAACTTGTTCACCTGCGTTAGTGATTCTTATTAGTAGTTTGTAGTATTATGTATTCTGTAACTCCGCTTGTAACAAAAACACAACCAATGTAATCCCCCTAACTTACTTTATGAGGTTAAATTTATTGTTTTCAATAGACCTATCGGGCTCAAATGTAACTCAACTTATGAGAGTGTCAAATACGGTCCCAACTCCTCTAAAAAGAGAACTTATATTGCTAGAGATCGATTTATTTTTTTGTTTTTGTGTTGGAAGTGTATAGCGGAAGATTACAGAATATCGATTCAATTAAGAGCTCAAAAGAATTGACATCATTACCAAAATTCAATAGTCAAATTCAGAGCTAAAGTTTAATTACAGCACAAATTCATGTTTAATTAAACTAAACATAAATTAGCTCTGCCTCTCTGTTCTACTGTTCTTCCGATTTGCGATTGCCAAAGAGAAATATTCCGTTAAAATAGTTTTAAAATAACAAATCGTGTGCTTAGTAAATATAATCATCAAGAATATTTAGAATCCATGATTTTGGTGTAAATATCAAGTGCCAGTAAAAATAGTGATGTAGAATGATATTTGATTGCAAGAAAAAGAAAAAGAGTATGATACCTTCTTTTTAGGAGCCATGGCCAATATCCGCGGGGCGGCATTAGAGGGAAATAAGCGGCGGCGAAATCGGGGCTTGGAACTAAAGCCATGCTCCAAGTTACTCAGGTAAGAAGTTGTTGAAGCCGCCATTGAACAAGAGTTTCACCTTCTCCCACTAATTGCTTCACATATTCCCTTTCTTCTCCGCACAAATCTGTGGATCCAAATTATTCCACCAATCAAAATCCAGCTTATCCTATCTGCAGGACCGGGAAATTGAACTTCATATGACGTGGCCTTACAAAATAATCAAATTCCAAATATACCCTTAGTTTTCCTCATATTTTCCAGATGTATTTAGACGTGTCCAATTGAAGTGCATAAATATCAACTGAGGTCAAATTAAGATTTTTTTTTATTTTTTTTTACATTAGTTCAATTAACTCATGGACTTGGATTTTCAATTGCTTCCTAGTTTGTGTCGAATTAGAATTAAACTACTACATTAGACTAGTTTTAGTAGGATTAAAACACTTAACAATGCAGATAATTCCTAAAATTGTATTATAAAAACTCCTTAACTTTCTGCATTTGCATAAGATGGTCATCATGAAGATGTTAATCTCCATCTTTGTTGCTTTGCTTCTACCTTCACTGATTTTTTCAGCACCAGATTTCCCAGTGTTTAATGTTGTTGATTATGATGCAGTGGGTGATGGGTTAACAGATGCAACCAATGTAATTTATAAACAATACATAATAATTACATAATGTTAAATATTTTGTGGTATTTATGGACTTTTTTTGTGTGTTGTTTTATAGGCTTTCATCAAAACATGGGAAGCAACATGCACATCATCGTTTGCTTCTCCGATAATGTACGTTCCTTCTGAAAATACGTTCTTGATTCATCCTATAAAATTGGAGGGCCCTTGCGTATCAGCAGGCGTCACTGTTGAGGTACTTCATTAACTGCCAATTGAAATCATAATTCCAAATTTTTAAACAAATATATAATTTGATGCTATGCATAAATAAGTTGTTTGTACATGAGAAAAGATTATTATGAGTATTAATTAAAACTTCAGTAGTTAGTTACTATTATTGTTGATTAGTGAATTATAAAATTAGGTGTATCTGAAAGTTTGCGTATAAAAAAGGAACATATATACAATATCAATGTAGTATCTTAAAATAATTTGTTATCCTGCTTATGAACTATGAATTACTCATTTGATAAAACTCTATAGGGGAAATCATAATTTTACAACTTGTAGGATTTTCATATTTATGAGAACAAATAAAGCTTAAGAAATACAAATGTCACGTTCAAACAAAACTTCAACTTCATATCAATTTGGTTTCAAATCATGATTACATATTGTATGTTCAAATCAGTGTTGAGACATATGAAAGCATGATTTTATATTCCATATTCTCTAAAAAAAACATGATTTGAGATTTCAAATAATGAATTCAATTAAATGTAAAAACTTGTTCTATAATTTTATATTTTGTATAAACGAGATTTTAAATTTTGCAATAAATAAATAAATAATACTATTGCTTGACCTGAAGAGATGTGAAAAAGTGATGTTTAAGAATAACTAGTTATAAATTATAATTGGATTTTATAAAATTATGTATATTTGGAAATAAATATGTGGTTTATATGTGATACATCACTTTGATGTTTTATCATATTTTGATATCTTGTTATGAATTATGGTTTGTCCATTTGGTAATTCTAAATTGTATTAGAATTGAGCAAAATTTATATAATTTCACAACTTTTGATCGAAAACTTCAACTCAAATTTCAAATCAAGAATTCATATAGCATATTCTAACGGCCCTAAGTACGTCCCACCTTTTAATCAACCAATTTTGCAGATAAATGGAAATATAACTGCACCAAGAGAACCTTCGAGATGGAGGTGTTACGACAAACGTTGTGATAAGTGGATCCATTTTAAACATGCCAACGGCCTTACAGTACGTGGGAATGGAACAATTAATGGTTGTGGATACAATTGGTGGAATGTAAATGTAAGTCAGTTCAGTAAATTTTTGTTTTTTATTTATATTAGCTTGTATTTGTTTTACATTTCTAACATTCTTTTATTACCTCTATTTCCAGGACCGCCTGAGACCAACTGTAAATTTGTTATGCTCAGCAAACCTTTCATAAACATGATTAACATAAATTTGGCATTTAATAACAGGATTTTTTTTTTAGGCTTTTGAAATTTCACATTCAGAAAACATTAGTCTAACGGGACTGAGCTTTATCGATAGCCCTCGCATGCATGTTCATTTTGAGAAATCGAAATCTGCCAGAGTCACAAACATAACCATTGATGCACCAGGAGAAAGTCCTAATACTGACGGTATTCATGTTTCAGGCAGCAGAGATGTTTTCATTGATCACTGTCAAATTGGAACTGGTAATTTTGGACATACACATATATATAAATATATATATTTATTCGTAGTAATTTTGATTTTTGTAAAGATCGCTTTAAATGAAAATGCAGGAGATGATTGTATCTCAATTGTTGATGGATGTTCCCATCTGAATATCAGCAACATAGTATGCGGACCAGGGCATGGTATAAGGTTAGTTTTTATCGCCTCTGAATTTAATTTTTTTTTGTGTGTGTGAAGATTGAATTGTCATTGAACGTAAACCGGATCTGAATGCAGTATTGGAAGTCTAGGCAAGCATGGATCTAATGACAATGTTGAAGACATTTTTGTTAGTGATGTCCTGTTCATAAGTTCTACAAATGGTGCTCGAATAAAGACATGGCAGGTAAAGTGTTACTGTGTGTAAATTGAGCTAAAAAAATCGAGCATAGCTATTTTCAAGGTATGTTATTGATATAATTTTTTCGTTTTTATTTGATCAGGGAGGCAAAGGTCATGCTAGTAACATAATTTTCGAGAGAATAAGGACGCAAGATTCGTATAACCCTATTATTATCGATCAATTCTATTGTGATGGTGAATATTGTACAGAACATGTAAGTAGCTTTTATTTACAATGTTCTGCTTCTGGTGATGAAATATTATATAGACTTGTAAAGCGTTTAGTTTAATGGTTGTTACAGGATTCAGCAGTAAAGGTTAGTAATGTTACTTTTAGACATGTACATGGAACATCCCAAGGGGAATTTGCTGTGAAGCTGGATTGCAGCGCGTCAATTCCCTGTACGGGTATAGTATTGGAGGACATAGATATCCGTTCAGGTTATGAAGATCAGGCTAGAGCGTATACGAGTAATGTACAAGGAATCGTTATGGGTCTAACCATTCCTCAAACTCACTTTTGAGAATCAGGAGACATAAATTGGTGACGATTTGCTTCAAATTTTGATTTAAGAGTAAACTCATCATGTAGCGTTTGTCAATGAATTGTGGTTCTAATGTTAATGTAGTACTCCCTCCGTTTTAAAAAAAAATGACCTTATTTCATTTTTAGTCTCTTTAAAAAAAATGATCCTTTTCCTTTTTTGATAACAATTTAACTTTAATTTTCCACGTAACATGTTTAAGACCACAAGATTAAAGGGCATTTTGGTACATTTGACATAACTTTAATTTGGAACCACGAGATTAAAAGTTTGTTTCTTTTCTTAAACTCCGTTCCAAGTCGAACTAGGTCATCCTTTTTGAAACTGAGGGAAGTAGTTTTTTTGGGTTTTGAATGATTCACATCTCCCTATGTTATTAAAAAAGATTTACTATAATCTTTTGTTAAACTTATATGTGAGTAATTTCTCAAACATGGTGTCTAAACAGTCACCATGTTTGAGAAATTGCATTGAAATTACACTTTTATTTAGTTTAGCATTACAATATCATTCAACTATTCTTATTTTCTTTAAAATAAATAAAAATAATATTTCTAAGCAATTTATCAAACATGGATGACTTTAAAGGAATAAGGAAAAAAGGTCTGAAAAATACTTTTAAAGGTATATATGTGCTTAGATGACAAATTACTATTTATACTTATACAATACTCCCTCCGTTTAAAAATGAATATCCCTATTTCCTTTTTAGTTTGTTTCAAAAAGAATGACCCCTTTTCTTTTTTGGCAACACTTTAACTTTCCACGTGACATATTTAAGACTACAAGATTAAAAAGTATTTTGGTACATTAAACATAACTTTAATTTAGAACCACAAGATTAAAAAGTCTTCTTTCTTTTACTTAACTCTATTTCAAATCAAACTAGATTTTTTTTTTTAAAAGAAAAAAATATTTTTTATATTCACGTAAATACATATGTACCTTTAATATCTTTCATTTTATAATATGCCAACTCACCATATCAACCTTTCTTATTGGCACAAAAATGAAAATAAAATGGTTAAGTCAACTAGGATAATAAGATGATCTTATTAAAAACAATCATGATTCATACCAGATAATTTTCAATAGAATAATCTCCACTTGTACTAGTCATAATTAATTTGACATAAAGCACCAGGGTGGATCCTTTGACCATTTTTTTACATATATTTTCTTGTCTGACAAAACTAATATGCTTTGGGGATTTACCTGTACATAGTTTCTTTCGATTTCGTCAAAGACTTTGTTAATATTCAATTGCGATGCAATTTGGAAGAAATTTAACATTGTTGTCATCACATCCTAATCTTGCGGTCTCCATCTGGCAGGTACCATTCCATTGAATAAATCAAATATATACCAATTGAATATATAATAAAATACTTTGTTGGTCTGTATAATTATTACGCATAAAACTATTTTTGTGATAATAATAATTTGTTTATTTTATGTTTACGACTAGTCATTAGATTCACCTATCAGTAATTATATCATCATAAAAATCAATTATAAAATTTAAAGTCTTTAGATTTGACTTTTAATGTTCTTTAACGTGTTTTATTTAAAACAATAACTTTTGCTACAACTTTAGTGATTTGTTTTTACGCATACATTGGAAATACTACACTCATATGGCATGTCCAAACATGCCTAGTTGGGTCTTGATCATGCACAAATCACGAAAATCACTATTGAGAAGCAAAACCAATTATAAATGATAGCTTGGCCTCGAAGATTAACAAAAAAGATACGTATTATGATTATTAACTAATTTTTCGAAAGACAGTTTGATTAGTTTTCAAGTTAGATTAAATTACATTACTTTGATATTTTTAATTAAAAATTTAGATATTTAAAAAGTATACGAAAAATACTATAAATTGTATTTTTTGCATAAGAAAAAAATACATCGTAAACTATCAGACAAAATTTTTATAATCTGATTCTAAAAAAAAAAATTTATGACAATTAAAAGTGGACGGAGATAATATTCTCTATTTACTTATCATAGCACACTTTTTAAGAATAATAAATGAAATGATTTATTTTACTTTATATTTTTATTATTATAAGTCTATAACTCATTATAAAAATGATAAAATAAATATAGAAAAACAGATTATTATTTTTTTAATTTTCTAATTGAACCAGTGAAATAATATTTTATTTTTTTAAATTATCACTCATATACAATAGGATTTAAGTTTTATGTACGTTGCAATTGCGTGGATATTATGGTGACAGCCGCAAAGAATTTCATAGCCATAAGATAATTGGCAAAACAATTAATATTTAGACTCTGCTTACACTTAAAAATTATTTTTTCCATTTTATAGAAAAATACTTTAAAGGTATAGTTAGATACACGATGCATCGTGGAAACTTTTGAAGTCTTCGTGTTCATATAAAGTCAATACCATTTTATACATCAATCAAATTCCTATTAATATGTAGACCTGTAGAATAGCAAGTTTGATGACCACTTTTATTATTTTTGCATAATTGTAGCATAAAAAAAGTCTTTATCCATAGCTAAGACGTGCTGCACAATTTTTCATCCAATTAAAGAAAAATAATAATGGAGAAAAGGAAATTCACTTTATTACTTTACTAATCTAAAAAGAAATATCTATCTAATAACAATGGAGATCATTAACCATAAGGGAGATTGAGTTTGTGAAACAAATAATATTCTATAATAGAAATTTTAATGTCATTTCGATTAAGCTGGTAGCATAGAATATTTGCTTATGCCTAATCAAACTCAAAACCAAGTAATAAAGTGTAAGAAAGATACAAAAAATTCATTCGGATTTCAAAAATTTCAACAGCTAATGATAATTTTCACGGCCTCAATCAGGGGCGGACCTCCTCGAAAAAAATATATCGTGTATATAAAATAATTTTTCTCTACTTCTATAGATATATATATTTTGAATCCTTTTAATAGTAAAGAGAAGTTGAGCGCAATAACAAGTCGTCTTAAATTAAATTAAGTTGTGTGTCACTTGGGGTTCAAATCCAGTCACAGTTTTTTTTTTTTTAGTTTTCAGTTTTGTTTTTCATTTTTTTTAGTGTTTTTTTTCATGTTTTTCATTTTTTAGTGTTTTTTTTACTTTCTGTTTTTAGTGTTTTTTCTTACTTTAAAGACTCATTTATATATTTATATTTTAAACCACTAAAGGAAAATTCTGGGCACGCTAGTGGCCTTAATAGAATTATTACTTTCTTCATTTTGAAAAAAAAAAAGAATCTAATTTAATTTGATGCAAAATTTTAAGAAAATAAAAAAGATTTTTCAAATGTATTAAAATATTATTTTATTTTTTGATCTAAAACATACCACATGGAAAAGTGAAATTAAAATTTTACCAAAAGAGAAAAGAAAATTACTATTTAAAACAAACTAAAAAAAAAATACATCAAAAAATTACTATTTAAAACAAACTAAAAAGAAAAATACATTATTGCATAACTCCGTCACTTATTTTTTCTTTTAAAAATTTACCATCATTAATATAAATAATAAATTAATCCTAAACACATTCCTCCAATGGATATACTTAAAAAGAATAAAATTAATGTTGGCTTAATACTTTGGAGTGAAATATATATACTTATCTCAAAGAAACCCTTTCTTATTCTTCACCTAAAAAAGAAATAACTGAATTTCCACGCATTTTCTGGCCCAGTTGGGATCTTCTTTCGCTTATATATAGAGAGAGAGGCTATGACCTCAAAGCTGAGTTGTGAATTCTTATTATTCTGCCGTTCTTGATTCTGTTTAATAATTCGTAAGTCTCTTCTCCCCTTTTACCCCACTCGATCCCTCTGCATGAATATTTTAAAAAAATACATATAATTTTTTATTTGTTCATGATTTTCTTGATTTGGTGTTATTTTTTTTAAAAAAATTTCTGTTGTTTCCCCTTTTCTTTTCTCTGTGGTTTTTGTGTGTCATTTTGTGAGAAAAACTGTGTAAAGAAAAGGGTATTTAACTTCTGTAGTGTTGTGGCTTTGTTGAGTTTCTTGGTTTGAAACCGACTGTTCTTGGGTTTTGATGAGGTTAAGTAGGTTAAAAAAAATTAACTTTTTTTGAGAATTGACTGGGACAATGAAACTTCAATGTCGATTAGTGGGATGTGGCTTTAAGTTCTGCTGGCATAACAGTGATAAAGTTAATTTTTTTGGTATTTTGGTATGGGTTTATCAAGAGGGTCTGGGAGGGTGAGTGTATTAAGGCCTTACCTTAACCCTCCCTTCGTTGGTAGAGAGATTGGTAGAGAGGTTGTTTCTGATAGACCTATCCGGAAAAAAAGGACCCTTGTTTTCCAAAGGTTGTCCTCCTTAATGACATGTTATCTTAGGGAAAGAAAAAACAGGGGAAAAACAGAATAATAACCCTCTATATTACTCCTTGTTAATTCTGATCTTGGGTATTCAAGTGGAATCTGTAAACTGGTGTATCTTTTGTCTAATTTTGTGTTTGACAAATTTCTGGAAGGTTAAACTTTTCTACTGGAATCTGAAACTTCCCTTAATTGCTGGTTAGTTTGTGTTATAAAGATTCGAGCCATAAAGGCTCCATTTTTTGTTGTTTGGATCAGCAGTCCATTGGAAGCAATAATGAACATATAGAATATAATACAAGGCTGGAAAATGAATTTCCTAGTCTCAAAACCCAAGGAAAGGGTTGTATACTTGATCCAATTGATTTTGATGTTTTTTGAGCAGGTTTATTGGGTCAATATGTGGATATCTTCTTGATTAAACACTCTTAATATCTGTTTTTTATGCTGCCCTTCCAGAATATGGGCAATTTGTTCTGTTGTGTTCAAGTTGATCAATCCACTGTTGCGATTAAGGAGCAGTTTGGCAAATATCAGGATGTGCTTGAGCCAGGGTGTCACTGTGTACCTTGGTTCCTTGGAAGCCAGTTGGCTGGTCATCTTTCCCTTAGGGTGCAACAACTAGATGTGCGCTGTGAAACTAAGACGAAGGTCTACTTTTTTAACTCCTCTCTCTGAATTAGTTTGGCTTGAAATATATGAGGTAGCATCATATACTATTTAATTATAGCATAAACTTAGTAGGTGTAAGTTCGTCCAAAGTTATGAGTTATGCTAATACGTTCATTGCTATGATATTCAGGATAACGTATTTGTCAATGTTGTCGCATCAATTCAGTATCGTGCCATTGCTGACAAAGCTAATGAAGCGTTCTACAAGCTAAGTAACACTAAGGGTCAGATTCAGGCATATGTTTTTGATGGTCAGTAACGAAATTTTTGCTTTATCCCCTGCACTAATGATTACTCATTTGATACAATTTTTAATAAGATATGACAGATTTTGACTTGTCTGATCTTTATTTCGTCAGTCATAAGAGCTAGTGTTCCAAAACTCATTCTTGATGATGTCTTTGAGCAAAAAAATGAAATTGCTAGGGCCGTTGAGGAGGAACTCGAGAAAGTAAGTGGATTCTTGATGATTTTTCATTGGAAACATTGATCTTATTCATTAATTTGATATATAAAATGGTTTCTTGCTCTTTACAGGCTATGTCAGCTTATGGATATGAAATTGTTCAGACACTTATCGTTGATATAGTACCAGATGAGCATGTGAAGAGAGCTATGAATGAAATCAATGCTGGTATAAACAATTTTTTTTACTTTGATTCAGCCTTGCCTTACATTCTTACTGTTTTAATAGAAAGGGAATATAAAATCCAGTTGAAGGATTTTTCATTTACCTATATAATGATCTTTTCGTAGATAAAGATATTTAAACATGGATGCAAAACGTCGCAGTTTTAGGAATTGTAATTACATCGGTTTCTACCAAGCACCTTGAAGACTAGTCTGCTTTTTTTCTTTTTCTACTTAATATTTTGGTGTGTAGAGTAGACAAACACTCAAAGGCTTGAGGGTGGAAATATGAGAATTTTTGGTTGCCAAATTGAAAATTTCGATACTCTTGTTGGGTCTTCCTTAGTATTTTCATGTCCTAACTATCTTCAATTTTACAGCTGCTCGGCTGAGGGTGGCTGCTAATGAGAAGGCAGAGGCCGAGAAGATCTTGCAAATTAAGAGGGCTGAAGGAGAGGCCGAGTCTAAGTATCTCTCAGGATTAGGTATTGCACGACAACGTCAAGCAATTGTGGATGGTCTGAGAGACAGTGTACTAGGATTTGCAGTCAATGTGCCTGGAACTACGGCAAAGGATGTTATGGACATGGTCCTCGTAACCCAGTACTTTGACACAATGAAAGAAATTGGCGCTTCCAGCAAATCATCTGCTGTCTTCATCCCCCATGGTCCTGGTGCTGTAAAAGATGTGGCACAGCAGATTCGTGATGGACTTCTTCAGGCTTCTGTTGGGCATTAAATCTTTATTGCTCATGAATGTTAATGGTTTCATATCAAAGCAAGTTTTTGTCAAGTTATAGTCTTTTCTTTCTTAAAAACATGGAAATATGTGGTGAAGTGATTTTGTTAGAGATTGTGAATCCTATGACTACTATGTTTATAACCAGTTTGGTAAGGTTTTGAATATTTAAAGTTTTGTGTAAAGTATTTTCAGGTTCGATAAGATTGTTCTACAGCATTCTACATCTTTGCCTATTCAACCTAAAGCTTCGTGCACATATTCCTTATTGATTTGTTTTGCTGATTGGAGATGTTAATTCAATGTTAGTTGCTAGTCCCTCAAAATTCAGCAAATTTTGTTTCTGATGCTGTTTCAAACGTTCGATTAGTTGTTGAATTTCTCTCAGAAAGAGTTCAGAGAATTGTCTCCCATTCGCTTTCTATCTACAATGTTAGTCATCTTAACAAAACAAAGCTCTTCCATGGTGTCTGCATTTGTTTTAGTGTATTGCTAGATTGCTAGCAAGTGAAGAAGATTCACAAATTTTCATTTCTTGCTGGTATCTCATTAACGTCTCCATTGTAGTTTCAATCATTTACTTACGGTTTGAGTTAGCTGCCTTCAACCATGCAGCTTATAAGAAGTTCAGAGTACTAAATATCTATAAATATTTGATAGTGAAGCTAATGGTATTGCGATATCAACTTGATGTTATTGCAGGAACCGATAAACTTCAAATTCTGAATCCATGGAATATGGACTTAGCATGCATAAATAGTCATAGGAGATACTCGAGGATAATACGACTCTAAGAGAGACTACCATTATTGTTATAACTCAGGGATTAAAAATTAGAGCAAGCCCCAGTTTAGCAGTATTCGCTGCATCCATGGCATTCATCTCTGCTCCAATACTCACAGAGAGTGCTGAGAAAATATTGTTCTGGACAAGAGCACCCAAACTGCCATCACTTGTAACTCGAGCTTTAATCAGCATGCAAGGAAACAGGCAATGCTGAGCCCCCAGTGCAAGAGTCGTCTGATTGTTGATAAATCTATGTGTTAACTCAGCTGCAACCCCAGTGCTTGTTAAGGGTAGAATCGGCCGGTAACAGTAAGCTCTCAAAGTATCAGCATTATTGCTCCTGCAAATTTTACTTGCATCAGAACATTGAGTATTCTTAACTTTTGCAAGAGAAAAATGTGGCATTCAAAGAAGAAATATCGAATCAATCACGCTGGAGAACATTTACAGAGTGAGCGAAGCAGAGAGAATGTCAGTATCGAAGCTCAAACCACCACCGCATTCTGCCAGTGTTTTCGTTGCTGTATCAAAAGCAATTTCAGCTCCAATACTGAAAAATCCAATTCCTGTAACACCAGAGAGACTCAACAGTGGGGTTTTTTCCAAACTGATGCCTGTTGCAACTCCAAAATAATTATTCATGTATTGCACCTCCACCTGTTAGTCAATACATACGTAGGCATAAGAAAGGAAAAATAGACTTCTCATATATAGAAAGAAGAGAAAAATTCTAACCTTATTAGACCTCTGATCTGGTACACTCAACTTGACTAGTGAACTTAATCCAGGTACAATGTCATTAACTACAATGATCTTACAGTAATTTTCAGAAAGCAGACTATAAGGAGGAAAAAAGAAGGGAAATAATAACAATAAATACCTTGACATTTGAAGTATAAACCCCAATCAAGCAAATTGTGAATTGGTGATTTTCTGATATAATCTCCATACAGAACATCTAATGTAAAACAAGTAACATATAAATATTTGAATTAAGAGATTCTCCAGCATTGAAACGCGACAGAAATCAAAAGTAGAAGGACATCTTTTAAAATTTTCATTAGCAAATATTTTGAATTTGGATGAGCTGAAATAAATGACAGCAAGTACCTGTAGCATTTTTGCCAATATCAGAATATATTCCTGGCTGCTTGTTCATCTTTTTTTTTTAATCCCCAAGATTGAGGTCCTGATCTGTTAGTTTATCATTGCTTTTTAAAATGATGCTTGAAGTTGATATCTGCAAGCAAGGTAATTACAGGACAAATATGAAACTTCCTTATGAATCGAAATTTCAGGTCTTAGGAAGCTTCCCTTCAGTATATAGTACAAGAGTAAATAACAGATCCATTAATAGGTACCTACAATCACTTGTTTGGTAATGTTGCATTGTTATACAGAAGAACATTTTTCCTTTTTCGCAAACTGATGTATTGCTAGATGACTCAACTTTCTACGATTAAACACTCATGTATAATACTTAATTATCATTCGAAATGCAGATTTAGGATAATTTGTTCTTCAAACAAGCCAAACGAGAGCTGCAAGTTACAAAGTTCAATCGTGTTTGAAATATCAGTGTTGAACTGTCATGCACTTAAACAATGTGAAAGTAATTCGATTGATTTACAATACTTATTTTCCTATCATTTGTTCATTCATTGTCTGATCCTCTTTACAATCTTGTTATCTAAAAAATGCACTCTGCTTTAGGCAGGGTTCTATAGACACTATGTGTAATTTACATACAAAACTACAAAAACAGAGAAGCATATATCACTTTGCTTTTTTCTTTTTCTTTGTAAAGTGGCTCGATAAGGGATCGAATGGAAGGCGAGCAACAGTTGCATTGGCTGCAATTTTCCCAGCTTCATTAAACAACTCTAGAATAACCTCTCTTTGGTCTTCCAAATCCTGCATTTTAGCATCAATTTTCTCCACTTTAAGTTTGAGTTTTTCTAAGTCCTTTTCATCATTAGGATTCTTCTCTTTTTTATCCTTCTTCTTGTTATCTTTTTCATCCTTGTCTTTGTCTTTCTTTTTCTTCTTCTTATCTTTATCTTCCTTCTCATCTTTATCGTCTTTATCATCTTCATCCGAATGCTTATCTTCTTTCTCCTTCTTATCATAAATTTCCTCATCTTTAGTTTTCGTTGAATCGTCATTTTTTCCTGTATCATCCGACTCTGGCATTTGTTATCTTTGCTAGTTTAATTTACAACTCAAGTTCAATTTGATGATGGATTAACAGAGCTGAAATAGTTTCAACAATGGTCAATTTGTGTTGAAAATATATAAGGCAACAAGGTTTGAGAAGCTCCATCCATGGCCCTAATATTTCTCTGGCATGGATACAAAAGAAGTAACATAATTGAATGGTGTATGCATTTTCAGAATTGGCTCATCATATAACCAACAAATCATGCTACATTTAATCCGAACGCCCTGTAGGCTTAATGTAGGCTATGATTCTGTATCATGTGATAAATTGAAAGATACCCTCGGCCAGGGGCACATTTTCAATTTTCATTTTTAATGTGTCTAAAATAGAATATCGTCTTTATGTAATTAGAAATGATTCAATTTTAAAATTCTTCGTTTATCCCTAATAAGAAATATGGGTTATAACTACACAAATGTATAAGGTTTGTTTTAGACCACCAACTTTTAAAAGTTTTTTTTTTTTTTTTAATTTTGTATCAAGTCAGAGAAGGTGTCACATAAATTGAAACGAGAACTAATACTATTAAATTAGAAAATCAAATTTTAAGTTATTTGTTGATTGGATAAAAGATTAATAGGACAAAAGGATTTCTGTAGAGAGTAGGCAGGAAAATCCTTTTGGTTATAATTCTCAAAGGATACCACATAATGACATAACTCTCAGTTTTTTTCCTTTTTCTCTCAAACATTAATCAGTTTTATGAGTCTTTGTAACTAAAAAAATTCTCATTCTTTCACCTGTTCTTCAAACAAATGCCACCTAAAATGACTTATTGATACTTATCAAGTAGCCTTGACTACTGTGTATAATGGCACCTAATGGTCATGACATAAAAGCAACAATAACATACTCAAGCATAAGCTCGAAGTCTGGTAGAGTATAGAGCGTACATAGATCTTATCCCTACCTCGATAACAAAATAAATGACATATAATTATATGCAATCAAATATTGATATATATATATATATATATATCATTTGTATCAATTAAAAGTTAAGTCAGAAAACGCTTGTCAAAGTTGGAACAGAATTGAGTCTTAAAGGTTGCAATGCAGTAAAAGAAAGATATCATTATCTTTCATTTTTATATTCGTGGAATAGAAATCAATGTCAATACTTTTCACGACAAAATTACATCAAAAAAATATCTTGTCCTATCAAAAATCTCACCCCTTCAATCTCGCCCCCATGGCTCCTCCCCTCTTTTTTTTAACTTATTCCAACAGTTAAAAGTCAATCATCCCAACTTGCCCCATCCACCCTACACTTTTCACTTCTTCCCATGTTTGTAATGAAAACCCCCACTTTTCAACCATTGTGGAAAAAAAAGGAGTTTTTCACACACTAGCTCTCTTTTTCAAAAGAATTGTTGACTATTATTTTTATTTAATGAGCAGAGTGTAGTGACTGTGTACACTACATCAAACGGTCAGATAAACTTGGAAGTCTTCTAAAGAAATTCAACGTGGCTGGTGGCATTGGGTCCCTGAACATTGGATGGCGCAGGAAGTAGAATCCAAGGGCTACTGCTACCATTTTTGGTGGCACTGCATATAACACTATTGTTATAATTAGGCACACCATTATGAACAATTTCGTCGCTCTTGGATCCCTCCAGCTTACCAATGCTTGGGCCCTTTCTCCCTGGGTTGCGAAATCACCTAAAACTGTTTGGACCCTTGCTGCTAATATTCTCAACCTGTCATACCGCATCCGAATTATTTCGGGTGGTTTTGAACTTGGTATTGTGTCGAATTCCTCGTCCAGTTCGTCTGGATCTACTGTTTCTGATTGGGAGATTCGGGTGTCCATACCCGCGGGTATTTTAGGCCTGAACCGATAATACCATACACCGATTAAGAAGACGTAGAGAAATCCGGTGGGGACGATTAAATCTGGATACCAAACTAGCACCAAGTAGAGAACATGGACTAGTATGGTTGTTACTGGATTTCTCCACCTTCTAATGTCATCCAACCATTTTGCTAATCCAACAGCCCAAGCTAACACGGCTACTATCCGAAACCAATTGGCCTTACTCTTCCTCATGCTCCATGTGTGAGAATCTGCATCCAACATGTACCGAACTACCTCTGGACCCAAAGGTGGCTCGGATCGAGCTAACCATGCTGCAACCATTTTGATAGCTGCTCCTCTCAATGCCTCTTGTTGAGCCACCCCGAGTGGGCGTAGATAATGCATCTTTGGTAACACTGGCTGCCCATAAACAGCACATGTTTCTGGTAACAGTGATGGACAAACAAAACGGATTGCAACTTCAATTTCACCCATTTTCTTCAACCCAGACCGCAACAGAACTAATAACGGATAGGAATTTGTGTACACTTTGTTATTCTCCAATGTAGAGACTCGTATACGTACTTTTCCTATACGGTAATCAGGCTTATCATCACCACTATCAGCAAACATACGCCAATTGTCGAATACTCCAATGGTAAGAACTGTACAAGGATCGTATACTTGCCATGTGTACTGCTCGTTCCAACGCGGGTCAAAGGTATCGGTCATGGTCCGAGTCCGGACCCATTTCTTCCCGTATTTGGCAACACAGTAGGCATCCGTGGATCCTTTTCCCGGACCCTTGGATTTCAAGGGTAACAACCCGCGAGCTCCTAGAATACCCAGCTCCAAAATACCAACAGCCGGCTTCCATAGCTGCTTAGCCGTGGGCCTGAAATCACTACACACGTGCGCTGCTTCATCAAGCACGTGATATCCTCCTTCTAAGCACATCCTCAAGTGTAGCCTCCCACAGTAGGCCCCACCTGATCCACCTTCCAATCCGAACCACTTGGCTGGCACGAGTCGCTCATCGAGCCGTTGCTCAATCGAGCTCACAGGAATTATTATGTGCCCTAGAAGGGCTGGATCCTTCGTTGTACGGTCCTCTACAAGCAAGATGAGGCTATCTTCAAGTGGCTCACCGGCGACGAAGATTAAATCTTCGCTCCAGTGGAATGCTGAACTGTGATGATTCATGGACCCTCTCCGAGTTCTCACGGATTGAAACCCTAGCTGAGCTTTGACTCTTACCTCCGGCGCCGTCAACGGCGGTAGATTTGGAGCTATATGAAGGTCCTGAGCTTCAATCACTGTGATTCTAAGATACCAGAGCTTGGGAGATTGATAGACTTTTGACCGAGTATGAGCCACGTACGGTGCGTCTGAGCTGCATGATTCAGGAAATGCATCGTCTGCTTGAGTTCCAATCCAGACGGAGAGTTGAATGTCACCGGAAACTTTGTGTTGATCATCGGCGCCACCTTCGAGATGATACCACTGAGGAGCAAGAGGACTATCCGGTGGATCTCTGACTGGCACATCGGAGAGGTCGAAACAGACTCCACCAAGGAAATGATCCGACGCGCTATCCCAAACTGAAATTTCAAGTGTTGAATTGGTAGACTCTTGCTTGTTGTGGCCTAAGGAGAAGACCTGCTGCCACTCTGGATTCGACAACGGTTCGCCAGGCCGGATAATGGCTGGTTTCGATCGGAGAAAATGGTTAGATGTACGGATCTTCACGAATGGGCTTTCACTCGGAGCAAGACCTCTAGCTTTCACAATTTTAACAAATAGATAGTGCATTGGTTCAACGAGGTCGAACGCCGAGATTCTTTCCGACTCTCCGCCGACTTTACCGGATATCACTCTAGGTGAATAGTCTCCGTTTGGCCGTCTCATAACTCTCACTCTTTCTCCAGCTCTCCCTGCCTGCATCTTCTTCACCTCCTGTGGTGGATACTCAGGCGGTGGAACAGGAACACTCATCATCGGTGGACCACTCATCATTGGTGGACCCTCCTCATGCCGGTGACTACACTGCTGCTGCTGTTCCGGCGGCATATTCATCGGTGGAGGAGATTCCTCGATCGTTACGATGGGCGGAGATTGTTCCTGCACCTCCATGGGAACCTCCATGGGCATAGGAATTTCAAGCATCCTCTGGCGGGGGTCTTCCATGACGAAAACAGGGGACTTCTTCATTTCTTCCTGGGGAGGCGGCTGCTGCTGCTGCTGCTGTTGCTCGGGCTGCGGCGGTGGCGGCTCCTCTTCTTGCACCATTTCATCATAGTAATAAATCTTCAAACCCAGCTCACCTCTAATCCAACTAAAAACACTCTTTTTCTCCAAAGGGAAGTATATCAAACCCTCTTCTCCCCTCCTCGCAAACTGGCTTCCATACAACTTCACTCTCCCTAAAAAATGATTCTTCCTCGCATTCCCATTACTCAACTTCTTATCATTGAAAACCTCAATATCTAGCTCCTCAAACTCCATCGTTCTGGGATCCGAAATGATGAATTCCAGACCTTCGTTCCATTCTGGGTTAAGATTTCTACACACAGTCGAAGTCCGCTTCTTCTGACCATCAAAATCCACAACAACATACGGACTGGAGCTCCCTTGCCCATCCTTTGGTAATAGATTCCTCGCATCAAGGATCTCCACCACAAGCTTACGGACCAATTGTGGTGGTCTTGACGGCAGTTCTTGCAGTTGTGGTTGCTGCTCCGGCGGTGGCCCAGATGACATATTCATTGTTTCATAGTGTAGCAATAGCCATTAATAGCAGTGAAGATGGGCCGCGAGAGTAAAAAAAGAAACGGAAGAGATTTGTTTGTTTTTTATGAAAATTTTTCTGCTTTCTTTTGTCTGTTATTTGCCCTTTTCCTTTCCAATTTTTTTCTTTGGTTTTTTTTCAATTTTTGGCCTTTTTCTTGTTTGGTGATGGTAAAATGGTAATTTCGAAGAATGTTTATGGAGGTGTACGACAGTGACAGCAAATGCCGTAGTTGATGCGATCTCCACGGTTGAAAAAATAGAGAGAGAATTATATTCCAATCTCTCTCGTGAAGTTTCCTTTATTTTAATTTTTTTTTCACTTTTCGGCTTCTCTCCTTTATTGTTCTTAATTAATAATAATTTAAAATAAGAAAAACATCCAATATTTATATTTTTAATTATATCAAATAGTACTATGGATTATTAAACTAATTAAGTTTAGTTTTTTTTAAATAGAGATTAGCTTTATGCTTTGTGGATAGCTTAAGGTGAGGTAGACATGGAGTTTATAAGAAGTTATCCTCCCTTGTATTATTTATATATAACCAATAACTAACTATTTTGGCAAATTGTTGTCATAATCAAGGGCGGAGTCAAATAAAAGGAAATTACACTGTTTAATATGATTAAAATCAATTTTGATGTGTATTTCATTTGACTTTTTCGTATGATTACCGTTCGATCTAATTTGGTATTTATACTTCATGATAAGCCATCATCTAAATCTAATGCAACTCATAACATGTATATAGGTGTAAAAGGGAAAAAAAGTAATATTAGTGATGGTACTATCAGATGAGCATCATTTCAAATATTTATATACAAGTCATCTGACATTAAGGGATAAAGAAAATGAACAAGGGTTGTATCATATCTCTTCCAATATCTTCATGTTACTGTCAATATAGTGTTTGTCATGACTCTCTTGTCAAAAAGTGTTGAGCTTAGCAACACCTAATTAGCTCGTTTTGCTTACCAATGTTTTATTATCATTCAATATTTCACTTTTTAAGATCCTTTCTAGAGTATATATTCTTCTGTAGTGGTAGCTAAAAAAAAATAAAAAATCCATCTATAGCCGACTATTTGAGTTAATTGCAAATTTCAAAACTAGAAAATGATAAATTTGTCTTTCAATTTTCCTCTACTTAAATATTGAACTTAGTTGGTCTTATACATGACTTGAACCTATATAATTGCGCCTTGAATTTAAGCTTACTTGATATTTATGTACTCTAATTTTAAATGTGTAAAAGTAGATATTTGATATACTTATTCTATGTAGCATATTATATTTATTCTGAATTGTCACGTAGGATGTTACATAAATGCAAGTTTTTACTTTTTAAAAGTTTAAGTGCTTATTTATACACATTTAATAGTAAAAAACATAAATATTAAATAAATCAAGTTAACAATCATATTTACGTATTATTTTAATACAAATGTATCAAAGTATCAACCTTTGACAATTGAACTAATTCAAAGACATGTTTTCTCCCAATGATAGTGTGGAAGGCTTGACCATGACTAAACCGGTGAGTGATGCAATCAATAAGAAGAAAATAGCTAATATAGCGCACGATTCCACTGCCCAACAATTGGATGGGCCGGCCTCCCTTTTTGCCAAAAAAATTGAAACAAAAGTGAGTGAAAAGAATCCACTTTTTCTCTATTCTGGGCCCCTTTTTCTTCACCACCTACTGTCAACAAATGTAGTTGTCAAATAGATTGTCTCAATTCTCATTTATATTACATGCCCATATTCTCAAATTCTTCTTACTATGAATTATTTCGGTTCGTTTGATTTGATTACAAGTTATATTGAGATTAGTTATAATGAAATAAGTTTAATCTGGTTATAAGTTATATTAAAATTAGTTAAGTACGACATGTAAGAGGTATGTTTTGGAGGTGTTGGGTGTATGCCTAAATCCTAATGAATATTTAAAGCCCGTTTGAATTAGTTTAAAAAACTAATTTCTAAGTCAAAAATAAAAGATCAAATTGAAATGACTTTTCAGTTAAAAAAAAAATAAAAAACCGAGAGAGACCTACTTAGAAAATGTAATTCAAATTCATTTATTTAGATTATTTTTTTTTAAAAGAGTGGGTGGGTGGGTGGGGGTGGGGGAGACCTTCTTTTGGTTTTTGACTTATTTTAAGTCATTTTAAACTTATTCTAAATTATATTTACCTTGTGAAACACTTTTCAACTTATTTTAAATTATTTTTTTATATTTGTTAAACAATTTCAGAAGTTAAAAACTGACTTAAAAATATGTTTGACTAATTTTTAAGCCAATCCAAACACCACTTAATTTAAATATGTCATAAATTAATAAAATAAAAAAATTATGTTATAATTGTAGAAAATTCAAGTGATTTTAAAACAAGTAGGGAAATATATATCTTAAGTCATAATATTAATAATGTGTCTTTTATAAATAATTTTTTGTTATTACAAACTTTCAAATATATCTAATTTTACAAAGAACCACTCATTCAATAAATCAACAATAGTAGTAATTAATTATTCTTTGATATAATCCTTACATATTATACTGGATAAAGTATGGATGTTTTGTATATAACTTAAAATTACTTCGTTTTTTTCAAGATACAAACTTATGATAGAGTTTTAAGAAAATGAAATCACAAACATGAAAATTGAAATCCTATCTCCTAGGTGAATTTACAATTTGAAATCAATATTTCAAATTGAAGTCAAAGTTGTGATCAAATTTCATAAGCAAACACAAATTTTAAATCCAAATTACATGATTATATGAGCCATATATAATATAACAAGGACGTTGCTCTATGTTGTCCTTAGCCTACTTTATAGCTTAGAAAAGTTAATTTTGAGTCCCACTAATTGTATCCTCAAACTTCGAATTTCATCCCACTTTATGAGTAATGTTTCCACTATATACTACTATGTATTAAAATATTATACCTGTAATAGTTGTGTTTAACTAGACTAAAGTTTAGAAAATTGCCCTAATTTCACCATAATGTTGGAATTAACCAACAAAACTTCCAGAATTAGTGCTCCTAAATTGTCCCTTGAAAAGTAGTAAATAAGAACATGCTTATGGAGATTACACACATATTACATTATGTTCACACTAAACAAAAATGGGGATTCTGTCCCCTTTATAGCTTTGTGGGTTCTTCAGCCTACTGTTCTAGCACACGAACCGAAGAAGCTTCAATAGTGCTAAAACAATTTAAGATATTATTAACATGGTGTAATATTATTCGTTTTAGATCAAGTCTATGTGATTTTTCACGATAGCTACACAATTATTAATGTGAGACGTTGTTTACTTACCCAATAACTTTTCCTTCAACGAATCGGGATAAAGTAATAAGTATAAACAGTTTGTGATTTTTCTGTATTGGTGGATAGATTTCATGAGGAATCAGGTCCCTTTAAGATAAAATTCAACTTTGAACTTATGCTTATTCTAGTGTATTTTTCTCTTGTTACAATCAGAATCAAATAAGTCCCTAGTTACCTCCATTGACTTGGATATTTATGCTTTGTCCTATAAAGCTGTTATGCCAATATTTCTGGCTACTTTTGTAAAGTGCACTACATTTTCGAAATGCAATTTTATGAAATCATTTCACAAAATTAAATGATAGTTTTGAACAACAAACTTATTTGTAGGTTCATTTCACGTTTAATATGTTATGTACATAAGTAATTGGATTATTAGAGAATGACTAGTCGATTTTACTTGACTGCCATTTTTGAGAAACGTAAACCCCGAAAGAAAATGCTAGTAATGCTGTAATTACAATCGTTTTGTTCTTCTTCAGAATTTCTTTTCCTGCTGCCACTGGATAAACCTCGTGCCATTTTTTCGCATTTTTGCATCATGAAATTCTTCGTCCCCACTCAATCCCTGTTTATCATTTTCTTTTTCCTCTGTATCATGATCTTTCGAACTTTCAATTTCCTCTTGTTGATTCTCTTCATGACCAGAGCTAGCAATTGCTGCCTCGTTGCGTTCACTGTTTTCTGGTAATTCTTTTGGGATGATCACAAACAGAATCCCGTCTTCAATCCTTGCACTGGTATCCTCAGATTTTGATTTTTCAGGTGCTTTTGTTGATTTTTGAAAGCGAATAAATTTATATTCGCCTACCTTCTTTTCTCCACTTACCTTTATATTTTCAAATGTGTCAACTTGAAGCTTCACCTCCTCCCTTTTAAATCCTTCTAAACAAAATAAATTAACTTCATAATTGGTAAGTTCAATCACTGCAGATAATGGTAACGACTAACGATTGATTGAATAATTTATGTTAAAACACATTACCCTGACTCAAAAATTTGTAAATTACAATCGAAATGATAACTGAAAAACAGATTTTTTTCGAAAGCAAAAACAAGGAAAGAATGAAGTATGAATACCAGGGAGATCAATAAGAAGATAATGATTTTCCGCATCCTCTATCCAACCGGATGAAGGCTCGATATCTTCGTATACTGGATTGACTGAACTTGTCAAATTAGTCTCTCCTCTGTTATCCCTGTAATGTGCCATTAATTAGACTTGTTGGATGAACTTGTGAAATAATGTTAATGATGTGTTCTGTTGCAATTGAAATTGTACATATATATAATTGCCCAGAAATAAGAAAATCCACAAGAAAATTTAGCCTGAATAGTGTTATATTGTTTATTTTATTACAAGCATATTCAGATAGCTTTTCTTGCAAGATCCTGCAAATTTTTGTTCTGTTATTTTACCCTGTAACACAAAAAAACCTATATTTCTTCTTGAGAAAGGCAATGTTCTTATTCTATACTTTGCTTCAAATCCATTGAGAAAGGCAATGTTTTTATTTTATGCTTTGCTTAATTCCGGCCTCCCTATCATCACTGTCACTACCTGTATCACTGAATTTGCCATTGCTAGAAGTGGCAACTGTTTTTGCTTCATCGTGAACGAGATAGGCTAGTCTCGTGACTTTAATTAGTTGCATTATATTATTTGAGTCCTCCATATCAGGTAACTAGAGGGATCGAGTTTAATGGAGACTGAAGCAATGAGATGGTGAAGTGAAGAGACTGAAAGCGAGTTGGAAGCTTATGTCATTTGGTTTCTAAAACAGAGTTTTAGTAGTCAAGAATTATAGCGAAAGAAAAGCTTAAAGCTCTGATACCAAAAGAAATTTGAAGATAATGTATTGCGTAAAGCTTTGTAATAGCTAATGAAATTTACATCGCATCATAGTGTGTTTATACACTTACAAGTGGTACAGAACATAGAGAGTAGGCAAATCGCAGTTTGATTGACATAATGTTCTTCAATCATATCATGTATATAATAAATAGAATATGAAGTCATCAGAATTCAGAAGCACACGTAAGCATCAATCTTATCAGAAAGGGCAATACAAAAGTTCATTTCATAGTAGATTTCCAAAGAACTAGTTCCATGAATGTCTTAACAAGAACGTATTCAAAGCATACAAAGAGTTAAAAAGAGTATAGAGATGCAAATCTCCTGCTTTGTAAGACACGGAACCAAAATGATTAAAAAGATTCATGTCAAATAACTATCAAGTGAATCCAGAATAAGAACTTTTGAGTTTGTCAACACATGGTCATATTAATCTTCGACAAATCAAAATCAAGCTGGATCATTAAGTACTTCAAATTACTTCCAACATTAATGAGTTAAATTGGAAGTGCTATAATATAATTATACTTTTACTATTATTTTTTAAGAATTTGTCTAGCGGTAAATTATCATATCATATCATATCTTACTATAAGTGGAAAGTTTGATGAAAAGTTAGACTATCATTTTATCCCTACACTAAATTAAATATCTAATTAAACTAAATAATATTATTTTTAATTGTTTTTTAAATTGTAAGTTATTTATTAGAAAAGAAATATGGAAGAACAAGAGTCAATTAGAATTTTTAGAAATTTCAAATACAAGCAGGTAAGCTAATTTGGACGAAGCTGTTTTTTACAGAATGAGGAAGCTATACGTCAATAATTAAAAATTCTCAAGTTAAATAAATTTTATATTTTAAAATGTAATACCAACTTAACCTCAATTCTAGAAATCCTAATTGAAGTAATACCAACTTGAATATCATTTTAATTGTTTTTTGAATGGTATGTTATTTACTTCCAACTGACTTGAATATTTGTTGCTTTGTCCTATAAAGTTGTTATGCAAAATTTTCTGGTTACTTTGTAAAGTCCACTACATTTTCGAAGTGCAATTTTACAAAACTAGATGATAGTTTTGAACAACAAACTTTTATTTGTGGGTTCACTTGATGTCCTTTGCACGTCGAATATGTTATCTACATTAGTAATTGGATTATTTGTCACATGATCATAATGGGAGAAATTCTAGTCACGAAGCTTGATTGATTTTACTTGACTTAGATTTTTTAGAAATGAAAACTCCGAAAGAAAATGCAATCACTGCTGTAATTACAATTGATTTGTTCTTCCTCAGAATTTCTTTTCCTGCTACCACTATACCTCCCTCGTGCCTCTTCTTCGCCCTTTTTGCATCGTTGAATTCTTGGTCCTCACTCAATCCTTCTATGTCATTTTCTTTTTGCTCTGAAACATCAGCATTCAAACTGTCTTCATGACCAGAGCTATCATTTGCTGTCTCGTCGTGTTGATTGTTTTCTGCTACTTCTTTTGGGATGATCTCATGCAGAATCCCGTCCTCAAGCCTCACGCTGGTATCCTCAGATTTCGACTTTTCAGGTGCTTTCATTGATTTTTGAAAGCGAATAGATTTATATTCTCGTACCTTCCTTTCTCCACTTACCATTATATTGCCAAATACATCAACTTGAACCTTTACTTCCTCCCTTTTGAACCCTTTAAACAAATTAAAAGAGCAAGATAATAAAAAAAGAAAAGATAAACCTCATAATTTATAATGATCGACTGAATAATATATGTTAAAACACATTACTCTGACTTGATAATTTGTAAATTACAATGGAAATGATGAAACGAGGAAAGTATACCAGGGAGATCAATAAGAAGATAATGGTTGTGAGTATCCTCTATCCAAGTGGAAGAAGTTTCAATATCTTCGTATACCGAATTAGCCCCTCTTTTGTAATACTCATAATGTGCCATTAGTTAGACTTGTTGGATGAACTTACTGTGTAATAATTCTATTGATGAAACAGTTAGTTGATGGATATTGTTTATTTTGTTAGGAGCATTTTTTCAAATAGCTTTTCTTGCAAGATGCTGCAAATTTTATTCGGTTCTTTTACCCTGTATGCAAAGCCTATATTTCTTCTTGACAAAGGCAATGTTTTTATTCTGTGCTTTGCTTCAATTCAAATGGTAAAAAAAGATAGGATTCAAAGTTGGTCATTTATTGCTATTAATACTATTCACATTTTGACATTACACAGAGTTTAATTAACACTGCCTAAAATTCCTCCAGATAACCACAATGGCCAAACCCCTCCATTACAATGTTGTATGTCACCTTGTGGCTTGTTGGGCGCAAATCCAGCACACTATATGTTACGATTCAACTGCAATGCTTGGTTAAATGAGCCATATTAACAAGGACGTTGCTCTATGTTGTCCTTCAGCCTATACTTTATAGCTTAGAAAAGTTCATTTTGAATTCCACTAATTATATTCCCCAAAACTTTGAATTCCATTCCACTTTATGAGTAATGTTTCCACTATACACTTTGTATTAATATAAGGGAAAAAAACTTAACTATACAATTTAATTAAAGAGAGCTGCTAAACAGGCTGAAAAATATGGTCAGAATTTGGCCAGAAACGTACGAAGACTATACTAACCTTTTAATTTAAAATAAAGAAAAAATATATTAAAGTGTTTGTCATTTCCTAAAATTATAATTTAATTAGAACACTGATTCATAGGTTTAGAATATGAAGAGTCCCATTGGGACAATATTTTCCTTTAATTGCAGCAGCCAAATCTATTCCCAAAACTTTGTTCTCCTAAATTAAATAGGAAAAAGGAAATTGATTTAATGGAACTTCATTCCTGCTCCATGATTAAGTTACACATTTTCTTTTCTATTAAATTCCTATAAGTTAGGCATTTCCTTTTCTAGATAAGGTCAGTTTTTTTAAAAAATAAATCAAATTATTTATGTAAATAATTTATACATTAAATTAAACGATATGTATAAATTATTTTTTCAATGTAATTTGTAAAATATAGTGATAACGATAACTCAAAATACATTAGACCTGATGATTATATGTACTAGAGTATCTAACTAAAGTAACCAATATATAATGATCACTATAAAAATTTAACAATGAATAAATAATTTTCTTCGAATAGTAGCTTAAAGTGTAGAAATTGAAAAGTGAAGTAATGTGGGTATACATCGAATTTATATTGGGTGAGTCGGTAAAAAAAATACTACTAAGATCATAATTTTGGGATTCAAATTTATTTGGCAAGAAATATATATTTAAAATTTTATTTATTTGTCATGAGGCCCATATTTACATGGCATATAAAATAATTTATTTTGTCATGTCAAATTTATTTTAGTTTTAAGTGATTTTTAAAGCTAAAAAAACTTTAAATTAAGTGATTTTATTGATATAAAATAAATTTCAATGATTTTGTTAGATAATTTCTCATAAGATATTAACTCGTATTAAAGCTACTGTGATATATTAATTCATCTTAAAGGTTAATTTGTTTTTCCGATTATTAAAGATGGTCCTCTTGTTATTTTGAGTTTTCATTGATTTTAACCTATTTAATCTGATCATTTAACTATTTTTAAATGTATGTTCTAAAGTATTTTGCCTTTTTACTTTTTACTCTTATTCTTGATATTATCATAAGATTTCGTACAGTAAATTGAGAACACTTCCGTGAAGAACTAAAGTGTTTGATCACTTCTTATCTTCTATATTACGTTGATTTGATAAATTGTGAATAATTAATTACATTTATTACTAAAATGACCTTCAATAAAGTATTTTATAAAATTGTTATGTATAAATAAAAAATAAACTATATATTTAAATAATTTAAAAGTAGTAATAATATTGAGGTGAAGACATCTCAAAATACATTAAACATGATAATTGTAGATAATTATAGAAATCATGCATAAAGTTCATTTGTGTCGAACCAAAGAGAGTGAGACATTTATAGTATTAATCATACAAGTCTTTCCTCATATATTACGTCGATTTGATTAAGTTGTGAATCATCACTTATATTGGTTACTAAAACGATCTCCAATTAAGTAATTTTTAAAAAAATTATAATATTTAAATAAAATTAAGCTTTATAATTTAATCATTTTAAAATGTAATTAAATATTGAGACAAGGACAACTCAAAACACATTACACTTGGTAAATATCGATAGATATAGAAATCATGCATATAGCTGATATGTGTCGAACCAAAGAGAGTCAGACATTGATATTATTAATCATATAAGTTTTATCTCCCATATTATGTCGATTTGATAAATTATGAATCATTACTTATGCTTGTTGCTAAACTTACCTCCAACTATGTAATTTGTTTAATTAATTAAGTTTCAATAAAATTAATCTATATAAATAAATAATTTTTAAATGTAATTTGTAAAATATTGGGATAATGACAACTCAAAACACATTAGACGTGATAATTGTCAATAGTTATATAATCATGTGTATAACTCATACATGTTTAACCAAAGAGAGTCAGATATTAATAGTATTGATCAAACAAGATTTATCTCCTATATTACGTAGATTTGATCAATTGTAAATCATTACTTATATTTATTACTAAAGACCATCAATTAAGTAATTTTTTTAATTTTGATATTTAAATAAAATATATATAAATAATTTATAAATATAATTTGTAAAATATTGAGATAATGACAACTCAATATACATTAGACTCGATAAATATCGACAATTATAGAAATCATGTGTATAAATATATGTCTAGTAAAAGAGAACAAGATATTAATATTATTAGTCATATATTTTTTATCCCTATATTACGTCGATTTGATAAATTATGAATTATTACTTATATTTGTTACTAAAATGACCTTCAAATTCTAATTACGTATTTAATTATTGTGTTTAAATAAAATAAATTAGTGTTAAGTAAATTCTAAATATTTTGGTCATAATCTATTGTAATATCAATTAACTAATTTTTTATTATAATACAACCAACAAAAATATAATGTGATTAAAAAAATATTGTTTTCCCCATTGATTTCATAATTATTATTTTAAAAACATAATTGAAAACATTTTTTTTTTACAAATTGGGTCATCCAATCTACTTAAATATCAATGTGCACTTTGGTAGAATTTGTAGTACATAATTGATTAGGATTCCGTAGTACATATGTTGGAAACATGATGGGAGAATAGATCACTCCAAGAGTTTTCTTTAATTTTTAAGTTAAAAGGGTAAAAATATCTAAAAATGAATTAGTTTATAGTGTGAATGAGTCTTTTTATCATTCTGGCCAAATTTTGACAAAATTTTCTGGTCAAAAGGATTTATCCTTAATTAAATAATTGTATCTATAATAGTTGGGTTTAGATAGACTGAAGTTTTAGAAAATTGCCCTAATTTTTCAACATATACTAAAAAAGAATAATAATCAATATAGACTAAACTTTAGAAAATTGAAGTTTTGTTGGTTATTGCCAATATCATGGTGAAATTAAGGCAATTTTCTAAACTTTAGTCCTCTGTCTAAACCCAATTATTATTAATCAAAATTACATGTATTGCATATTGAAAGTTGAATACGCTCTCAATTGATGAATAGTAGCATCATTAGACCGTACATCTTTTTTGGTATATTCAAATAATAGGTAAGAGCATAAATTGAAATATTTTGGGGTTATTAAACCATTAGTACGAGGATGGTTGTCAATTGATAAATGAATTATTTATATACTCATGAAAACATTGCACTATTAGATATTTAAAGCGACATTTTATACACATATAAAGTATTACTAACCTTTGACTTCCACACTTAGTTGGGTAATAACCTCAATAGTATCGTGAAACAGTTGTAAAGTTTTATACACAAACTTAGACATTTATAGACTATAAAAAACACACATAAAAAATATAGAAAAAACTGCGGTCACATCCAAAGCAATACGTCTTTTTTTACGATTTTAAAATCTCATACTTCTTCTTCACCTCTTTCAAGATTTTCATGAAAATTCTAAAAAAAAACTTTGACATTTTCGTATTTTCGCTACCAAATATGATATGAGAAACCATATCACTCGAACACATCTTATTGGAACTATTTGTAGATTTTTATTTTTCGTATATATAATTTCATCAAACATTGTACATAATTATTCAAAGATATTTAAACTTTTTTATTATTATCTAATTATTTATAAATTGTACATGTTTATAGTTTATAACGATATAGATAAATTAAAAGTTAATATCACATGTCTTACTATATAACTTGGAAAGTCTTTTATAGAAATAAAATATTAGTCATTTGATGCATATAGTACCTTGATTTTTGTTGTCAAATTTTTTATTGATAAATATAAAAATTTAAGTAATTTAATTTAAAGTTCTAAAATATCACACAAAGTTATACTATTATTTAACTTTACAAACTAAGAAATTTGAACTATATATGAAAATAATGAGCTTTTAAAACTATTAATTGTAACTTAGTAATGCACGTAGTAATTTTCTTGTGGTTATAACAAGTGTTTTGCAAAAGAATTAAAATTAATTGTAACTTAAGATATTAAAATATCTTTTTTTGATGATATGATAAGAAGATTGAATGCATTTCCATATCACTATACAAGAATTTTCAAAATGTTAATATTAAATAAATTGGAAATGGTATTTAACTTTATACATTATAATTTTTGTATCATTATAAATAATATGTTTCATTTTTCATATTTAGTTTCAGTTTGTTTGAAGAATAAGTGAACAAATTAGGTTAAGTTTGTACATTTCACTAATTAGTTTATATAACTCACTTGTTAGTTTTTATTTTTGTCGTATATTTGGTCTCCATTTGTTTATTTTTCTGCACTTACTGGTTTTAACTTTATATATCATATTAGTTTGTTTGTTTTCTGAATCAATTATTCTGTTTAGTCCGCCAAAAATAGAGTTTGATCTTTTGAAGATGCTTTATAGTTTTGCATCTACAAAAAACTATAAGTGTGAATTTTGATATATATATATATATATCATTGATTATATCAAGCGCAGTGTTTTCTCAACGGCATTTGTAGGACATTTCTTTTTCTATTTTTTTAAACAATTCTTTATAATTTCTTATTTTTTTTAAATTTTATTTTCACAAAATCTTATAAATGGGATCTGAGGAGGGTGAAGCATTTAAACCCTTATCTCGTGAACGTAGAGAAACTATTTTTAATAGATTTTTGAATTAAAATAAAGTAAATGCATACAATTAGTATAGGTGATGCTATGTCATTACTACTCCATCTGAACCTTTTTACTTGTCAACTTTTGAATTGACACATTTATTAAGAAAATAATTAATAACGTAATGAGTTAACTATTTTATCCTTATAAATTATAAAGTGAATGAAAGTTCTATATTTTTAAAAGTATTTAATTATTTAATTGAGAATATAATAGTAAAAAAATTTGTCTGTTCTTAATTTATCAAAATAAACAATAATAATTAAAGACAACTATATAAAAGAAAAAATGAATAAGTAAAAGGTACGAAAGGAATACTTCGTTTTGTTTTTATTTATTTACCGTGTCTGACTAGAAAAATTCTTTAAAATAATAAATAAAATTATTAATGTTGGAAATAATGTGAAGAGAGTATAAAAGAAGTTTAAGGATCTCTCTCTCAATAATATATACGGCTTGTTATAGGGTTTGTGTATCTTTTAACTTGAGAGGATTTTTCAACCAAAACTGAAAAACCAAGGATGTCGTATTGTTGGTCTGAACTTCCGTATGATCTGTCGTACCTTACTTTTAGGGCCGTCTGCAAATCTTTGCTATGCGCCGCCACCAAGGACAATTTCAACAGTGACCTGCCTAGAATTCCATGGTTGATGTTAAAGACAATTCCTGTAGAAAACTACAATGGCATGATTTTAAACAAGAGGATTCCGAAAGCCATAGGAAAACGATGCCTAGAGTATGGGATGGCTAATCACAACCGAGAAAGATGAGGTTGAAACAAGTCTGCTTACATCCCTTCTCGGGAGTTGAGATCGAATTGCCTCCATCCAAAAACAACCAAAAATTATGAAAACCACGAGTTAGGTCAGGTTGGAGTTCAACGGGTGAAGTAGAATAATTAAAAGTTAAGAGATGAATATTCATGTAGGAGCCCCCCTTAGTATAATAGAATTGGTGATGCGAAATTTAACAGTTGGGTAAATATGAACTTAAAAGTATAGGGAGAAGTGTCAGGCTAGATTCCTGTTACTCTTTGAAGTAGGCTTATGTCCTCAGAATCCAACCATAATAGGGATAGGGATATCTCTGTCAATTATATATAGGGTTTGTGGATTTTAACTTTAGAGGATTCACGATATTAAGCATAAGGATGTCGAATTGGTCTGAGCTTCAGTATGATCTGCTGGTTCTAATAGTACAGCGTGTAAATTTGATTGAGGACTACCTTACTGTTGGGGCCGTTCGCAAATCTTGGCAATGCGCCGCGACCAAGGACAATTTCAACAGTGACCTGCCTAGAATTCCGTGGTTGATGTTAGCAGAGGATGAAGACAATTCCTGTAGAAAATTCTTCAGCCTCTACAATGGCGTGATTTTAAACAAGAGGGTTCCAAAGGCCATAGGAAAACGATGTCTAGAGTCTATGGGATGGCTAATCACAACCGGGAAAGATGATAGTGAAACAAGTCTTCTACATCCCTTCTCGGGTGTTGAGATCGAGTTGCCCCATCCAAATACTACCAAAAATTATGAAGACCATGAGGTAGGCTATCCATGGACTTATTTTCACAAAGCAGTTTTATCAGCTAGTCCTTCTCATACATCGAACTCCATTCTCGCTGCGATTGACGGAAATATGAAATTCTTCAGTTTTTGGAGGCGAGGAGATTTGAGATGGACAAGAATTGACAACATAAACTCTCCCTATAAACATATACATCGTGATCTGGTCTATTATACTGAAAAATTTTATGCAGTTGATTGGAGTGGCCGTGTGTTAGTCTATGATGTTACTGGTTCACTTCCCACTCACACTCAAATAGTAGCCATCTTACCACCCCATCACAAGGGAGACGAGTTCTATATCCTAGAATCAATGGGGTCATTATTTGTAGTTGTGCGCTACGGTGTAAAAAGTAGGGCACCTATCAGAGAAGATAGTAGCAGGATTTCACTAACACCAATATATGAAGATGATAACGATGGTGAAACTTATGGGACAACAAGTTTTGGAGTTTTTGAGGTCGATTTAGCCGCTGGAAGATTGAGGGAAACCAAGGAAGTAGGGGACAGAGCTCTTTTTTTGGGTGCTAATGCATCTATCTCAGTACAGGCTTCTCATTTTCCAGGGGTCAAGCCCAACCATATTTATTAGGGAAATTTTCACATATAGCCACTTAAAAATAATTAATTACTCTCTATAGCTATAGTTTGATAATTACAATTTGTAGCTACATGTTATATGGAGGAGAGAGGCGAGCGAGACTGGGAGAGAGAGGAGAGAGGCGAGAGAGAGGGGGAAAAGAGTGGAGAAAGGTGAATTGTATATGTATATTGGTTAGATAATTGTATATTATACATATATATTTGTATATATGGCAAGAGAGATTGGGAGAGGGAGGGGAGAGGCGAGCGACATCGAGAGAGGCGAGAGAGAGAGGGCAGAGAGTGGGAGAGAGGTGAATTGTAAATGTATATAATTGTATATAACTGTATATTATACATATACATTTGTATAAATGGCAAGCGAGATTGGGAGAGGGAGGAGAGAGGTGAGCGAGATTGAGAGAAGGAGGAGAGAGGCGAGCGAGAGAGGGTATAGAGTGGGAGAGAGGTGAATTGTATATGTATATAGGTTAAAAAATTGTATATTATACATATGTATTTGTATATCTTGGTGAATTATACATATACAAACATGACTAATTATACAAACTCGAAGTCAGCCCATGTAATTAATGTATAATGTTAGTCGCGAGTGATAATTATAGCAAACTATAGCTATGATGAGTAATTAAATAGTATAAATTTGCTTAGCCGCGTAATTTTCCCTATTTATTATACTGATGATTTTGTGGAATCATACCTCTCCTATGAAGAAGGAGGTGGCATGGATATGGGTGTTTATAACATAGCAAATTGCAGCTTTGAGCCTCACTACAACGGTGTTTCTCTCAGTCGTGTTTGTCCACTGATTTGGGTCACTCCAACTCTGTATTGATCTGTATTGCTTGCTTCCATTTTATATTATGTATTTGGAGAATGTTTCATAATTTATTTTATGCAAAACCATTTGAGCACCATAAGTTATATATATATAGATTTATGTATATGTTTAGATTTATAATAGGTTCAGAACTGAAATTGGTTAGCAGAAAAGAAGAAATAAAGGGAGAGAACAAGTCATCTGATGTTGATGCTCTACTATGATGCTTGAAGCTGATGTTTGTTTTGAAATTATTCTATAATAAATGGATGACAGTATCATTACCTTTTAGTGTAATGCTTATGCTTTCCAATTGAAGTGGCATGGTACTGTGTAACTTTTCAGTGTTCCTTTCAATCTCAAATGTCAAATACAGCTTCTTCTTAGATTGATTTTCTTAGAACAAATGGTGATATCATTCGTCTATGGTGTCTGTGAATTTTATCTTTCTGTTAAAACTCGTGTTTTATGGGAGTTGCTTCGAATTTTGTCTTTCTGCTAAAAGTCGTGTTTTATGGGAGTTGCTTCCCAATTTCAGGATAAGTTAGCAAATGATAAGTTCAGCTACAGTAAGATTTCTTTACTGCACAGTGTAGCTTTCTGAATCCAGTAGAGTTGGGCACTAAGTTAGTTATAGCCATTGTGCTATTATAACCATTTATTAACTGCCTGACTTTTTCTTTGATTAATTGGAAATCCAATGATCGAATCCAGTTAAGTTATTAATAAGCCATTTGGTTTCTTGGGCTTTTACTCTTTAGCGCTGTTGAATTTCTGCTCTATATGTTTTTGGCCTCCAGGGCTTTTGCTCTTTTGTTTTCTATAAATGTGTATCAGTTTGTTTTGCAATGTACAAAGGTGTGTGCTGCTGGAGTTCATAATATCTGTTATGTAGAAGGGGGCGGCTTGGATATGGGAGTTTTTAGTTCAGCAAATGGCTCAGCTTCGAGCCTCACTATAGCTGTGTGTGATGTTGTCCCTCAGTCATGTTTGTCCAACAATTTGGGTCACTCCAACCTTGTATTGATCCGTGTTTCTTTCATTTTATATTATGTATTCGGAGAATGTTTTGTAATTCGTTTTACACTTAACTCTTTTCCTTGTTGAACTCCATAAGACTTATTATTGACTTGTGACCTTGATGAATATGCTTCATGGCTGTGACTACTGTGTAGGTATGAGTCGTATAGAACTTTCTGCAATGAAGCGTCCACAGAGGTACAGAGAGATTGCAATGTGCAGGTTTTCTGTTCATCCCCACTTGTTTCTTTGGTGAGTATCTTTATGCTGAGAAATTCTCTCAATTCACTCTCTCTTTCAACATGCAAATTTGTAGATTTTTAGATGCTTATTCTGGGCGTCATATTTATGAATTAACACACGGTACTAATAAAGGAAGCAACCTCTAACATTTTACTCATCAATAACTAAAACATCCAAGGCTTGATTGGGGATATAATAACAGGAATGAATTTTAACTATCACAAAACAGTTACATGTATATATGTGTATACAAGCTGAGGACACTGTTGTAATAAAACAATGTCTCTAATCAACTTTTTTTTATTTTATCCCTCCATAGAAGCTCCCACTCTTTTTGCTCCCTTGAGATTCGATCACACCACTTTGGGATGAAAGTGAAGTGCGAACTACTTACTATTCGAGCAACTCCCTCTGGAATGTCCTTAGTCAGGGAATATAATCACCGCAACTAGTAACAACGTTTGATTAATATTTCTCTACTATATTAATACACGAAAAACAAAATTGTTGAAGAACTTATAGAAGCCAATGTACAATACTCACACTCATTCTCCCTCAGTCCAACTACCAGCTTGGTAAATAAGAGGAGAAAGGGAGCAGATCGCTAACTCTATACACTTTATAGGTACTATTTGTAATGTAAACATCTTATTTTGTTGCTGAGGCTGAAAATGCTCTAACAAGGCCTTCCCTCAATGCATTTAAGAGAGCCTGAAAATTGCGTCAGGCTGCTCACGGATGATCCTGGCTTGGAGGTGATCATATCAGGACCTTTCAAGAATGCATGTTTTGGATCTCCAGATTCTACGAAGAATGCTCCGTTCATCATAAGATCTCCCTGTGATTTCCACACCCAATTCTTCCACACATTCTCGGGTGCATAGTCTCTTTTGGTCACCTACATAGAGGTAGAAAATTGGGTATACGTGATACGTCAGTCATCTATTAGACGTGTTCCGTTGTGCTGTTTTTGGAGAGTTAGTGAGAAAAAATTAATGTTTTTTCGTGTTTACCTCTTTGGCATTAGGATTTGGAGGAGCCATAAAACGATTCCCCTGGCTTAGGATGGTGGGATGCATGCTTCCTCCAATGGCATACATAAGCCAATGTGTGTAATCATTGTTGACAACATGAACAAATCCCCACCTAACTCTCGGCATCCTCTGCGTCAAACCGTGCCCAAAGTGATTGAATGCAAGTGTTATTTGCATAACAGAGTCCCCTGAGGCAGTATCACTGGCACCAAACAACATGACCTACAAAATTTAAGCAAGAATATCAAAGGTTTGTCTTTCATTCTCAATTGAAAAAACAAAATCAAGTAGATAGGAGTTGGAATTTGGAGATGATTTACGTCATTATGCTTGGTGAAATGGCAATTGGAAATGGTAATGGCAGTGGAACCCTCAACAGCATCAATTAGACCATCCTGACAATTGGACATGGAAATGTGATCGATCCAAACATTTGTTGATCCAAAGATTGAAATGCCATCACCATCACTTTTCGATCGATAACCATAATGACTGACAGAGTCTCTAATTAACCCACCACTACCAGCCTTAGTATCATGAATGTGAAGGTTACTAATAATCACATTGTGTATAAACTGTAACATAAGGCCACCACCATGAGCAATGTGTACTTGCCTTCCTCGAGCATCAATCGTCTTGTTGCTTGTCATGATAAGCTCCTGGTTAAGCTTAATTACCATGTTCTTAGCAAATATAATCCAAAGTGGCTCCGGCTGGATGACAGCGTGGCGCAATGTGCCCGGCTTAGGATTAACTAACTCGTTGTCTGAATTGTCCATTACTACATAGATTTTTCCACCTTTGCCTCCCGTCGTCTTGCGGCCAAAGCCAAGGACGCAATCTGTTAGTTTCATGCGGTTCCGAGCCCAGTTTGGATCACACCTCCAGCACTGGTCGATAGGATTAGTAGCCATACATTTTCCGCTGTACCTGTGCAGGTCCCTCCTTCTGCTTTTGCTGCCTCGTACAGCCCTTCAAATTCAGAAGCAGATTCAAAATTTAGACTCAGTTAATTAACTATGTACATAATTTATCGTATATAATAATACTAGAGTCTTCCTATTGGATTAAAATGTTGCATTCAACTTGCATGCTTAATTTCCAACCCAGCTCCAAATAGAAAAATGAAAAGGGTGATAAAGAAATGAACTTTTGAGTTTTAACTTTCTTACTATATATGCCTTAACTTGTGAAGAATGTCCAAGACCATATAAGAAAGACAAATTGTCATCCATTCTCCGATCACATGGGACTAATAACACCTTTGCACGCCTATACTTGACATTTGACAACTTGAGTGTGAACAAGATATTATGGAGGCCAAACATTAGGTAAAACAGAATTGGTTGGTCCTACGTACTTTGATATCATGTTGAAAAAATAGATTTTGGATCTAACTTATTTTCATAAGTATATGTAGCCACGCGGAAAAAGGACAATTATACGTCATCGACAGATTGTCTGTTTTAACTACAACTTTTAGGTTAGAGGTCTGGCCTTAGCCCAATATATAATAAAGGAAGAAATGAGAGGGAACTTACTTGTCAACCTGGTAGTTAAGATGGTTAGCAACAATCTTAGGATTAGGATTATAGGCATGTCGAGAGGCCTTCTTAGCTTGCTGGGCTCGCTTCTTCCACACCTCATCAAACTCCTTAATATGTGCCTCAATGCTAACAACTAAAACAACCAAAACAAAGAATAAAAACAAATTACGTTTTGTCAATCCCATTTTTGATAATCATACGTACAAATTATATTGTGTTTCCCTAATTGATGGTATATTTTATCTCTCTTATTTTTCGTCGTTTAAGTTAAAAAGTGAATGATTTCGATAGAGTTCAGCTTAATATCCTCCATACTTATGAGGCAAAGAACAGAGGAAGTAAATTATGAAGTTGTGAGGGAAAAGTGGAGAACCACTTTCTAATTTATAATGAAATAATATATCGCCTTCTAAATTTGTGACGATGAATTTTATTTCAATATGTGACAGAAAAATTATTAGAACTACTATCTTTTCTCCACCCTTTTTACAGGCTAAGAATACGCCCACTAACTAGTGTTAATAAAAAATCCATGAGAAAGATTATTATATATGAAATCAAATCAAATATGATCAGCTTCTTAGAATTCAATATCAAATTAAAAGAAATACTATATCAGCTTTTCAAGTGACTCAAGATAATTTGGTGATGCATTTTGTCAATATTGGTTACGTGCGACTTTTCTCTTTTAATATTTTTTTTTTATAATTTTGTTAAATTTAATAGTTAGAGTTCGTTAAATAATTGGTCGAGATAAAAAATTAGGGATGATAATGGAGCGGGGCGATTGCGGGGGCAAACCCGCATAAATCCGCAGAGAGTTTAATCCACCCCGCACCCGCAATCATGTCCCTCGCCTCACATAGGCCTAAGCCCGCTCCGCTCCACACTCGCCCCGCCCCGCTCCATTGTCATCCCTACCAAAAACATTTCTTTCTTTTTGTAACTAAAGGACTAAAACCGTTCAAATATATATTGAAGTAACTATTTTAAACCTACCTCAAACATAAGGGATCAGTTTAGTAATTTTAATTGAATCCACCCCCTCAAAAACCCAAACCCCTCTTCTTCCTCTGCCCTAGTACCATACTCTCACCGGAAAATCCTTACCGGAAAAACACCTCAAAATCAACCTGCGGAAACCAACTTACATTCAGAGCTTCGCCTTCGTCCCTCGTCACTGTATGCTGTAAGGCTCTACCCTCACCTCTTTCTAATGACTAATATAGATTCTATTTGTTCAAGCAGTTTGATACTTCATGATTTTTTTTGTTCTTGTAAATTGGTTGAGCTTTAGAAACTACTCTGGTTGAGCTTCCCTAAGAAGTCTAGCAATATTTTCTCATTCATGAGATGACATACTCTCAAATTTTCTCTTCGTCACCTCTAGGAGTACTAATTTTCTCTCTCTTGATTTCTCTTCGTCCTTCTCTCACTTCAACAATTGGAATTCGAAGATCTCTACAGCTAATTTGTGCTTCAATTTGATCTCACTCGAATCTCTACTGCTACTTCAATCACTGATTCGGTTCGGAGAGTTCTCATATTCATCGTTGAAAATGGTGAGTCTGTTAGTTCAATCTGTTCAACATTACGTCACGGCTTAGATATGATTCAAATGGGATTCGGTTTGGTTGGGGTAACTGATCACCCTCTCCAGGATAAGACAATTCTGTCTCGTATTCATGAGTTTTGAGTGTTAGGTCTATTATTCGTTAATTTGAGATCTGTCACTTTGTTAATCACCAACTTAATTTCGTTTCCTGTTTGTGTTTTTTCAATCTCGATTTGAAAATGACGACTCAGCCTCTGAGATTGGAGATTAAGTGGCGTACTTGAAAATGTTTATATACTTCATATATGTGCCACTAATGCATTTTGTGCTGACTGTAATTATTGATTCAGAGGAAACTTGCTCAAAGATCAGAAAGGGTAAAGTGTGTGGATTCCTTATAGATATAAAGGATTCATTTACTTTGTAATATTTCAGTACTAGTTTGGTACTGAATGGCTTTCGTTACTAAAATTTACAATAACTTATATCATTAAATAAAAAAGGAAGTGTATAGTGTCCTAAAGTTTTATTTTATCGTCCTAATCTCTTCCAGAGTCGAAGTCCATCAGTGTTACACAAAATGGAGGATAAAACAACAAAAGATTCTGAATCGATCAACTCAAATCGGAGGGGTAGTAGCCAGAAAAGGGAAAGGGGCTTGCAAATTGAAGGATACTCGCTAGAAGGGATATCAATAGCAGGTCATGAGACGTGCATAATAGTTCCCTCGCTTAACTTAGCCTTTGATATTGGCAAGTGTCCTCAGCGTGCCATCTCCCAGCAGTTCCTTTTCATCTCTCATGGCCACATGGACCACATAGGAGGACTGCCTATGTATGTTGCGACTCGTTCCCTTTACAGAATGAGACCTCCTACTGTTATTGTACCAAAAGTAATCAAAGAAAGTGTAGAGAAGCTTTTTGAAGCTCACCGAGCTATGGATCACTCAGAACTGAACCATACTTTGATTGGGTTGGATGTGGGTAAAAATCTACTTGTATTGATTATATAGCTCTCCTTATTAGTTATTACAAAGTTGGAGTTAGCTCTAATTTCACAATTTAAGTGAATATGTGTTTGTGCATACACAGGGGAAGAATTCTACTTGAGGAAAGATCTTAAAGTTAGAGCATTTAAGACTTATCATGTCATTCCTAGCCAGGTTGAGTACTTCCCTTTATGCTCTGAGTTTCAATTGCTTATTTTCCCTGCCCATGCTTCTTTTTTGTCTGTATTAAGTGGATTCAAACCAAAAAATGTGCTTTGTACTTTCTACGAGAGGAAGCAGCTGCTACAGTCGGATGTTATGACCTTTGCATTTTGATCTCTTCTTATATTACTGTTGTCTATTTGAGGTTTTGATCACCTGGATTTTATGGTGCAGGGTTATATAGTATATTCAATCAAGCAGAAGCTTAAGCAAGAATATGTTGGCCTTCCAGGAGATGAGATTAAGAAGTTAAAGTTATCAGGTGTGGAGGTCTGTCCTGATATCATAATTGGTTAGGAATTTATCTGATTGCATTTGTTTCTTAAGGTTGGTTTAAATTCCAACCCAAGGGGTGCTTTTACATTGAGCAATTTCTTTTTGACACAGGTGCATCATGCACCTGTGCAGCCTTTTTGGTATATAATCTTGCACAACAATGCATCTGCAACAAACTTCCTGCATATCTTATGTATCACAGTATCAGTATGACAAAGATTCTTTATTTTGACAGATCACGAACACTTCAACAGCACCTGAAATTGCATTTACAGGAGATACAATGTCAGACTTCATCAAGGATCCCAAAAATGTTGATGTTTTGAGGGCAAAAATCCTCATAATGGAGGTAAATTTCATGTCTTCAACACCTGCCAAAAATGTACCTCGTCTGAAACATGACGCTCAATTTCTGCGACTCGTTGTAGCCGTTATTTTCTCCCTTGAAAGAATAGTTTCATGATGAGGTTTATGTGGTTCTTGTACTTCTGGTCTATATCTAATATACACTATCTGGACATAAGGCCTTGAGGACCACTGTTTTATTTTTAACATTCTTACTGCCTATCGTGTCATCTTCAACTTATGACACATTGCTGAGTTATTTTTAGAAGGTCTCCTATGCATTTCTGTATAATCCAACTATATCAACCGCATGAATTCATCAACTTATGGAGTTAACAAAGTTGCCGAGTAGTATGTATCACTTATCCTTATGACGACGACACAATTGGATTAACTAATTAGCCTATTAATCTCTTACTAATAACATACGCTCGGAGAGCATCGTTGCTTGCGTTGACTCTTATGCAAATAACATCATAGCTGGTACAGTAGAATTGGCAGTGGGAAGATCTTTAGTTCAATTTGCCTTTTCAACATTACTGGTTCCAGAGATATAAGTTCTTCTTTGTGATTCTTCTCCAGAGCACTTATGTGGAGGACAAAACGACAGCAGATAATGCAAGAGAATATGGACATACTCATCTGTCTGAGGTGATTATTTTTGTATTAATTCCTGATAATCACTTCTGATTAACCTCAAGATTTCACTGGAAGTTAGAAAAATAAAATCCTGAATGCGTTATAAAATTATTAGAAGTCTGATATACCTCTCTTTATGCGTTGATGACATCCTACCAGATTATCAATTTCGCAGACATGTTTCAGAACAAAGCCATCCTCTTAATCCACTTTTCGGCCCGATATCAGTTGGATGTAAGTTTGATTCTCTCTCTCTCTTGATGCACACACCAAGCTGTCACCAAATCTAACCAAGTGTCCTAGATTCAGAACTTCTAGAAACTACTCAGGTTGAGCTTCCCTAAGAAGTCCAGCAATATTTTCTTGTTCACAGGATGACACTCTCAAATTTTTACTCTCTCTCTCTCTCTCTACTATTTTGGTTTGTGGAAAGTTGGTAAATAGGATAGAAATGGAATTCAACTGTGTTTAATTTCTTATGTCTGTCTTCACTACGTTGGTCGTAACTATCCACTTGTGGTCTCTGTAAACACTCCCAAAAACCAATTAATAACATGCAATTTAATAATTTTTATCATATTTTTACAACATTAGTGCTTCCGTACAGCATTTTGGAACCCTATCATCATTTGTGGTAGGAATATGTGTTAGGAAATGTGGCTTCCTACCATTTCATGTTCTTAAGGTTTACCAATTAATCGATCTTCCCCAGGATCTAATTCTAGGATCATCTTGTTTCATTGCTTTTATACCATTCTAACAAATAACAATTCACTTATCAGGTTATTCAGGAGGCTATTTCTGCAATATCTCCGCCTTTGGCAGGCAGAGTTTTTGCGCTTACAGAAGGCTTTTGATGCAACACCAAATCTATGTATCTGGTTTTTTGGACATCTCCTTTCCTTTCCCCTCCCCTATGATTTGGCTGATTTTTCAAAGAGCAGTAATGATGAAGAAACTTTTTGCTATGGAAGTTAGCTTGTAATAGCTTAAAACTAAGCCAGATCCAGTTCAATCTGATTTATTATGGTCTCTGGGGACATCTGGATTTTTGGGGAAAATCTGATTTGTATTTATCGATTAATGTCAGCAGTCAGCAGATATTATTTTATGCATGAAATTACTCAGATGGAAATCATAATACTGATAAATATGATAGCTAAGCCTCAATCTCATCACTATATTTCTTTGAAAGAGAGGAATAGTGTATACTTAATATTATATGTATTAGTTTTCTATTTCGAAATATCAGCATTTAGTCTGAGGAAGAGAGTACTAAGATCAGAAAACTACTGCAAAGGCAACCAAAACCATAGTTTTCGAGGCAAGTATAGGTGCAAATGGAGCAACCCTGGCAAAACTGTAAGCATGGGCGGAGCTAGGGTAACGAAGTATATACAAGCTATTTTTTTTTATTACTGCAATAATAGGGACTTTAAATGGAATTGGGGCATTGGACTATTATTGGGAGTGAATGTCTAAGATTTTAGTAAGATTCATTACTTGGAAGTCTTATAAAAATTAATGCTTTGTAAGATCTGGCAAATCCCCAACAAAGATAAGTGATAGTAGTTGACAGATTTTTATTTAATAGTATGAACACAAGAATACAAACGTAATCACATTCACATTTGTATGTACATACTAATACGTCGATGACATTTGATAGAAGCATGACACACACAGGGGAGATTGGAAAAATAAACTGAATTAACCTATGGACTCTGGTTTATGGCCATAAGGTGTGATAATAATTCAAAGAAATACACAAGTAGATACAGCACAATTGAATTTTAAGCATCAACAAACTCATTCTTCACTTGGAGTAATGATTATACAAGAATATATATAAAGTTAAATATGTGTGAATATGAAAATTGCTGAACATATTCCAACATCTCAACCGACAAAATTGAAGTACACTTTAAAATTAAAATACACTTCCAAATTACCATTTTTATTAAAATACAATTCTTTCATTTCATTAAGTGGTGTATATTTAAGATCACAAAATATAAGCTTGAAGTCACAATACTTTAATTTTTTAAACTTCGTATAAAGTCAAATTAGATTATCCTTTTAAAAACCATTTATTTTTTTTAAAGATAAACGTTACAATTAAAAGGTTGGCTTCAGAACAACACGTATATCATTACGTCATTTTTTGTCACAATGGTGTGCGTAAGCCGTTAAAATTAGTCATGGAACTTGTCTTAGAATAATTGGAGAGAGCATCCCAAACTGATAAAAATCCACTGTCTATTGTAGCACATAGTAATGGTTTTGCATGGCCCCTGGTTTTAGTAACCTTTGACTTCCACAATTAGTTGAGTAATAACGTAAAATTAAATCTGTCTATACCCATATACTTTTTCTTTTTTAATTTGTTTCAAAAAAATTATTTTTTATTGTCACAGATAATTTAATTTAAGATTATTTCTTAATAAAATAATTTATCTACACTAAGATAAAAAAAAAATTAGCGTTAAATCAGATAGTATCATATAAATTAGGGAAAAAAAGTTTTTTTATTAATTTAAATGAGATATTTCATTTTTTGATACTGTTCGATCGAAAATTCACGCATGAAATCTTTAAAAAAATTAAGTGAAATTTTTATATTTATAAACTACGTAAAAAAATATTATAAATCACAATAATTAACAATTCAAAATATTTAAAAAATATAAAACTTTATTTAAATCTTAAAATTTAAAATATATCACATAAATCTGGATAGAGAGATTAATACTTTTCATTATAAAATCCTTTGTAGTTTTACAGCTATCAAACAACATCCCCACCACCTGGCTACTACGTACCTACTTATCTCCACCAGCCCCCAAATATATATAGATCGATGCCCATCAAGATTAATTTGCAGTAAATTGGAACACTAATTGTCAAATTTAATTTTTTTTTAGTTCTCTCTGAGTGCTAATTAATTTTCCTGCATGAATATTGGGAAGATTTTGCTAAGTAAGAAAAGTGTATCAGGACATAATTCTTCTAATATATCGAAGAAGAGGAAAAAGAAGAAGAAGAAGATGGAATTTGAAAAGAGAAAGAGTTCAAGGGAGAATATGGTTCAAAAGTTGTATGATACTTGCGAGCAAATATTTGCAAATGGTAAGGCTGGCTATATTCCTCCTTCTCATGACATCCAACGACTAAAATCCTTATTAGGTATGTATCTATGTCTAATTTTAATCGCTCGTGATCGTAGTCAGGATTTTCACTTCGAAATTATTCAAAATAATCATATATAAAAAGTTTAAAGATTTCGACATCATGTATCTATGTCTAATTTTCTTATTTATGATCGTAGTTAAGATTTTCACTTCAAAAGAAATATATATGTAAAAAGTTTAAAGATTTCAACCTCTTAATATTGCAAATATTTATCTTAATTTGTGTTTCGAGTTCAAAACTCTATGAATATTAACATGACAAAAAAAAGTATAGATAAGTTAAATATACATTTCCGTAATTTCACATTCAGATCTCAAAGTTTAAGTTTTGAATCTACTTTTTATTTATTTTAATTGGATATTGATGTGATATTTTACCAAGTGAATGATTTATTACAAGTGTTTCCTCTATTTATTGACTACGTACGTACTCTCTTTCAAAAAATTTAAATCTCACTACGTGGCTTAATTAATTAATTAATTAATTAATGAGCTAATAAAGCTTGTTACATACGCCTAAATAAACTTTATCCTAACGCCAGATTGTGTCGGTTTGTATATATCTCTATTAAATTGCTTACTCATGACATTTTTATTTTAAAATTAAAATATATATGGGAGATAAGTATTATTATTTCAAAATCGAACTTTATAAAGTAAAAATATTCTAGTACTAATTTCATAAGTTCAATTAATCTCTCAATTTACCTCTTCATTATATTTCCTTCTTGTTTTTTTTATCTCTTTTCGAGATGTAATCATATATAATTCGTTACGTGAATGATTTAATTTATAACTTTACGAAATTAATTCATAAGCCATTAGTGAAAGAGTATGTACGCCATAATGCAAATGCAAGGTATCGTATGATACAACAAATAACCTTTAACAGAAAGTTTGTTATATTTGCCTAATTATATATAACTTTGTATTATATAACGTATGGCAGATAGTCTTGAACCAAAAGATTTCAAGTTTACAGCACCAAGCTTGGAATTTTCGAGTACAAATCCTCTAGGAATCGTGGAAGCTCCTCTTGTTACCTACATTAAGATCCACGAATGCAACAAATTTTCGGTACTAATTTTAAAGAGTCGAAATATCAAAAATTCATCTAAACTATATTTTTTTCTTTTTTTTCGGAGTTTTCTATCCTAATTATCATATGTTTTACTTTATCGAAACATACACTTCAATTATCAAGTTTGTTCCTTTTTTCTACATGAAATATCACCATTTATATTTCAGGTTAGAAAAGTGAATTGCTGATAGTTGATAGGTAATGTATGATAAATATTTCGTGATAGTTCGGGTAGGATATATACTCGCAAACATGAGTTAGTTCATGTATGAAACTCAAAAAAAATTGAGATATTTTAGGCGTATTATTTTATCCTCGCACTATTTTAATTAAAATAATAATTTGTTGGTGTTGTGGTAGAAATTTAATTAATTAGTTTGAACTCATTTTTTCAAGTGTAGATTGGGATCTTCTGTTTGCCACCTTCAGGAGTAATTCCTCTTCATAATCATCCTGGCATGACTGTGTTCAGCAAGCTTCTAGCAGGAACCATGCACGCCACGTCATATGATTGGGTGCAAAATCACCACCACCAGGCTAATCACTGTAAGAAAAATCTTTAATTTTACATATATAGAATTAATTAACACGATAATTAAGTAATTTACTACTCCCTCAGGCCACATTTAATTGTCATGGTTTTCTTTATTTGAGTCAAATTATAAGAACTTTGATTAACATTTTACGATGTATTTTTTCATCGTATTGATATATAAAAAATTGCAATTTATTGTACTTTTCGACTTTTCGTATAGTTTTTGAACATCTAAAGTTTTTTTTTTTTTTGGTTAAAATATCAAGTTAATATAATTTAATTTAATTTTGTAAATTAATTAAATTAATTTTTGAAAAACGTAACATGACAATTGAAAGTGGACTTGGTGCATAATTGACACTATGTATCAAATTAGTTAGTTTCTTTAATATAACCATTTATTATAGCTAGCTAGTTGTACCATATATGTATATTCGGATCCGTCTTTTTTCCATTTTGTTTGTCACATGACATGTTTAAAACGATAAATTTAAAAAGTATGTTCTTTCTAGATCGCGGGCAACAAGAATCTAGAATGAGGCTTGCAAAAGTACATGTTGACGCAGACTTCACTGCACCATGCAAATCTTCAGTCCTATTTCCAGAATCAGGAGGAAATATGCATTGCTTCAAGGCCATAACACCATGTATCCTACTTGATGTTTTAGGACCACCATACTCTGAATCTGAAGGCCGTCATTGCACATATTATCAACATTACTCGTATGATCACATAAGTTTTTCCGGTATGAAATAATATAATTTTTCGAATAAATACTACAGTAAATCGATTTTTATTTATATTAATTTGTGAATTGATCTTAATGCAGATGTTAATAAAGAAATGAAGGAAGATGAGACAAGATCATATGCATGGCTGGAAGAACGAAAAGATGAGCAATTTGTTGTGTTAGGAGGAACATATGATGGTACTACAATCAAACTATGAATTAAAGACCATAGGAAATGTATATTACTAGAGTATTATTTTGGAAAACTTACATAAATATACTATAATAAAAAAATATTTACCATTTATAGTAATAATATTTCTTTTTTACTTGATCACTTTTTATTCATTTATAATACAAGTTTAATTCATATTACAAAGAACAATTTTTTATTCACATATAATACAAAATTTTAATTATAGATAATTCATTTATCACATATTTTAATACATTTATAATATAATGTGTCAAATTTTTACAAGATAAACATGATATATTTAAAAAAATAATTATAATTCATATATAATTTATATATATTGCATACATAATTCACTTTTAATACATATTAAAGATTTAACATAGTATTGTTATAAATGATAATAAATAAAAAGTATCGCTAAAATCAGTAATTATTTATTAAAGTGTACCAATTCATGTAATTTTTCCTATTATTTTTGTATATTATTGTATGATATACATATAATATACAATTTGATACAAATAGTGTATCTTTTTTATATAGAGTTGTCTAGGCGAATGTAATTATTTTGGCCAGCCGACCAAATATGTAACTTTCCTTATTTATAACTCTTCCAATTGATAGCCAAAATATCTTGTATTCCCATTGGTCTGTTCATTTTTGGGGAAAAAATGGCTGAAGTTTAATCACATGAGCTTGTATGGATTTAGTTATATGTGAATAACTAATGTATATGGAAGTCCAAGGGTGGACCAACCTTATCCGAAGAGGCAAGAGGTGTCAGCCGACATTGCTTCGTCAAAATTCTCGGCTTCGTCAAAATTCTTTATTTATACTGACTACTATTAAAATAAATAATAATACATGAACAAATAACTAATCTTGGCCTGTTGGTTGGGCTTATGACATGAACAGCACATCGCTTACTAAAAATCTTGTGTACGCCACTGTGAAAGTCATTCCGAAGTGATTAGACTTACAAATATTTTTGAAGTATGAATTATGAAATGTAAATTTTGTTTTGAAAGGTTGTTCTAAAATTGAATTTTAGTTCACTTGGGCCCAATGGATAACTCGATTTGGATCACTTCCAACTAGAAGGCCCACAAATAAATGGACTTGCTAAGTGTAACCGTGGGCTACAATACAAATGATGTGGGCTGGCCAGTTTTTGGGTCGCTATTTAATATTTAGCCATAATACTTAAGAAAATAACCATTTTTAGTAAAAATAAACATTAAAGGTCTTTTCTATTTTTTTTCTTCATCAATGGTTGACTACAGATGACTATATTACATCAATTATTACTTATTCACCACATATCCATGTACAATAAAGTATATATTTCTTATAAATAAGTATTATAGATCGATGTCATAATAGAAACTATTGATCTTTCGCTTTGTAGTTCAAATTTTAATTATTTAAAACATAATTTATCACAACAAATTAAAAATTAAATTATCTAGCTAGTTTAGTATATACATCTTTAACCATAAGAAATGTTACGATTACAAGAAGCCAGGAGAGAGGGTCATTAACTTGGAATAATTCTCGATAAAAAAATAAAATTAATGGAATGATGAAAAAAATAGCTCAATATAGTGAGATTTTACTATGCGCAAGGTTCAGTAATGGACGATACTATTAAATAATATAATGGCCAACCAATCTACATAAACAAATGAAGGTATGCTTAAGCATCAATATGGCTTGGTGGTCAACTATTTAGATATATATATATATTCAAGCCGATTTTTATTTGAATGTGAAATTGAAATGTAAAGCAAAGTTGTATCCAACTATTTTTATTTTTTTAATATATATATGTCTGAGGATATATAATAATTTTGACTTGGTACCACTCAAGTCCAAATTGTAATATTTTATTACATAAATCTGTTCAGCTTGTATCTTAATTGGCTACTTTTTAATTAGCTGGCATGAGGAATAAATAATTTGGACTTTTGAGAATTTGTTGATGATCATTGACTCTTTCACACTATTCAAAAATATAGTCTGACCTACGCAAATTGTAGGATTATTGACAAAGAAAAATCTATTAAATTTGTAAGCTTGAATTGATCATATGTGAATTTCTCTCTTAAATCGTATTAAAGAATATTTGGCGGCTAATAAAAGCCTAAAAGAGTCGTTTATCTAGGATTTTACTTTTTTTAATATCTCATTTATAGCTTGGAGATGCCTCAATAATAGGATCACTAAAGAGTGTATTTAATTTTCATTATTTATCGTTAGAACTTCTAAAATGAAGAACAATTGATGAGAACAATATCTAATGGAGTTTCAGGACAATTTTCCGATGTTTTTATCTTTGGAGCGTGCACCTCTAACTTTATATCAAAAAATGCAAATGAGACACTCAAAAAAATTAAATTCAGATAAAAGACTCTTTTTTTTTTTAAATACGGAGCACATATAACTTTACTAAAATATAACAAATAAGTAGTAAATTTGAAATCCATAATTATAATAATATAATAGATTTAATGTAAAAACTCTTTAAAATTTTTGAAATTAGAGAGCTCAAATTCACATATCGAATTTATTTAGTTGATGGTCAACTCTTTCATAATCTATTACATGGCCGCTGGCTCCTATTTTTGATTTGCTTATGTGATTATGACTGGTTTGTAACAAAGTCCTAAACTGTATTAATATATTTAAATTTGTTAGTTCTTGGATCATGTTTCTGAATAAATAAAATAGAATATCTGCATGATGAAACGACTCATTTAATAAAAAAAAATTATCCCAATAATACAGTAATATAACTATATAATATATTGAAAGGTCATTGACCTAATGATAATTCATTAATAACATGTCAAGGCATAACTGTTACCTATATGTTAGGCATAACAACTCCTTCCTCAATTAAGTCAAAGGAGGATCCACAATTACTTTTTGTCGAAAATAATAATAATTCAAAATTTGTATTTTACAAGTTTAAGTTCTGATTTTATTACAATTTATTTCATTTATATTTATTTTGTAAGCATTTTAATATATATAAATAGAATTTGACGTAAAACTGCTAGATTCAGATAAATTCGTGATTTGGACACAAACAATATGGATATTTATATATCATTACATCTTATTATTACGTATATGCCTCTAACCTAGCTATATATTAGGTGTGGAAACATATACAAAAATCAAAATGCATTATGCATGTACTATAGTCTATATATGACCCACAAAATCTAGGAAACTACAGTGATGCTAGTTCTTAATTATCTCTACAAATTGTGACCAAAAAAGGCAATGAATAGAAGGAACGAAAATCACTACAAAATAAATTCAAATTAGTCGTGATTTTTATTGCTAATTTGTTGCTAAATTAATTGAAACTAATATTATTTATTACTAATTCATTATTAAATAAAATTATATATAGAATATTAATTTATCCATAGTTAATTTTAATTTTTCTTTAGTAGTAAATAAAGCTTAATCTCGAACTCAACACCTATTTGACGATTGGAAATAATAGAGAGGGCGGTTAATATGCTGACTTTATAATAAATTTTTCATGGTCTAAAAGCAAGAAAAGTCACTCAAACAGCTGCAAAATTCAAAAAGTGCAAGGTCAAAAGACCCCATGTTCATATCAAATCCTCCCTTAGCAAGGGTATGGCTGTTAAATATCAAGTTTGGATTGAATGTTGACAGGTTATAATTAATGAATTTAGGTTATAATACCTCCTTTAAATGTAATGATTCGTAAAAAAAAATTTAATTGAGCTGAAGCACGTAAAAAGTCCATGTAAACAACTAAATTTTTTTTAAAAAAATTCTCATTATTTATTTACGTATCTATTTTTTTGCTTGTATATAAAGAAAAAATACCGTCTTAAATATATTTTGATAAAAATTTCATAGGTTAATGTAAAATATATAGCAATTTAATTTTTAAACTAGATAAATTGAAATAATTTAAATCATTATCCAAAATCAAACCCAAAAGAATCAAACCATCATAATTTTAAACTAGCAATTGGTACTCTTCCATGTTGAATTTGACAAAAACATTGAAATGCAGCACATATTCACGTGACATTTAATTAAAAAGGCATAAATTGGTTGTAGAACTGATAGGAGTATGTTATATTTATATTATTATTATTATAAAGATTAAAGAGTTAGGTAGTTGCAGCAGCCAGACGAGTCGTACGCGTCCTTAGCTCAGTAGGGTTGTTCATGATTATGGTTAACAATAAAAAATTAAATTACAATCCGAATTAAATTGATTAAAAAAAATTGATATTTGATTTAGTTTAATTAGGTTTGTTTTTTAAATTTCGAAAACTAATATTATTTGATTTAGTTTTAATTTTACTAAAAAATAACCGCAAAAATAACTAAACCGAACCGATAAATTAGATTTATAAATTTTATAATTATTTATATATTATTCATAAATAAATTAAAAATATTTGTTAAATTTAATTAACTTAAGTCTTTAACTTTATCATTTTATTAAGCCCAACACTTTAGCCCAAGCATAACAATCTCAAATACAAGTCTATCAAAATTCATTTTAGTCTTTACCTACTGTACCTTCACATAAAATAGTCAAACTTACTCTTAAATGAATCACTTTGTTTGTGTAATAATAACTCTAATATTGCTTAATTGCTTAACTGAACCGACATTAGCTTTTCTGTAAATTATTCATGTACTTGGTATTTGTGTCTATCGAGATACGTAGGTCTTCAGAAAAAAATATTACTTTTCAAACCGAATAAACTAGAAAAACCGAACCAAACCGAACCAAACCGATGGTTATTTTTTTCGTTTGGTTTGGTTTGGTTTTAGAAATTTGAAAACCGACTAGATTGGTTTGGTTTTGGTTTTAATTAATAACCGATCCAAACCGAACCACGAACACAGCTACAGCTCAGTAAACATTTTATATAACTATAAAAAAAAATAGAAATTAAGAAATCATCATTAATTTATTTTTAAATAACATATATCTAATGTAAACTTTTTTATAATCCACCACTAATCTCTCATTGCTAATTCTTTACTCTCTTTTTTTAATAGTTGTTCAATATATAATATAAGACTCAAGACTCTTTCCCGTCATTATATTGGATAACTACAAGTTGATTATTTTTACTAATTTTCGCATAATATAATAACATTGAGAAGTATTAATAATTAAAATTATCATCAATCTAGTTAGGGTGTGCACTAACAGAATTTTACTATTAAAGTAATTTGATTGTCAACCAGCACGTCTGAATTAAGCAAGTAATAATAAATTACCTTAAGTTAGACTTGAATACATAATTAATTACACACCCTACCTCATATATATTTTTCCCACACGACGTTCGAGATTCTAGATCTGGTATTTAAATTGAAATTCGACTATAATTGAATTCACTTCCAAGGATAAAACAATATCCAACAAAGGTAATTTTATTCCATATGCCCTTTAATTATTAGATGAACAATTTTTCATAAAGCGCTATCAAGGAAGAATTACAAAATCACTTTAATTTGAATCAACGAATACTATTCATTATCAGTTTAGGGAGCACATAGGATCGGAGTCTTATACGGATGGCTTAATTAGTTGAATGTTATTGTAGAAAAGGTCATGTACTCAATTTTATTCAACAAATGTCACTAACTTATAATTAGAAATTTTATTTTAATCCGCCCTCCTTAATTTCACCTAAAAACTAATCATCATTATTAATGTTGATTTCCAATTTTCATGTTTTCAAATTAAAAATGCCCTTTATTTGAAAAAAATAATATAATAACACGTGTGAGGTTTTAATTAAATGGATGACCCAATGTGTCGTCAAGGCTTAAAAGGTAAAATCCTACTGATAGTTTAACCAACTTTGTTAGGGTAGAGCGTTGGTCAACCAAGAATGAAAGACTTTCAAAAGATGAATGTAAAGGAGGTGAAAAAACTGAGAGTGGCCTATATGGTGGCCTGGACAAGATAAGGAAAGCAACACCGAGATGGTTCAGTTATATGAAGAGAAAGTGTGTAGATTCTCTCGTGAAAAGTCCAGAGAGGTTGGTTATGATATAATTAGGACGGATAAAGGAAGAACTAGGAAGAGGTGATTAGAGAGAATGACACAATTTTAGCTTACAAAAGACATGATAGTAGATAAGAAGATATAGAGGTCGAGAATTTAGTGTAGAATGTCAAGTAGCCGAGTGTTGTCTCACAACTTCATGTGGGTGAGGTAGGGGTCTAGCGATCCTCTCCATTTCTTGCTAGGAAAAAAAGATAAATATACCCTCGAACTATCGTCAATGGTATCCTTCATTGTACTTTGGGACATTGGTACCCCTACCGTCCAAAAACTGGAGCATATCCGTAGATAAATGTCGGATCAGTGGATGAGATTATGACACGTGTATGTCCGTTAGTATAAAGGCTATATATGCTCTAATTTTTGGACGACAGGGGCAACAATGTCCCAAAAATATGATGAAGAGTATTTGCATATCATTTAAGATAGTTCGAAGGTATATTTGTCATTTTTCTCATTCTCGTTATTGTAATAGTATTTAGAGATTACATACTTAGTTTCTTTTTTCTATCGCGCTTCAAATTCTTCCCTTTTTTTACCCTAGAATACTCTATCGTATCGAAACAATCTAGATTCTACCCCACAAAAATAAAGACAAAGGTTAGCGGGTGCCCTAGGTCGTAAGTTATTAGATTTGCCTGTTGAAAGATCCAAAAGTGGACTCATCAATTACTGGCAACTGACCCAAAAGGTAGTAGCTACGTTTAATTAACTTATGAAAGACAAATTCCTATAAATAATGGCTAATATATAATCTTTTTGACTGGCCATGTGACTTCCCTTCAACAATATTATTATTATTAGCTGTTGCAACTAGCAGCCCAAACACGGTATGGATCGGTGACCCGACCCTTACGGAGTAAAATCCTCTTTCTATCATTTATATAAATTATTAAAAACTTAAAAACGTTGAAGATTTCTTCTTCAACCATTTTTTAAAATGTTTTTTTCTATATTAGAAAAGAAAAAACTAATTAAATATGCATATATTCCTAAGTTGTGTGCAACTGGGCCATTGACATTTTTTTGTTTTGTTTATGGTGTTTGAAATTTAATTATTTTGGACAAGTCAAATACTGTTGGCTTAGCCTTATAAATGAGACCATTAAATTGCTTTTTCAGATATAGCTAAAGGTAGAAGTACTCACAGAAAATAGAGAAGAAAAAAGATAAAAGTTTGTGTATGCATATGGAGACTGTTTTCAGAAAATCAATTCATGGAGGTGTAGTCAAACATGACATAAAGATTAAAGCTAGTGAAGAAGGTTTTGTTGAAGATATAAATGATCTTAAGGTAATCATTTATTTTCTCTCAATTATGTTGTGATCTGGATTTTCGTGCATAGTACTTTTATTAGTTATAGAAAAAATATTTGCATGGTTTCGAAATTGTGTTGAAACTATTAAATTTTAGCTCGATAGGGAAAAGATAAAATTTCTATAGAATTTCAAATCTATATTTTGCGTGAGAATTGGAAACAACTTCAAACAAGTCTAGTATCACTTGATACCTAGACGTGAACTGGAAAAGATTCAAAACACTAACTATATATATACCTATAATATCTTTTGAATGACCTGACAGAGTAAAATAGATGATGTATACTTTATAAAACTTAAAGGCGAGATTAAATTAAGCTTAGTGCTCTAAATTAAATCAGTTAATAACATCCTATTAGATCTCACAAGATGATCTATTATGCTTCAATATATTCAGGTTGGAGAGGAGAGAAAATCAATACATAACGAGGACGATAATTCGAAGTCCTCTCAGCAAAAGGATCTCACTGGGGACAAAGAGGTATAATTATCTCCTTGAATCTTATCGATTTTCTTGAGTTTGATCTGTTCATGATATTTAACTCATTATGGCTGAATTGTTTCTATGTAATTTGTGTGACTTGTTAAATTTTATAACACTAGTTAGTTATGAATAGCTTGTAGGAGGGTAATTAGTTAAAGGGTAATTAATTATATACAGCCAGATCTCTTTAAAATTTAACTATTAGTGCAAAATCTTCGTATAATATGGAAGCAGAGGAAGATGATTTAGAGTATGCAAACATATGATGAGCTCGTTAAAACCTAATAGTTTTTGCTTATATCGTGTATATATATTAAGAAATTCACGTATTTGATTGTGAACTGCTCTATAATATATTGTTTTGCGGTAATTGAAAGATCATGACGAATATTAACTTGAGACAGCTAGCTAATTATAAAAACACATAAATATCGAATCTTAAATCTACTTCTTAGGAATGATAGAAGGTATCAGCCTTTCGCATCAAGGCACGTTCATATATACTACTTCCTTCGTCCAATAATTGTTGTTCATTATATACTATTTTGGAATATTCGAAAAGACTTGTCTACTTTATAAAATTATGATAATTTTACACTTAATTTCTAGTTTATCCTTATCATTAAAAATCATTTTCCTATTATATTTTTTAAAATAGTATTTATTATATTTAAATGGTAATATAATAAAATTACTTTTTATTTATAATTTCTTAAGAAAGTCTGTAAAATTGATATAAAAAAATTATCGTTGGAGTATGGTATATATAGTCATGAGAAAGTTGAAAGGATAGAATGTGGGGAGTTGATGAAAATGTGAAACGTAAGGTAATTGGAGGATCCAAATCACATGCAGGATAAGTCAAACCAAAAATGTTTTTTGTCAGCAACATTTAAAGTCATACTAACCGCGGCAGAGTTGTCAAATATTAATTTTTAGTCTTCAATTTCAAAATCTTTGACTGCACCAATTAAAGTAGCTAGGGCATAGTCATCCTTTACTCATGATCACAACCGACCTCTTTTGACATTTGGGTATAACCTACTTTCTTACTCTCTATTTGCTTGTCAAAATTTGATGATAGACCTATTAAGAAATATTTGTTAATTTTTTTATCTATTAATAGGATGTCAAACATATTTAGCACAGACATTCTTTACTCTCGGTACTTTTCAAAGACATTAATTCACTGGTAATAAATTGAGGGTATATATATAATAGAAAAAATAATTGTTCTTAATTTATCAAAATTGACAAGTAAAAGGTGAAATCAAATTAGGAAATATTTGACAAGGAAATAGAAACATTGGAAGTACTTTTGTTGTATATATAATTGTTTTTCCTTATAATTTGCCACGTGATTATTTTATCACTATGTTAAGACTAATAATCACAAAAAAAAAAACATGTTTATCCTAATGGTTCATTTTGCAAAGATGGTGGGTTATTAAATAGCTAACACACAATCAAATAATCAAAGAATAGAAAAGAAAAAAAAATACAAGAATTTAAGGAGGTTCAATTAAGCCAGTACAATTTTTCTTATTTATAGTTGAGAACTTGTATGTTGCTATTAATTACTACCCGGAGGATTAAATTTGACTAAGTACTTAATTTTTTTTCTATTTATTATGATTGCGTGCTAGGTAACTCATGATCTTTTGATCAAATTTCTCATTTTGCGTATAAAAAATTATTCATCTGATTTTTATTTTTCTCTAATATTTGTAGGACGATCAGCTGGAATCAGCCAAAGCCGATATGGAAGAAGTAATGGAAGAAAACCAAAGGCTAAAGAAACACTTAGATAGAATTATGAAGGATTATCGGAACCTTCAAATGCAATTCCACGAAGTTTCTCAAAGAGATTCTGAAAAAACTAATAATGTTAAACATGACGAAGCTGAACTTGTGTCCCTTAGTCTAGGAAGGACTTCAAGTGACTCAAAAAAAGAGTTATCCAAATTAATTTTGAGCAAAAAAGAGAATGATGAGAAGGAAGAAGATAACCTAACCCTAGCATTAGATTGCAAGTTTCAATCGTCTACAAAATCTTCACCATCAAATCTCAGTCCAGAGAATAGTTTAGGAGAAGTTAAGGACGATGAAAAAGGAACTGATCAAACATGGCCACCTCACAAAGTTCTCAAGACGATGAGGAATGAAGAAGATGATGTGACACAACAAAACCCTACTAAAAGAGCAAAGGTTTCCGTCAGAGTTAGATGTGATACCCCAACGGTAAGAATAGTTAATAATTTATGTGACGTTCTTTCCTTTTTAACTAGTATAAAAAAACATTAAACTACATAAGCAATTATTGTGTTAGTAATAAACTTTATGTTTTATTTTCTGATCATTAGATGAACGATGGATGTCAATGGAGGAAATATGGACAAAAAATTGCAAAAGGTAACCCATGTCCTAGAGCTTACTACCGTTGCACCGTAGCACCAAATTGCCCCGTAAGAAAACAGGTAATATAATCATTTTATTCGATATGATGAAAGTCATTTTTTTGGAATAAAGTTATTCGAGAATAATAGGATACGTCTTAATTAAGAAAATTTTATTTTTTCAGGTACAAAGATGCACTCAGGACATGTCTATATTGATCACAACATACGAAGGAACACATAACCATCCACTTCCTCATTCAGCCACATCGATGGCTTTCACCACTTCAGCAGCCGCTTCCATGCTACTATCCGGTTCATCCAGCTCCGGATCGGGCCCCACCAGTACCATAACCTCTGCCACAACCTCTGCGCTCAACTATTTTTACTCTGATAACTCGAAAACAAACCCATTTTATAACCTTCCAAATTCATCCATTTCTTCATCATCACATTCTCAGTACCCTACAGTCACTCTCGATTTAACATCAAACTCGTCCACTTCCTCATTTCCTGGCCAAAATCATAGAACAATCGCGAGTAGTAATAATTATCCCTCGCGATATAATAATAGTAATTCATCCACAAATATTCTCAATTTCAGTTCCTTTGAATCTAATCATCTTCTTCCTATGTCTTGGAGTAACGGAAATAACCAAGATATCAATTCGCAGTCTGATCTACAAAACAATATTAAAAGCGCGGCGTCTACACAAACTTTATTACCACAAGACACAATTGCAGCTGCAACAAAAGCAATAACATCAGATCCAAAGTTTCAATCTGCATTGGCTGTTGCTCTTACATCTATCATTGGCTCACGCAGCATAAATCATCATATTGACGAAAAATCTGGGCAGAATTTGAAGGTTACTGAGCCATTTCCAGTGCTTTGTAGCTTCCCATCCACCTCTCCTAGTGATCACAAAGATTACACACTATGATTCATTTTAATTTCTTTAGTTAGAGTTTTTGCTTGTATGTACAAGTAAGAAACTGGTATAAGCATATTATTAATCAGGTTGTAATTTTTTTAATGATTTGGAGATATGTAGTCCAAAATGTAGATATTTTAGTTTTTAGTGAATTATTGACACTCGTTTTGCTGAAGTCACTTATATATAATTAGCATTTACATTGTTCTAAGAATCAAAATGCCTACGAATATTGATTGACTATAGTGTAATATTTAATTGAGGGACAAAAATGATGAAATTAGTAACGGTAGGGGTATAAATAACTTTATTTTAACGATAAATGCATAAGCAATTAATAAAACAAAGTTAAGGAAGATCTTTTTTCTTTTAATTAATTATGATTTTTATGGTTGAAATTTGAATTTGTCAACAAGAAGTTATCGACTGGACATCTCTTTTATCCCTTTCTCAAACTGGGGACTTTCGATATGATTAAATTAGAAATAAAACAATACATATGGAATTGCGTGTACGATATATGTATTTTAAAGATAATGTAATTAAAAATATACTTCCTCAGTTCACATTAACTTGTTCTCATATATTAAAAATAAATACTTTCTCTAATATTTTATGTAACATTTTTTAGATTTTAAATTTCAAACAAATCTATTTTTTATTATAAGTTTTTCATAGATCTTTTATACAATTATTGTGTTTTATATTACCTTTTACATAGTTTTCAAATATATAAATTTTATTTTTTAAAAAATTAAAGAATTCATGTGCAAATTTTTGTCAAATTTAAACTGTTTGACTCTCAAAAAAATGAAAAAAATCACATAAATTGAGATGGAGGAATATCTATTTTACTTTTCAAAATTTAGAAAATCAAAGATAATTAGAATTGTTCTTATGAATTGAAGTATCATTGTGATACTTCAGATTTCAAAGAGAAGTTATAAAATAATCATAATAATAATTGTGCCTTGGTTCTAAACAAATTATGATCAATTAAATAGAGAAGTTTTAAAATAATCCTAATAATAATTATGCCTTAATTCTAAACAAATTATGTTATTATATCATCGTCACGCATGGAGAAGTTTTAAAACAATAAAAGATTGATGATGAGATATCAAGAGTGGATTGCGCCAACCAAAGCTTTGACTAAGAAAGTGAGAGTTGGCTTCAATCTCGAGGTTTTGCTCGATTAGCTTTTGTAGCATTTTCTAATTTCTTGTTTTCATTTTTCGTAGATATGAGTAAGGTCTAGGGTATAATTGGTTAATTAGGTAATTAATAATTAATGTGCATTGTCATGCCAAGTCATTTATGACATCCAGGATATTTCTCACTCACTTTTAATTGTTATGATTTTATTAGAGTTAAATAATAAAAATTTTAATTAACATTTTACGATATATTTTTAATTATATTAATATATAAACTTATAATTTATAATATTTTTTGCATAATTATAAAATATCTATTTTTATCATTATAAATATCAAATTAAAAAGCACTAACTACATATGGATGGGAGGGAAGGGAGTATATACTTGAGGAATTCCATGTACTTATTATACTCTCTCTTTCATATTTGCTAGCCTCTTCCCATAGTAGTATATATATATATATATAGCTTCAAGTTCAACTTCAGTTCATTACCAAAACAATCATTTATGTATTAACTATAAAATTTAAAGAATTGGTTTTGTAATTGTTTGTTAATTTTTTTGTTAGTTTGACAATTCTGTACGTCTTAGTGTCATTTTGGGTCTCATTTGTCATTTATACACTTTAATTTGTATTTGTAGCTTTGTACTTGTCTAATTTGGCTAGCTAAATAGCTAATACATTTGGCGTTTAGTTATAGAAGATTTTAGAAGTGGAAAACCTTAACCAATTATTGAAAAATCTACCATATAATATTTTATTCAATAAACATCACAATATATCATTATTCAATATGAACTAAAGAAAAGATCTTGCTTACTATGGCACTATGCTTTATTTGACTACGTTTAAAATGTTGTTTTAATATCTATATAGAAGTCCTTTTATTTTTTTCTCATGTCAACTAAAAGTATTATTGTCTTCGAAAGAGAATTGGGAATATATTCCTCTATAGAAAATATTGGGAAAAAAAAAAGGAGTCAAAACATATATAATTGAAGAAAAGTATTAGCTAGACCTGAATAAATCATTATGTCCAACATTGAACGTTATAAAGTTATGTGATTTGCAATTCAAATCCACAATTTATAATATGAAATTACTAAATATGGTACTAATTACTATTAACTTGATATAATTATAATAACTTCCATAAATTTTTCTTTCAATCTTGGTGGCATATTTTATTTGATAAAATATCGGATTGCGAGTCTCCATTTCATCCATGGAAACATCATTACCAATCTCCTTAGCCATCGATTTTCTTAGATTATTGACTCAAGATGTACTTGAAACTTCTTTCCTTAGAGATGACTTATGTATCAATACTAACTTCTACATCTTTCTTGTGAGTTAGTACATCACTAAATTTACACTTCAAATACTCTGTCTTAATCTTACTCAACCTAAACCCTTTAAACTTCAACATCTCTATAGATCTTCAGTCTCCATCGCATGTCTCGTCAATCAATACTATATCATTTACAAATAACATGATATCTTTCTTTAAATATGTCTCTTCAGTTCAACCGTCTCCAATGTAATAGTTATTAACTTGCTTCCAAGTTGCAATAAGATTCAAACAAACATACAAGAATGAGAATTGTTTTTCACTAATTGGATATAAGCAATTCTAAAACAGTAATTAAAAAAAAAGTGGGTCATAAGGCATATATATGATCCAAATATAAGTAAAGTACCTAAAGTGTACATTTCAGAATCCATTAAGGACCTCTTGTTTAAATAATAAACTTTCTCAATTTCTTTTTTAGTGGTGTTTCTATTTTGGCAGTAGTATTGTCTATTGTTAATGACGTGAAAGAAGATGCCCTTCTGGAATTTTCCATAACCAATAATAATAAAGGGATAAAGACTAACGCCTAAAATACAACTTGCGTTTGGGGATCCGGGTAGGGGGTGGGGTACGTAGGGGTGGGTACTGTAAAGCAAATGCAAACAAGTGCTTAATTGTGATTCCCAATTCTACTTCCTAATTATTCTTCTCTGCTTTCTTCGATTCACCTGCTCGAGAGGCCGTAAACGTCGAACTCCATAGCTGAAGCAGAACCCTAGCTCACGCCATCCATTTGATTTTCGTTGTTTGGTAAGTCTATTAATTGAATTGAAGTGAATTGAATTTTTTCTAGACGGAACATCGTTTCTGTTTTTGTTTTTTTTTTTAATTTTGTGTATGTGTTTGTGGAATTATCAGTGGATCTTACGAATTCGAGAAAAAAAAGCGTTTGAATTTCACTTTTCTTCTGTTCGTATTCATCCTGCATCGCAAAATAAGGATGAATTAGTGTTTGTTACGCTTTGAAAGGATTTTTACCTTTTTACTTTCTTAGTGAATATTGTCATAATTAGTCCGTTTCAGTTGTCATAGTGTAGTATGCTGTATTTTGAGCTGACTAATATATGATTGATTTGATTAAACAGGCAGGGAATACTCATTAATATCGTTATTTTGCTTGATGTTTCACTTTCAGTGATGCTCCTCTTTGTTATAAACAAACGAAGAAAGTGATGACTCCTATTAACTGTTTAGTTGTGTTGATTCTGTCATGGTAATGTGCAGGCAGTTAAAATGTCAACTCCTTCAAGGAAGAGACTGATGAGGGATTTCAAGAGGTTACAACAGGACCCTCCTGCGGGTATTAGTGGTGCTCCTCAAGACAATAACATTATGCTTTGGAACGCCGTTATATTTGGGTGAGTTTTGTAATTGAAGTTCATGAAGTATGTGCTTTGAATTTAGTCATAGCACTTGTCTGTTTGTACATCTATTTGGTATGTTCTTTATACTAGATATAACTAACTAATTTCTCTTCTTTTTATTTAAATTGTTTTTTCTGGGTGCGGAATGCAGTCCTGATGATACTTCTTGGGATGGAGGTGAGTTTCCTTGCATTTAGACATTGTCTTTAAAGAGTGCCAAAGCACAGTAGTTTGACATATGATGTCAGCTTGCTAATTGTCTGGACTAGTTTTATATGTGGTTGTCTATGCTGAGTATGATGTTCCAATTTTCTAAGCCTGTATTTTTTTTTCCATTTGATTTGTCATTTATATCTCATGCGCCCTCTGTCCACTCCACACGTGATAATAAAAAGAGGAATTTAAAGGAAAAGAGGATGAGAAAAACAAGTGCAGTTGTAAGTTTTTTTAATCATTCAACAGGGGATGTACCTCTTGTGCATGGTATTTATGATCATATTCTCGTGCTGTGATGGCAATCATTTGTTTCTTTGATATTGCAATCCAAGTTTTCCTGCTCATACCATTATGAATCTCCACCTAATTATCTGTCATCATTCCGTTGCTTAATGCCAAAAGCAAATAAGTCAGTGAATAAGTGCACAGTGATCTTCTATACTCTTCTGCAATAGGTTCTTTGTATTTTGTCAAACTCTATGAACTTTTGGTGATTTAGCTGTGTGGCACAACTTGGCTGCTCTATCTGATTAGCTTTCAGATATGTCTATCATGTCATACCTAATCTTGTAACAAGGATCTTGTTTTGCTATTGGTGGAACCAAAAATGTCCTCTAGTGGACTTCTCGCGTGGTTACACTTTTTTATGGACCGACCAAGGAAATTTGAAGCAATTTGATTTTGTGCTGTTGCTTTTGGCACATTTGCTATTTGCTCCATATAAGAACTTCATATAAGAGTAAACATACATTCTGCACCTGTCCCTAAGTGAATTATGAGTTGATATCTTCTTTCCTGATATGTAATTTATACTTTGTTCTGTCACAATACCCTTTGAAAACATCAGGTACGTTTAAATTGACGCTTCAATTCAACGAGGATTATCCCAACAAGCCACCAACAGTGCGGTTTGTTTCTCGCATGTTTCATCCAAATAGTAAGTTGGAGGTGTAGTTGTGGTTTTCCATTCATTAGAGAACAAATAAATGAATTCTAATCTGGAATTCGCTTCTCCACTTCTTTAGTTTATGCAGATGGAAGTATATGTTTGGATATCCTGCAAAACCAGTGGAGTCCAATATATGATGTTGCAGCTATACTTACATCCATTCAGGTATGGAGCTCAGACTTAGTTTCAGAGTCCAAAATAAAGAACATCTTAGGAAAAAATGACCAGTTTATTGTTTGTTTCCTTGAGTTTTACTTTTACTCTTATAGATGCAGTGGAAAGATCCTTATAACAGTAGTTAAATTGTGATTAGTAGGTGTTGTAAGCAGTAGCTACAGGTATGAATTCTAGAAGTGTGGCTTTTCCTTGTGATAGCTTCCTTTTTCTGAAAAATAAATAAATCTATTCCTTATGTTATGATAGCTGGTTACTCACTTGTATGCTACTTTTGCATTTTTATGCTTGGATATTTCCATGTGAATTCATTGATTCTAAATGAGAAAGTATAGAAGAATTATGAAGAAGTGATTCCAAATTCATTGTTTGCGGAGGGTTTTTAAGGATTCGTTGTCAAGTATTTCTCCCAAAATTTAGTACGATTCCTAGAATGTCTAGAAAGGGTTCTCTCTGACAATCTGGAAACTAGAAGTAGGATTATTGTAAAGCTGTTAACTTTAGCCAAAGTCAAACATCAGGACTTTTATCTAGAGGACGGTCTGAAATACTTTTTTGAATTATGACAATTCTCTCAGAAGACTGCTCTCAAGGAGAAGGAACTTTTTAAAATACTTTCTTTGGTCAACACAACACAGTTTATCTAACTGATCCTTTCGTATCTATTCTCTTTGGTGATTCATTTTATTTAAGGGTAAGTCTATTTTCCAAACAGTATACAAAATTTCTAATCGTCCTACAGGCCACAAGTACAAACATTATTATTATTTGGATAAATTTCTTGAAAAAAGCTGGCTGATCATAATTACTAATTAAAAAATGGGGCTAAAGAGCCCTGTTTGGACATTCAGCTTCAACTTCAAAACATTATTTACAAATCATTACCTATTTCATAATTTGGGCCTTTATTTCAACTTCAGCTTGAAATAGGGAATTTGAAGTTGAAAAACTGGTTTGAGTAGCTTTTCAAGTGAAATAATGGTTTTCATTCATAAAACTATTTTATTTCCTGGGAAATTTATGTCCATACGTAAATACTTCTCCTTTTCAGCTTCAACCAAATATTATCCAAATGCCTACATAGCTTTTCTAGTTTCTTCTTCAGAAAATTGTTAATGTGTGTTTAGAGGGAAAGTCTATTTGTTTAGTTCCTACTTCCTAGGCAGGCATTTGCTCTTGGGTGACTTCATTGAGGAGCACTATTCCTAAGTGCATGTTCGGTGATTCATTCTTCTCGTGGAATTTGCTTCCCAGATTCAACTCCTTGATTGGTTTAATGGTAGTTGTACATATCGAACCCTCTTTATATCCTCCAGTATCAATGAACTATTGAGTACACCAGTTTTCATTTAGCCATAATTATCATCTTTTATCAAGTGATCTTATTCAAGAAACCTTGAAAGTGACACGAGGTAGAAACAAATAGAAGCCGTGGTAGCTAGAAATAAAATCCTTGCTTTATGCTTTCATGGAATAAATTAGCCCCAATATAATAGGACGTCAACATTTGAAGAGTAATATTAGTAAACATAAACTCATTTCCTAACGAGTCTAGGTTTAGGAATTGCCAGACACTTCATTTGATGAAGAAAAAGTAAGTTCTGATTACTCTGCAACCCCATCAAAATATATAATCTGTTTCTTGTTGTTGGAACATTTAGGATATAGAGGTCATTTACACATGTATATTTTTTTGAACTTTTAATGTAAAGAAACTTTAATACAAGATATAATTTCAAAAGAAAAACAAAAACTTTAATACAAGATGTAGAGTCTCTAGTTAATCTCAGAGGGTCTCTTCTTATTGGTACAGGACCAGATTTTTGGCTTCTAATTTTTAAGTTTGAAACCCCTTGCCAGCGAAAGCAAGGGGGGTCGAGCTCGTCGCATCAGACTTGCCTGTTGCGGGTTACCTCTCCTATGTGGTTTGTGAGTTATTGCATAGGAGCAGGGGTTCTACCCTATGCGCACCCAAAGGGTAGCGGCTGCGGATTTCCAGTTTCTCTTTTGGATGTTTTGTAACTAGAGCCTATATCTCACAGCATTACCTTGTGCTCAGACCTGTTCTTTTCAGTTACTAATGAAATCCTGCTACTAGTTTTAAAAAATGGTTGAATGGAAGAATTTTCTCCAAGAAACATATGTGCCATTTGGGTGACCTGAGTAGCTAAAATAGGACTTCCTTGTGGAAAAACGAGTGTTTATATTTGTACCTTTTTTTTTTGGTGTGTAATTTCTTGAGAGTGTTTCTTGTAATTGGAATTCCTATAATCTCTACAATCTACATCATAGCCGAACCAACATATATGGACTTGTTATTATGAGGGAGATATGTTTGAGCAATAACTCCTAACTAGCACCTGCTGATGAATGCAATGTTCAAGCACTTGTGTTGATTATTTAGTGTATAGCATGAGGAGGGAGCATCAGATTAGATCATCTTATTTATTATCACTTATCAGTATCATAACTCTATCTCCATGTATACTGCTGTTTCCTAGGTTGTCCTCCTTTGTGAAAATAGACAAGACAGATATTCAGTAAAAAGAAATTGGGTGGGGATGGGATTGGTTATGGTGGTTGATTGGCTGGATAATGTATGGTTACTTCTGTGTGTGCGCGAGAAGGGTATTGGTTTTACATGTACTGGGCTTACTCCAACAGTCCAACCCTATGTTTCCCTCTTGGTTGTATAAGTAATAATTTGTTGAGTAGGGGAGGGAGGTGAAAATGATGTTTTCCTCAAATGGTGGATTAAGAGAGATACAATAGTAGTTGCTTTTTACCACTGGAGACTTTCTTGTTTACATCATTTATGCAAACAAGAAGTCTAAAGTGATGTTCTCAAATGGTGGGTTAGGAGAGATACAATAGTAGTTGCTTTTTACCACTGGAGACTTTCATGCAGCGTACACCTTCAGAAGAGTACTTTAGACTTCTTGTTTGCATAAATGATTATGACTTTTATCTTTATTCTTGCAGTCACTGCTGTGTGATCCAAACCCTAATTCTCCGGCAAACTCGGAAGCTGCTCGGTTGTTTAGTGAGAATAAGAGGGAGTACAACCGGAGAGTTAGAGAAATTGTGGAGCAGAGCTGGACTGCAGACTGATACCACAAATATAGAGGTTATTGCAACCTCAATCATGAGCTTTGGGGGCTCATTTGTGTAATGGTTCCAGACACCTTAGTCCGGAATTGTAATTTTAGTGGAGCACACTCATGCTGATCCCGGTATAGTTTTTCTATGCTACTCCCCCTCAATTGTTGTTCACCGCTTGTCAAGCTCCTGTAGATTATGTCTTCTGGTATTGGATTTGTTTAGATTGTGCTAGTTGCTTTTCCAACAAAGATGGTTTTCAGATACTTCCATTAACACTCAAGTTTGGATTTAACTTGTAAGCCTCACAAACCTATTGTATGATCATATATTTAAATTGAAAAGAAGCAAACAACTTTTCATTTGCTTTTTGGTTCAATTGCTGTCAACTTCGTTTTAGTTATTTAAAGCTGGGTTTACATAGTTCTAAACAATACTTTCTGCATAAAACATTTCTATGAAAATGTCGCCTTTTATTACAGGGAAGGGATGAAAGGGCTAATGAGTTGAAATGACAGGAAGCAGTATTATTATAGATGAAATCTAACAACTGTGGTATTGAAGTGAAAATATTGTTGTTACATAGTTCCAGTTCCACCTGGACTTAATCGTCTAGTATATTGAGAGTTCCTAATCTAAAAATTTCCACGTTTGACAACGTTGGTCAAACTGAAGAAGAGAAGTATTTGCACTTAACAGTTAATGTTGCACAGAACAATCGTATTGTACTTATAGTCGACGCATAACTTCCTATAGTTCAAATCTTCAAAATAATGCTAGATAACAAAGCGCTAACAGGAGTGAACTACGCAGGAATGAAAAGGGGACCGCCGTATATGAACAAGGACACGACACAAAATGGCCAGGCTCTCGCTTGATCTAAAATTTTGGGCAGAGAAATCACTACTATATCCAATATAGCTACTCCAATATACTTGCAATTCTAACTGTGTATATTAGATGATGAAAAACCAGCAAGTAGCGATATTCATGTAATGAATAGAACTGAAGCATGATAAAAAGCAATTCCAGTATGATATATCAAATGCAATTTAAAACATAAACATAAACATATGTATAATAATGCCCAAAAGTCTTGGGTCAAACTAGGACCAAACAAGGAAAACATGATTCTTTCACATGCACACCCCAGAGTTGACACTTCCACTCGACCCTTCTATGATCTATACAAGGAATAACTTCCTGCTTATGAACACCAAAACAAATAACCATAACAGAAGTATGTTCAACATTCTTTGATTCCATACATGCATTCAAACTTCCGACTGTGGAGCATCCTGCAAAAAGTGATAGTAAAGTTAACTATAGTATTATATGACATGCTTACAATTGCAAAAAAAAAAAAAAAAAAAGATAGCAGCTAATCCTTACTCAAGAAACCATGTTTGACATAAAAGAGGAAGTTCTAAGAGGGATTAGTTGATCAGACAAGACAAAAATACAATAGTTCACTAGTAAAAGATTGGAAATTGATCACTGGGAAAACTTTAAAAGGGCTTTTGAAACTCTCATAATGGAAGCATGTCAAAAGGGAAGTTAAACCATAGTATCTCTTCTTACCATATTCTCTTTGTCTTCTGGAAGGGCTATCTCAGCAGTGCCAGCATTAGCAGGACCTACAATAAAAATAGTTATAAATCTCAGTAACATACACAAACAGCAAGACTTTAACCTAGAAAGTTACCAACAGACGTTTACCTTCTACTCCAGCAGATTTCTTTCCTTGTCTTTTCGCCTTATTCTTATTTGGTTTTTGCTTAGGATTTTCAAGCTTCTTTTTTATGGTACCAGAAACCTCTGTAGATTTTGGAGTTGCAGCAACCTCTGTAGAGTTTGGAGTTGTAGCAGTCTTACTTACAGATTTATGGTTCTTAGTTGCAATGTCTTTCCTTGATGAAGTCTCTTTAGTAGGTTCTGCCACTTGCCAAGTTTCAATAGCATCTTTGGTCACGATTTCAGGTTCTGATTTCTCAGTGCCAGCAACAGATGAGCTGCACCGCACTTCATCATCAGATGAAGGTGTCCCATCTTGAGGTGCATGGGAACAAGTCTCAGACACTTGCAACTGCTCAAAATCATGAGAGATATTGTAGCTTTCAAACAATTGTTTCACTGGCTCCCCAAGATCTAGAAGGTTATGACGTTGCACATAGGATTTCAACTCATCCCTCAAACGTTGAAGCGGCTGAAATAAAAAACAGAAAAAGATATGAGGTAAGTAGTCTGTTTCTATAGCATAATTCACTATCTACAGACAGTTTTGGATTTCTGAACAACATTGCAATGGGAAAATAGTGATATAACTAAACAGCACTAAACTTCTTAATTAGAAAAAATAAATGAAAAGTAGCTATCTCCCGATCTTCAGGGGACACAGTAGGGAGAGTATTTTCATTAGATATTCTGTAGAATGGTCCCCTGTTGATGGAACATTCATCGTACCTCACAGCCAGCTTCCAAAGCAAGTTTAAAAAACCCAAGAGAAATTGAATGCTTAGCAGCAGATTCAGAGAGCTTAATCTGGGATAGCCAGTAGAGTGCAGAGAATAGACGATTGCTTTCCTTTCCATTTGATGACTTTGCCAGAGCTGAAAGCGGTGTATTAGTTTTCCCCTGGTTGATCACAGATCTCTTTGCCCTAGCCTCAGAAATAGGAGTGGTGACAGTGCCTACTGCTCTTGAGGCAGGGCTGGCACTTGACTTAGACTGAATAGACAGCCTTCTTGGAGGTTTAGCAGCAGACTTTTCCTTGCCGAGATCAAAGACACCAATACTCTTACTAACACTTGAGACAGGTTTTACCCTGACATGGGAGATGAAATTTTTATAAGCAAAGCATGGACATCAGAGAAAACAAATATTTGGCATAAGTAAGAACAAAATGACTGGGAAAAGTGCACATCCTTAAATTCACTACACTTGTGTACATTACAATAGTTTAATTTGTTTAGATTTCTATTCAAAAGGAAAAGTGATAACCATTCTCAGAAACTTAACCAAGGTTAGGTTGTTCTTCTCCAAGACCCCATTTATCCCCATAGGAAAAAACATAAAGCTACAATAACCCTAACTCTAGAGACATGTTACCATCTGTTTATGTTATAAGTAAATTTGATAAGAGGGTATACTTTATTCCTGGCCAAAAATTATCGTGCAGTTTGTAGAAGCAGTTTTCAGCTATACTGATTGTAACTGTTAAAATAACAAAGCAGAACATCACGTATACAAAATTCTGCAATTTCTTTTCCCTTTTCCAAAACCAAAACAAATAGCTGTTTCATGGCAAATAATTCAATGTAGGCTTGCAAAGGACCAGAGAATTCATCCAAACAACAGATACTCATACAACCACTGTCTTCTGACAGTCTAATCACACTAAATTCGCTACACAGACTAAAAATCAGTGAAGTAGTAACAGTAATAGAGACAAACCTTCTAGGAACCGAAGAGTTGGAAGCATCAGTCAGAGGCGGCTTCTCCTCCTTGGGCTTAGTTCCCGATCGCAGTGGATATCGAAGAAGCTTCGTTGCTGATGATGATCGCTTAGCATTTGCTGCGGAAAAAAAAAACGTCAATCACATTTACACATACAGCGAAACAAACGTATACGCACAATCATAAACGAAAAACACAGAGAAATCAAAAAGTGAAGACTAATACCAGAAACAGAGGATTGATCTTTGCCGGAGATTTCCATTGATAAATTTTAGGTTTTCCAGAGAGAGAGAGAGAAGGAAATGAGGAGAGTTGAGAAGTTAGGGCTGACTATATATATTCCCAAAAGATAGCAGTGGTGTTTGGGCGGGAAAGTTTACAACTGCTTCAAAATTAAATCTAAAAATTCTATAGAAACGGCTCTTCGGGCTGGGCCCGTCCAGTGGGCCCTTTTAACACGCTCTTATATTGGTTTCAAATTTTGAATGTTAACCGTTAATTGCTGAGTTGGCAGCCCATTTACGTCTACAAGTGAGGATTAAGCACTAAATTAAAAGTTAATCCACAAGCTTACCTATCTTTCCTAAAGTGTGACATTTATTCGACCATTGTAAACAATTTCTCTGCCTCAATTTTGTGCATGTTGTGCTTTTAAATATAAGTAAAAAGATTAAAAAGAAATACACTTCTATTTACAAATTTAACTTTTAAATCTGCCTTGTTTTTTTCGTGAACCACACGCGCCGCCTCTGTATATCACGTTGTTTTTTTTCGTGAACCACACGTGCCAGCAATTGTTAATTGCCTCAACTAATATACACTGGTCATTTTAAGTGTTTGTCTCTTATCTATCTGCTGTACTATTTTTTAAAAAGTAACCACACAGGTGAAAAATTAATAATGTAGAACGAAGAATAACGAAACCAAGACTAAATGCAACCATTTTAATTTGGTATATTGTTTGCTATTTAACTATGGTTAAGAAGATTAAAAAAAAAGATACATGCATGAATTACTTATCAAAAATATTGAAAATAAAAATGTTTTCATTATACGAATGACAGTAAATGTTACAAATAATTTTGTATTATACAGATAAATTACTGTTAACCAAAACGAAGCTACGCCGTACAAAGAACCAGCCGGAGAAAAATAATGTTCTCGTGACAAACAGATGTCCCAAGTAGCAAACACATTTACAACAATTCACTTATACAAAAAAAAAAAAAAAAAACTGTAAAAACTTTTTTACTGTGATTATTAAAATTCTATCTTTATTACGAACTTGCACCCGTGATCTGTGCAGGATCAATCACAATTCCTTGTATTTGTTTCCGTTTTCGCAAAAAGCCTCTACTAGAAGTGTCTGTTGGAGGATCTATTAGTTGAACATGAGCTGGTATTGGCATATCTGGTGAGTGACCAGAAATGCAGAGTCTACCAGAATCATCTTGATCCCAATACACTTCTACCATAGTTCCGATTGGATTCTCAGAAGATTCTGTTCCTGGAATTTTCACAAATCTTGCTCCTATAGGTATCTGAACAGTCATACCAACAAATAAAAACAGTGTTACTTATTTCACAGGAATTAGAATTTTCGCGTGCAATTTCATCATGAAAATTATAGAACCAAGAATATGATAAACAATTTACTTGAAGTGAGAGCCCTGTATTCAAAGTAAGAGTAGCAGAGCTTCCTTCAGCCACATCTTCCAATTCTGCCTGTCTAGCGATGTTCAGAAAAACTTCTTCAAGAGTGGTAAGCCCGAGCTGGATATCTGATATGCCAAATTCCTTGTCTCTATCTTGTAGCTCAGCAAAGAAGTCCTGATTGAGGGTAAAATCCAATGATCACCAAATGAGCTAATAGTCTAAATGTGTGTGTGCATATAATTCCACAATAAAGTAGAAAGACCAAAAATGGTGTTAAACTAATCTAATCTCAAAGTTACTATAAAGATATTACCGTCAACAGCTTCTCCTTGGCATGGGGAATAATAAAGGTTAGGAAGGACTTGTTTTCCTCTGTAGGCACCACGTCCAGACGCTGCAGGCATAGTTTGCAAATCAGACCAGTTCCTTTAGTAGTTTCAGAAAATAGAGGGAAAAAGCAAAAGACATCTTTGACATACACTTTTAAAGAACTGTTTCACAGCTTCATGTTGAGGTGTACTCAGAGTATCTTCTCTATCAGGAGTCCCATTTGTCCCACCAGAAAAGCTTACATTAGCAATGAAACCAGTTCCAAACCTTGATTTCAATCTTATTGAAGTTCCAATGCAACGAAGTCTACCCTTTGCCATGATACCAATGCGGTCACTTAAGATGTCAGCTTCTTCCATTGAATGTGTGGTCAGGATAATGGCACGCCCTTTTTTTGCATCCTCAATTATGTCCCAGACATGTCTTCTAGTTATTGGATCCATACCAGTAGTCTATGAAGCGTTTTCATGTTTTAGAAAAGAGAATGTCATGATAAATCTTTTTTTAGCATAATTCTGATAACTCATTAGAAAACTTTATTTTCCAAAACTTACCGGTTCATCCAAAATGACCAATTTTGGTTCACCAATAAGAGCAATAGCAACACTAAGACGTCTTTTCATTCCTCCACTGTAACTACCAGCTCTCATTCTGGCTGCTTGTGTGAGTTTTACCTCGGCTAATGACTTTTCTACTACCTGTGATTTGATCGAACAATTGGTTAAGCAGGATTTTATAATCATTCTATTCTGTGCTGATCTTGTTCATCAGATCTTTAGACAGGCACAACAGGCTAGATATACATAAGTTTTATGCTCACCTCTTTTATTAAACCAGGGGGTAGACCTTTAATGCTGGCAAAAATATGCAGGTGTTCTTGACCGGACAATGCATCCCAAAGAATATCAAACTGTAAAACGACAAAAATGAATGAATTTCTTTTATGGAAACAAAGTATTGCTGGTGTAGAGTCTTAGTCAGTTCCATGAAAAATTTGAAAATTGGAACATATAAAGATAAAAAATAGTCACCTGGGGACAAACCCCTATCATCGATCGAATGTTTGACATGCCTGCAGAACTTCTTATGGACTCACCATATACCAGTGCTGTTAAAAAGCAGCATTGTGTTACACAAGTAATATGCAATAATGCAATGAATACAGAATTTGAGTGACTAAATTATATTACCGTCTCCTGCAGTAACAGGTGTAATCCCAGTCAAACAATTAATAGTAGTAGTTTTTCCAGCTCCATTGGGCCCAAGAAGACAAAATAGCTGATCCTTCGCAAGATTCACCCATAAGCCCTGCAGTATTGACTCTAAAGAATGAGATGAAGATGCAGCCAGGGTAGAGGTGTAGGATCTCCAGAGGATTATTAAATATTGATGCTATTTCTTCTAGCTTTTTTATCTTTTGAAATGTCGTCTTCTAATTTCCCATATGCTATTCTTACACTTGTAAAACGTGTACTAAATGAAATTAAACACAAATTTTGATTTGACTAAATTGCCAGGGAAATCCAAAGAAGTTGCAAGAGAAACCAAAAAACAAATTTTGAGACAAGTCTCAAACTAGATTCATGCTTGACTCTTATCTGAAAGCGTAAAGTGTTTTCATTTCTCTACTGATGACTTCTGTTTGCACAGAAAAAAAACAACTAATGTTAGTTTCTCATAGACCAATGGATAAAATACCTTGATGGCATGAAATGGAGATTTCCTTTCGCATTTACAACAGCCCATCTTTGTTGTTCCAGGAAATATCTTTACAAGACCATGTAGTTGAACTGCAACATTAGAATTAACTTCACCTTGCATAGCTTGCTGTTTAACAATGTTTTCTTCTTCAAGAACATCTTCGTCATCTGGTATAATACTATCCAAGGCTGGCACTGAACCTGTGCAGCTACAAACACTACCCTCTGAACACAAAATGAACAGCCTTAAAGTTTTGTCACAGTATGCTCAGAATTCGATATTAAGGTAGTGATAAATTTTGGTTACCTTTCACCTTATTTCCACTTTTGCCTGTCCAGTAACCAGGAGTCAAGAAGTAGAATGCTGACTTTCTCACACCAGAAATATTCGGAATTATGTTATCCAAGTAAATAGCAAGAACAAACCACAGAAAGAATGTTACCACGAGCCATATGTAAATCTCGTTCTGTTAAGAGAAACAACAGATAATGGGTGTATGTGAGATGCAAGATGACTGTATGAGACTGAAAGGAATATTGTATTAAGAAAGAACTAACTGCTAGAAAAAATAAGATCTTTCGAGATAGTCTAATAGCTCCTCTATGATATTTTGCTTAGTTTGAAAAGGAGATGTGATCCTTAATTGTAAAGGAGATGTGATCCATTGTTTCATGGAATAAGTTTTGTAAAGAAGTACTTCGACCAACCTTTGTAAAGCTTACGAAGATATGTGTGTGTATGCTTTTAAGAAATACTTTGACCAACCCAGAGTCTCTCCTCCCTCCCTCTATAACTCATTAGCTCCACTCTCATTCAAAGTCACAGAGCTATAACAGTGATGAGAAGTGAAGAAAAAGTAGCTACTGAAATCATGTACGAACAAACAAAGTCCTTACTCTCAAAGTGCTTCACTTCCCTCCCTAAAATCAAGAAAACTGGAAACTAAAAGAGAAGCCCTATTTTGCAATAGAGTATTACCATAGTTATTACACACTCTGTATCATTAAAAGCACATTTTGTCCTCCCACTCCAGCTAACACCAGGATCTTCAGGGGTGGCAGTTGCACCAGCAAGTAACTGAAGACCTTGAGCAAGAAGATTTGGTGGGAACAATGACCAGATGATCCTATAGCTCTTGGAGAAGTTCTCGCTATAGGGAAATCCAAATGCTGTTACAAGCTGAAAAAATGAGAGACAAGAAATACGTCATCCCAGTGAGTCAGTAATGGATAGTAATCTATTCAAAGATAAGAACTTGCCTGAGTCATGAAACCGATAATAAAGATGAAGAAGCCCACAGTTGTTGTTGAAGATGACTTGCTAATAAAAGCAGACACCATATATGCAAAACCAACCTGGCCACAGGAGCAAAAATTCTATCTCAGTGGACAAAAATATTCGAGTAATTTAGCCTCATTAGAAGCTGCAAATGAATGTAGATTGTAATTGGTGAAAGTGTTAAGTTGAATGGTGGAGACGAACCATATTAAGTTGGAAGAGGAAAAAAAGAAGAAACACGACCGCAAAGTTGTTGTTCAAGAAAAAATCAAATTGAAACATCATCCCGAAGAGAACTGTGAGAAGAGAAGAGAGAAGTGTGATGAATCCCTCCCATGTGAACCATGATAACCAGTAAGCAGTATCATAGAGACCCATCATAGTCATTGCCTGTAAGAAAAATGTGACATTCAGAAATTGAAAATCATCCATGAAGTACAAGAACAGTATTATCTCTTACAAAATGCCAGACGTGATACCTGCCGAAGTTTGAGTTCCTTTTCAATGATCAAAGCATTGATTTGGAAGACAAATCCAAACATAGCAACAGCCAAGAAAAAGGTAGGTCCAATGGTACGCAAGGCAGAGAAAACTTCAAAAGCCGGATGTGCAAATTCTTTGAGACTGACAACCCAACTGAAATTTGGATCTGAAAATGTACACAATCATAGGATAAAGGTGAACTTGGGAAAAAAGAGGACTTGATTTAAACCATCATATCCATTTATTGGATCAAATCCAGTAGTAAACATCACATTTATATTACCTCCAATCAGAGATCTCGCAATTTCACGTTCCGCTGCCAGTTGAAGTGGGATTTGGAACGTAAAAGTTGGATCTTCAAAGGCTCCTCGATTGGCAACTGGAGTGGAGTTTGTCTGTATACCATAACTGATTACGCTAGCATTCCTTTCAACAAAGTGTAGTGCTCCAGGACAACGCATTGGGTTCTTGAAAAGCCAGTCATCCACTTCATCTCGTGTTCTAAATGACAAAACCTGCGGAAAAGAAGTCATGGTATGATAGGTCAATGTTCCAACAAGACTTCAATTCGAAATATTAAACACAAGAATGAACCAAATTAGAGGAACCATTGCATGAAATAAATTGGTAAACAGGACACTGGCACACTCAAACGACAGGAATTATCTTTTAATGAAGTTAAAATTGGTGCATCAATTCAGGATTTACCAATGCAATTCTTAAACCAGATTTTATGCTTGTTATCAATACGCTGAAGGAATCACATCACCTCAATGACGATAGAGAAAGCTAATAGTGAACACTGGACAGATTCTTGGGCTAGAAAACATAAGGATTTTATTGAAAACATAAGGAGTAATGTTATGTGTTTTAGGGAGGCAAATTGTGAAAGAGTGAGAATGTTCACTCTTTTCAAGGGGAATCCCCTTTGCATACTCTCATGCTGTAAAAGCACATTACTAACATTATTCATGCACACCATGTTTTGTGTAAGGAAATCGAAAGGTCCATTTCTCCTATAGGATATAAGACACACGTCTCCCTACTTCATATATTTAGTTAATCCCAAATCCTCAACTCACTTTCACATTTTCACATAGATCGGTTCATTCAGGGATTGTATTACTGACTGATGCTCTGTGTGTGAAAAAGTGGGTCTCTGTGGAATTAAAGATTACTCGCTCATCTCATTACACAAAGCAGGGGCAGATTTATGACTTGAACTATATGGGTTTCTTTATTCTAAGACAACTGGCCTCAAGTGCTTGTAACAAATTTAAGTTTTGTGCATATTTAATGAACTTCTTAACAAATATATGGGTGTTTATGTCAAAGCTATCGGGTTCTGCCAAAATCATATGTCAGAGCCTACATCGGCCTTGACAGCATCGACCCAAAGAGTCCCCTTGAGACATAAGAGACTAGCCAATTCTCCTAAACATAAAAAAAACATGAAGTTTCCAAGCATATTAATGTTAAAAAAAGGCTAGTAAAGAGCTGCACTAGACTTGGAGAGGACAACAACATTTATGACAAGCAGTAATCTGTAAATTTATTTTCTGAAATACTACGAATAGTAGAAAGTGAGTTTATTGCTTACAAGAAGCTGTACTATCTGATATTACTAGAAACTTTAATTAAAAAGATCACGAAAAATGACTTCACTTTGGCCCAAGATTAACAGATATTTTTCCCTAACAAGAATTTTCAAATAAAGTACTCAAGAAGCATATGAATCAGAGCAGGGAAAAAAAATAAGGAAGACACAAATTAGACCATGGAAGCTATAGATTTTAGCTAACAAAGTGGCACTGTTTGCACAAAAGAAAATCATAATAAGGAAAATTAGACATGAAGAAGCAACCTAGCAGGATAATTGCAAAATTTCTTATCAGGTTTATTTCGTGATTCATACTGTTTAGCATTAACTCCATCTGTAAGAGCTCGTTCACATTGCAGTCCCAAGCCTGGATAAAGGATGAGCCAGGTCAATCGATTCCACCCATCTGAGCTCGTTCACATTGCTGGTCCCGATCCCGGATAAAGGAGGAGGCTTCCCATGTCAATCAAAAACAACCTCTCTACCCCTAAAGGTAGGTAACATCTTACCCTCCCCAGAGTCCAACTGTGAGATTACATTGGTTTGTTGTTGTTGTAGTACTGTAAGCATTAATTCTATATTTTTTTTATTTAGGCAAAATTAATTTTTTTTAACATTCAAAAAGGTAATTTCTCCATTGCAGCGATTTAAGTGTTTTTCAACAAGTTCAATCGCTCTAACAACACAATTTATCCAATTCCAAGTCATTATACTACTATAAGATTCATATATGATGATAAAAAGAAGAAGAAAAAAAGGAAACACGGCACAAACTCATTTATCCCCAATTTATAACTATTCCGCTCAACAAATCTCAGTTCAATATAAAGTGTAAATACAGAGATTTGAAGAAGAAGAAAAAACATGAGATCATCAATAAATCAGTCGAGGAAAAAAGTCAACTACGAGTGTGTATATATATAAATATATACCTTGGATGAAGGAATCGACCTGCCAGGATTATTCGCCATAATTCCGTTTACAATCTGACCGATTTTCTGACTCTGAGAGCCACTCCAAATAAAATCATAGCAGGGGAAAGTGATGAAGTTTTTGTCCTCACAAGGCGGAATTGGCGGCGACAGCAGAGGTTCTGGGTCCCGTACATCCTTATAAGATGTGGAAGAAGAGAAGCGAGCTTCGATAGCTCTCTGAATTAGAAATAGAAGGAAGATGAAGAAGAGCGATGCGAAAAGCTGAAGAAATGTGGCCATCTTGTTCCGCCATGCGACTAAATAATTCTTCTTTATTAAGGCTTTGTACTGCTGTTTTAGCAAAGGGAATCCCCTCTGCACTTCCATGGCTTTCTCTCTCTAAATATTCAGTTTTTTGGGTAGTGATGAAGTTCTAGTTGTTGCACTTTATATATACAAAGAGAAAATTGAAGGCGCGTCTTTTCTAGGTAAATCTGTTATTTCAATTTTTGCCCATTTTGGATTTTTTGCTACTCCAATTTCACTGCATCTTTGATGGTAAAAGTTTACCAGCACATTATCTAGATCTGTATTTAGTAGAAAAATCATAAATTTTAGTAAATGTGTTTAAAATTAATATACATAAGTTAAAATAATACATTTTACATATAAGGTAGTGAACGTTGTGCCATCACATATGTGATTGGTGTAAACACTAAGGGGTCGTTTGGTACAAATATCAATAATGCAGGGATTAGTAATGCATGGATTAGTAATACAGGGATTGGTAATGCAGGGATTAGTAATGCAGGATTAGTTTATCAAGTGTTTGGTTCATTGTTTTTTACCTAATTTTGTGTGTGGTTTAAAAGTTTACAAAAAAATTTCTTTCCAATTATACCCTAGAGTTATTATGATATTTTATATTTCATGTAATTAGTCAAAGTAGATAATTAACAGACGATATTATTTTTTATAACATTTTTAACTAGCTATGAGAATAAAAATTTTATTGTCATGTTCACTATTTCCTCACTTAAATTATTTGAGAGTAAATAATTGTCATCTTAATAAATTGAAGGTAATATCTCAAAAGATCACACAACTATAATGATTTATAAAAAAAATTTATTGAACTTTGACTTGTATCAATAAATTTTAAAAAAACTCTTTATCATAAAATTTTAAAAAATAAAATATAGCAAAATAAATTAAACTATTTTTATACTAGAGAAGAGTGTGTATATATACATATACATGCTCTTGTTTTAGACTACTTGTGTAATGTTTAATGAACTTTCGTTAAGAGACAATATTTTACTTATGAATTGTTCTTAAATTCATACATCAACATAATTAGCATATTAGTCGAATTATAATATTTTATATTAATAATAAATAGATTAGATAACTCATATTTTAGAAACAATTATATCTAAATAATATTCGTAAGCTAATTTATTTAAATAAATTTATTAGTATAAATATAAAATATAAAATATAACATATAAAATATAAAATATAAAATAAACAAAATGATTAAAAGGATTTGAGGGGGTATTTTTGACTTTACCTAGATTAATCCCATGGTATTAGAGCTAATACCACCAAATGGAAGGTATTAGTTATACACCCTCTAATACCATGTAGGGTGCATAACTAATCCCTGGATTGATAATACATAGACCCAAAATTCCTACCAAACATAGTATTAAATAATACAACAAATAATACTTGGATTATTTCTCCTAATACTCCCTACCAAACGACCCCTAAGAATTATCAAAAACATGTTTTTATAGACTTATTGCTTACATTTATTTAAAAGTCATTAAAATTAGAAAATCTAATTTATAATTTTTGACGTACTTTTGTTATTATGATTTAAAAATAAGTGATTAAATTTTGTTTAATCTTAATCAAATATTGTGAAAGTGTTTAAAAGATTATGTTTAACTTTAAAATATCTAAAATAAGTCTATTAAATAGGTGTGTTTAGAATGAAGGAAAATATTTTCTGATAAGTTCCTTAAAAATGAGGAAAATGACCTTAATAAAAGTAGAAAAAATAAGTTTTATAAATGACATTCTAAACTCACTATCTCTTTCCGGCCTATCAAATCCCTCAACCACCTCTAGACCATCCCACCCCCTATCGTCCTGCATGCTCCATCTCCTCCCGACTTTTTTCATAATATTTTACTAGATTTCATATAAATGTTTTCTCAATAACTATTTTTATTTTTCTGTGATACCAAGCACACCAAGTTCTAGTTCAGTAGAATATTAGGTTGCAAAGTCAAAATAGGATTAGGGTGGTGAAGATCTTTCCTTGTTGTTTCGTAGAAAACTTCAACAATATTAAGTTATTGGCAAGCAACTGAGTGCATTCTTTAAGCCTCGTGTTTATACTAAGAAAATTTCAATAATGATTCACTTATCTATAGCCTATCTGTCAAAGCAATAATAAATGAGCTTTGTATTTATTAAAAATAAATTAACATCTTAACTGTTATTTTAATATTTTTTTCAATATTACTTGTAGAATGTATAATATGTGTTAATGTAGAAGTGGTTTGAACTTTAATCAAAAAGAAAGTAAAGCTTAACATTATTTTACGGATCAAAAATATAATTTTCTGTTTATGAATTATCGTAGCTTTAAGTACTAATATATAGATTTTTCAATATAAATAATAAATTGTGTAAAAGTTATTAAATTTTCGAAAACTTCACTCAATACTCTGAATCTACCCCTGAGTTAACATAATGATTTGGAACTATTTGGTCATTCGAACATTGTCAAATGAAATGAACGAATGAAGATTTTAGCCTAGCTATGTAAAAATAATTTGGCATAATTTCAATTTTCATGGACTTAAAGGAATTAACAATATATGATAATCTAATAATGTTTGTACATTATTTCATGTATTGCTCATTCGAAACTTGATTACACGTTTTGTATTGTTAGAGAAATATAAATAATCACGATTCATTATTGATCCCAATTTATTTTAGAAAAATTTAGGTGTACTCATTTCCCTATTCATTTTTCTAAAATTTTTTTAAAATGTTATCTCGGATGTTAAAATAAAATATGCATATTATTTATTATTTATTTCGTTTCAATTTATTTGTCCAATTTTTCTTGTAGGTCCCTTTAGAAAAGAATAATTTTTTTTTCTCTTTTTGCAATTCTTCAATTACAACTTTTTACGTGATTGAAGAATTGCAAAAAGAGTATATTCAAAACCTCAAAATTTAAGTATTATTTTAATATATTTAACATATCTTTAAATTTAAAATCAAGGTATTTAATTGTTTTTCATCTCGCAATTTCCTAGTATTTAAACAATGGGGGTTTTACCCAATACGCATAAAGTGCTCATTCAAAAGACAGAGACTGTGGCAGAGATTGTTAGCCCGGATTATCTGGGGTTTAAAAAATAATTCCTAGTATTTTTCAATTAGATGAAAAATCACATTGATCCCCGCAAATCGAAATACGATCCCCTATAAGTCAAACCAACAAATCGTGTTATTTTATAAAATAATTCGTGATCTTCACGTTGAGCCTTGGTTGTAGTGTTTAACTGATTATAACTTAATTTTGTTCACATTGAAGGACAACATGGTCATTTTGCTGTTAGGTATCGAAGGGCATTTTGGGGTTTTCCAAATATCCAACAATTTCCACTCCTTCGTCATATATTCAGGAATTGTAGTAATTATCCATCAAATTCACATATTTAAGACTTCCTCCTTTCAGTTTTTATTTGTAATTTACTATTCAAAAGTCAATATTACTAATTTTTAAAGTTAAATTATATTATCTTAATTCGATATTTTCATCAAAAAATTAAATATTTAAAAAAATTATATTTAAAGAAATACTATAAAATACAATTTCCTGCATATTTATGAAAAAAAGAAATTATGGCAATTAAAAGTAGACGGAGATAGTTAAAAATAATATATTAGAAGAAGTATATATAGTAGAAGACTCGCTCCAAAATAAATAAATAAAATGTTTTAAATTTTTCCTTATGACAATTTAAATCTTTTAATACACAATAACACAATTGAATATAATTTATTAGTAGTATATTCAGATCGATTTTATATGAAAAGTGTTGTATATGTTGGCTCATATAAATATTTATTTTTTTCTGTTCCTATAAATGTTCTCCACATACTGTCTTGTTTATTTGATTTTATTTATTGTTTATGAACTTCCAGGCTTGCTTCTTAATTAAGAAATGAAAAGGACTTAATATATAATTTATTCAAATTCGTAGACTAGACAACAGCAAATGTATTTTTGTCACTTCTCATGTGTTCAACTTAGTTAATATTGAGTTTATTCATCGTTGGACTTTGAATAGCATATTTTGCCAAATAATTTATGGTGTTCAAATTAGTTAATATTGACTTTATTAACCGTTGGACTTTGAATAGCATATTTTGCTAAATAATTAATGGTGACATCAATTCGTAGAAATTAACTCCTCTAATTTTTAGTGACTTTTTAAATCTGATTCAAAGGCTTTTGATACTAAAAATAGAAAAAGAATAAATTGTATGGTTAGAGAATTAATTAAACTATTACTCACATCACTTGAGATGAATTTGGAGGCAGAATCAAGATTATTATTTTTATGATTTCAAAATTATATTTCTTTTCATTAGGGGTTTTTAAATAATTTATCTACACATATTGAATAATTTTTAAATATAAATATATTTAAACTAAAATTACTAATTCGAATCAATATATAATTTATTGACTTTGTCCTGCAAGATTGTATCAAACAAAAAAAAGGGCAACTGTGTATGTATGTATGTATAGATTTGGGTTTCTTTTTTTTTTATTTATGTGTATATAGAGAGTAAATCGATTTGTTGAGTATACACATACAATCTATGGCGAATATATGTGTTAATACTACGAAATTAAATATACACATATGACTTATTATAATTATATCGTGTTGATAGTTGATACAAATATTAGGTCGGATAAAAATAAGTGATATGCTGGTAACAGTTGCAACTATATTCATACATAAAGTCCTACTAAACGAACAAATTTAGGCTTATTACTTATTAGTAATCTGATACAGAATCAAAACATAGAAATAATAAGCAATATAGACTATTATTAATTAGTGAACTGATACAATTATCAAAACAATACGAATGGTAAATTAGCAAATTATAACTATTTATGAAATTATTTCTAAATAAAAATAGTAATTTTATCCTATTATTTTTAATTATTATAAGTCATTAATATTTAAAAAATTAATAAATTAATTAATAAGAGTAAAATAGACTATGAATAAAGGAGTATAATACACTTTCTAATATTGTTGAGATCCGTATTTGATGGCTATTTGGACTTGCTTTATTCCTCTGAATACCTTGAATTTCACAATCATTGGGGGATAAATATATTTTAGCCACGTTACGTTATTTTGTTTCTACATAAAATCTATCCGGTCCAATGGCATCCTCTTAAATTAAATAGTAAATTTTAAGAATAGCACAGATAAAAATTATATTAGTGTTTTATAGCTATTATTTTATTATTTGCACTCCATAATAAAATTATGTTTGCTATGGTGTATCTGATTTGTATAAATTGAGGCGTTAATTCATTTATGTATATGAAAATTGCGTCTGCATATGTATATGTTCTCCGTGTTAGGATAGAGTGGCGAGCAAAATTGAGAGAGAGGCGAGCAAGAGAGGACAGAGAGGGGGAGAAATGAATTATGTATGTATGTCAGTTAGATAATTGTGTATATTTCAATGATTGTGTTTGTATATCTGCATAAAATTTGAATTCTTATACAATTGAATCGAGTTAAAACATTTGTATTTATATATCAAATCTCTCTCTTGTTTTACACTAACATAAATTATACATAGTATTTTGCATAATTTGTGTTTGTATAAAGCGAGAGAGAGAAAAACAAGAGAGAACTAAGCAAGGAAAGATTGGTAATTGTATAATTATAAGTGTAGAAGACGAAAATATATGTATTTATATTTATAATACAGTCTCTCGCTTTATACAAATACAAACACAAATTATAAATTTATGTTTGTACAAAGTGAGAAAGGTAAGGAAGATGATTGAAAAAGAGGTAAGTGGCGAGCGAGATCTCAGAGAGGAGATAGATGTGAATGACAATAAATTTACTGCGAATTGAAATTAAATGGAACTGTAGCTACAATATTTATTTTAAATTAATAATTTGCATATTTTAATGACATTAAGATCTTATTGGTTTGTACTTATTAAATGCTTTAAATTTAGTTATTTAAGTCTCAGTTACAAAGTTTATTTTTAGATTACAATCTTAATCATTTAGATTTTAATTATTATTTGTTAAATATATTTTTCTCTCGTTAAAATCACTCGATAATTTTGAATAATCTAATATTATTGAGATTTCTATTCTTCAATTTTTATAAAGACGACAGTTCATAATTACTAGCACCTTTAACCACTATCACTAATAACCCAATGTTAAACCTTCATGTTATATTGTTAATCATGGATGTGTGAGGAGTTTGAAGTAATTTTACATTGATTGTGGGAGGAAAAATTGGTTGTCATACAGTGGCGGAGTTAAAATTTTCAGTGAAGGCGTTCAAAATCTAAGAAGTAAACATATAAACTAGTAGAAGGGAGTTCGACATCTGTTATACATATCTAAAAAATAATTTTAATCATATATAAATAATAATATTTTTCACCCAGGGGGCCTCTCATTATACACTGCCTCGGCCCCTGTTGCCATATGTAGAGTATTGTATGTGATTCTCGTATTTTTAAGTAATTTTAAGAGTTGAGTTAGACTAGATGACCACACTACAACAAAAATGATCATTAGCGGCATTTAATTTTTAATTGCCGCTAAATATGTATTTTTAGCGGCAATTGTCACTCTTTATATATGTCGCTAAAGCCTTTTGCGACATTGGTTCTAATGACACTTAACTAATGCCGGTAAAGATTTTAGCACTCTTTATTTGTGTCAATATTTAATGACGCTAAAAGTTATTTTTATTGTAGTGCCACTTCTTTATTATACCACTATATAATCCCATCCCTTTTCTTTTTGAACAAGAACAAGAGATTAGAGGTGAGTTATATGAGAATTTTAATAGCTCAATTAGTTAATTATATGAATTTTTATTTTATTGTTAAGAGTTCAATTACCACTTTTATAATTTCGTTCCCTAATTTTTCTTCCATACCCCTTTATTTTATTTCATTTTAAAAAGAAGCGGACCTCAACTAGGGATAGACATGTTATAGCAATTTTTGAAACTAAAATTTTTGATATCACAATTTCAGTTATATAATATTTGACATAATTATTTTAAAAAAATATTTAATACAATATCATAAAAGATACCGAAATATTTGATATGGAAGTATAAAATTATAAACTAGTACTACTACTACAAAACTAATTCTTTAGACATGAAAACTGAAATGCATCTAAAATGTCCTTGTTGTGTACTTTTTTAAAAGGGGAAAAGCCATAAATTTTTCTTTCAACTTGTATTGAAAAATTATTTACACGCTTAAATTATCATAGTAACCTATCATATATTTATACTATTCAAAAGTAAATTTATTACCACTCTAAAACGTGTAACACCACTCTTACATTATGGGATTAAAAAATTTACTTTTAAATAGTATATGTGTGTAATAATTTAAGCGTGTAACTAATTTTAGGAATAAGTTTAAAAGGGAATTTATATCTTTTTTCCTTTTTAAAAGTGAGGATTGCTTATACTTTTTTTTAAAAAAATAAAATATTTCTTAGTACATAGAATTGAGATATTTTTTAGAAAAGGTAAAGTCATAATCATAAAATAATACTCCAATTGAAGCATGCCCTACCGCCATCTGCACATAAAAAGAAGATCTAGTGCACTGGCCACTGAACAAACGTCTGTTCATTCTGATTTCTCAACGAACTTTCTTTCACTAACTTTAAACAAAAGTTTTAAAAATAAAACAGTTGAATTCAGAATAGAGCTGAATTAATGAAATCATGGCGGATTCGGTGCATGGTCCAACAAGCTTCTCCACTCAAGCCAATGCTCTCCTCAGAAAGAATTTTACTTTTCAGGTTTGCGTATAACCTACTCTCCTCGACCTTATTTGTGGAATTTCACGGGATATAAAGGACCTCATTTGTGGAATTTCACGGGGATATATATTATGTTGTATTTTGTTCGGTACATTGATGTTATTTTTGTTGGTTCACTTGTGTTTATGATATTGAAAAAATTATGTGTTTATAAACGTAATATTTACTTATTCTTCGTGATTGTTTCTCATTTTGTTGTAGATACGAGATATCAAGTCAAATATTCGCCTCATTTCGGTTCCTATAATACTTTGTTTATTACTAGTTTTCCTTCAAAATTGGGTAAATAAGGAGTTGGATAAACCATGGAACCGATGTGGCTGTAAATGTATTGACAAAAATGGTGAAGGCAAATGTGAAGAAGTATGTGGTATTGAATACTCAGATTTGAACCAAGCCATCAGCTGTTCAATTCCTAGGCCACTGGAGTGGCCACCCTTGTTACAGATACCAGAATCAACGTATCGTGCTGTACAAACTGATTTTATTTCATATGGAGACTTGCCTGATGATTCGTGCAAGATATCGGGTTCCTGTCCAGCTACTATACTTCTAACTGGAACTAATCAGACTCTTGGAGAAAGTATGATTTTTTTTTTTGTGTGATCCTAGTATATTAGAAGTGAATTGAGTATTTAATTTCTATGTGTATGTCGAATAATGTGGAATTTAATAGGTATGCGTAGAAATTTGTTCAGCAGTGGATCAACTCTGGATTACTCTGACATTTTCTATAGCTTAGCCTATAATGTATTGGTGAGCCTCTCTGTATTCAGCTTATTCTACTTTGTTATTTCCCTTGAGGTTCAAAATTTACTCTTTGTTTGATGATGAAACATCTTTCAAATTTTCAGGGCTCTGAGTCACAGACTAAGTATATGAATTTTCTTGAGGCGGCTTTCTTCTCTAACCAGACAGTCTACAATGTTCGGTCGCAGTGTTCTTCTAACTTCACATTTTCTCTTCCATTAGATTTTGGTTCTGTAGCTGTTCAGCAAGGTAGTCGATTTATGTTCATTACTTCTTTCTGAGTTCTGACTAAACGTTAACCATTTTGATGTTCTAGATATTGCATGTGTAATTCAGGAAAAAAGAACAAGGCTTAGCCGAAAAAGGAAACCTTTTTTATTGTAGAACTTAGTCTACATTTCATGGTTATTGCGTGACCCAAGTAGGATAAGTTTCTATCATGGGAGATCTTTTTAACTTTGATGTTGCAGTATCACCAGACATGCATCTCGGACTATCTGATTGAACATATTGGGTTTATACAGTTTATAGCTTTGTTAATTCCTGCTGCAGAGATAAGTTGTGTAAAAGGTTTACACTTGTGGCGTAATAGTTCTCATGAGATCAATGATGAGCTGCATAAGGGTTACAGGAACGGGAATCCAGAGAGAAAGATAAATGAGATAATAGCAGGTTTGTTGGTGCTCTTTGCATGAATGTCTTTAAGCATAACTATGCTATTTCAGTATCACATTAATTATGCGTGTTTTTTTTTGCAGCATATGATTTCCTTAACTCAAATAGGAATGGTTTCAATGTGAGTATTTGGTACAACTCTTCCTATAAGAATGGCAAAAGCAATCAACCTTTGGCTTTGACAAGGGTTCCTCGTTCAGTGAATTTGGTAAACTTTCCAATTTCATATCTACACGCACATACCTGTAAAAATAATAAAAATGCATTTCATATCTAATGCACACACACATAAATAATAAATAATATTTGATGTATGCTTTTAAATTCAGAAAAAGACTTCTTAATTTTATATTCAATGATTGCCTTGTCTAGTTATTGGAACTAGCTGGATGGGACCATAGTCCAGTTGAGCATCTTACTTTTGATTTGCTCATTGGACCATACTCTATATTGTCTAATTTCCTTACTCTCTTAAGTAAGTTTAAAGAAGAGTTGTACTTGATTATGACAAGAAGCAGTTGTGAAGGCACCTGGTGTGATACCCCTGAGCTCATTATGTTGTCAAATTGTCTAGTTAATTGGCAAGAAGCAAATTGTATCAAAATTGACAATTACTAAGAAATATCAAGTTGTCTGTTCCTTATCTCACTAGAAATTCAAAGGTCATCTGAGTTTCTTCACGTTGTACTTCTTGACTGAATGGAATGAATATCTACATCTGCTGAATGCTATGTACAGGCATCAAATGCCTACATTCAGGATTTGCTTGGACCTTCTGCAAGAATGTTGTTTGAGTTTGTCAAAGAAATGCCCAAACCAGAAACAAAACTCAATCTGGACTTCGCTTCTCTCCTTGGACCACTATTCTTTACATGGGTGGTTTCACAACTTTTTCCTGTAAGTAAGTATGTTCTGTTTATGATCTATCATGATGGGATTTGTTCAATTGACTGTCTCAATCATGTCAGACAAATCTGTTTTCTGTTAATGCTATCCACTGATGCCGACTTGTCAGCAATCCAGTTCCTAGACAACTTTCTTTGCATTCATCAACTGCATTGTTTAATATTTATCTCCTTTTATTCTTTGGAAGAGTGAAATTTACCTCCTTATTCAGTCACTCTATGAGTTTTAAGTCTTCTTCTTCTTCTTTTTGGGTGAAAATCGCTTATTTCTTGGCTCATGTATGAGAATGAAAATATGATTTATTCGATAGAAGAGCTAAGAAACTTTTGCGCCCTCCATTTCCTTATGTGTCTTACTTCCACTTTTAGCCTTTTTCAAAAGAATGCCTTGTTATATATTTAGTAAGTTTTTATCTCCAACATTCACAATTCACCCTTAGTGACATTCTTGTGTAGAATTAACATGGCATGTTTAAGACCACAAAATTCAAAGGGTGCTTTTGGTATGATGTTCACACATTTAGTTTAAGATCACAAAATCCAATAATCTTCTTTACATTCTTAAATTCCGTGTTCATTTATCATGCAGTGTCGGGCTTCTTTAGCTCAGCACCTTATCAATCATGAGGTTTGACAGAATGTACAGCAGCTTTCAACTTTTAGTATCTCTGTAATTCCTCACGGGTTATTTTCTTTAGAAACAATATGATGCCTGGTTAAGTTTATCTTATTAATTTGTATCGGAGTAATTGTATATACTTAATAATCTTATACAAATGTTTTCTTTTTATTCATCATATGATTCTATTTAATATTTTATGCCTGTCATGCTTATTGCATGATTAATTGTGTGCAGGTTGTTTTGATAGCTCTAGTTTATGAGAAGCAGCAAAAACTGAGGATCATGATGAAAATGCATGGACTTGGGGATGGTCCCTATTGGCTGATTTCTTATGCTTATTTTCTATTCGTAGCTTCTATATACATGTTATGTTTTGTGATTTTCGGCTCATTAGTAGGTAATGCTACAGCTACTCAGTTGAGCCCTTTCTGTTAACTGGAGTTGCCTGGTACAAATTTCCTTCATTTCCCCTTTTTCCCTTTTGCAGGCTTGAAGTTCTTTTTGCTTAATGATTACGCCATCCAGTTCGTGTTTTACTTCATCTACATAAACTTGCAAGAGTCCCTTGCTTTTTTAGTTGCTGCGTTTTTCTCTAATGTCCAGGCAGCCACAGGTTTACTATCTGTAATAGAAGTTGTTGTTAATATTGCAACGATTGCGCATATGAAAAAGAAATGTTTATGAGAATGATGATGAACCAATTTTTCTGATTAACTTTCAGCAACTAATATGATATGACAGATTCTGCTTACTTGACATTGTAACAGTCATCGGCTATATAATGGTGTTTGCAAATGGACTCTTGTCATCATTCCTTTTCCAGTTCTTTCTCCAGGATGAAACATTTTCCAGTAAGTTCCGTAATATTAAGGTTGTCTTGCAAACTCATGTAAATTTGGGAACTAAAAGAGTGGCTGGATGAAGGGAAAGGGAAGGCAGAAAATCCAGGGAATTGACGTACCCCAAACCATTAAACTTCCCGAGAAGAGGGGTTCAGTTGTGTTGCTTTAGGGCAATACAACTACGAGAACCACTCGTCCTATTGCTACTGTCAAACCTACTATTTCCATGTTGTTTTTTAAATTTTCAGGCTTTGAACGAAAATTGGAAACAAATTACTGTTAACCTTCTAGCTTCCCCTTTCTTTACCAAGGAGCATGGACGTTATATTTTCATTAGGTGAAGAGCATCAACTTGTCCTTTCCTTACCTTCTGTGCAAAAAAATCATGTTAGAATTGAGATACTGGTGTGTTTTGTTTGGCTTCATTTCTCCTGATATTTTGTTTTAGTTGTTGAAAATATTTTAATTGGATATTGCTTCATTTTTGTACTAATCTTCCGGTGAACACTGTCATGACATTGTAGGAGGCTGGATTATAGTTATGGAGCTATATCCTGGCTTTTCTCTATTTCGTGGACTTTATGAGTTTTCCCAATATGCTTTCAAGGGTAATTATTTGGGAACGGATGGTATGAGATGGAAAGACTTGAGTGATGGAAAAAATGGAATGAAGGAGGTCCTAATTATTATGTTGGTGCAGTGGTTGGTGTTTCTCTTTCTTGGTTATTACGTTGATCAGATTGCTTCATCAGGGAAATATCCCCTATGTTTCATGTGGCACTCTAGAAAGAGGCCTTCACCTTCCTCTAGGAAACATAGTTTTAGAAGGCAGGGGTCTAAAGTTTTCGTACAGATGGAGAAGCCTGATGTTGCTCAGGAGGTAAATGTTTAACATTTCTCATGAAAAACCTTTTCGCAGGGTATGTTTGTCCCTGTCTATAATACTAACCATACGGAACTTCCTTTCAACAGAGGGAGAGAGTTGAACAGTTGCTCGAATCAAGTACAGGTCATGCCGTCATTTGTGACAATTTGGAAAAGGTTTATCCAGGGAAAGATGGAAACCCTGAGAAATTTGCAGTGAGAGGATTGTCACTTGCTTTGCCTCAAGGGGAATGTTTTGGTATGCTAGGTCCCAATGGTGCTGGCAAAACTACTTTTATTAACATGGTCAGTTCTGTTGTCTGTTTTGTGTTAGATATCTTTGTAAATCTTAAGTTTTAGTCACTCAAGGATGTAATCTTAGAGTAGTCACTACTTTAAAAACACATTCTGACTGCCTCGCATTTTATAGTCAGATAAGCTGCATACTGACTCTTTATTTATGTATTTAGATTGTTAAAAGTGAAACTCAACACCCTTGATCGATAATTTTCCACTAACAGATGATTGGGCTCATAAAACCAAGCTCTGGTACTGCATACGCTCAAGGTATGGATATACGAACAGACATGGATACGATATACTCCAACATGGGTGTATGTCCACAGCATGAGTAAGAATTGCTTTTAGTTGACATTTGATCTCCCCTTCCTGCAAATAATATTGACCTAAACTAATTGTCTTTTTCATTTGGGAGTTTATTTCAGCTTGCTTTGGGAGATATTAACAGGAAGGGAGCATCTACTTTTCTATGGAAGGCTTAAAAATCTTAAAAGAGCAGACTTGACACAAGTAGGTTAATGGCTAATGAGTGCTTGTAAAATTGAACTTATAATCCAAAATCTGTTACAACAGAATTAAGTTACAGCGAATTAACACAACTGATTAAATTGATTGTATTCCTGAAGTCCAGGATATCTTTACTGATACTATTCATTCTATAGCACAAGCAATTGGTTGATTCTTTACGGGCAATGAATCGTCGAGGCAACTTGAAAGACTAAAATCTTGATAGACTTGACTCCTCATCTGAAGCAATATATATATTTGGTTATTTATACTTTTCTGCCTACAGGCAGTTGAAGAATCTCTTAAGAGTGTCAACTTGTTTCATGGAGGCGTTGCTGACAAGAAAGCTGGTAAATACAGTGGAGGAATGAAGAGGAGGCTAAGTGTTGCTATTTCACTGATTGGAGATCCCAAGGTATGTTACTCCTTACCATCCATTCTCGTGGGAAGATATTCCGAGATGTGTATTGATAATATGCTAGTGGTTTATGAAACTCTTTAGGTTGTCTACATGGATGAGCCCAGCACTGGACTGGATCCATCTTCACGAAGTAACTTGTGGAATGTTGTCAAGCGTGCAAAGCAAGATAGAGCGATTATTCTCACTAGTAACTTAACATGCTTTATCTTGTTTCTTTGTTTCCCCTTTAACATGAATGAACTATGTGCACTCAGGACAGTACTAACGAGTTGTTTGAAGGGTACTGATAAGTGATAATGAGATATTCACCCCAAGCGCAACATATATATGCTGCACTTTGCACACCTGAATTCTTCCTTGTTCGTTTGTTACCACTGGTTAATGAGATCATCAATATGACTACTCATAAAGGATAACAATTTCAGCTCATTCAATGGAAGAAGCAGAACATCTATGTGATCGACTAGGAATATTCGTCGATGGGAGCTTGCAGTGCATAGGAAATCCAAAAGAGGTAATCTCAAGCATTTAAGAAGTCCTGCATATTTCTATTATTAATACTGTGGCGCGATTCTAGAGTCAGATATGCTTCTTATCTATCTATCTATACTATATTAATAGCAAGAAGGTCCTTAGAAAGGGAAATGATTGCCAGCGCTAAGTCATTTTTCACCTCTCCATATGCTTCTGACCATGTATTTCCAGCAGTTGAAGGCAAGATACGGAGGGTCTTATGTGTTTACGATGACAACATCATCAGATAATGAGGAGGAAGTGGAGCACATGGTGCGACGCCTATCCCCAAATGCCAACAGGATATATCATCTATCAGGGACACAGAAGTTTGAGTTGCCAAAGCAAGAGGTTAGAATTGCAGATGTATTTCAAGCTGTTGAAAGAGCAAAGCGTAGATTCACAGTTTATGCATGGGGTCTGGCTGATACAACTTTGGAGGATGTGTTTATCAAAGTTGCTCACACTGCTCAAGCTTTCAATGTTCTCTCTTGACATCCATGATCACAACTAATCTAATACCACATTTTCTTGAAAGATTGAGTTCAAGTAATTGTTAGACTAGGTCAGGAACTAACAGAAAATTCCAGTTAACCCACAACCTTAACATTGGAGGCGGAGGATGATTACCACCTGAGCAACCAAATCTTGTCCTATTTATACATCAATGCCCTGTGTTTATATGGCGTAGCAAGATTTGCCTTCAATAATTGAACACTCCCTGAAAATTAATTACACTATACAAGTAGGATAAAAATAAATATTTTGATTATATATATTGGATGAATCTCCTTGATATACAGTCAAACCTTGTTATAACATTAATTCGTTGTAACAACATATATATTCAAACATTATTCAACAACAGAATATTTACATAACTAAAAATATACATTAAGAAACTATCCGAAATACAATGCAAAGAGCTAATGGTTTTAATAATGTAAGCTTTTGATCCGCATCAACTCTGTTTATGCCCATCCTCATCGGATTCAGATTCTGAATCTGCAAATCATTGAGATAAATACATGCAGTCTAAGATCACAAGCTGGAAGTATATAATTTAAACAGTATTTTTTCTCCGTCCGACTTAGGTAACTCATTTTCCTATTTAATTTGTTCCTAAAGAAATACTGTACTTTATTATATTTCATTTGAAACTTCTAATTTAACCTAATGAGATCATTTATACACAAATATTTATAATTTGCTTTAAGATTTCGTATAGTAAATAAATTTGTTGAAATAAAAGGTATCGTACATAAAATGCATCATATAAATTGTAATGGATTAGTATTTTTATTTTTTTATTTTTCCTTAAAATAAACGTGGCCTTTTTTCAGGATATTCATAGTCATGCGGCGTATGAGTGTCCACCAATATATGTGAAGAAGCAGCAAACATATCAGCATTGAATTTATCACAAAGTAAAGTATGATTCCATTAATATTTTGTTGTTTCTCCTCATCCACTATGAAAAAAAGCAATAATGAATCAATTATCTTTACAAATAAATTAAATTACATTATAAATTGAGATAAAACACGTATACGCAATATTAAATAATATAAATAGTATATTTATTTTATTTTATATGACACAATTCAAAGTACGAGGGTCAATCAAACTAACCATGTGCTGTAGATAATGAAAAATGGAAAGTAGATTAGACGAAGTAATAGCCAAGACAATGCTAAAAGAGCGAAGGAAATATCAGCAACGCTAATATGGAGTATAAGTAAAACCCTCCAGCATACATATTCCATCCTTTCAGCTTTAATCTACCTTTTCGATAGATCCTCGACTCACCAAAAATAATGTACGAAAAAAAAAGTATGTACACAAAATCCTAGCTTACTTGATTTTGAGATCAGGCCAAACCTGATCTCCAGGGCCTGTCCAATAATATCGAGTATTTGTGAACCAAGGCTGTTATAAGTAACATAAACTGCAAATATCTCTGCAGATAGACTCCTTGAACTTGTTCACCTTCTTCCTCTTAATATACTCCTTGAACTTGTTCACCTTCTTCCTCTTAATATGGAAAAATTTTATTCGCATCGGGTGTTTACAACAAACTAATTCAATTTTTATTATTATGTGATTTAATAAAGTAAAACACATGTTAATTAATTAAAATTAAGTAAAATGAGCTATAAATTTAAACACATGGCATGCATGTATTGAATTGGTGTAAACCCGATACGAGTAAGTTTTACCCTCTTAATACTACTACCACTTTTTATCACTTTTGCGTCCTTTCCACAAATCATGCGCTTAGTCATCGCCTTGCAATGCATCATGATCAGAACGCGGTTAATTAATTAAATTAAAATAACAAAAATCATAAGAAATGTGTCCAAAATATTAGTTTAGAACAAGTTTAGGTATCTGCATGAAACTCCATAGAGTTCAAGGTCTGAAATGACAAACTGAAATAAGTACGTATAAGGGTCTTGCAAGTCATTCTGTTTATATATTTACCTCGAAGAATAATCTGTCTAGTATGAATGGAAGGATGGGGAAGAGAGCAAAGAAGGGAATAAAAATAAAATCTTTGTACGCAGGGTAAGAGTCTGTATCCCAATCCATATTGCAAACAAATTAAAGTTTAACGATTAAAATGTTGTTAATTAGTACTACTCGATATTTCATATACTAGCAAAGTCGTCATATATATTATTGATTTATACTCAATATATATGTTAGTAATCCTAACTTTTTAGGTGCAATTTGAGTTTGGAAATTAAGAACTGGCTAAGACTTTCAAAACAAGTGTGACAGTGAAACATTACTCATCCAATACACAACGTAATAGGCAGAATATATAAATATAATTCTAAACTTTGACGTGTTTTCTTCCAATTTTCTATAAATTATCAATAGTCTTAATTATCCTTCTGAACTAGGTTTTTTGTTACCCTTTACCCCTATACGTACGTTTGACGTAACAATCACTATAATAAAAATGATCATTAGCGACAATTAATTTTTAATTGCTGCTAAATATGTATTTTTAGCGGTAATTGTCACTCTTTGTATATGTTCCTAAAGCATTTAGCGATATTAGTTCTAATGACACTTAACCGATAAAGACTTTAACACTCTTTATTAATATCAATATTTAGTGCCGCTAAAAGTTATTTTTGTTACAGTGAACGAGAAAGACTATACCCTCTTTTAAGAATTTAGGGATAAATAAAGCCATATTCATGGATAATTAAGACTACTGATAGTTTGAAGGATCAAGAGAAAACATGTCAAGTTTTGGAGGAGGCTTTAGGTATTTTTATCATTTAATAAATTATTTATATCTCCTTCCAACCCTTTTCCAATAAATTTCAGGCCATTTTTTTTAATTATGTTATATATCAGATTTGACTCATTTTCGTTACATCTTTTCTCTATTTCCTAAATTGCATATAATTATGTGTTACTTGTTATATATAAAATTTAAAAGTCTAGATTAAATTTGTAACATGCCTACACTTAATCATAGTTGAAGAACAAGTTAGAAACAAATTCACCGACTTTGGTAAGAAAAATCATCTTTCACTAATTTGGGCTCCTCATTAATATCATTACTTTAACTATACTTTCTGATTTCCCTTTTTAATATAACTGATTTGATTTTAATTTTGTTTTGAAAAATTAATCAAATAAAATCATAAATATCCTTAATAGTATATAAAAGATACGAAATACACATTAATAACTCGAGATAATCTCTACAATTTAGTATTAAAAAGGATAAATTTCAAATCATACATTCAAAATTACTTCAAAATATCACATTATATTTTTCTTGTAAACTTCCTTGACAGGGAAAAATAAAATTAAAAATCTATTATTTTTTTTTGTTGAGTAAGAAGATAAGTATTTATCGAATAAGTTTATGTCGGAAATGAAAAAAAATGAAGAGGAAAAAACATATTGTATAATTATATTTGTTAAACATTTTAGAATATTTTCCGTTTAAAAATAAAGTTGGTCTTTCTTTTTCTTAATCATTTTTTTGCTTTTTCTAATTCATGTTTGATCTCATTACACTTTAATCTATAATTTTATTTTGTCAAATAATAATTTATTTATTTTAAAAAAGGGGGAGTATTCTTATCTTTATAAGATTAGGGAAATGCTATTAATATTGGATATGTAAAATATATATCATGAAAATATTTATATTAACGAGGTGCTGAAATTTATGAAAGATGAGAATTTTCTTACCATTAGTGAGTTTTCTTAATTTATTTTTAACTATGATTATAAGGCTTGTTAAATTAAATGTAATCTAAGTCTTTAAATGTTAAATATATATGACAAATGTCACTTATCTAAACATGCAATGGAGAAATAGAAAGTGTAACGGAGATGGGCTAAATTCTGTTTTACCAAAATTTATCCGCATCGAGTGTTTACACCAAGTCAATACATGCATGTCATGTGTTTAAATTTATAGTTCATTTTATTTTATTAAATCATATAATAATAGAAATTGCATTGGTGTAAACACCCGAGTAAGTTTTTTCCCACTTTCGCACGTCCCTTAATGTCCAATCCCGTGATATTAGGGATTAATTATGATAATTAAGGATCCGAGTAGCATATACCATTTTTCTTTAAACATATTACCTCAAAACACAACAAAGAAACGTGTGTATCAATATTTTTATTTTGAAAGATACTCGTCTCTACTCTCAAAATTTAATAATTTAATTTAATTTAATTATTTTTTTTTTCAATTGCAACCCTAAGCAGACTCCCTGTAACTTGCTGTATATTAAAAGCTAAAAAAATGAAGATATTGAAAAGAGTATCTACCTATAAATATATAATACCGATTCTATATATATACAAACATGTTCTAGTAGTTGCCTTCCTTTTAATTGGATCGAAATAATTGAAATGTTATTTATATATAAAATATAGCTCATGTTTTATGAAATTTATTTTATGAAAACGTATGATATCGATGACGATCTCAATGGGATTACAGAATCTTTTGCCAGCCTATGACTTCTTGAACTTGGCTTCACGTTTCTACTATAGCTTGAGATTAAAAAAAAAAAGTTTAAAAGAAATCCTTCTTTTATCTTGCAATTTAAGGGAAATAAAACATTTGAAACAGAAATAACTACTCCGTCCGTTTATTATTGTTTGTCATAATTTTTATTTTAATGTCAAACTATAAGAATTCGACTAATATTTTAAGATGTATTTTTTATCATATTGATATGCAAAAAATTGCTATTTATAGTACATTCATATATTTTTTGAATATCTAATTAGTTTATTTAAAATATCAAATTAATTCAATCTAATTTAACTTTAAAAATTAGTCAAATTGACTTTTAAAAAGCGCAACACGACAGATATACCAAAGTCATACTATCTTTGCTTCTAAATATATCACACATGCTTGCATGTGCCGGTCAAAGTCTAATGTACAACATCAGAAATATACTAATGTCTCAATTTATGTGACATTTTTCATTTTTCGAGAGTCAAATAATTTAACTTTGATCGGACATTTGCGTATGGAATCTTTAAATTTTTTGACTGAAATTTATATATTTGTAAACTACGTAAAGAGTACTATAAGTCACAATAATTTATAATTCAAAATGTTAAAAGGATATATGAAAAACTTTTGATCAAAAATAAACTTGATTGAATCTCGAAATGCGAAAAGTACCACATAAAATGAGATGGAGGGAATATTTCTTTTTCCCAAGCAGTTTTATTTATTACACTTAAACCGTGATTAGTACAATGAGTTTACTATATTATCCATATTAATTGATAGAATCTCAAATATATTTATGTATAATATTTTTTAAAGACATTAATTCAATGTTAATAAATTGAGAATATAATATAATTTTTTATGCTCCTATTTTTTTTTCAAAAATGACAAATATAAAAAATTAAATTAGAAAATATTTAACAAATAAATAAGAAGGAATAAAATATTTTCTTCTAATTTAAGAAAGGGGGATCAATGGCTCGATTTTAGTGCATGTGTTATTAGGTTGTAATTATGATTATGATCCTAATATTATTAGATATATCATATTTAGTTTTGGGAATTGTCGATGTACAACCTAATATACAACAACAATAATTTACATAACAAAGTTTAATATTATTATTAGACAATATCGATATATTAATAAAGGTTGATTGTGAGATTAGACTTTAATAAGTTTCTAATGCCATGACTTAATCTTTTAAAATTATTAATATATACAGTATATTTTTTTAAGTGATCAAAGATTAGAAATTTTTCTTTTTCGTGAAAGTTTGAAAACAAGAACAAATGTCAAAGTTGTGATTAAATTACAAAATTAAGGTGATTAATATATGTTACACTTATCAATATTCATGGTGTTATGCGTTGTCCTATTTATTACATTACGTTTTTGCGAAGATTGAATCTGCTAATTGAAAATGTCTTATGATTCAATTTAATTTTATATTATTTCCATCCACTAATATTTGAATATTTTTCTACTTCAAATAATTTTGTAGATTCTAGAAAAATCATATAGTAACAAACCAATAACACATGGACTAAAAGAATTGTTTCCTTGTTGGGAATATAATGAAACAGCACCGAAAATTATAAAAAAAAATGATATTACACCTAAGTTCATATATATTAATTAATTAAACAACAAATAATGAGAAAAACAACATGTCTCTCACTTCTCTTTAATATATATATAGTCAAATTTCACTTTTTTTAACCATTAGGTTTTATTTCGAAGATTTTCATTTTTGTTAAGTATTGCACGTTGATGTGTAAGAAATTTGTCTAAAAGCGTATATAGGAGACATAAAGACACGTAACATAAACATAAATTTGAATTCGAATTAAATAAATGTAACAAATTAAAGAGTGCTACCATTACACATAGCAATAGTTAATGGCTTTACTTATCCTACACACATAATTAAAGTATGAACTCTATTTATCCTAAGTATGAAGTTAATCCCTTCTTAATTCTAGGAAGTACTCTCGATTTATTTTTACATGTCACATTTTTATACTTAGATTTTATCATAATTTTTTTTTTGATATGTTAGAACTTAAAAGTGATAAGTAAAAGTAAAAAATTATTTTCTAAAATATTAAACAAATAAAAGTAAACAAGCCAAGAGAATATTAATTAGGCCAACTAATAAGCAAATAGTCTTGTTTATTTATTTTACTTACATGAAAGTTCCATGAAGTTTCATTATTTTTTTCAATTAAGAAATGAAACCATATCAAAGAAGAATCCGTGTCTGGATGTGTGAATCTGTTAATAATGAATTACTTTAATAGTTAGACTTTGAATATTAAATTTTGATTAACTAATAACTCACACGATGACTTCAAACAGAACAATGACATCTGGATTGTTCATTTCTTTTTATTTTTGAGACATATGGCTCTTAGAAAGAATCTGATTCAGGTTTTATTATAAAATTAATAGAATTATAGAACCCATATATTATATATATATCAAGAAAATGCTGAAAATTGTTAGCCAACCATGAAAGAAGAAATTATACTATATTCACTTTCTAATACCGTTGAAATCCGCATTTAATGGATGTTTAATTTGTAAGGCTGGATCTAGGAAATTGGTAACTCAAAAGGTTGTGTGTCATTTATTTGAAATCTTATACTTTCATAATTGTTTGACAGGTATACTAAAAACAGATATTGAATATTAATTGTTAATTAAAATAATTAAGAAATAATTAGTCACTTCTTTCCAAATTTGTTCTTAATGATAGTGTAGTTCAATTGAAAAGTTATGCAGACTTTTGATATTCATGGAATAGTAGTATTATATTAGTCAAATTACACCTTGTATTAAATTTTCCTTGAGGGGTGTGCATGATCTTACCATGACAAACAATTGTGGACAGAGAGAGTAACAAAGTTAGCTTACGATTCAATAATATAAATGAAATTTACTTAAGCTTTGTTGTCCTCTTCCGGTGAGGTTTTGATTTTTCTTTAATACTTATGATTTAAAAAAAAGTAATTGAGATTATTGACAATCTATAAACTTTAAATTCTTAGTTCACCTTTAATTATTTGTATTTAGTATTCGAGTCTGAAATTAAAATGTCAAAAGGAACAACAAATTTCTGGATTGATCAAATGAGATAAAGTGTGGGACTCTCAACAACAAACAAGTTTAATTGACGACTCACTAAAATGATGTTTGGCTATTCATTTTTAAGTTATCGTGAAAAAACACACGACTTATTATTTTTCAAATCGTGAGAGACCAAACAACTCATTGGATCAAATTATAGCTAAATCATACTAGTGAATTCTTAAAGGCTAATTATTATACAGTATAATCCACAATGCAAATAATGTGCTCTATGCAAAATATAATTCACAAATGAAAATATTCAGGATTTTCATGATGTATGTTCCTTTGTTCATATTAATTTTTAGAAGAAAATGCACTACAATTCAGATGTGGCTCAGGCAAGAAACGCAAATAGCTAATAATTAAAGTGTGTGAAACTCGAAAAAAGAAAGATTCATTAAAAAAAAATTAGGAGTTATTGTTGTAATCTAATATGAATAGAAAAAACATATACACACTTTTTTATATTTTTTTTTATATTTTTCACTCGGTGTTCGATATTCATATTAAAGTCTTATCAGCGCAGAACGCTCTATCGTTGACTCAAATCTGAAACTTCTAATTAAGAAAAAGATAATCTCATTTATTGCACCACATTCATTAATGATATAACACATATTTTTTGACCTAATAAAATTTTCCATATGATCTTCAAAAAATTCCAACTAACAAGGACAAGAAATGTTATTATAATAACTTCGAATGACTAAACAAAACATTATACTAGTAAAATTAGCAGACTTTTTGAAAAGGACATTGAAGTAGAAAAATAACCAATGGAGTATGAACAAAGTTTTTTCTTTTAATTGGCTTTCAATGTCAAAGTGAAAATCTCAATTCGTTAGTCCATTACTTGTTAGGTAATGTGGAAATAACGAAATTGCTAATTTTCAACAATAGAAAATTATTTTCGGCGCGTGGCTAAACAATATCAAACCGCGTGATGTTAAAAAGGGTAGTTTAGTCATTTACCCAGCCTCCTTCACCAGAATGAAAACGACATAAAAGGGCAATTTCGTCAATCTACTTAATTTCAAAAGAAATTGACTTTTCTCAACTGGTATATAAAGGAGATTCTTAAATTGAACTTCAATCGCTTCTTCATTCTGAGCTTCGAGTTCTCAAAAATAAAAAAAAATGGAGATTTCTCAATGAACTTGTTTTAAATAATTTCAAACTAATTTAAAAATTAAAATTAAAAAGTACTTTAACTTTGAAAATGGCGAATTCGGTGCATGGTCCAGCGAGCTTCTCCACTCAAGCCAATGCTTTACTCAGAAAAAATTTGACTTTTCAGGTTTGTTTCTGTGTTTTTGGTTAATTGAGTTTATCTTCTTATTGCAATCAAGTTCAAAATATTGTACTTGCTCCGTTTCAATTTGTTTGTTTGGTTGATATGAATTTTAAGAAAACAAATAATATTTTTGAATTTCGTGGATCTAAAATATGTAAAATATATTCAAATGCCTTTAATATTATGAGCTTAGATATTCCATGAGCGAAATTGAAGTTTTGGTCTTAAAAAAGAAGGAGTTTCTTTTTGAATTGGACTAAAATGGAAAGTAGATCAAGCAGATTGAAATAGAATGAGTATAATTAATGATTGGCATTTATAATTTGTATCTGAAGCAAAAATATATTTGTTATTGGTTAAATAGACTTTCTATACATTATTTTTAGGTAAAAAAGTGATATTTGCAATACTGTATTGTAATCTGAAATGATATGTTTAACTCTTTATTTATTGCAGAAAAGAGAGGTCAGGTCAAATATTCGTCTCATCTTGGTTCCTATCATACTTTGTGTATTGCTAGTTCTCATTCAAGTTTTGGTCAACAATGAGTTAGATAAACCATCAAACAATTGTGGCTGCAAATGTATTGACCAAAATGGTGATGGCACATGTGAACAAGTATGTGGTATCGAATACTCAGATTTATCCCAAGTCGCCAGATGTCCGATTCCTAGCCCACCAGAATGGCCTCCCTTGTTACAGATACCGGCACCAGAGTATCGTGCTGTTCGAACTGATTTTACTTCATTTGGGGACTTGCCGGATGATTCTTGCAGAATATCTGGTTCTTGTCCTGCTACTGTACTTCTGACTGGAACTAATCAGACTTTTGGAGAAAGTATGAATTGTTTTTCTGTGATCCTAGTATACTTGAAGTAAATTGAGTATTTTCTCTGATAGGCATTCCTAATGTATGTCTAATATTATGGAACTTAATAGGTATGCGTAGAAATTTGTTCAGCAGTACTGGATCAACTCTCAATTCCTCTGACATTTTCTACAGCTTAGCCAATAATGTCTTGGTGAGCCTCTCTCTCCATTTAGTTTAGTTTATTTTTCTCATTCCCTTGATATTCACTATGCATAGGTTTGATGATTAATTACCTTCCGATTTTCAGGGTTCTGATTCACCAACTGAGGTTATGAATTTTCTTGAGTCAGCATTCTTCTCCGACCTGCCAGTCTACAACGTTCAATCGCAGTGTTCTCCAAACTCCACATTTTCTATTCCATTAGATATTGGTACTACAAATATTCGGCAAGGTAGTCAACTTATCTTCTTTACTGCTTTTTGACTTTCCTTAACTTTTTTATGTTAGATATTGCATGTCTAAATTGAGGAAGAAGGCATAATGCTTAGGTTGAAAAAGTTTACTAGTTTGGTGTATAACTAACATTGGATTAGTTTAAGCTTTAGCCAGAGAACTTGAGTCTAAATGTTGTGGGTATGGTATGATCTTAGTAGGAAAAGTTTCTATTACGGAAGATATTTTAGCTTTGATATTTTATAGTTCAGCCCGAGCATGCTTTTCAAACTATTTGATTGAATTCTTCGGGTTTACTTGACGCAGTTGTAACCAATGGGAAGATAAGCACATGCGTTGACATTCCGTTACGATTAAAGATGTTATATATACTAGTAGTTGAGTAATGTCAAAAAAGTTGGATCCTTCCACACAAACAAGCCTATGTATTTCCATATTTAGTTTTTATAATTTACAGCTTTGTTAATTGTCTGCTGCAGAGATAAGTTGTTTAAAAGGTTTACACTTGTGGCGTAATAGTTCTGATGAGATCAACGATGAGCTTTATAAAGGTTACAGGAAGGGGAATCCAGAGGAAAAGATAAATGAGATAATAGCAGGTTTTTCTGGTGCCCTCTGCATAAATGTCCTTATGTATAGCCATGCTATTCCAGTATTGTCTTAACTTTGTATGATCTCTTTTTTGCAGCATATGATTTCCTTAATTCAGATAGGAATAGTTTCAATGTGATTATTTGGTATAACTCTACCTATAAGAATGACACAGGCAATCAACCTATAGCATTGACAAGGGTTCCTCGTTCAGTGAATTTGGTAAACCTTTCACTTTCTACTTCCATGTTCTTCTGTATGTAAATTGTTCTTGGCCCTTGTAAATTCTGTATTGCTGATCATAGCACAGTGAAGGAACTCCTTAATAGATAATAGATATCATGAAAATCAGTTCCATTTACTTCAGTAGGGCATGACTGGGCACGGGGTGGATATTTGGAGTTCTCAGTGCATTTCTGCTCCCTTCTTTATGATGCTCTAATCTCTCAAATAAATTTGTGCATGTTTTGATACATCAGTATGTGTAAATAATTATAATTTAAATATCTACATGCACGAAACAGATATACAAATAAGATCTGCTGGTATGCTTTGAGGGTGGAAAGAGACTTGTTTCAATTTAATACTTTATGACTGCCTTGTCTAGATATTGGTACTAGCTGGACAGACCTTAATCCTGTCCTTATACTCCTGATTGCTCATTAGACCTTACTATAGATTTTCTAGTTTCCTTAGTCTCTTAGTAAGTATAGAGTAGAGTAGTACTTAATAATGACAAGAAGCAGCTGTTTTTGAAAGAGCTGGAAGTGGTAATTCTGATCATATTTTTGCTTCATAAGGGAGCTGGATAAAATAAGTTCTTTTGCATTGACAAATGTAATTGTCAGCTCATCATGTTGTTAATTTGTCCAGTTAATTAGCAAGAACATGTTTCAACATTGACCATTACTAAGAAATATCAAGTTGCCTGTTCCTTATCCAACTAGCAACTCAAAGGTTATCAGATTGATTTGCTTCTCATTGCACTTCTTCTTGAATGAAGCGATTGACTATCTATGTATGCAATCTCTGTTGATTCTTTATGAAAGGCTATTTGTAGTTATACTAAACCTATTCATGTTATTTACGTGTTAAATTCTTGCTAAATGTTGTGTACAGGCATCAAATGCCTACCTTCAATTTTTGCTTGGACCGTCAGCAAAAATGCTGTTCGAGTTTGTCAAAGAAATGCCCAAACCAGAGACAAAACTCAGGCTGGACTTTGCTTCTCTACTGGGACCACTATTCTTTACATGGGTGGTTTCACAACTCTTTCCTGTAAGTTTATATGTCCTGTTTAATCGTAATGGAACTTGTTCAATTGGCCATCTCCATGGCAGACAAATTTGTCTTTTATTAATGCTATTGTTGATGTCAACTTGTCAGCTATCCATTTCCAAGACAACTCTCTTGCACTCATCAAATGCTTGTTTAGTATTTACCTCATTTTATGTGTTGGAAGAATGAGGAGTGAAAGTTAACATCTAATTTAGTCACACAGTATGAGTTTTAAGTCTTCCTTTTATTTCTCTTTTGCTGAACATGGTTTATTTCTTGGTTCGTGTACGAGAATAAAGACTGATTTGGTTGATAGAAGAGCTAAGAAATATTAGTTCTTTAGGACTTCTAAACTGTTAATTCAGTTATTCCAAGAAATACTTACAAGAGTTCATCATAGTAAACATGCATTTAACTTCTTTTCGTAGTGTCAGGCTTTAACTCGGCACTTTGTCAATCATAACATTTTTCTGAGTATTACTGCACCTTTTAGCGTTCAGTATATCTGAAATTCTTCCAATGTGTTTATTTTCTTTACTATCATACCTTGTTAGATTTTATCTAATAAATTTGTGACACAGTAATTGCATACACTATCAGCCTTTATACAGATGTTATATGATCCTATATAATTCTTTATGCTTGTCATATTTATTGCATGATTATTGTGTGCAGGTTGTTTTGATAGCTCTAGTTTATGAGAAGGAGCAGAAACTAAGAATCATGATGAAAATGCATGGACTTGCAGATGTTCCCTATTGGATGATTTCTTATGCTTATTTTTTGGTCATATCTACTATATACATGTTCTGTTTTGTGATTTTCGGCTCATTAGTAGGTAATTTTACAGCTACTCAGTTGAGCCTTTCTGCTAACTGGAGTTGCCTGATACAAATTTCATTTTTCCCCTTATCGCTTTTTGCAGGCTTGAAGTTCTTTTTGGTTAATGATTACAGCATCCAGTTCGTGTTTTACTTCATTTACATAAACTTGCAAGTAGCCCTTGCTTTTCTAGTTGCTGCGTTTTTCTCGAATGTTAAGACAGCCACAGGTTTGATATCTGGAATAGAAGTTGCTGTTAATATTGCAAGGATGAATCAATATTTCATATTAACTTTCAGCATCAAACATGATACGACTAATTCTTCTTACTTGACATTGTAACAGTCATCGGCTATATGATGGTGTTTGCAAACGGACTCTTGGCTGCATTCCTTTTCCAGTTTTTTCTCCAGGATGATTCATTTCCCAGTAAGTTCAGGAAATTTAAGGATGTCTCACTAATTCTTTGATCATCTAGTTGGAACTATAAATCATGATTCTCGTAGTTGCAACACCTGGTCACCTTCAGATTGATGATAATTTATTGAAGCAATACATTTGTACTGACCTGCAATTCATTAGGGACCTTTAAAGGGGATTGCATCACTCAGTTTCTATAGTGAAAGTCAATGGCATGTCTGTTTATTTTATCTGCTTACCTAGAGCTGTCAGGAACTACTAAATATGTTAAATGGGAGGAGAATGTTGTCAGGGGATATTTTAAAAGGTACAGTGAAAGGCAGTAAAGGGTCAGGAGAAAAGAAGAATTCATATTCATGAATCCTTCAAAAGTCAAAAGAAGGAAAGTTAAGTGGTTAGAGTGCTGCAGCCCCTCATCATTCTCTACCACTGCATCTCGACTAAAAAGTTCATTCTTTCTCCTGACTGTATTCATATAAGTGGCTTTACGTTATAAAAATTTAAGGAATGGGATGAGAAAGTACTAATTCAAGTTTGGTAGGATTCTAATCCAGTACTCCAAAAAAAATATATACCACACTTATCTTTTTACATTTTTCTGTTGGATTTGCTGCTGCAATGTTGGTTTATTAATTTGCTGCCTTTAGTTTGTAGTTTTACCATACCCTGGGGCGGGGGGCATTATACCTATGTAGAAGGAAATGAGGGGATGGAAGAAAGGTGAGCAACCGTTCCCTAATGTCTCCAGGCTTTGAATGAAAATAGGGAACAAATTACTGTGTTCCTTCTAATGTTCCCTTCCGTTACCAAGAAGCATGGGAGCTATATACTTTCATTAGGCGAAGATAACAACTTCTTCTCCTGTACTTCTCTTCTGTGCCAAAAATAATGTTAAAAATTGCGATAGTGGTCAGATAGTTTTGCCTCTATTTCTCCTGATATTTTGTTTGGCTTTGTTTTTCACCTTTGTATAATCTTCTGGTAAATGCTATCATGACTTTGTAGGAGGCTGGATTATAGTTATGGAACTTTATCCTGGATTTTCTCTTTTTCGTGGATTATACGAGTTTTCCTACTATGCTTTCGTTGGTAATTATATGGGAACAGATGGTATGAGATGGAAAGATTTGAGAGATGGAAAAAATGGGATGAAGGTGGTCCTAATAATTATGATAGTGCAGTGGTTGGTGTTTCTTGTTCTTGCTTATTACATTGATCAGATTACATCATCAGGGAAAGATCCCCTTTTTTTCTTGAGGAACTTCCGGAAGAAGTCTTCACATCCTATCAGGAAACTTAGTTTATCAAAGGAGGAAACTAAAGTTTTTGTACAAATGGAAAAACCTGATGTTGCTCAGGAGGTAAACATTTAACGTTTCTCGTGAAAAACATTTTTCTCTTGTCATTTGTTCCTATCTACAAAACTAACCATATTGAACCTCCTTTCAACAGAGGGATAGAGTTGAGCAGTTGCTCGAATCAAATACAGGTCATGCCATCATTTGTGACAATTTGAAAAAGGTTTATCCAGGGAGAGATGGAAACCCTGAGAAATTTGCAGTGAGAGGATTGTCACTTGCTTTGCCTCAAGGAGAATGTTTTGGTATGCTAGGTCCCAATGGTGCTGGCAAAACTACTTTTATTAGCATGGTCAGTCCTGTTTTCTGTTTCGTGTTAGATGTATCTTTGTAAATCTTATGTTTTAATCACTATGTAACCTTTATAACTTCAAAAACACATTCTTAGGGCCCTTCTCTTGTAGTTGGATATAATGTATACTGATTCTTCTTTCATTTACTTTAGATTGCAAAATCTGAAAACTCTACACCCCTTAGTGATCTTTTTCTGTTAACAGATGATTGGGCTCATAAAACCAAGCTCTGGTACTGCATATGCTCAGGGTATGGATATTCGAACAGACATGGATATGATATACACCAACATGGGTGTATGTCCGCAGCATGAGTAAGAATCTACTTTCTATTAAGTCAAGTTTATATATGTGATCCCTTCTCCTTCCTGCAAATATCAGTTTCATGATACTAATTGCCTTTTTTTTTCATGTGGAATTTTGTTTCAGCTTACTTTGGGAAAAGTTAACAGGAAGGGAGCACTTACTTTTCTATGGAAGGCTTAAAAATCTTAAAGGAGCAGTCTTGACACAAGTAAGTTAATGGATCATGTATTAACTTTTAGTCAGGCTTATGTGGAGCACTTGCAAAATTGAAGTTTTCGTCTTTAGAGCAGAAATGTTGGTTCAGCTATGTTACCACCAATTAGCATAACTTGTCCCATTGCCAGGATATTGTTACTGATATCTATATCAATAGCACAAGCAATTCGTTGAGTCCTTTCCCCTCTCCTCTTTCTCTCCTGCCTAACTCACCAAACAACTCCCAAGGTTCTTAAAGTACATGAGATGCTCAAGTTTCGGGATTGGAATAAGGGCAATTAGTTATCGAGGCAATCTGAAAGACATAATGTTGATGCAATTGACTCATCCAGAACAGATGTTTTTTTTATGTATTTGGGCTCATTATACCTTTCTGTCTACAGGCAGTTGAAGAATCTCTTAAGAGTGTCAACTTGTTTCATGGAGGCGTTGCTGATAAGCAATCTGGGAAATACAGCGGAGGAATGAAAAGGAGACTAAGTGTTGCTATCTCACTGATTGGAGATCCCAAGGTATTTTAGTGCTACCGTCCATCCTCAAAGAAAGATAATCAGAGATGTGTATTGATATTCTTTTGTGGTTTATGTATTTTCCAGGTTGTCTACATGGATGAGCCTAGTACTGGACTGGATCCAGCTTCACGAAATAACTTGTGGAATGTGGTCAAACGTGCAAAGAAAGATAGAGCAATTATTCTCACAAGTAATTTAACGTTACTTCTCTTACTTGTTTGTTGCCCCTTTGACCTGAATAAACTTCACGTAGGTTTCTCCAATTACGCATGTTCTTTAAACAACAGTATAAAGTAATCTTAAAAGTACTGATAATGGGATATTATGCGTTGTACACTAGTTTCTTGTCATTCCACGTTAATTCAGATGTCCTAGCCCAACCTATCTTGGACTTTGCACACCTGAATTCTCTCCTTGTTACTTCCTAACCCCTGGTTAATGAGACCATTAATATGACAACTCATAAGGATAACTATTTCAGCTCATTCAATGGAAGAAGCGGAGCACCTATGTGATCGACTAGGAATATTCGTGGATGGCAACTTGCAGTGTGTAGGAAATGCCAAAGAGGTAATTTTGAGTCTTTAAGAAAATTTTGAATTCCTGTACGTTTTCTGTGCTTCCCTCACTGTTATGAGATTGTGGAGAAGGTACTCTTCTGATAGGAATAGTAATGTGTTCATAAGTAAGAATGAAAGGAAGTGGAGACTTGGTAGGCTAAAAAGTTTAGTTTTGAAATATAATGCTGCAATTGAGTCAGTTTATATATTTTTCGACGTCTCCATCTGATACCATTAATTTTCCAACTGTTCTGACCATGTACTCCCCTGCTGGATGACAGTTGAAGGCAAGATACGGAGGGTCATATGTGTTTACAATGACAACATCATCAGATAAGGAGGAGGAAGTGGAGCAAATGGTGCGACGTCTATCCCCAAATGCCAACAGGATATACCATTTATCAGGGACACAGAAGTTTGAGTTGCCAAAGCAAGAGGTTAGAATTGCAGATGTATTTCAAGCTGTTGAGAAAGCAAAGAGTAGATTCACAGTTTATGCTTGGGGTCTGGCTGATACAACGTTGGAAGACGTGTTTATCAAGGTTGCTCGTACTGCTCAGGCTTTCAATGTCCTCTCTTGACATGCATATTAGCACCATTATCTACATTTTATAGCGGCTCAAGTTTCTCATTTTGTGAAGATTTTGTCTGTTTCACTCTATCATACATTTTTACTACTACATTCATTTCATGTAGATATATACTTATATGTTTTTGGTACATTGGAGGATAATGTAAATATCATTTTTCATAAATGATAATATATACAGTTTTCTTCCCAACATTTTTTCATACTGAAGTGTCGATGGCACAATTGTTTCATGCCTTCATACTTTTTGTCTTTCATTTAAATGACTACTTGTATGGATACATTACTTGTATAATCTGCAGAGTATTTTTGGTGAGAGGTCGAAAATCAGCCTCAAATGGGTAAAATTTTCTGGAATATTGTCTATGTATCTTGTCAAATAACAGCCTAGAGAAAATGGCAATTTTATTTGTTTCTGTAAATGTTTCTAAGTTTAATGTAATCATGACTAATTTAGATATATTTCATCAAATTGTGAAAATAATTAAATATCACTGGTGAAATTGAAACACACTATACTTCAATATTATTCAATTTAGATAAGGACAATTGGGGACCAAGCTAGCCCATTTTGAAAAGTTTGTTACTACAAAAATAGCTCAAGTTTCTTCTACTTTTTAAAAAAATTGGTCTTCTTTATTTTGGGTTTGGGGTACCGTCGTAGAGAAAGGTACAAGAGAAGGGACCCTGCCTGAACTAGAACCAGTGCCTATAACGTTGCACGAAAAGTTTGAAAACTATCTTTTTTCGTTATTATTGAAAAACGGTGAAGTGATGACAAAATAAGTGAAAATTCAGATATTCAAAAATATCAATATCGAGAAAGTTCAAACTATTAAATGACAAGTCTAATATTAAATTTATTTTCAGTCTTCGATATCCTCTTTTTTTTTTTTTCTCATTTCCTTTAAGTTAGTTTCTAACGTTCTTTTAGTCCTCATATTTAAATAGTCATATTTACTGGTGATAGTAGAATCTTAAATCTTAGGATTTGATTTAAGAAACAAGTAGTTAATGTTTTAAGTAAAATATGAAACAAGATATATATATATTTTTTAGTATAGTAAAAAGTAAAAATGAACTGTGGGATTAAATTGAAAGCAATGTATGGGATTGATTTATTGGTAGTTCATAAGTTTCCTATGTGAAGGTAGCATATTAATTAGAACGGTTGAAGTTGCACAATTACTTGTGTAATCTGAAAGAATTAGTACTAATTATGGGAAATAAATAAGGAAACTGACTTTCTTTTTTGGCTTTTAAAATTTTTTGTTCTAAAAAAATAAACAGACTTGGGATATTATGGGTTAAATATAGTTAATTAACATTGTGTACATCAACTTGAGCAGGGGCGGACCCACATGGGGCTGCCCGGGTGCTCGAGCACCCATTAAGCTCGTATCGAACTAGGTATATTTATATCAAAATTAAGGTAATGTCGTATAAAATAAAAGTCGAGCACTCAATAAATAAATGTATTAGTTGGCATGGTGGTTGGAAATGGGTTCTCAAGGTCTTATATTGCTCAAAAATTCCTAGGTTCAATTCCTTGTAATTACATTTTTTTAATTTTAAAATCAACTCTTTTCTTTCTTACCTTTTCTTTTTCCCCCTTTCACGAATTGTCCTATTTCTAATTTTTCTAAAACAAAATTCTTTTTTCAAGATTATTTTTCTTTTTGATTTTTTTGGCTATCTTATATAAATATAATTATTTTTCTTTTGACAAGTATTAAATTTTTACATTTATATTTATGATCGATAGCTTAAAAAGTAACCTCGATCTTAAAATCTTGAATCGTTTACTTCTCATGTCTATTATGTAACTTTATCTCCAAAAAAATATAAACAGTCATGACCTTCTATTACTATTAACTTTTTCTTCTCATCAGTCTAATTAGGAAAAATAAAAGGGAAGGAAAAAAATGTGTTCTAGCGCCTTTATTTCAATTTTCTAATTTAAAAGCGAAAGAATCTTCCTTCCTTTGGTTTGCCTTTTTGGTAACTACAATTGTATGTGAAAGTATATTGTTTCTCCTCTTTTTTTTCTTGAACCAATCCAAATATTTCGATTGTCTATTGCATTGAAAAACTAACACCTATGCTGACGAATTTTAGCTCGCAGTTACGCTCTTTGGTTGATATAAGTTGAAAATAGTGAGCACCCATAGTAGTAAATTTTTGGATCCGCCACTGAACTTGAGTTGTGGTGTAATGGTAAAACTATTTCACCTTTAATTAGAGATTTTAATTTCGTATTATGAGTATGAAAAAAATCTTATTGACAATGTCTGCCACCTAAATACACCAGACAGGAACAAAATAATAATAATTTATACTTTGTGCATTACTAGTTATAGGTGTAATATCAATTTGATGCTTATTTAGTTTTTATAATCAAAAGTATTCAAATCATTTTATATCTCAATTATTTTTTATAGGGAAAAGGGTTAAAAATACCCTTCAACTTTGTTTTATTGGTTAACTTTATCTCTATCGTTAAAAATAAGTTATTTTTATCCCCGCCGTCAACAAACTTAACAAATATACCCCTCCTTAGATGTAAAACCCCAAATCAATTAAAATTATCCGATTTTAATCAAATTACTCAATTTTAATCTGACCCGACCACTAAATAACATAACCTATTTAGAAGCTACTGATGCATTCATTGTTTTTCATCCACGTTCAACCGAATCTTTTGCTTTAGAATTCGAATTAAGTTATACATTAATGATCATTTCATATTTTGATATTTCATTGATGTAGGTACTGCTTAAAAATATCTTGACAAGTTTTTCACAGGATATCATCTAAAAGATTACGAGGTAACAGAGGTGTCTAAAGATTACAGGAAACTCTGAATTTTCGAAAGCAAGGATGTTTGAAAAAAAGGGGCATGGAGTGATTTATACATTCTGTTTTGTGGCATTGTTAGTGTCATTGAGTTTCTGTGTTTTGTTGAGTAAAAGTTTCTTGGTTCATATACTTTCTGCTGCATTATTGGGATTAGCTTGGATGCAAATACTCTTATTTGGGACAAAATAAAAATTTGTTGGTTCATATGCTTTCTGCTCGGGGAGGGTGATGACTTTGATGATGGTGGTGGAAAAATAAAATTGATTTGGGTAAAAGAAATGGGTTGTTTTGTTAAGTGGGTCGGGTCGGGTCGGATTGAATTAAAATTGGGTAATTTTTATTGATTTGGGACTTTCCATCTAAGGAGGTGTATATTTGTTAAGTTTATTAACGGTAGAAATAAAAATAACTTACTTTTAATGACAGGGATAAAGTCAATCAATAAAATAAAGTTATGGGATATTTTGACCTTTTTCCCTTTTTTATATATCTATTCTTAATTGACAAGCTATTTGTTCTATTTGAACATCCATCTTAAAACTGTGAATGATATTTAATTTTTATATTCCCAATTTCCTATCATCTGAACAAACGACAATTTCAATTTGACAAATGCTCCTATATGAGATTAGGTGAGAAAATATTTTTAAAAGGAAAGAAAATTTGAAGGATGGAATAGTAAATCTATCACATCTTGAAAGATTAAGTATAAGATTAGATTTTAGTTATTTGAAATAGTAAATCTATCATATCCAAATAATGAAATTGCTTAATGAATAGAAAAATTATGTGATAACGAATTAATAAAACTGTCAGTTTTTTTTTAAAAAAAATCGTATTTTAAAATTATTTGACAAGAACGGTCTACTTTACCTATTTTTAGATTCGACTTTTTTTCATTTCTCTTTTATACATTTTTCCCTATTTGTATGTGTGATACCTATATTACTTAAATATCAAAGGTTTGGTTAAATTAATTTTCTCAATTAAAAAAGTATACTGATTAATCATGATTAAAATAAGAGAATTTATTTGTGTGATACCTATATTACCTAAATATCAAAGGCTTTGATTAATGAATTTTCTTAATTAGAAGAGTATATTACTAATCATGATTTTAATAAGAAAATATGTATCTCCTAAAATTTTGGAAAAGACGAATGAAATTGACTTCAATTAAATAGCATTAAACTTTTGATATGTAATGAATTTTTCCATAGTTTTATAACACTGTATCACAATCAAAGATCCCTAAATATTTTTGTTTTAAAAAAGATTCTATCTTTTTTGAATATCTAACAAAAAAATCAGTTTATATTTCTTTGATATTTTACAGAAAAGTAATCTTGGATACTTTTATTTAATATCTAAATTCTACTATATGATTTAAAGTGTTTTTTTTTTTTTGTAAAACAATTTATTTAAATGTTGATTTTGAATTGTCCAAAAAAATATAGTCCATGGAAGAAGCAATTTTTTTAGTGAGAGAGTGAATCAAGAAAAAGTTCAGTATAATATAAATAACAACAATGATTAAGATGGCTTTATTTTTATCTAAAATTGGATAAACTTAAATGATAATATATCTCCTTCTTAACCATAATTAAGACACTAGATTACGTAAAAATCACCTCATTAATATTTGAAGGGAAAAGACTCAAATATGATAACTTTCAGAAAAGACTCATTTATGCCATCAGTTAAAAGTTTAACTAATTTATGTCATTACTGTTAAAGAAAAGTCCTATTCATGCCATTATTTTTTAATGGTAGTTTTGCAAAATTATTTTTGACACGTGGCCAATTATAATTCGGCCATGTCATCAATTTTTTTGATAAAAAAAATCATAATTCTGAAAAAAAATTGAATTAATTTTTTTTTGATTTTTTTAATTAAATAACTTGATGACGTGGCGGAACTATAATTGACCACGTCATCAATTTTTTTAATAAAAAAATTCAAAATTCTGAATAAAAATTGAATTTCTTTTTTAATTTTTTTTATTAAAAAAATTGATGTCGTGGTCGAATTATAATTGGTCACGTGTCAAAATAATTTTGCAAAACCACCGTTAAAAATATAATGGCATGAATGAGTTTTTTCGATAATTGCATGACATAAATGAACCAAACTTTTAACTGATGACATAAATGAATTTTTTCTGAAAGTTTGATGATATATTTCAGCCTTTTTCCATATTTAAATAAAATAAGTGTCATACATATAAACAAACAAACAAATTGATAAAAATAGAAATAAAAAAAAAATGAAGAGAAGCGTGATCCGATATTTTAGACTTAGATAACAAATTACATTTATTAATGGTGAATATATGGAGAATATGGCATCACGATTTGCTCTCAAATTCTAATACGTCTTAACTTTCTCAGTTTTGAATATTTGTCCTTATCACACTATTCCAAATCTTTCCTTATCAGCATCTCCATCTCAATTTACCAAAAAAAATTGTTTTTTTTTGTTATCAACAAAATCCAAAATTTCACTTATCTATATATATATAAAAAAAAAACTCAGTATCCCCTTTCAATAATGGCTAAAAACTCTTTTTTCTACTTTTTTGCTTTTTTCACTCTTTTTCTTTGTAAAAAATCATGTATAGCAACTGAAGAAATTGAAGTTTATGAGTTGAAGAAAGGTGATTTTTCTGTAAAGATCACAAATTATGGTGCAACAGTTCTTTCTGTTATACTTCCTGATAAAAATGGTAATGGCAGAAAATTTTAATTTCTTACATTTTTATGCACTGTTAATTTCATATCTTCTACTCCATTCACACTCACACTTTTATTCTTTTAAAGGAAAATTGGATGATGTTGTTCTTGGCTATGACTCCATTGATGACTATAAGGTTAGTTTCTCTGTCACCTGCTGATCTAAAATTTGAAGTTTATGAGTTATTACGAGAGGTTGAGTTAATATAAAATGGCGTCACGGTCAAATATTTAGTGAACTTTTTTAGTAAATATATAGGATTTGAATTGGGAACCCTATATTTTACTTTCTGGATCTGACATTACCCTTTTTGTAAATTAACTTAAATAGCTCTTCCCAAAGAAGGAAGATATATTTATAATAATTAATACATGTGTGATTTGCCGGCGTTTGATCATAGATTTTCAGATTAATTTTTGAAAATTTGATGTTCAAATATTTTCGAGTCGTGTTTTTTTGGGTTTTCACTCACAAAACTTTAAATATTTCTGTGTTGTGTGTGTTTGATTCTTAATTGAAGTTATTGAGTATTTGTAGAACGACACAACATATTTCGGTGGACTGATTGGAAGAGTCGCTAATCGAATTGGAGGAGCAAAATTTGAGTTGAATGGTGTGGAATATAAATTACCAGCTAATGATCATGGAAACACACTCCATGGTATTTGTAATTATGCATCTTTTTGTTGTTAATTAAATCTCTCTATTTTGAACACTTGATTAAGATGTCGAAAATGGTGTTAAATCAGGGGGTAGCAAAGGATTCTCTAGTGTAATATGGACTGTGGAAGATTTTGAAGAAGATAGTCATCTTACTCTTACGTACAATAGCTTTGATGGTGAACAAGGTACACATTATGCAAACTTTGCAGGAGATGATATCCAAAATGACAATTATTTTACTTTCTTCTTGTTACTGTTTCGTTTTTACTGTATGCTTTGTGCTGGTTCCTCTAGTACTTGTTATATCTCTTTTCTTCGGTATGTTCTTTGATATGTGTGTTACCTAAGTTGGAGGTCTTTCGTGAACAGTCTCTTTACCTCTGTGAGATAGGGGTAATGTTTGTATACACTTGACCCCATCTTACGAGACTGCATTGTGTATGTCGTTGTAGTAGTAGTAGATTGATCCTGGCGTGTAATAGGCCAGATGAGAAGAAACTAAATCAATAGATTGTGAGTTAGGTAAAGGATCAAATGATGAGGGACATATCTACCCAACATTGAACGATAACGGATGCCCTGGCAACTGCTTATGTCTTTTTATCTGCCATTTATTTTCTAGCTTGACAAATTTTGACTATCAAATGTTGTGAAACAGGATTTCCAGGTAACCTTTCTGTCGAGGTGACATACATGTTCATTGAGACAAACAAATTAGCCTTAATCATGCAAGCAAAGCCACACAACAAAGCCACACCAGTGAATTTAGCTTCTCATAGTTACTGGAATCTTGGTGGACACAACAGTGGCGACATTTTGTCCCAAACTATTCAGATTTTCGGGTCCAAGATTACTCCGGTTAATGATAAGCTCATCCCCAACGGAGAAATTACCCCGGTTAAGGGAACAGGCTTCGATTTCCTCCAGCCACGGACAATAGGGAGCAAGTTAAGTGAAATTCCGGGTGGATATGATATCAACTATGTGTTGGATAATACCGAGGGCAAGCATTTACAGAGGGTTGCTATTGTCGAAGAAAGCAAATCAGGTAGAAAGATGGAATTGTGGACTAATAAACCTGGTGTGCAGTTTTATACTAGTAATATGTTGGATAATGTTAAGGGAAAAGGTGGATTTGTTTACTCAAAGTATGCTGCACTTTGTTTGGAGACACAAGGCTTCCCAGATTCTGTTAATCATCCCAATTTTCCTTCCCAAATTGTGAATCCAGGGGAAACTTATAAGCACATTATGGTTTATCGGTTCACTGCCTCATAAAAACTTTTAGATTTTTCATAACAATAAAAGGTCACTCTTAGTTATCACTTTGATTTTAATTAGATGTACTTAATTCCTACTTTTGTTGGAATGTTGCTGATGCTAATGATACACCATTCTGAATCCTTTTAACCAAATTTAACATAGATCTCGTTCATAAAATTGAGATTCATACTCAACATATGCAGAGAACAGAGCCTATTCAAGGCACATTATTGCAGCTACTTATTTCAACACAACCACCAAGGGATGAGGTAAAATTATAATAAATCCCTTCACTTCTAACGAGAAATTTAGAGAATATATAACCTTCAGTAAGGAATGTTTTTTGCCCCTTTAGTGAACTTCCCGACCTGAGTTCGAATTCAAGAGAACAGATTATTCATGCTTACATTAGAAGAGATTATAATACACAAATTTCTACTTGGCTATTGTTGCAAAAGCCACAATCAGTCTATCAACTCACAATAGATATAAGTTATAACTTTTAAACAAAAAGGGAATTTTAGGAGCACAATAAACAGTGAAGACTTTTTCCAAGTTTTCTTTTTCCTTTCAGAAGATTCATTCCAATCAACCAACTGAATTTTCAACGCACACTTACTAAAGTAACTGGACATAAACCTGAATTATCAGAAGCAACAGGCAAATAAAGAACAAAAGTTAGCAGAAAAAGCCTTAGAAACAAGCAAAACAAAGGAGTATAATGTCTTGTCAACTCTTGGGATTCCAGTAAAATCAGTTGAATTACAAGTTCTTCTATTCAATTAGCACTCTGTGTTGTCGTCTTCTTGAAATCAATCTTGTCGACCTTGACTTCTCCATCAATGAGTTCATAAACGTAGACCACAACACGCAGGGCATCAATGTCCATGAGAACAAAGCTAGGGTTGACATCATATGTGATGCTACTGTAGGCACCAGTAGCAGATCCTGGATTTATAACAACCCCTGCTTCATGTTTGTAAGCTGTGAACTGATGGGTGTGTCCAGTCACAAGTATGTCTACATCCAATTGCCTTTGAAGCATAGCTAATGAGTCCAAGTCACCCCATGGAACAACCTGGAGGGCAAAAAAACAAGTGGAAGATACCATTACTACTAGAAAGGGCGGCATGCTTGTGAAGTAAGCATATTTCTCAAATAATTCTTAAATATATAATTAAGTTTAGAGGAGTGAAAATTTCAAAGTGGAAGACTATTTCTGAAAAATTGTATGCAAAAAGTGGGGGAAGTTGAGTGACAGACCAAAATAGAGTACAAATTTTACCCTAATATTCTTTTAAGTTAGTAGCAGAAATATTGGACAGACATGGCACTACACCTTGAGGAAAACCAACAATAAATATAGCAGGGCTTCTTCAGCAGTATAGATAAATGCATTCAGATTTAGCTGAAATGCAACAAAGCTTCAATCTCATGCTTAGCAAGAATGTTATTGCAAGTAATTTAAGTCTCTTTACAATAACATACCAACAATAGTTCCTTAGCAAGATGAATAGGTAAATTTGGTGTGAGGACTTTATATAGGACAAGGCAAACATAAGAACCTGCAGCCAAGAGAGGAATAAACATACACAGAGATAGGGCAGTGTGCATGTTAATACATATGTATCTGCTACATACCATACAACTAACTGAAGCCTACTTAGATGTTAATATTCGCCCTGACAAGAATTCAGATAACCTGAATAACCCAAATAACCTCAGCAGCTTAAAGCAGGACACAGCAAGAGTAACAAAAAGATGGTGAATCAGACCTGGTGGCCATGGCACAATCCAAGCTTAAATTGACCAATAGTTAGAGTCTTAGTCTCAGGGTAACGTGTCTCCTCGTCATACTCGCCTCTAGTAATATGCAAGTCAGGACAAAGAGTCTTTAAGTAATCATGAACCTCCTGCAAATGTAATTTGGATGAGGCAGTCAATACATTTTCATAAAGAATCTACATCTTACTTGAAAGCGAAAAGACCTAGAACATGAATGTCCACACCCAATGATGTATGTAATGGGAGTAAAAGACAAAACGAATTTGTTAAGGCAAAAAATATCACACAAACTATAGGAATGGTTATTCCTAGAAGTTTCTCAATACAACTTAGAAGCACAACGAGTAATTAGAGCACGTTGAGGAAGTAGCCTACAGATAAAACAGTATTGATGGAGTAAATGCACATGAATTTCCTAAATAAACCAAGGAGCAAGGTCTTCATTCTACAGTTAACATGGTTTACAGAAAAGATGTCTTTCAAATGGCTATTTGCTCCAACTATAAGCATTAGATGACTATTCAGGCTTTCTACTTTAGATTACAAGAAAGTAGAAACAATCATAAACTGATCTCATAACACAGAACTGACAATTTGCATCTCCAATTTTTATTTTTTTTGGAGAATGGTAAAGTCAATTTGCATCTCCAATTTTTCTCTCCAGGTGCACAGGATAGAACAGTTTTGTCAAGAGTGTGGTTCAAGCATGCTTAGACAATGAAATCAGGCACGCTGCAGACAGTGCGCTTCACCTCGCTTAGACAGCACTTCAGTGGAGACACCAAGGCTTCAAAAAGTGGATCTTAAGAAAAACTAGCCCAGCAACTGTCTTTTAAATTGTTTGAAAAACGTATTTCAAATAAATAAACGAGGACTAATCCATGAGCTTTGTCTTAAAAAAGGCAACACTCAAAAATAAATAGTCGGCAAATTCTGTCAACTCTTGAGCAAATAAAAGATGAAAATGCTAGAGATTAGGAATAGGAAAGTAGAAATCTGTAGAATAAGAAGAGTGACCAGATACAATTAGAAATCTAAAGTTGCATCTCTGCAAATGATTATAAAATTTAAGATGGCATTTAAATGCGATTTTCATATAATTTACTTAATCGCAGTTATTTCAATTCCTCTACCTAAAGTATACATCATATGTAATTCTTCTTTTAGGTAGTTTTCTTCATCAAAGCGCTACCCTTGGTTGCGCTTAGCACTCAAAACTCCAATGTGCCCTGGCATTATTATTGGCGCTTTTCATTAAAGCCTTTGACAACACCGGGACAGATAATGTCACCTCTCTTATTCAATTACAGCTTCTAATAGGAGTATGATGATTGGTGTCAAATATTTTTGCCCTCGTGTATAAGCAACTAACAAGCTCAACCTTAAAAGTTGAGGTTATGTAGAAGAGAGGCAAAGAGAACTAGAACTATCAAAAGTTGAGTTGCAGAATAGTTCTTCTGTATTTCTTGATTTTGAAATTTGAATAGTCTAATCAAAAAGGAAGTATAAGGTTTGGGAGAGTATAAAACAACGCCAGTTTTACAATTGATAAGTAAGCAACAACCAGGAAGTATAAGCACAAAATTACTAATGTCAAACTATTGGAAATAGAATTTATGAAGGAGAAAAACCAAGTCAAACCAAGCATAATGTAAAAGAATTACTTCTAGAGGTTATTCAATTAAAAAGTTCCAGTCACATTTATATCCAACCATGACATGGGAAAAGTGAGTTTAAACAACTACCAACAAAGAACACCTCACGTAAAAAGATTTTACATACAAGTAATAGGATACATCAGCAGGTAACTTCTAAAAGAAAATAACCAAATAAATAATAAACATGAATAGGTAGTAAGACATGAAATCTTTCCACTTATGTTATAGTTGGTGGCATATAAGTGGGAGAAATTTCCTATCCAGCAATTAATTCTTCAAATTTTTTGATGGTTACCACCATGAATTCTTTCATTACCTCAGGGTAAAGAAACCTGAACTCATTGCCTTGGGCGAAATAAAAAGAACATAATATGGTCTTCTCTGCTCGCTTGATTATCTAAAGCCAATCACAACACCCTTATATGCTTTCTTTTGAGAGATTTACTCAAGACACATTCATCTCCGGCTGAAATAACCTATCTAACATTCCCTTTCATTGCTTCCAAATTTTCTGTTACTTAGAAGTCTAATTATTACTCAATCTGAATTCTTAGCAGGAAAATAAATCAAACTATTTCTGCGAGAAGAAACCTATCTTTTCTAGACAAACCTATCCTAATGCTTGCAATATTATCGGAAAAGAATATCCAACATTAAACAACTGTTGCACTTAGTTTTAAAAGATGTAGATTGATGATACAAATCTGAAGCAAATTTAACTGTCAAAAATCCTCTCCTATGTCTGTCAACTTTCAATGGAGACTACAGTCCAGAAAATGCTAAAATCCAACCAAAGAAAATTCATCCTAGGGTTTTATCTTCTTCCAAAGGAAAATCTCACTCTATGGAACATAACATAATCTAGCATAGAAGCCGCTCAATCTCTCCATCAAAGTTTAATTAGCAGATTGGCAAGCAAGCAATAACCCATCAAATTAGCATAAATCTCTAATTTATACTACTGATTAGCTTTAACGATCTAATCCGAAAAACTAATACAAATTTCGATTAATATAAAGCAAGAAAAAACGACACTCACTTTAATGCATAGGTTACCAGTACAGATGACATGTTGGATCTTTCCAGGAACAAGCATAGACTTAAACTTTGCAGGAAGATCAGCCGCCCTATGCGGGATGTGAAGATCTCCCAAGGCTAAAACCAGCACCATCCTCCTCCTTACTAATCAAATCAACTCTATTCGAATTTCAAGCAACGATCGAGAATCTGGAACAACAAAACAGATCAAAATCAAGGAATTTGAAAATTTGCAATCAAATCGGTTTTGCCCATTAAACCCTCTCTTCCTCTTTGCTTTGTCGTTGAAAACTCCAGCACTGGTTTGATCGCTGAAAAACAGGGACGATACGACGCCGTTGAACCGTTTGGCATTTTCAATTTGTTTTACAACTTTGCCCTTTTACTTCACATGAATCTCACGTGACTTCGAAAAGTCTTTTTCTTTTTTCTTTTTTTCCCCTTAAGATTTATAAATCAAAGGTGAAAAAGGTCAGAAATGCCTTTAAACTATGTGATAGGAATTCAAATGTCATTGGCTTATAGTTTAGCTCAAAAATATTACCGTCAATACTTTGGCTAAAAATGCCTCCAAATCTTAAGCGCGAAAATTACTGCTGCCAACTCCAAATCATGAATGAGATAATTGCGCTCATGCAACTTACGTTACCTCGAAGCATAAGCAATAACCCGACCCTGTTGCATCAATACACAACTCAAACCAATGACAGATGCGTCACAATAAACCGTGAAGCCCTTGCCTTCAACTGGAAGAGTCAATATAAGAGCGGTGGTCAATAACTCCTTGAGCCTCAAAAAGCTCGCCTCTAACCTAACAAAGGGAACATCAACACGAGTCAACCGGGTTAGAGGCGCTGCCAAGGTTGAGAAACCCTCTACAAATCGTCTGTAGTAGTCTGCTAGTCCGACAAAGTTTCGAATCTCATTTCTTTTCCATCAATTTGACAATAACTATAGGGTTTTTGCGCCATCTTCTTCTTCAGCTCTATTATTTCTCGCTTGTTATCCATTAGGATTTCATTAAAAGATTGTCTGATCACTGATGGGTGCATCTTCTTCCATTCTTGTCCTTTCATCCGGTGGCTCCGGCGTTAACAAGGTTAGGGAATTTGTGACGGAGTGGGATGCCATGGCCATATTTTCTAAGGATGGATTTGTTCCTAGAGAGAATGTATTGTTAGGACAACAATTTTCACACAAAAAATACTAGTCCTACCTTTATTCCTTTCAATTTACATTGCCCCCAAATTCGTACGAAATTGAATCTTCCAATATATATTTTTTAATGTGAAATGATAAACTTCAATATTAAAATGCTTTTTCGTAATTTATGTCAATATATATTAAAAGAAGCCGGCTAACCTAGTTCTTGAGGAAAATTTACATATATATGTCATATTAAGACAAAATATCTACATTTAGCTAGCGTTTGACTATATATTTTTAAATTTTTTCACAAGTCATTTTTCATGAAGTTTAACCATATGTTTGATCAAAGATTTTAGGAGAAATATTTTATTTTTAAAAAAATATGATGTACGTTCATAAGTTCTAAAAATGATTTATAATACCCACAAAAAATTCATACTATCATTTTATAATGAAAATGTTACGTGAAAACCATGACAACAAACATAACTAATATGAATTTAAAAAAAAAAAGGAAGAAAATAAAATGAAAATATCAATGATTTGTAAAAAAAAAAAACTATATTACTACATGGAATTGGAAATGACTTCAAAGAACAAACTTGGATAAAATCTGTATTAAATATGTATATAATGGTATAATTTTTGTACAAAAACTAGGAATGAAATCTAGTCCAAAAATATAAATGATATACAGTGTTTTTATAAAATATAAAAGTTTGAGATAATTTTTGAAAAATTTCAAACACTAGAACAAATTCTAGTATTTTAGAGCTTGGAATGTTTCCCAAGTAATAACAAATTATATGGCCAACACTAGTTCCTAATTTTTCCCAAATATATTTGTGACCAAAGAAATCCTTAGAATAGTTTATAATACATATTACACATATAATACAAGTTTTATTGATTGATAATACATTTATTACACACTTTATAACACTTATAACACATTGTATCAATTTGTTACCAAACAAACATAATATATTTTAAAACACTAATAATACATGCATAATTCACTTTTTACATAATGCATACTTATTATAGTGTTGCTACAAAAGATATTAAATAAAATATATCACTAAGAACAATAACTACTTATTAAAATATACTCACCCAAATAATTTTACCTTTTCTTAATGGGTTGATGGTTGGGCCGAACACCCATTTCTCTCACCCAACGCGCCCCTTAATCCAATCTACTAAACTATGGCTTTACTCATTAAAGTACTAACTCGACCTCAACATGGCAGGGCCACACTTCAATGGGCCAGATTGATTTGCGGTCTAGCCTTGTTCATATCTTTATATGAAAAGACTAATATAACTCAGTCAAAAGTAGGAGGGTAACATAATCTAAGCACAAAAACATTTATAAGGAACATTATGATAAAATTTCTTATTTTGTCGATTTATTTTTCTAAATTGTAAATAAATTGATTTGAATAAATTGTATGTGCGCATATTTCACTTAGACACCTTAATTTAATTTTAAATCTATGGAATACTTTTTAAATTTAAAAATTATTCATATTACACATTTTAAAAAAATTATAATCAACAAAAACTGTGAAAAGTATAATATACTTCCACGATATATGATAAAATAACTAATTAAAAGAGTGCATGTGACGGCTACTCCGCCTGCACTTGAGGCTGCGCCTAATGTTTTTGATTGTTTCATTAGTCATTTCACCCGTACTAGATTTGTATACCGTTGTAGCATGCAACGGTCGAAATTCTAAATAAAATCTAGCAACATAATGATAGTACTTTTGATTATCTGAATAGAATTCAACATCATAACAATAGAGTGGTTATGAATGTGACATATGTCACACTATTTTCGAGAAAATACATGAACACTCTATATTTAGAGAGTACATTTGTTAATCTTTTGATTTCGAGTATCAAAATGAGCAAGTGTGTTGGAATTTTTAGATTTATTTTTGTTTTTAAGAAAAAACTATTATCTTTGTCGGAGTCCGAAGCTTAAAGGGTGAAAAATGTTAACAAAAATTTCAAAATGGTATATGAATTTTTTTTTAGCCAAAACGACAAAATCGCTCACGAAGTAGCTATTTTGTCGCTGCCTCAGCAGCGACTTAAAGTTTATTTTTTTTAATTATTTTTTGCTTCTTTATTTTAAAAAAATGGTTTAAATCATTTTTTTTTAAAAATCAAATCGCTGCCAAAGGCAGCGATTTTTAATATAATTTTTTTTTATTTTTTAAAATCAAATCGCTAAATATTTTTTTTGATTTATTTGATTTTTTTTAAAAAAAATAATTAAAAATCGGATTTTAAAAAAAAATTGATTTAAACCATTTTTTTTAAAAAAAAGAAGCAAAAAATAATTTTAAAAAAAATTAACTTTAAGTCGCTGCTAAGGCAAATGAAAAAAATTATTAAAAAATATTTTTATTTTGATAAATCGCTCCCAAAGGAGCGATTTTGTTTAAATTTTTTTTTTTTTTAAAAAAATTAAATTTAACAAATCGCTGCTATAGCAGCGATTTTGCTTTTTTCGCGGATAAAATCGCTACTTCGTGAGCGAATTTACCATTTTGGCTAAAAAAAAAAAATTCATATATCATTTTGAAATTTTTGTTAACATTTTTTTCCCTTTACGCTCCGGATTCATCTTTGTCGTCTTCATCCCTCACTTCATGTTCTTTAATCTTGTTTTTAAATCTAAATGTGGATTATTATTTTTTACGTTATATTTATTAACTTCACATAATAATGTTGTTATTTATTAAAGTAAGGATTAATTTCAGTTAATAAGATGTTAGCCATGTGTTTTAATATATTATCTTGATGTCTATTGCAAAAACTTTTTTTATTAATATAAAGATTAAATTGTTCGATTCAAAGTTCTACAATATTTCTAGTAAAATGTACTTATATTGCTTTTTATGGTAAATTTGATTAATTGATTTTATAAAAAGAAATAGTCAAAGTGATTTTATTGATACAAAACAAAATTGAATAACTTAACAACATAATTTTTTAAAACTGAGTGACAGCTTTTGAGATATTTACTCAATTAGTCTGCCACATTCCTTTCTAGTGTTCAGATTGAATTGCCCCGTCAAAATTCGGAAGAAGGCTCCTCTCCCGTACATAATCTCTCCAGTTCCTCCATTACCCCTTTAATATATTGACATGTATCATACAAATAATTTAATGGCTCGGATTTGTTTGGTTAACTAAAGGATTTTACCATAATTAATATCTCTCATTTTAATATGTCCATGACAATAAGGTGTCTGCAGATGCTTATTCCATAAAAGTGATCATTACTTCTTAATATGCAGGGCAATATTAGTGTAATTGATTCCACGTTATTGATCTTGCATCATTGGCTCTAAGCATATATATTTAATATTGTACGAAATGTACTAATTTTATCATTTATTTATCGGTGATTTATTTTTCGAGCATGAACTTGCGTCTACAGAGTTATGATTCTCATTGAGTGGATCCTTTTACGGAACTTGTGTTCTTATGAGGGTCTTGCAACACGTCTCGTGTTGTCTTCTTTGATGTACTCCACACTAGCAAATATCGAGTAACGTAGGGTCTTGGGCAACGATTGGTTATTTGCTTCTTTTCAAGTTGCTTTTATGACAAATATAATACTGAAGATGTGATGGAATTGATCAACATGATTGATATGCCAATTGAATTGTTGTTTTCTTCGTAATGACCTATTAACATGAAGGCCTGAATGCTATTCCAGACCAGTTTATGTTGGAATCAAGTGTGCATTAGCTTGATGACGACATATTTATGGCTCTTTTCCTCTCAACCACAGTAATTAGTGTGCTCGAGATGCAATGGAGTGCTTCAATCATTGTGGCTTAGTCGAGCAATTTGGGTCATTGGTGGTGTTTAACAACAATTGTTTACGTTTTTATGGCTGGGGTAGATACTAGTTATTATGAGTAACTAACAAATATTATTGGGATCCAGGGGAAAAAGAGAACTCATATATTAGCCTAGATTTACAAATTTGGAGAAATTTATAAGTCTATTACAACAACTTCGACGTTATTCCTATTTTTTTTCCAATTTTTCTTTTTTATTATTCCTTTATATTTATTTATTTTGACAAATTGAGAAAGGATAAACTTTTCTACCGGATTAATTAATTTTGAAAAGATATAATTCTTGGGACAGAGGAGGTATCTATATAAGGCGGCTGGTATCATAACGGTCTCACCCCTAAACTTGACAGCTTCCGATGGCCCAAGAGATGGCTGATTGGTCGGGACTTCTATATGATCTTCTTGTTCTAATAGCTAGGCGTTTGAATCTGATTGAAGACTACCTAAATTTTGGCATTGTCTGCAAATCCTGGAACTCTGTGCCCACCAAGAACAATTTTAACAATTACCTGTCTAGAGCTCCTTGGCTGATGCTAGCGGAGGAAGACGGAAAAAATTCCATTCGGAAATTCTTCAGCCTCTATAATGGCATGATTTTGAAAAAGAAGATTCCCAAAGCCAGCAGAAAACGATGTATGGAGTCTATGGGTTGGCTAATCATGGTAGGAGAAGACGAGGGGGAAATTAGTCTGCTACATCCTTTTTCTGGTGTTCAAATTGAATTGCCCCATCAAAATACCACCGTAGATTACGACAGTCATCAGACTGGCTGGCTGATGAGCTTTATTCGCAAGGCAGTTTTGTCAGCTAGTCCTTCTCATACATCTGACTACCTTCTCATGGTCATTGAGGGAGGTATAAGGTTCCTAAGTTTCTGGAGACCTGGAGATGTCAGATGGACTAGAGTTACCTGGGAAGGAATCAATCGCATGTGTTTTACTGATTTGATATATTTTAATGACCAAATTTATGCCGTTGATTATCCGGGCAATCTCCTGGTTTGTGATGTTGCTGATATTGTTGGCTCTAAACCTACTAAAGCTCATATTGTAGCGAAGGTACCACTTGATCCTGAAAATGGTCTAGACGAGACTTACATTGTAGAATCACTAGGATCATTATTTGTAATTGTACGAAATGGTGTTACATTTAGGTCACTCAGAGATGATTCTGACAGGATTCCATTAACGCTCCTCCCAGAAGAAGTAGAAGATGATGGGATTGAGGAGGAGTTAACATATGGGACAACAATTTTTCATGTTTTCCAGGTCGATTTAGCTGCTGGTAAAATGACGGAAACCAGAGAAATAGGGGACGCGGCTTTTTTTCTAGGCGCTAATGCTTCAATTTCAGTACAAGCTTCTCAATTTCCAGGAATCAAGCCCAATCATATTTATTTCACAGACGACTTTTTTGAATCATACCTATCTTATGAAGAGGGAGGAGGGTTGGACATGGGGATGTTCAACTTAGCAGATGGCAGCATCCAGCCGCATTACAACGGTGTTTCCCTCAGTCGTTTTTGTCCTCCAACTTGGGTAACACCAACTCTGTATTGAATTTGAGTCATACATGCTCATCCTTCTATTTGTTATGCTATATGTTACGACCAACGTTTCAACAGCTTCGACCTTGTGTGTTGGCTCTGTTTTTCATCTCTTCTCTTCTATCTACTCGTCCTCCATTTCTAAAGAAAGACATTTTTTAAAAAAAAAGTCTTTGTAGTGATATTAAAACTCAAAGTTTTGGAAGATCCTCTTTATGTACTTCTCTGTCACAATAAGTTACTCTGTAGAATTTGTAGGGAAGTAGAAGCAAGACACCCTCTGCTAAAAGTTTCCCATTCTGTATTCACATTGTGAACAAGAATGAAGACAACTTGAAATATTTTTAATCTGCTCCCCAGTTTCTTTCAATATTATTAAAAGAAATTAAAGTTCAATACAGACATACGGAAATCGTGATCAGGCAAGCATGTTAATGGAGATAGACATATTTGTATGTGTAGCATATAAGAGTCTGTACACAAATAAAAGAGATAACAAAGTTCTAAGCCTGCTTCACTGGAGGCAAAATATCAACTGTTTCTTCTGCATCATTGACGCCACTTAAAACATCTGCAGTACAGTGTGAGGCTTTCATTGTTAACAGCATTGAATAGATTACTTAAGGGAGTGTTTGCTCCTCCAAACTAGTTCAAATTTCTACCCACTGCCCATATGTGTAATTTATGGCATGAGTTGATTGAAGTTACGAGGAATCTTAGTAGTTCAGTTAGTTAACTATCCAAACTTTTACCTTGTTGATGAAAGTTACGGTTGATGTTTGCCTCTCACCAAATAGAGTCAGGGTATCCAACAAAGAAAGCTTTTGAACATATGATTTTAAATAGATAAAATTATCGTCCAATACTTTTGGGTCATCTCGTCAAATATACTTGGAGGATCTCATGCCCTTAATGGTAATATGGTATCATAATTTGGGTTCAAACTCTCCTAAAAATTCAGACTCTGTTATCCTTAAAAGAAATTAATATCAAAAGCATGTGTTTTTCTCATTGTGATAACGCTCAAATCACTCCTCAAAATCAATTAAAAGAGTAAGTTATCGTCGTTAATAAAAATACTCAACTAAGAGTGGGGGTTGAATTCCACAAGGATTATAATTTAATGACAATTGAAAGAGATACTAGTTTGAATCTAAATATACATGGTACAAGATTATTAAATAGAAGACAATTTTTATAACAAAACTCCTAACGGGGGCAAAGACAATATCAATCAAGGGATGTATGGGAATTAGAAAAACTTGAGGTTCAATTAACACTCAACGATCCATTGCAATTCAATTCAAGTTCATTGACTAATAGATATGCTAGGTCATCTTAATTCAACCCTTATCTCCTTCCGGTCTCAAAGGATTATATTGTGATATCTCCTTTCGGTCTCAATCACTTTCGATCTCAATCACATCAATACAAAACAACCCACTACCTTAACTTAGACCTCCCTTTCGAGGAAGCCTTGCACTCAACAATGAAACCCTAAACCTACTCCTTTCGGACAAAGTCAAAATGCAATTATCAATCTAATTCTCCACTTCACGAGCTCTATTTTTAAGCAACCCACGAAGATTGGAAGTTAAGGTTGAGCGTGCACTCCAAACCCATAAATCAAACATGAAAACTAGATTGAACCCATTCCATGAAATCAGGCAGGGAAACAAGGAATCACAAAAGCAATAAATCAAATACCCAAATAATTTTGTCTATTTCTAGCACTAAAAGCCTCAATATCATACAAGTAATTGCACCCACATTTCTAGCAATTAAGAACAAGAAATTGAAAGAAGGGTAAAATAAATTTACTAATATAGAACACAATCTCCAAATCCACAAATGAAATGTGAGGCAACTTGCCTTCAATGTCTCAACTCCTTGATCAAGAACACTAAAATATCTACTTTTTAGATGTATTTATCTCTCTAAAATCTTCTCTCTCTAACAATTTCTGGATTCTTTAACAATGCTCCACTCTAACCCTATTTTCTGAATTTGGGTCAAATTCTTGAGAATTATTCATTTTGCCTAACTAAACTACCAGGCACTGGCAACCTGCAGACTTACAAGTGTTACCACCTTATTTTTCGTTGCACTTTTTAAAAATTTTCTAATTTTTTTTTATTTTTTTTTTGTCTTTTTAGCTCTGAACTCGTAATATTAGTACATATGGAACAAATGTATGTTTATTCAGGTAGTTTGAAAAAAAAAAAAACTGTGCAAATAAGATTCCAATTTTACTTTGAATTGAATTAGAACTCTGTTCACTGAATTTTTGGGGTTTCTTGTTAGGTTATTTATATACGGCGGCTGGGATCGGAACTGCTGCATCCGATTTCTCGATGGCGCAAGAGTTGGCTGATTGGTCGGAACTTCAATATGATCTGCTTGTTCTAATTGCTAGGCGTTTGAATCTGATTGAAGACTACCTAAATTTTGGCAGTGTCTGCAAATCGTGGCACTCTGTGCCCACCAAGACCAATTTTAACAATAACCTCTCTAAAGCTCCTTGGCTGATGCTAGCGGAGGAAGACGGAAATTCCATTCGAAAATTCTTCAGCCTCTATAATGGCATGATTTTGAACAAGAGGATTCCCAAAGCCATCAGAAAACGGTGTCTGGAGTCTATGGGTTGGCTTATCATGGTAGGAAATATAGAGGGTGAAATTAGTATGCTACATCCCTTTTCTGGTGTTCAAATTGAATTGCCCCATCAAAATACCACCGTAGATTACGAAAATCATCGGACTGGCTTGCTGATGTTCTTTATTCACAAGGCAGTTTTGTCAGCTAGTCCTTGTCATACATCCGACTACAAGGAAACGCGAGGTTTCTAAGTTTGTGGAGACCAGGAGATATTACATGGACTAGAGTTACATTGCAAGCAACCGATGGCATGTGTGGTCCTTTTATTGATTTGGTATATTTAAATGGCCAAATTTATGCCTTGGAATATCCCGGCAATCTCCTTGTATTTGATGTTGTTGATGTTGTTGTCTCTCAACCCACTAAATATCATATGGTAGCGCAGATACCACTTCAATATCGTCGAGAACAGTTATACATCCTAGAATCACTAGGATCATTATTTGTAATTTTGCGATATGGTGTTCAGTTAAGGTTACCCAAAGATGATTGCGACAGGATATCATTAACCCAATAGCAGATGCGAGAAGAGTACAACATGATGAGCACACATATGGGACAACAAATTTTCGAGTTTTTCAAGTCGATTTAGCTGCTGGTAAAATGGCTGAAACCAGGGAATTAGGGGACAGGGCATTTTTTGTGGGTTATAATGCTTCTATTTCAGTCCAAGCTTGTCAATTTCCAGGAATCAAGCCCAATCATATTTATTTCACAGACGATTATTTTGTATCAGACCTAGCGTATAAAGAAGGAGGAGGGTTGGACATGGGGGTGTTCAACTTAGCAGATGGCAGCATTCAGCCACATTACAATTGTGGGGTCTATCCTCATATACCAAACTTTGAATTGTTTTCTGTCAATTTCAAAGTTTGGCAGAGTTGGTAAAGAAAAATATTGTTCTTTCTTTAATTTCAAAGTTTGGCAATAGTTGGTAAAGAAAATATTGTTCTTTCTTTAATTTCAAAGTTTGGCAAGAGTTGGTAAGCTAACATATTTGGAGTTCTCTATAAAAGCGAGGACAATTCTTCATTAAAAGAAGAGTGAGTCATCACAGAAGAAAATAATCTGTGAGGAAAAAATAGAGAGTGCGAGCGATATTGTAGTGAGGTGGAAAAATCAAAAGAGGGTTATTTCTTTTGAGTGTGTAGTGGTCTTTGGAGTTTTACTCAGACCTACAAGTGTAAAAATCCTTATTATAGTGATATTCATTGCTCCTCTCGGGTCGTGGTTTTTTCCTTATTTAGGAGGGTTTCCATGTAAAATCTTGGTGTCATTATTTCTCTTTTTATTCTCGTTGATTAACCGTATTGTTGTGTTCCGCTTTTATTGCTTTTATCACCGCAAATATTATTTCTGTTACGAGTTTATTCCCAACAACAATGGTGTTTCCCTCAGTCGTTTTTGTCCTCCAACTTGGGTAACACCAACTCCGTATTGAGTATCTTTGTTCTTTTATTTATGTTTGCTCTTTCCTCCTCTTGATGAAATCAAACCATTATACTTATTCAAGTATTAACTATATTTTCGAACTGGTAGAGTTATCCTAGTCACTTCTTCGATTTGGTTGTACTTTTAGATTGATTAATGATACCACCAAATTCATTATATTCGAAATACGCAAAAGTTATGTATTCGATGCATATCTGCTTTTTTTTTCTTGATATGTAGTAGAAACCTGAAATATGGATAAATATTATGACCTATGGATGATTTCACCATGTTCCTAACATTTGTATGTGAATGAATAAAAGTATCCAGACATCATAAGGCATCCAATATGCATATTGTTCTGCTATATTTGCAATAAATTACATATGGATAATGAGTTGTATCAACTAAGTCTTGTTCTTTTTATTTGTTCTAGTTTGAGTGTAGTTTTAAAGGTACTCAAATATTAATCTCTAAGATATTATTTTTCTTCGGTTTCTACTTAGGTCAATAGAAAAAATCATTAATTTCGATAAGATAATATATTTTTTTGAAGATTCATATATATAAATACATGGTCTCATTAATATTCTAAATTAATAATTTTTTAAAAGTTTAAGACAATTTTCTAAATTAATAATTTTTTAAAAGTTTAAGACAATTTAGTGAAATATGATTCTGTTGTGTTTTATTTTTTGTTAAAATTCAAATCTAGTTGAAGGTCATCACTAACTTATTTTATTGCATCCAAAACTTCTAGTAGTGTCTTTTTGAAATGCACCATAAAATTGCGAAGAGTTCTAGATGCAATAAGAAGAATTTGAATGAACCCAATTGTGAAAACGTCATTCACGAACTTGAGGTCATATGATTAATGATCTTGGTTACCACAATAAAATGGACGCCAAAATAATTTGCTATTGTCTCTTGCTGAATATTTGTCATCCAAGTCGGCATTACAAAATTGATATCATCCAAAACATTGATCTTTCCAATAGATCATTTAACAAAAATTTATATTACAATGTTTCATACACATACGTTGTACTTTATGTATAATTAATTTTTTTCATGTGAATTCAATAAATATGATACATAATTTAGTACAAGACAATGATTTTGACATATTCATTGTACTATATGTATAAAAAAATTGTTTTTATGTGAATTAAGTAAATATGATATATAAATTAGTAAAGATATAATAATTTCGATGTAATCAAAATTGAATCTCAAAACGCTCTTTAAATTATGATGGTCTTGAAAAAAAAACTCATTTTTCTTACCATCTGCTTCTTTCTGCAGCTTGATGACGTTTGAAGAACTTCTTTCATGGCTCTTTTCCTCTCAATCATAGTAACAAGTTGCTCGAGATGCGGTGAAATGCTTCAAGCATCGAGTCATGGTCGAGCAATTTGGGTCATTAGGGGTGTTTATGAACATTTGTTAGCATTTTCATCACTAGTGTATACATTTTTTTTTTTGTGCGAAGCCAATATTAGAATCCTAACTAAATTTGAATCACACTAGTGTAGACATTAGTTGTTATAAGTTACAAACAAATATTATTGGGAATTTGGAATTCAATGTAGGAAGTGGTAAAACTCATTTATTAATTTAGGGTTTACAAATTTGGAGAAAATTTATACAAAGTCCACTAAAAGTGTAAAACAAATCAAAAGTAACATATGAAGTTTTTACTTAAAAACAAAATATAAAAACTTGAGGTAAGTTTTAAAATTTTAAAACAAGTTGATGATTATATTTCCCAAAAATATATTTGAAAGATTTCAAAATTTAAAAATCAATCTTTTAAAAATTAGATAATTCTCGTGATCAAATTGTAAATCAATCGAGAAATGCGGATTAAATTAGTAAGAAGATGGAAAAAAAACATACAAAGAGATATGTTATATCACCACAATTCATTTATTTCAATTATATATAGAAAAATTGAAACACGTGTCTCCGCTGTGATTTTGGTTGCTGTGACTGGAGTCTCCAGTTATGTCTCCTCCAGTTCCGTTTGTACCTTTCGTCCTACCTATTCTTATTTTCATTGCTTACTCCACATGACAAAATTACTAATTAAAAATTGATAATACATGTAATGGGATCATAAAATAATTATTAAATTCTAAATTGTTATTGTTGTTCATCAATGGCTCAAGAGAGAATTATTACTAAAATTATTAGATTCCAAATTATTATTATTGTTATTAAGAGAATTATTAGTAGAATATATCATCATGAGCTTGATCAATTGTGTTTTACTTCTTAATCTAATATAATTTTAACATTGATTAAACATTTGTTGTCTATGTGGCTTTGTTCCCAATCTTGTTTTAAACTTAAATTTTATTTTCCCTTTTCAACTTTTTTTTTGGATTTGATTTGTTCTTAGGTTTAGATTTATTAAATTCACATAGTAATATTGTTATTTTTATAACTAAGGATTATTTTTAGTTATTAATAAGATATTAGCCATGTGTTTGCAATATATTATCTTAGATGTTTATTGTTGCAAGAATATTATTTATTAATAGGAAGATTTCAATTGCTTAATTCAAAATTTTAAAATATTTCTGATAAAATGTAGATGTTTTATTTATTTATTTTAATAATTTTCAATATGCAACTATTATACATATGCATTTGTATATCTGGTTAGCGAGATTGAGAGACAAATAAGATTGGGAAAGGGAGGAGAGAGGTGAGCGAGACAGAGCAGTAATTCGAATAATTCACATCTCATTTGTATAATTCGCGTGTTTTCGTATAATTGAGTAATATAAAGTCCGAAATTATACAAATATAATAAGACTCAAAATAACGAATTGATACAAACATAAACATATGAACTTTAAACAGTTACACAAATTACATTATATGAATTATATTATACAAAATCTGAAAACTACATGTTATACAAACTTTAAAAAGTTATACACATAATTTTAAATGTATATGGTGATAAAACTGAAAAATCAAAGGAAAACATAGTCATATACGAATACAAATCAAACGAAGAATTATTAGTTGTGAATTATACAAAAAAAAAAATACTATAAAAATGTGGCTAATTATACATACTCGAAGTCAGCCCACACAATTAATGGTTAATGTTAGTTGTGAGTGGTAATTATAACAAACTATAGCTATGATGACTAATAAGTAGTATAGACTTGCTTAACCGCGTAATTTTTTCCTTTTTAATATATACTCCCTCCGTTCAACAATAGTTGTCCACTATTGACTTGACACACCTCTTAAGAAATTATAAATAGAAGGGTAATTTAATAAAGGGAAAATTTTCAAAATGTCAATATTTTAACATTTAAGAGGGCTCATTAGCAAACTTTCAATATTTAGTAGAAATGTCAAATTTTACTTTGTTATGTATCTTATTTATGTTTTTATTATTTATTTTTATTTAAAGAATATAATTAGTTAATAACAAAAGGGAGAAAATCAAGGGAGAGAATATTTCAGAAAAAAGGTAAGGATCACTTAATTTTCTCATCAGTTACATTTTCAAAGAAAACTTAAACTTTGTTCTTTTTTTTTTCTCCAGAATTTTTACCTTTTAAAATTGTATTCATTCCAAAATATATTCTATTTATATTCATTATAGTTTTTTATTAGTTTGTATTCATTCCAAATGTATCTATATAGTTATTTAAAAAATATATTTGTATTCATATTTTTTTCCCTCTGTAATTATTTTTTTCTTCAAAAATCTTGTATTTCGTATTCATTTCAATATGTATTTTATTTGTATTTCTATTTATTCTAGTTTTTATTTAGAATTTTTTATAATAATATATAAAATACAACAAAATAGTATGATGAAAAAGTGAGAATGAAATATAAAATTGAAAAGAAATAATTGAATATTTGGTGTAATCATTCTTAAATAAAATACATAACTAGTTGACATACCTTTAGAATAAATACAAATTAGAAAAAAATGTCAAATTCATAAACTATGCAACATAATTTTTGAATGAATACAAATATTAATTGTATACATACGATTTTAAATACAAATTGAGTAAGGATATAAAATTCTGAAATTTTTATATATATATATATTAAAAAAAAAGAAACTAATAGGATTTTGTTCTTCATGTAAATAATATACATATCTAGTTAGTATACATTTGGGATGGATTCAATTAGGAACAAATACAAGATTCATAACTATACAACATGAGATTTTGAATGAATACAATTACTAATAGCATACATACTAATTTGAATATTAATTGAGAAAGAATACAAAATTCTAAGAAAAAACTATAAATACAAATACATAAAATTTCATAGCATACAATACAAATCCAACAAAAGTTCATTAATAAAATCTAAAATATCATAGTCATGTAAAATGTATTCATAAATTATTGAATATCTACAAATGTGAAAAAATATAAAGGGAATGAATAAAAAATGATACATTATCAAAATTAACAAAAATTGTCCCCAAAATACAATAATAAAATAACAACTGAATACAAAATACAAACTAATAAATATTGCACAATGTACATAACAAGAAATTTACAAATATATTCAGTACACATTGTTGAACAAATTGTTCTTTAACTTCAACTCAACATGCAAAAATCTAAACATTTAAAAAATATTTAAATACCTCTTCATCAACAATTTGGTCTTCTCCGTCATTTTCTTGTACCCTACGAGTTACATTTTCAATCTGAATTTGATGAAGACTTTGTTCTTGTCGTCTCTCTTTCCTAATTTTAGAAGCAGATTTTACAATATCCGTTATTTCTTGAGTAATACATAGATTAAATGATGGAAAATCACTAGAAACCATTTTACTAAGATGAATAGTGTCTCTTAGAATCATTTATTGAAGAGTGTTTTATAGTTCTAAACGAGAATTATCCTACTTTCACCAATGATTTAAACAACAATAAAATTAAAAAATAAATCTAAATTGATAACGATGAAAATACCTTAATTAGAGGAATTTGTGTGAATCCAGATTTTGAAGATAAAAAAAATATTTCGGTAGAAGATAATAAGAAAATTGGGGTTGAAGAGAAGAAGGATTTGAAGGTTGAATAGGAATATGAATAGAAAAATATGGAGCGAGAGAATTTTATTTTTTTTACTTATGGGAAGAGAGAGATATGGGGAAAATTTGCAGTTTTTTTTTTTTTAAAATTAAAATAATTTGGAAAAAGTGAACTATGGATATACATGGAAATGTAAGTAAATTATTTTTTTAGGAGATAAAATAGGGGTTTAATTAGGATATATATTCTTTTTCAAAATAATGACATTTTTGACATTTTAACTAATATTTTTAAAGTAGTGAGTTTTTTACTAATTAAGTTGTTAATTTTGACTAGTTTGCTAATTTTTCCTTTAATAAATCACCCTTTGAATATAATAAATACAATGACTTGAAAAATATAATAGAAAAATGACTATAATTAATTAATGATAAGGCTAAATTAGGAACTAAGTATAACATTATTCATTAATTTCATAAAATGGACAAGTATTGTTGGACATCCCAAATAATTTAGTGGACAATTATTATTGAGCGAAGGGAGTATAAATAAAAAAGAATCTTAGTTCCACCTACTTATCTCCCTTGGAATTCAGGAATTTACTTTTATATTTAACTTCGTACGTTCAATTTTTATATTCTTATTTTATTTTTACATTTAAACTCGCTTCTTCAGCTTTTGTGTCCTTTCAGACTATTATGTTGCTCCAGTTGTGATTCTTTAGAACTATCTATAAAATCAAGGCAGCTCATACATGTTGTATCTTCTTTATCGTGATAAATTCCATTCTTGGTTTATGTAGAACTTCACCAACATTCACTATAATATCTATCTTTAAAGGTAGTACTTTGTATGCACTGAGTAAAATATCTAGGGTATAACAGCCTGCAAATCATATAAGAAATATAAATTACACTATACTACATAACAAACTCAACTAAAATGACATTGAGAAGAGATCAAGATGACCATCCTCCACCTTTTTAGGTGTTCATTTGACACCATTCATTAAATTAAATAACAATAATTAGCTAAGTGACTGAAGTGTCAGAAACTGGTAATACTCCATAAAGAAACTATCTTTATATTAATTAAACTAATCAGATTTAATCATTTCATTAACCACTCAGATTAACATATCATAGATGAGGACAACCTTTTAGCAAGATTTCTAATTAAATTATTATTTAGTGATTGGCTTTTTGCGTAACCACGAAGATAGTGTACATAATTACCTCTTTAAAGTCTAAAGCACTTGAAAAAACATGTTTTTAAGTGCCGTTAAAAACTTGAAAACCTTTATTTCTTCTTGTAAGGAGTATATATAAAAGAACATTGTTTATTTATTTATTTAATACAACATTTTATCTTGAAAGAATATATCTCTTCATTCCACTTAAAAATATGTACTATATACATTACTTTTTTCGAAGATATTATTTAATAGTGATCTAAAAAACATAAATGAATCTTGCCACTATATAGGCTGGTGAAGAAATTCAATGCAATAGCCCTATACTAGTAGTTTAGGAGATTAACCAGTTTTTCGTAGTGAAATCAATATTCTTTTTCAATCGCAATTTAATTTTATTGAAAATTTTCATGAGATAAATGAACTCTTTTATTATTGCGATCTAGCGTTGGTTTGTTTTTTTAGAATTTTTCATGAGATAAATGAAATTTTCATGAAATGTTAGAAAAACTGAAAAAGAATAGTTACCAAAGGTTCTTTTCACAGATGCTATATAATTCCACTATCGAAAAGCTGCAAGAGAAAAAATTAATTGTTTGGACAAACTTTAATATTGGGTTATTTAGAAAATAGATTTTTTTAAAAAGCAGTTTTGTTGAGAAACAGTTAAATATTTAATAAATAAATTTTAAAAACACTTTTAAGCAATAATTAAAGTTTCATCAAGTTTTTCTTTTTTTATAAGTGCTTCTAAACAGAAATATATTTTTCTCAAAGTTCTTTTAAAAAAAAGTACTTATAGAAAAAACCTATTTTATTTAGCTTTTAAAAAATAGTTCCTACTACTCTTCCCAATACTTATTTTCTCCCAAAAAATTTTGGGCACTTTCATATATAGCAAATAAAAAATTCATATTTGTATGCTATAGCAAAGTTTGCATAATTGCGCTCCATAGCAAACATAGAAATTGTAAAATTCGCTATACATATACAGTTGAAGCGAATTGTATAAAATGAACTGTATAAAACGAGAAAGAGAAAGACACTTGGGCAGAGAATTGTATAAAAACGAATTGTATGATTATAAGTGTATAGAACGATTATATACAATTTGAATTTGTATAAAATGAGAAAGAGAGAAAGACAAAAGAGACTTGGGCAGGGAATATATAATTGAATCGAATTGTATAAAACGAGAAAGAGAGAAATTAGATACAATTTGAATTTGTATAAAACGAGAAAAAGAGAAAGGCAAAAGAAACTGGGCAGGAGAGTATTTTTATTGTATAATTATAAGTGTATAGGACGAAAATATATGTACTTGCATGTGTATATACAATTTTCTCACGCTTTATACAAACAGAAACGCAATTTATACATTTCGCTTATGTTTGTATAAGTGAGAAAGGCGAGGGTGGCGAGCGAGATTTGGGAGAGCGGCGAGCGAGATCTGGAAGAGGGGAACAAAAATATATGTATTTATACAATTTCCTCTGCTTTATACAAATAGAAACAATTTTTATACACTTGTGTTTGTATAAAAAGTGAGGAAGCGAGCGAGAGATTGGAGCGAGAATGGGAGAGTGGCGAGCGAGATTTTTAAGAGAGAGGCGACTGGCAAATTTTGGCAAACGTTTGCTATGGAGCACAATTAAATCAAACCCTAGCTACTCCATTTATTTTAGGTTATTAGTTTGCTATTATATACAATTAACCCAAAAATTTACGAAACACCTTACTTTTAAAAAATAAGCATTTTTTTTATATTTTTTTTGAACAAAAACATACTAGTTAAAAATCCAATTCGATCGAAAAGTCAATTCTGTACACAAAGCTCGATTTTGATTGATTTTTTTTTCATTTGGTGTTTGGTATTCATATTGAATCTCGACTAAATTCGAATTTGTGTTGAAAAGGGGATAAAGCTCTCTATAACGAAGGTGACTCTTGTATATAAGGAGAATCGAACACGAGACTTCTTGATTAAGGATAAAGAAATACTTACCACGACAATCGTTTTTGATCGATTTCGAAAACTTTATACTGCACCAACCCCTGTTGATAGAATTTCGATGTCTTAAATTAGTTATAATGGTAAGACGACAAAATACTAGTAGTGGGTAGTGGCTAAGATCAAAATTTGTCCTTGTTGATGAGTTAGTTATTATTAGATATATATATATATATATATATATATATATATATGATACAGAAAAAAGTGGGGAACAACTGTTAATTTCAGAGAAATGAGGACATTACCATGTTTGGTAAAATAACCCAAAAATAGTAGTACAACTCTTTTCATACACTTGGACTGATGTTACAATTTATGCCCATATTTGTAAAATATAATGTCAGCTAACATGTGAAATCTGGACACTATCATTTACTACTCATATCATAATGCAAAAATTTTCCTAAACTTTATAATACTACAAAATTCATTGTATTCAAACTATGATCATTCTTTCTAGTTTAATATTTATGTCATATGAAACCAAGTGTTGTAGTTTGTTTCCATTTCAACACAAAAAGTTGTATTTTTCATTTCCCTTTTGTCAAGCTTAGTGTATTTTTTATTTTACTACGTAGAAGAAGAAACTATATGTCGCTTAAGCAAATTGAATTTGTATGTGGGGTTCTACCTCGGCCTCTCACTTTATAAGCTATTATTGATTGAATGATAAGTGAACTGAAATTAAGATAGATTAAAATGACTTCAGTTCAAATAATTTGAGTTAATAGTTACTTTAGTTGAGCTAAAAGGATTATATATAAAAGTTCTAATTAATTTTTTCTTTTCATAATTTGATCATGTCAAATTTGATGCTCTAGTCCTTCGGGATGCTCAGTTGGTTTGGAGGGTAGTTATCCACACGGATGATCCGGGATCGATTTCCCTCAATGCCTTCTGAGTCGAACCTGTCGTATAGGGCTTGTCTAGTGCGATTTACATTCCCTGTGTGATTTGCAGTGTGTGATTTGCATGCTATTACACGCTGGGAAGTTTACCCAGCGTGCACGCTCACCCAAAGAAAGAAGCCGTGACAGAGATTATAGCGACTGCGGGTTATCCTGGAATTTCAAAAAAAATTAATACTCTATAAACCGTTATTATGTCGAAGTAAAAAAATTATAAGCTTTTTTAAAATATTGACTCACTATGTAGTACACCTAGCTAATAATTGAAACTGACATAAATGGTTAATAATGTATACAGTATTTTTTTATATATTTAACTAGCAAACATAATTTGCCAAACCAAAAAATTATAAATATTTTTTTTTCTTTTTTAACAACTCTTTGATGTTGATTTTGCATATTATAACAACGCCAAATGAACAAATATTTTAACAAGTTTAAAATTATATACTTTAAATTTGGTATTGAATCAAATCAGATAAATTAAAATGGGGCAATAAGAAAGGGAACAAAGCATTAAATAACGGAGAGAAACGGGAAACACCCTCTTATAAAAAAAAAAAAAAAGAGAGTTCCCTGGAGAAAAGGTAAAGAGCGTTACGCGTGCGAACAACACTTACACGTTCACAAACGGCCGTTACCGGTGAACATCCCGTCACTTTCTTGCTCCGCCGTTACTGGTCCCACCCACCGCCACCATCACCTCTTTTCCTTTAAATGTCCTTCGAATTATTTTCTTTATTATAATAAATTCAACTATTATTAATCAATCCAACACACACACAAAAAAACAAAACACAAATATTTTCTTCTTTTTTTCATTTTTTTATTTATCACTAGCGTCGAATATTTTTATTAAAATTTGCTATTCCTATAAAATTTGATTAAGAGTGAAACAATTGCATGATATCGTGTCGAAACCAGCCACTATCAATTCATCTCCTTTTGCAAATTTCAATTTATCTGTCTCTCTGAGAGAAATGAGAATAAAATAGCGAGTGAGTAAGAGAGAAAGAGAACAGCTGTCTGTTTCTGAGATTCGAAGCGGAAGGGTCCTCAAAGCAAAATTGTCCTTGCCCACTGAAACTTGATAAATACATATGCTGTTTACTGCTTTACATTGATTAGTTTCATGGGTTTCTAACTAATTCATTCCTCTCCACTTTGTTTTTTTTTCCTTTTGCAAAACTCAGTAAGTTTATCTCTTGCTTCCATTTTTATATGTTGAACTTTCTGGGTTCCAATTTTTTTGCTATTGTTTCTGTATGAAGTTTTGTTGTTTCTGCAAGTAGGCTTGAAAACCAAGAAATTCCCCTGATTTTTTTCCTGTTTCATGAATTGCTGTTAGGTCTAGTTTCTGCTTTCTAGATAGAATCATTTGCTTTATAGTTTCAATTGAGTAAGATGGGTTTATTTTCCTTGATATAACTGTGGAACCTTATCTATCAGGATAAGGATAATTTGCGTCCACTTTTAAAGTTTAAACCCTTCTTACTTTGAGATTTCAAGTTAAATTTATTCACAAAAATCTAGTTTTTATTCTAAATTGAAGGGGAAAAAGTGCTTAGGTTATTAATCAATGTTCACAACTTTCAAAGTAAGGATTTTTTTTATCCTAACCGTTGTTGTTTTCTTGTAATTTTAAAAATTGATTGGAGCCTGCTGGCGGCTGATAATTTGGCTTGAATAATTAGCGTGTAAGAAGATCAAATAAGGTTTCATCCTTTAGTTGGGAGATCTCTTTAGTTGGATGTTTCAAGTTGTGAGAACTTTCAAATACTTCCACAAACTGTGAAATGGGAAAGTGTTTTAACCAGAGAATGTCTTAATTTACAACTTTATGTTGATAAATACATCATCTTTTCTGTGTTATATGCTTGCATTGTGTTGAGTTAAATAGCTCTGAGTCATGGAGGATATATGTTGCCTGAATTCAATCTGTTGATAATCCAAAGCAAGAAAGTAGTTACATTGAGAAAAAAAGAGGCAAATAGGGAGGAGGAAGTTTATTTGGTGTGGAATATATTTGCCAAAGTAGGTAAAAGCTTCTCATGGAAGCATCCTGCATCACATGTTTGGAAAAATTTCCCATTGAAACTGTTTGTAGCGGTTACAAGTGTTTACACAATAAGAGAACTCATGAAAAGTGGGTTATGTTTTCTGTCTTTCTTTCTTAATAAATCCAAACTCATCCATGGTGGTAATTCTTTTTCCCTTTTCTCTTCCCACAGAATCCCCTAATTAGATGTCCTAAAGGAGTAAAACCTGCTGTTTCTCTGCCCTTGCATTTTGTAGTGTTATGGCCTAAAGTTATACTAGATTTTAAGTGACCAGGAACTCCAGTAGTGATGTCTAAGCTCATTAATAATTGTTTTTGTGAACAATTTTGAATCGACTTTCACCTATTTTTCTTTGTTTGAAGGACCATAACTCTTTTGGTTTTACTTCCCATGTTTTTATGTTGATCACTTATTATATATCTGTAGGAATACTATATGCTTGCTTTGTCTAGTGTTTGGAGACATTAAAGCTTACTGTTCAGTCAGTTGATGTTTGCACTCTATTGAAAGATGTTGTGCTTGTAGATGTGGTATTCTTACTGGAATATCTACAAAATTTAAATTCTAATCTGATTATTTCGCATAATTTTTTAAGGACATTATCTTTGGCTTTGGTTTTGCAGGTTAGGTGTGATTATCCGACCCCTGTGCATATCAAGCGCCATGTTGGAGGAATCATATCATGTTTCAAGGGACTTGCCTTGTCCGTGCGAGCAAGCGAGCAAGTGGATATACTATGCTTTCCAAGTTATTGAACACTCAAAGGGAAAGCGTCCTTTGGAGGATGTCGCAGACATTGGTTTGAGAAAGTCATCCAAGCTGCTTGATGCCCAAGAGAAGGACGAAGCTGTGCAGTGCCTTCACGATCTTTCACTCTGTCAAGAAGAACACTCAGATAAGCAGCATGATAGCGGCACTCACTCTGATTCAAGCTCTTTAATCCACCAAATTGGGCGAGATCTTTCAGTAAATTGCCTGCTTCATTGCTCAAGGTCAGATTATGGGTCAATTGCTTCATTGAACCAGAGCTTTAGGTCTTTAATTCAGAGTGGAGAACTGTATAGGCTGAGGAGACAGATGGGTATTGTAGAACATTGGGTTTATTTCTCTTGCAACCTCCTTGAGTGGGAGGCCTTTGATCCCATTCGCTCTAGGTGGATGCATTTGCCAGCGATGACATCAAATGAATGCTTCATGTGTTCTGACAAGGAATCACTGGCAGTTGGTACTGAACTTCTTGTATTTGGAAAGGAAATAGAGTCCCATGTCATCTACAAATACAGCATCCTGACCAACTCATGGTCATCGGGTATGAAGACAAACACACCTAGGTGCCTCTTTGGATCTGGAAGCCTCGGGGAAATTGCAATTGTAGCAGGCGGTTGTGACTCAAGGGGCAATATACTAAGCTCTGCTGAGCTTTATAATTCCGAAACAGGAACATGGGAGACTCTGCCAAGCATGAATAAACCAAGAAAATTGTGTTCTGGAGTATTCTTGGATGGGAAGTTCCATATAATTGGAGGCGTTGGTGTTGGCAATTCAAATGTACTTGCTTGTGGCGAAGTGTATGATTTTAAAGCAAGGTCTTGGACAGAGGTACCTGATATGTTCCCAGCACGTAACAGAGGAGCTGGAGCTAATGATGCTCCTGCAATAGCTAAGGCACCTCCACTCTTAGCAGTTGTGAAGAATGAGTTGTATGCTGCTTATTATGCTGAAAATGAAGTTTGGAAATATGATAAACGAAGAAACTTATGGATTACTATAGGAAGATTGCCGGAACAGGCGACCTCTATGAATGGTTGGGGGCTGGCATTTAGGGCATGTGGAGATCAGCTCATAGTTATTGGAGGACCTAGGGCGTTAAATGGGCGATTTATTGAGATTAATTCTTGGGAACCTACAGAAGGTGCACCAAATTGGAATTTGTTAGGGAGAAAACATTCAGGAAGTTTTGTTTATAATTGTGCAGTGATGGGTTGCTGAGGTGTCTTATTTTGGATAGGAGTACCAAAATCTGTATGATCTCCTCTCTTCATATTGATTCTCAAATTCACTTGTTTACTTTTTGATCTTTTGGCTGCCTAATTGTATCATTGTCAATTGGTTAATGCGGAAAATTCATAATGTGTAGAAGTGATAAACAGCAATAAGTTGAAGCAGAGGTAAGGTTCTAGTTTGCCATGAAGATTTGAAATGACTGAAAACAGAATTGAATCAGTGTTGTAAATTGATAATATGAATTTCATATATATTTTCAGTTCTTTCTTCCGTGAAGCTATTCATTTTTGAGCTTATGTATTATATTTCCTCCTTTCTAGCATTATGCAATATAATGTGTTTTATGGTAGATATGTCTTATCATGTATTCTTATTGTTTGCCTTGTATTATGCTGCTCATAAAATGCCATAGTGGTTCTTCACTTCTGTCTCAGAATGGTGTCCCCACGAATGGTGTTAGAGCTGTTGTTAATGGGCATTTATATGCTATAATGTCACATGCACCTTTGAATTCTTATCCTGTGCTTTATGGTAGAGGTTGTCTATCATGTATTTTTTCTGGACAAAGTTATCTGATGCCTGCGATGGTGGGATGAGGGAGATGACACATATGTTATGGAATTAGTCAAGTGCGCAAGCTATTTATGTAATAAGAAAGTTTTTAAATAAGTGTTTGTAGACGCTTTGTAATGTGATCTTGTTTTTGGTGTTCTTTTTCTTTATCTACCGTACTGGCTGCTTCATTGAATGTTGTCTTCATTGAATGTTGTCTGTCTATATTCTATATAAGGAGCTGATTTGCATCCTTGTCTGGTAGTTGGCTAAGTGAGAAGCTGTGACCGAGCCCTGTTCAGTTGTGCCCTTGAATTGAAGTGATGAGGTCGGAATAACTCGAATCATGTTTTTTTTTTTTTTTTGTAAAAAAACCACCTCTGCAAATTCACGTCCCCTCAATAATAGTGAAGACAGTGAAGCATGCTGGATACAGGTTTTGTCGTTCCAAGTACCATTCTGTTAACTAGCAGAGATCTCATTTTGTTTTTTAGAGTACCTTTAATTTTGTGTGTCCCCTAAAACAAGCGTCCCTACACATTTAACATTTTTCCAAGAAAGGTTGAAATCTTTGTGCAGTCAGTTCCAACAGTGGTATTGAAAATGTTTTCAGAAACCAGCCCTACAATAACAGAAAAGAAATAAAATACAAGTTATAATATGAGGTAAGGGTGTCTTTCAAATAGTTCGATGTGAAACAATAACATATCTAGTATAATTCATGGGTAAAAGATTACAAAAATGCAAAAAATATTACATCCCTTATTCCCATAGCTCTCTATACATCCCGTCCATTAATTATGTTTTATAAAATAACTAAGCAATGCAAAAGCTACAAAAACTAAGAACATTGCCGGTCATACAGCAAGAACACATAAATATCACATAGCTTACAGCGACATACTATGAGAAATTAAAAAATACTACTTAACATTTCTCAATTTAATTATCTTACTTACACTTTTAGTATATTTTGAAATGAATCATTTTTTTTTATATTTGATAACTCTTCAATCTCAATATTTTATTGACATGTTTAAAATTATAAGATTTAGAAAATATTTTGATATATTACACATATTTTTAGTTTAGGATTGAATACTTTCTTAATTTCTTAAATTTTGTATATAGTATAAAGGGATTAATAGAATAATTTTATATTGGAATCTTGGTAAAATTTTGAACTACATTCAAATGAGAGAGAATAATTCAAGATTCCACATTGAAAAAAGGGAATCGTTTTGATGTGTTTTTAACACATATCTCGATAAAGTTGCCCTTCTGTTAAAAGCCCATTTCAGCATCCAAATTAAGGTTTATTCTGCAAGGGTTCTAACAATTTTGGTACCTGAATGATTTGCATTATTCTGGTATCGATCCTTTTATTAGTTGCTAAGCACATTTAACTTTTCATTAAATTAAATCTATATTTTTAGTCCCTAAAATTAGCAAAAGTTAAACATTTAACTAATTATTTATAAATAGTAGAAGAAAAAACATTATACAAGAAAAGATATCTTATATAACGGAAGTTAAATTATAACTTTTTTTTTCCTTCTACTATTAGTTTTATGGACTACAATTGCACATTTAGTTTAATCAAAAGTTATATGTGATTATTTGAACAGTACAGGTACTAAACTAGAGAAACACAATAAATCAGGGACCCAATCGTTAATTTCCCTTCCGCAAAAGCCAGAACTCCTTCGCAAAGAAAAGAGGGACATTCTCGCCGCTCTACTGTAATCGCCGACGACTAAGGTGCCGGAATAATCAGCAAGGCATCTTCTTGACCCGTTGGGTTGTGTTCCAGTTGACTTCAACTTCTTGTTAATTTCGTTTTCCGGCTGTTAATTGAGCGTAACTCCTGTAAGCTGTTGCGGAAATTAGCAGAATTTTGATACCTACTTGGCTTTTCTGTGATCTGTTGCACATTTCAATTCAATGAATTTCAAGTTTCAAATTCATTAACTGCTATTTGCATTGCAAGTTGACGATGGACCGGATAATTCAAACTCTGCCTCCGCCATCATCTCTGTCCGTTTCGGTCGTTTCTTTTCTCAACGCTAAGCTTAACGAAAAAGAAGACCTTGAACAGGCTCCGGCTCTTCTTTCTGAGCTCCGAACTCAGTGTCATGTCCTCGATCAAAGCCTTTCGGATCTCAATACACAGTTCCGGAACTATCTGATCAACCACGCTTCTCATTCGGATCGAACTGGTGCTCTTCTTCGCGATATAGATGCCAAATTAGGAGATCTTCAGTCAGCTTCTTGCTCTTCTTCACCAGGTACAATTTTTTTTAAAAAAATTTACTTGCCAATTTTTCCTTTATTGGTTTCCTTATGTGTAATTACTTATAAATATCCATCCTTTGTTTGCCAGATGGAGGATCAGGGAAGGTACTGGGAGAGGAGCTACCGGCATTGGCTAAGGAGGTTGCCAGGGTTAACACTGTGCGAACGTATGCAGGTGAGTTCACATGGGAAAACTTGTTATCTTGTCATTGTATATATAGCATGAGGGGATAAAATAGATGACCATATAATAACTACAATGAATTAGTAAATTCAGAGTTCAAGAAGGATGACATATATTGTAAATCTATTGGGGAGTGAAGCAATAATCTTTAGCTAAGTACGTCTGTGTGAGGAGATGTTTCAGTTTTAGTTCTTTTATTTAACTAGGTTTACATTGGAAAAATTTCCACATTGTTGGATGATTGGTTCAAGACCTTGTCACGATCTTCTATTTCTAGGCTATCAGCAGATCAAGCCAGCTTACGTTGCCAAGTCTCTAGAAATTATAGCCGTGACAAGACATTAAGACACATTTAGAATAGCAGAGTATCTAATATTTGTTGAATGCCAAAGTCTAAAGAGCAAAAGAAATTTATAAGAAAGAATTTCAGTTTGTCGAATTAGTCGAGGAGCGCGAACGCTAACCCGGACACCACGGTCATCAAAAAAAAGAAGAAGGAATTTTAGTTAATAGCTTTAGTTATCGAGATACTAAAACATAGCTGGCTATATTACCTGTTTTAGTGAGTGGAGGCCAACTTTTTTAATTCCATAGAAAAATACTAAGATAACATAGATTAGGTTACTCATTTATTATTTCAAAATATTTGGTGTTAGTGTTACCTACATTCAAAAGGTTATTCTTAGTACCACAACTGATTTGACCTCTTAAGAACTTGAAGTTTGGTGCACATGAATCAATACAGGTTCACATTAACATATGAAGATGAAGACTTAGGTAAATTACCTCAATAAAGAAAATCTAAACTAACAACAGACTCTTAGGAGAACTTGTGACTGATTTAACATACTCAATGAGGTAGGGCCTGAATTTATTATGATTCTGGTCCAACACATAGGAATTAGTAAGAAACTGTGGTAAAAGTGGTGGTATAGTACAGTTGCTTTCAGAAGTAATGTCTTCTCTATAGATTAAATATGAAATTTGATGCTCAAGTAGCAGGGAAACTAGATGTGCCATGCTACCAGTATTTGGTACTCTCTTTTCACGTTTAGTCAAGTCCATGAGGATATTGATGAAGAGTAAGTAGTTATTTTCCTACCTGAATGTGCTGATAACTAGGAGCACGGCTTATGAGTAAAAAGTTCAAATAGACTAATTGTGAGAACTACTATCTCTTTGAATTTATGTAGGTTTAGTGAAAAGTAGGACACAATAGAAGAAAAAGATCTATATTGGCGATACCAATTAGTTGGAAATATGTTTACTCATGTTAGTACATCTATTTTAGGTCCTATGCTCTCGTTGAGTCTCTTTTACTCCTTTCAAAGATTGATATGTCGGTAGAAAAAATAGAGAAATTTAGTTACTTCTTATTCCTAATTTCATTTTGTATAATACTGGCCTAAGTTGAGCGCTAATGAAGCGACATGGTTAGTGAGGATCCATATAGACAAAGTCAACTTGTTTGAAATTGTGTTAAGTTGTTATTGTCAGACTTATAGTGGAGATATTCAAAATTTTGGTCCTTCAAATTCGGAAGGACTCTCAAGTTGGAAATATTTACTATGAGAACAGTAACTGCCTTGAAGGTAAAAAATTTCACTAAAAGCTCTCTACGAGCTACTCAAACTTCTTAAGTTGTCCATCTGAACACTATATCCTTAACCATGAATACTTTTGTTTATTTATAGCTTCTCCCTGTCAAATTTCAGCAGTGCAACTTCTCAGCTTTATAAATCCTCTACATGACATGTTATATTATGGTTTGACTTCAATTCATTATAAATTTGGTCTAGTGATCAGTGAATTAGATAGAGAACCATGAGGTATCATTTGCAAATCTCAGGGAGGCAAAAATACTAGGTATATCTTAGCCTGTGATTGAAGTTTTTGAGGTAATGGCTGCCAGCTGAATATAGACCATGGTTTGAAACAGTTCTCATAGTGGAAGTGAAGATGCCTTCATTAGAATGAAATGGATCTTCATAGAGAGGAATGGATAGAGAGGTTCATGTAAATATATATATATATATATATATATATATATATATATATTACTGTCTTTTAACTTGTACCAGTTTTTGACTGGCCTTGTTATTTGGGGGGATAAAAAAAGCACCTCCGAAATCACTGCAAATACTTGGACATAGGTCTCTTAAAAGGTAAACGCTAGTATCTTTTTACACTGGATCATATCTGTAAAGGAACTTCATTTGTTTTTTTGGTCCAGAACATCAAGATATTTTTGTCATGTTTGTTTCAAGTTTCAACATTGTCCTCCCTAAAGGAGATATAGCAGCGCTTCTTTGGAATATTTGAGTTTTTTTTCTTCAACACTAGTGAGTGTTTTCTGGTGTCAAAATCAGAGGATTTTTTGTAGAAGGTAATGCTCTGCAAGCAATGTCATTTCTTAACTAGTTTAAACCTATATGCAAGTTTTTGCTGGGCTGCGTTCGTGGTCCCAAGATGATGGGTTTTATATTCAAAATGGCAGGCATATTCAATTTTTTAAAACCAGTAAAAACTAATGAGGGAATCATCAAGTTTAGCACATACATTTTTGTCTGTCAAGTTTTCCTCATATCTTAAGTTTAATAATATTTGAAAGGCTCGTTTACTAGTGCCATCGAAGTACAATGTTACTAAGCTTGACATATATTTAGTGGCACTCTGAACAAGTAACATATCTTGAGCAGATGATAAATATTTTGACCTGGTTGCCATATATGCCAGAGCAACAAGATATTTGCTCGTGTCTATTTCAAGTTTCAGCATTGTCCTTCCTAAAGGAGATATAGCAGCGCTTATTTGAAATACTTGAGTTATTATTTTTCCTTCTACACTTGGAGAGTTCTTTGCTGTCAAAAGTAGAGGATTTTGGTTAAAAGGCAATACCAGCTCTACAAGTGCTTTCATTTCTTATTGAGTTATTGCAAACCTAGTTGCTTATGTATGTTCTTGCTAGGCTCTGCATTCATGGTCCCAAGATTAAAAGCTTTATCTTTCAATATGAAATGGAGGGCATCTTCAACTTTTATTTTAAATCCTTAAAAGGTAATGAGGGAATCTTCAAGTTTGTCACACACCTTTTTGGTCTGACACGTTTTGCTCATAAACGTAAATTATATTTGGATAAGCTTGTGCGCCATTGATGTACAATGTCATTGAGCTTGACATATATTTAGTGGCACTTGGACAAGTAAATTTTTTTGAGGAAACAATAAAATTGTGACCTGGTTGCTACATGATGGATGGGCCTCGAATTCCTTGTAAGCTTTTCATGTTTTCCTAATTTATTGAGTTTGTTTTCAGTGATCTTCACCTATCTTTATTCTTCATAGAAGTGGGAATTCAGGTTAGATGGATTTAAACGATTTTACAAAATTTAGCATGATGGAAATTGTTATAGAGAACCTTTGTATTAGATAACCTAAACGGGCCAAAAAAAAAAAAGATTAATGAATAGTGAGGATTCTTGTTCTGATCACAGCTAGCCTGAGATTGGGGGGGTAGTTGTTGATCTGGTGTATACTTGTAGAGATATGGTTTCTTACAGATCATGGGGCAGCATGCCCATGTTCAATCGTATTTAATCTGATTATAGTCAACATCAGTCGTTTTGTGCCTAACAAGTTTGGTGATCTCTTACTCATTTTGATCTGGAAATATGTCATTCTAACCACCTCTTTATTGTAATTTCCAGAGACAGCATTGAAGCTTGATACTTTGGTTGGTGACATCGAAGATGCTGTCTCGTCCACGGTGAAGAGAACTTTAAGGAGAGAACCATCGACAAAAAGTTCAGAAGTTAGTGTCCTTTTGGAACAGAATTAATATTGTTTAACAATTCTGTTCATATCCTTCTCTAATTTCTCATGTTTTCCAGGAGATGCGGAGTGTTGCCATCAGAACACTGAAGTTAACTGAAGAGACACTAAGATTAGTAGCAAAAACACATCCTCAGTGGTCACGACTTGTGTCAGCAGTTGATCATAGAGTTGATCGATCTCTAGCCATTTTAAGACCTCAGGCCATTGCAGATCACAGATCCCTTCTGACTTCCCTTGGCTGGCCACCACCTCTGTCCACTTTAAATTCCTCAGGCCCAGAGTCAAAGCGGTCAACTGATGCCCAGAGCCCACTTTTCACAATGAAAGGGGACCTTAAACAGCAATATTGTGATAGTTTTCTAGCATTGTGCAGTCTGCAGGAACTGCAGCGCCAAAGAAAATCTCGTCAACTTGAAGGACAGAATAGAGAAATTGCCTTGCACCAGCCACTTTGGGCCATTGAAGAGCTTGTTAATCCTATATCAGTTGCATCTCAGCGCCACTTCTCCAAATGGGTTGATAAACCAGAGTACATATTTGCCCTTGTATACAAGGTGACCCGGGATTATGTTGATTCAATGGACGAGTTACTGCAGCCACTGGTGGATGAGGCAATGCTGTCAGGTTACAGTTGCAGAGAAGAATGGATCTCAGCTATGGTTACTTCTCTATCGACATACTTGGCAAAAGAAATATTCCCCATGTATGTTAGTCAGCTGGACAAAGAGAGCACAAGTGAAAAGCACTTGCAGGCTAGAATATCCTGGCTCCATTTTATTGATCAGATGATAGCATTTGATAAGCGAGTTCAGTCTCTTGCTTCACACTCGGGTATCTTGCTTTCTTTGCAGGAAGATGCAAAACTAGAGAAACTTTCATCATTTTCTGTATTTATTGACAGGCCTGATTGGCTTGACTTGTGGGCTGATATAGAACTTACTGATGCATTTGATAAATTGAAACCTGAGATTGAGAATGAAAGAAGTTGGTCTACAGATGTTCGTGGAGTGGCTGTTCTATCTGCCCAAGAAGACAACAAGTCTCCAGCAATTGCCAGTGCCTTTCATCAGCGTTTTTCGGCTGTTATTGATCGTTGTCGATCACTGCCTAGCATAGAGTTGAGATCAAGATTTTTGAAATTGGCAGGTGCACCTATAATACACAGGTTTTTGGGTTGTTTGCTTTTCAGGTGCCAAGAAGCTGAAGGGTTAACTGCCTTGACAGATAATGATGCTTTGATGAAAGTTGCAAAATCTGTAAATGCTGCACGCTATTTCGAGTCTATTTTAAACGAATGGTGTGAGGATATATTTTTTCTTGAGATGGGGCTGAACCAGGACACATCTACTGATGGAAATGACTTTGGTTCAGAGGAATCATCTGGAAATGGAATTCTTTATGAAGAAATTAAGAGGTTGGAAGAATTTAGAACAGGATGGGTTGAGAAGCTGTCTACGGTAGTATTGAGGGGATTCGATGTCTGCTGCAGAGACTATCTAAAGAACAAGAAGCAATGGCAGGAAAAAGGTGAAGAAGGGTGGATGGTATCCCAGTCTTTCGTTGGAGCACTAGATTATCTACAGGGAAAGATGTCAATACTTGAAGAAGGTTTGAATAGAGTGGACTTTGTTGGGGTCTGGAGGAGTGTAGCCCCTGGGCTGGACAAGTTAATTTTTAATGGTATTTTGATGACCAATGCTAAGTTTTCTGATGGCGGAGTTGAGAGGCTTAGCAATGATTTTTCAGTTTTATTCGGGGTGTTCGGAGTTTGGTGCTTAAGACCTGAAGGTTTCTTCCCCAAATTGAGTGAAGGTCTGAAGCTATTGAAAATGGGAAAGAAACAGCTCCAGAATTGTTTAGCAGGAGGTGAAATATGGTTGAAAGAGAATGGGATAAGACATTTGACAGTCGCCGAGTCCGAAAAAATAGCGAAGAATAGGATATAAGTCACGCCCCTGTATAAGTTTTAGTTTTGCAAGTTTTTCAGTAGAGCTTTACCAAATTCAGCACAGAAACATGGGCAAAGTACTACTGTACTAGTACTCGGTTTTTGATGTAGTGGTTTTCACAGTTATAATTATACTCACATTTTCTTCAGTGAAACTGTATTTTAGTGAAATGAATTATATTTCACCAGCAAATAGCAGGGGAATAAAACTGTATATTGGACTTAATATTATCCTGTTCATCTTTCTTTGTTGGAAAATATGATTTGTTTTCATCTATTTTGAAAAAGTGACTCCTAAAGGAAATTCTTTTTGACATCAAAATAATTAAAACATAAGATAAACAGAAGCTATTTTTGGTTCTGTTGGTTTTTGAATTTGAAGGATAACAAGAAATAAGCTGGTTTTGGTTGATTGGTAACATTTTTCTATCCTTATATCCTTAGAATGCAAATCTCTTGGTAGTATATGAACTTTACACCATTATTGACTTACCCGATATGAATCTGTATTAATTAATATGGTCATAAATGATGTGATTCAGCCACAAAATATCTGTTTTTAATTTCAACCAATGAGTTTCAAATACTATATGCCAAAAAAAAAAAAAAGGCCATATAATCACTACAGGTTCTGAACATTTTCAAGTCCCTTATGATGAAACATTGATAAAATTGAAGTGTCCACATCACAAGTAACTAACATGACATGGCAATTCATATTTAGTTAAACACAAACTGCCTACTGTTAGCTCTACTAGTACTGTTTCATAGAAAAAAGAAAGGAAAACTGATGAAAATTTGTGGGTTGAAGAAAAAAAGTACTCTCTTTATTCCAATTTAAGATAACACATTTTTATTATTTGTCAAAAAGTTTATAATATTATCAACATTTTAATCATGTTTGGTCAAGAATTCATTTACTGTACGTGTAGTCTTGAAACATTACAAAATTTTGTCTAATTTTTAAAATTTACTGTTTAATAAATCAATATCAGATAATTTGAAACGAAGAAAAGGAATTAATAGGGAAATTGGTAGTTTGGTAAATGAGGCCAAAAAGCAGAAACAAAATAACCAATTAGAATGGGAATAAAGAGTCACGGGTCAATCATTTAATACGATATTTGTATTGCATGCGTTGCCTAAAAAGGTTGTCATTCATGCGTCCTCTCTTCTCACGTTTTGTCACATCAATATTCAAACTCTTGTTTTATTTTGTGTACATTAGAAAGAAAATTAGTAAAATGACATATAAAACGAAACAGTGCCCTTTTAATTATTGATACATGGCAATGTGGCATTTGCATTTCTCATTTGGATGAAACAGACAGTAAATTCAATGTTCGAAATTCAACTAAATTCAAATAGTATATTACGGCGAAAAATAAATGATAAAACATATGATATCCAATATTATTTCAGCGGCTTGCTTGCGGATTGTGAAGTGCTAAATTCATTTAATCTCTTCACATGCATAACAATACCTATATATGGACGTAACAAGTTCTTCAAGCTATATGGAAATTTTGAGAAGGTTACGATTCAATGTTTTTGGTTTATCTAATTAAAAAATATGTTCATAGTTTATAGATAATGCATATTTATCTTAGTATACATATATTATACATATTTATATACAACATATACAACTGAAGTATATAATGTATAGTTTTCCTATAGAATTCTAACACTATCCGACCAATTTTATTCGCTATAGCAGATTAATTTTTTTTTATTATATAAGTTAACGTATCTTGCTTGTTACAATTTTACCTTTTTTAAATTGTCATTCAATATTCATATTGAAGTCCAGCTAGTCCAAATCCGCACTGTGTATGGTCTATTTGAGAAAAACGCTTCTTATCAGGAATTTTTGATAACCAGGACTTAAAAAATAAAGACTTGTAATTTTAAAATGAGTAATCTCATTCACTATACCAGTACATTCTTTAATTTGCCAATTATGAACGGTTACTTATTATATATCAAAGGTAATTCAATTAACCTAAATCCGAATACTATAATAATATAAACACCTGGCTAATTCATGCACAAAACTTGAAACTCCTTTTATATCATCAGTTTTCAATTTCTACTCATTACACGATTTATCATATTAAATCTTTGAACATTCTTAACGAGATTTTTAATTTTACCATTTCCTAAAATTCATTGCATATCGACCAATTTTATGAACTCGGAGATTTTCAAACGTATAATGTACCTCCTAGCTAGCTATCATCTTTTTTTTTTCTTGGTCAAAATAAAAAATTCTAGCGTTAGAAATGTAGAAGCAACAACATACTATGACTTTCTCAACTGCCAATTCAACTTTTGCCAAAACTTTAGTACATTTGTAAGAAGTTTTGCAAGCCTAGCCTCAAGTTCCAACTCCATAGTCAAACTAGATTACACTGTTAAATCCCAAAATCAATGAACCACAATTACAAGCTCCAATTTTTTCAAACCCCTTCAGTAGAATTAATACAATAATTATATCTCGATTTTCTAAAATGATTATTATTTTGAAACATCTATTTTAGATAAAGACGACAAGTAAAATGGATCGAAAGTCCTTTTTGTATATTTCCCATCGATTTATATAGCCTAGCTAGTATGCCCTCCATCTCATTTACTCACCCTTTATACTTTCTTTCCTTTTTAACTAATTCAGTTTAGTAAATTAGGGGGAAAAAATTATTTTCTTTTAATATTTATCATTAAATAACTACCTAAGATATTAAATCGTAATTAACTTTACAAATTTTAAAGTATAATTAATAAAATTACTTTAGTTAATAAATCACTTATATTTTTTTTTAAAGAGATTGCTAAGTAAAAGTGAACGGAGAGATTTAATAATATAAATCATGTGTTAAAACGACAAATTGTTAATCAAACTTGAAAACAAGTTCCAATAATAATTGCAGTCAAAAGTAATCGGACAAGGAAGTCCTTTTCATCCCATGAGTAAGCAATAATTAGTAATGTATTTTGGAAATATGGTTAATTAAAAGTTTACAGTTAAGTGATATCAATAAAAATCGTCTAATCGTCCAGTAATTATATAAAATTTATTACTCCCTCTGTATCATTTTATGTGGCAACATTTGATTCGATACGGAGTTTAAAAAATAATAAAAACTTTGAAATGTTTATCAAATTACCCTTAAAAAAGTAACTCATTTTTCTCTCTCCACATAAATGTATTAGAAAATTAAGTGGGACAAATAAGGGTAAAAGAAAAATTATACCTTTAAATACTTACCATATAAGGAAATGTGATATTTATTTTGGAACTGACCAAAAAGGAAATGGTGAAACATAAAATGAGACGAAGAGAGTATGATTTTTTATTAATTAAGTTTCATTTAGACATTTCAATTAAAGATGTGATACTCTTAACTCATGAAGTTAGTTGAAAATGTGTCTATCTATAAACATAATTTCTATTATATAGAAGAGTGAAGTGGGAAGACGACCAAACCAAAAATGTAATTTTAAGCTAACAAAAATTTATTAAGAAAGATAATTAATAATTCTAGAAACATCTTTTTATATATGAAGTGAACAATGATCAAGGACAAAAATGTAATTTTACACTAACAAAAATCTATCAAGAATGATAACCAAAAAAATTAAATAGCTCTAGAAACATCTTAAGTTATTGTTATTACCATTAACTTATTTTGTTATTACTTCACTTTCTTTTCTTTTGTGAGTTATTGTGATATCTGTTATATTATTACTCTATTTTACTATTACTTTAAATTAATTCTTAATATTTTTTTCTATTCATTATGCTTATAAAAAGATGCCTAGTTATATAAAAATTTATCATGAATTAATTATTTACATATTTATTTGACTCTAATAATATTCTAGAAAATAAATAAGTGTGATAAAATTAATAATATATTTTAGATTGAAATTAAAGAAAAAGATATTAAAAAGTATCTTTACAAATAAAAATGAATAGGATGATATTTTGTATTAAAGAGGACTAAGAATAAAATGTAATTTCATTCTAACAAAAATATATCAAGAATAAATAATTCTAGAAACATCTTTCTATATATGAAGTGAATGACGATCAAAGGTAAAAATGTAATTTTATGCAAGCAAAAATTTAACACGAATGATAACAAGAAAATTAAATAGTTCCAGAAGCATAATTAGTGATTATTATTACTATTACCTCATTTTTGTTATTTCTTCATTTTTAAAGAGTTATTGTGATATCTATTTATTATATCAAAATAAATAAAATGATTATGCTTAGCTCTTAATAATTATATATCAAGTATAATATTGGGTGAAATCAATCAAAATTAAAATTAAAATTTATATGTATATTTAAATTTTGTGTATTGAAATATTTTTTAATTTTGTGATCTTAAATATGCTTTATAAAAAAAATTAAATTCAAAAGTTATTTTCTTTTGAAACAAAATAAAAAAATAAGTTTATATAAATTGAAAAAGGAGGGATTCATATATTAAAAATAAAATATATATATGTGTTATTATTAAAATGAGCTCTCATATATTTTCTAAAAAAAAGACGTTTGACTTCCTTCTATTAATTTGTGCATATATGTGGAGTTTTAAAGATTTGAACATTCTAATATAGAAATATAATGATTTGAAAACTTCAATTCTTCGTTTTAGTTTCTAATTTGTTACATATTTGAAAATTATATTTAAAAAGGCTTAAAAACGCAACATAACAATTTAAAATATTTTTAGCAAAATATTGTTAAAAACATAATGAAATTTGGTTGACTCCCTTATTTTTATCGAAACAAAAAAAAGTTGCATATATTATTTGAAAATAATGTAAGAACTAAAAAGTACTATGAATCACAGTAAAATGACAATTAAAAATATGTGAGAATCATATAAAAAAATTCGTTGACTTTCCTAAAATCACTTGTATCACATAAAATAAAATAGATATACTAACATATATTATTCGAAAATGACACAAAAGGTACATAAATTAATAATTTAAAATATTTTTAAAAAAATACATAAAAAATTTAGTTTACTTTTTCAAATTCATTTGTGTCACATAAATTAGAAAAAAAAAATTAACATACGTTGAACGTACGTTAACGGGGCACCTGATATTAATTAAATTGTCACATAATGTCCTAGGCTTAGTATGCTTTTGTGAATATGTTGCAGAAAGGAATAGGATTTGCATTATTCCTCCATTATCGTATTCTTTACTCCTTCATTATTCTTTGTAATCTATGTAACATATGTAATTCTGAACATTATTTATCTTCATTATTATCTTCCTATTCATTGTTAGGAAGACTTTCTCAACTATAAATAGTGATGGTATTCATTTGGTTTGGTACACACAACATACTAGAGAAAATATAGAGTGAAAGAGTTAGTCAAAAAGAGAGTTCTTATTAGTTGAAGGGAGACGTTCTTTTTTGTGGAGCTTTGAACTCAACTTTTGTCCAGAGTTGTTGAGTTCTATTTTGTGAAGGCTGTTGTATCCTGAAGGGGACAAGTCAAAGATAACTACTGCTGGACCGGTGAAAACATTTGCTGCAACGGGCTTGAATCTCCTTAAAGAGAGCGAGATATTCGCGCCTCAGCCTAAAGAGATTTATTTCTTCATTTTATTTTCAATTGTAATCTTATATTTTTTGTTATGTTTTAAGTTTTTCACTAATATATATATATATATATATAAGTAGAGTAATGCCTGCCAAACCTCTAATCATAATTATCCACATATATTATAAAATTGATTTCATTAATTTTGTCCTATAGAAGCAACCGTTTGATTCTCAATCTGATAAATAAAAACATTTAACATAACATACATTGTGTCTATAATATATAATACATATAAAAAATAACATAAATTCACCCCTTTTTTAGTTTAGTGTCTTTAGATAGTCCAAAGTCATTATGAGAATAGATGATAAATATATACCAAAAACATATTCAACATACAAATTAAAATATTTGTTGACAAGGTGTTATCTGCAAAAGAATATATACACTACTTAATTTGTAAACTAGAATATAATTCTGATGTGAACTTAAATCTCAAATTTTGTAAAAATGGAGGGAGCATAGTCCCCACAGTTTAAGTACTATAGAAATATAAATGTATACAGAAGAGAAGACAAGGAATCTTTCTGCTGGTTGCATACAAAATATCCTTTTTAGTAAACTAAATTTATTAAAAATATTTTTTCTAGTTAAAATAGAGAAATAAATTTCATAAATAATATTTAATTATGCCTATCCTCCAACTATACACCCCTTAAACCCTCAATCGAATAAAATTTGGTTAGATCAAGTTTAATTTTATTTCTTTTAAGATGCAAGTCGCAAAAATAAAAGATGCAGAGATGGGTGTGTGGATATATTAAAAAGTAATAAAAGAAAGAACTAGATATTCAAAAAATGTGAGAATGATCTCTATGATGAATTAGATGCGGGAAAATTGAGATGATTTGAGCATATAAAAAGGAGATGTGCATAGATGTCTCAGTGAGGAGGTGCTAGAGGTTAGATATAATGCTTACAAAAAAAGTTAAAGATAGACCAAAAGAGTATCGGGTAGACGTGATTAGACATGACACAGTGCAACTTCAGCTTATGAGGACATGCTCTTAAATATAAGGGTATATATGAAAGTCGCAAATTAGAATAGAAAGCTAGCAGATAGTACCGTGGAGTTTTGTCTTACTTTTCGACGAATTTCTTGGTGGTGTTTGTCGTCGTATCAACCTTATTCTTGTAGTGTCTTGCTTTTGAATTCTATTATCATCTTTCATGTTTTCGATTATCACACTATTTCGTAATTGATACATTTTCTTTATTAGTTGCTATGTTTTCTCTACTGACATTTTTTCTTTTCATATCTATTTTAATTTGCTTTACTCGAGCCACGAATATTTTGAAACAATCTATTTACCTCTCTACGAAATAGAATTAAGGTCTGGATATACTTTTTTTCTTTTCAAATTGCACGCGGATATATATATATATGTACCAAATACCATAAAGCAAATGAAAAAAAATCGTTCCAGGAAAACATTTTCATGGTGGCAAACACACCCTTAGAAATGCGTGTGTCAATTAAAAATGCGTGTGTTTACCATTACATTATGACTATGCAAGGTCATTTGGTTTAAAGACAAATTATGCTAGAATTAATTATTTTGATATTATTTTTTAATTGATTTATTATATTAAAAGCAATATGCTTTTGCATAATTTTTGAAAAGAATTTATTTGCTTATTATTAAGATACCCTCTAGGCCTCTACCTTATTTAGTAGAACTTATTTTGAGGTATATTTATCATTTTCATTGTTTGGTCCTATAATAACTATTCCCAGGGTACTATTGTTCCACCTTCTAGCGGAAATGCTTATTTTTACTAATTCTGATAAAAAATTTCAAAATTTGTAATCAAAATAATATAATATTTTATCTGTTCAATAATATTTGTTCATTACTAATTTTGCACTCCTTAAAAAATTATTTACTATATAATTCTTTGAATATAATAAATACAATATTTTAAAAAATGTTATAGAAATAACTATAATTAATGATAAAAATAAATTAGAAACTAAATGTAAAAATTATCCATTAATTCCATAAATTAGACACATATTATTGAACATGTCAAAATAGTATAATGGACGGAAAGAGTTAGTAGTAAACTTTTGTCTCAAACGACTCCCGTGTGTTTAATACTCTATTAATCTAAATTAGGAAATTAGTTCCATCAAGAGTTTGAGCTTCTTTTTAAAAATTTAATTAGTAGACATATTTTGTCCTAATTAAGGCCAACATAATTGGTTCAAGATTAGTACAAACATTAATTTATGTTTAGGTAGTTGGTACTGTTCTTTTTCTTTTAGAGGTATATATGGTGTTGGTGACCTCCTAGGCTACCCTTTTTTTTTTTTTGTCTTTACATATAGCTAATTGTGTCCATAACTCAAACCTACATGGCCTTATAAAGCAAATCAAATCTCTTCCTCTTCAACTTATAACTTGCCTTATTCTTTCATATCATTGTAGAAAGAAGGAAGACAAGTGGAGAGATCTAGAGTTATTAATAATATATAGAAAAACAACAACAATTAGTAGTCATGTCTAGCAGAAGAAGATCAAATAATAATTCAAGATTCACTCAAGATGAGATTAATGATCTTGTCTTGAAATTACAATCTCTCTTGCCAAATTCCTCTACAAGGTGCACCTCCACGGTACGTCCATTATTTATAATGATAGTCATATATGGCGGAGCTAGGTAGGGCCTGAACTCCTTTTAATTTTTTCATGTGTTTACTTTTTTTATATTTTGAATCTTTTTAGTGAAAATTCTGGATTCGTACGTCACTATAGAAGGATTGGTGGCATTACTTTATTTTCTTACTTAAATGCACAATCTATTTAATTAGCAATAGTATGGTACGTGTGACGTTGTTTATTATATTCAAAAGATAATATAGTAAATTATCCTTCTATTTATAGTTTCTTCAGAAGAGTGCAAACTTAATATTGGACAAGTATTGTTGAACAACGAGAGTACTAAATAGGAGTAACTTAATAAACTATATACCTTACGTTGACTCCTTCCATCTCAAAATAAATATCGATTTCAACTCATTTCACTCTCATTAAACAAAAAAGGAACGATAAATTGATGAAGTGATGATAATTAAGTAATTAATCTCACTTTAAACGAACAGAGATATGATACGGAATTAATGTGCAAAAAACATTTTACGAAATACTACAGAAGACTCTTAAATTGTCCCTACATTCGTTAAGGAAATTGATGATTAATGTTATCTCATAATAATTGTTTTAGGTAATTCTCATCAAATAAAATAATTTTTTAAATTCTAGTTAGGTCTAGAAGTCCATTTTAGTTAGATTGTCTTAAATGAAGAGAACATGTCGTTTGTCAGCTGATATGACCTTAGACAATCTTTCTCGTAAGTTCAGGCATAGTGTACGTTCTACAAAGTACTTTTTGTCAAGAGCGATTTATCTTTTGCAACATGTTAGATGTTACAACCAAATAATGTCATGATTTAATCACTGTGTAGTAGTACACTTTTTTTTCATAATCGTAGTGTCTGTTCGAACCATTAGCTTACATGCATTTCGACTAATTAAATTTTGATCACGTACAGGTAACATCATCATCAATGATACTAGAAGAAACATGTAATTACATAAGAAAACTACACAATGAGGTGGATGATCTAAGTGAGAAGTTATCTCAAGTACTGCCTTCTGTGGATAGCAATAATGCTGATCTTATACACACTTTATTAAGTCTTCTTCAACAGTAAATTAAAGCCCACGGATCTAGGCATTTCTTAGTGGTTAAGTTTTTTTTTTTAAGTATATAATATTAATATATAATATAAAATGTCTACCTAGAGTTTTATATAATGTCTCAATTATTACTACTATATATATATCTTAATAATGTAATCTTGTAATGTTATAAATAAGACATTATTTTGAATCATGTTTAATTAGTGTATTATTTTAAGTATATCTAACATACAAAAGAAAATCTACAATTAATATTTTATTAGCGGTGATGAAAATATTCAAGAACAGTAGAGAGTAGAGATAAAAATATGAATATTAATTAATTACTGTGTATTCACCTTTTGCTTTCATATGTAACAACTATGCCTATGTATAAAACTAAAAATCTTTGATCTACTTATAATACAAACCTTTTTTATTTAAATTTTCCATTCAGACTCCTGTGTTCAGAGTCTGCATTGAAGCTCAGATTAACTTCGAATCATGCATTGCAGAGTCCATGCGGAGGTGGGAGTTCCCAACATGATTTTCTCCATATTTAGGGCTCAAATCCAAAATCTTTGGATAAGGGTGAAGTAGTGCACCAATGCACCACAACATTTGTATTTTGTTTGATTGGGAACCAATTATCCCGAAATAATTAATTTTATACTTTCACTGCAAGAAATATGATTTTTTGTGACGATGTTTCGTAGCAATTTAATTGTTGCGACCAAAGTAAAGATTGGCATTAGAAATCTTTTTTGTAGCCCGGGAATCTTGTATGATAAGTGATAAGTGATGAGGGAAATTGGGAAGCATTGTTGGTGATTTTAGTGGTGAATCAGCAAAAAATAGTACTAATTTTATTGCAAATACTGTTGGGCCTATCGTCAAATGGTTTAAAGAACCAACCAATGAATTTTTTTTTTGATCCAATATGTACTTGCCAAAGTTCACATGATCCAAAACATGTATTAGTAGCACAAGGACATTGAAAAACATGTATGATGTATCTTCTGCTTTTTCTGTTTTGATACTGGGGCTCATCTAGAGGTGAGATAGTTTATACTAGTATATGTATTTTCAGTTCAGTTTATGCTTAACCAAAGATAAATTACACTAGTTTAGTGTAAACACCACTATCTGGTTTAATTTGGAGTTTACGTTAGAAATTGAACCAATAGAGTGTTGTATCTCACATCTAATTGAGAGCGTTGTAGTTTTCAATGGAGACTTATCAACACGAATTCAAATTGATAGGATCAAGGGTACAAGAAACTGATTGAGAAACCAAACGACCATATTCGGAACACTCTGTATTGTAAATAGTTACAATTATATCCAGTATTTTAAAAGACACTGTTGAGACTCGCTTTGGGGCGGGGCTTTAGCAAAATCCACCGAGACTTACGTGTGATGGATTATTTCTGTAAGACTTACGACCTAAGCACCCGATTGTACGTCTTAAGCATGCCTAACGGTAGGGGTTCGCCTAACCGATCTTATACAAATTATGTGTAAAATTCTTTAATTAACATTGTTGACCTTCATAGTTCTTGAATAAATGAATAATACTTAATAGATTTTTAATCTATAGAATTAAGAAGATTGAGAGTAACTCAAATAACAAGTTGTAGTATCACATATTTACTATTTGGTAATTAACAATGTGAGGGTGATCAAATATTGTGTAATATTTTTTTAAAAAATTACATAGCAAAATTTTGCTTTTTCACTGATCATTGGTCTTCATGTTTTTGTTATTATGCCTCAAAATGATCATATTTATTTACTTATTTGAAAGTAAGTTTATTTTTATTCATGATGAAATGATGCTTTTATTATAATACTAGCAAGTTTTATTGATTTTTTTTTTTAAGGGGATAAATTGTATAGTATGATAACAATATATATTAAGAAATAATGATTCTTTTATTATTAGAAAGTTAAGATGATTTAATTATTTATACTTATATAATCATATTAGAAGTTTTATTTTTTATGAGTTTCCTTGATCATGTTTGTAATTATTTCAAACTATTACTATATTTTTATAATTTTGTGTATGATATTATTATACTATATATTGTTAATTAAAAACGTAAAGATCCATATGCATTTGTACATGTAATTTTAATTTTGATGATTTGAAATAATGAGATAAAATCAGTGTTAAAGACATGTCATTTTACTTATCAAATGGATTTTCAAATTCTTCAAAAAAAACTTGATTTGGGAATTTATGTCATAATTTCACATTTTTCAAATATAAAAAAATGATATATAAGTTCATATTCTGTAAAAAAAAAAATCCTTCATTTTATATCTGTAATTTATTGCTAGAGTATCAAAATATTCACCACATATGAATATGATGATATAGTTACTAATGATAATAACAAACAACTCAATAAATATAGTAAACTCTTGTTCATGTTCAATTTCATTTTTCTTTTTTATTATACTAAATAAATGGGGTACTTTTTTTTAGAATATCTTTATAACGGTGTATTATATTTTTTGCTTTGATAAGATTGTATAAATAATATTAGCAAAATTTGACCGTCTTCACAACTTATGAGTTTTTATTATTTTTTTATTTTTTATGTTAGTGACAATACAACTTAAAAAATCAACAAACAACTTTCAACTCTATCTCATATGGTTTTCTATCAATCAATTTCATCTCACATTGCCAAACAAGCCCTCAGTATAAAACATCTCTACAATCTCTACATATAAATTTAAAGCAATTTTGAGGTGAGTATGATGATATTTGATTGGATATGGAGTGTCAAAAGACATAGTAAAAGTAAATCTTGCATCAAAACTTGAATATACAACTAAAGTATTTGATGAATTTTAAATTATTTAAAGTTAGGGAAAAGAAGTATGCACAAATTTACACCAACAATAATATTAAAGACGACAAACAAAGAAAAGTACAGTAATACATAATTGCAGGCCAAAAAAAAAGTGTACAAATTGTGCATATGAAATATTAAACTCAATGTATAGAGATATCATGAGTTTGCGGTGCATCGGTGAAAGTGCTTTACTCATAAATATTTTTTTTTAGAAGCGTCACTCCGAAATGAATCTTGCACTATGTTATTCAAATTTAGTCAAAGCTTTTGATGTAAGCACCGAACACCGAACACCGAATGAAAATAAAATAAAATTAATGCATAGAGATACCAAATCTTTTAAGAAGGTTAGGCATATTACTGAGAATTGCTAAGGTGTTACTCATGTACTCCTTAGCTTTCTGCACCCGCGCTTTCAAATCTCCAAGCAACGGTGATCCCATTTCATCCAGTCCTTCTAGACACGTGTCCTGATCAGTCATCGCAGCACTTACCCATGTCTGCATGTTCTTCACCTTCATCACCGTTAATGCACTCTCTCCGGTACCCACATTCAGCAACTCCGCCGATTGGTTCAGTTGACTCAGCGCATCGTCGAATAAGCTGATGCAGTCCTTCAACGCCGACACGGTTCCTGGTTGATTGATCTTCGATATCAGCGTCTTTGGCAACGAAGAGATGTTTGTTAACTCTTTCACCGTCGCCTGAAGAGAGAGATTCAGGAATTGTTCCGGGTCGGGTTTTGTTGAGGTGCTGTTGAGGGAAGATATGGAGTCAAAACATAACCCGGGATGCTGAGTAACTGCGCAGACGATTTTGAGCGAATCAGCTGAATTGGATGAAGGAGATGGTGTGCGGCCGTCGGAATTAGACGCGTGAATAAACGCGCCGACGAATGCGCAGATGAATAAAGTTAGGAAGAGGGTGAGAGAGAGGGCGATGGTGAGACTGCGCTTGTGGGCGGCTCTGGGAATGGAGTATGAAGATGGATCTTCAGAAGGGTTGACTTTGCCATAGCCTTTTACTAACTTGATTGATTCCATAGAAATGCAATTTGGATTTGACAGCTTTTAAGGCGAAGAACGACACGGTTTGAAGAGTTGATAAGAATTTGGGTAATGTTAACTGTTAGCACGTTCAACTCTTTTTTTTTCTTCTTCATTTTATGAGCATTTAATTTAATTTGCGGACAGACCAAAAAAACAATTCGGATAATATAATAATATAGATAAAATTTAAATTTGATTATTTCATATGTTCTAAATTATAAGGTAATCCTATAGTAAATATTAAAACTACTGAACACAAAAGTACATCAAAATTGAATAATAAGCTTATTATCACCAAACACGTAAAAGAATACAAACCAAAAAAAGCAAGAAAATAAACTGCACGCCAAAAATACACACTATTCCCACAAAATCCTGATCTGAGAAAAGTAAAGCGACGATACTTTTCCCCGAGCTCTGAAATGCATCTAAAGTGAAAAAGTTAATCGATGGATTAAGCATCTCAGAGATGCTGTTCATATTCACCAGAATCATCAAGCAATTGTTCGCTTTTTCTGTGTTCAAACCCTTGTCTAACTCCAATGAATACAAGCATCTCGCAATTTTGGGCCTTTCAGTTTGGAGCCAGTCAAGCATTTCAGATCTCATTGTCATCGTTGCTCTCGAGTTTTTCTCTTCATGGATCGCCAAATAACTGTTCAATTGACTTAGTGATTTGTTGAAATACAGATAGTTGCAGTGACTTACAGTTGACTTATCAGTAGGGGAATCGGAGGATTTGAGTGAGTAACTGACTTTCTGGAGCTCGTCGATTACGGTATGAAGTGAGATGGAGAATACTTGCGATGAGTTGATTTTTGTTGATCCTAATTTTTTGTCTTTGTAGAGGGAATTAGACATGTAGTTAAAGCATGTCTGGTAGTACGGAGTCTGCGAGCAAATGGATTTGATTGCCTTTTCTGGGTTATTGGCAGGTAATTCAGATTCGTAATCTCGCTTAATCATCGTTAAAACAGAGATGATGGCGATGATGATGAGAATGAAAAAGATGATCAAAGTAATGAACCATTTGTGCTGCTTTCTTCTTCTTGAGTTCGTTTGATCATTCAGATTATGGCTAACTGATGCCTTAGAGATTTCGTCAACAGAATCTGAATCCATGGCAGAAATGGGAATGGAAATGGACTGTTTCTGGTTAGATGAAAATATTGTGTGAAAAAGGAAAAAAAATAAATGCTAAATTGTGAGAGGCTGAAGACTGGGTCAATTCTTCCATCATGACAAGTTTTTTCCACAAAGTCAAGCAGAAACTCCATAGTTGATGACGGACTCTGTGAGAGCCAATTAGTGATTATTGATTAGTTGACTGACTCTTCGAGAGCAAGTATCTTTGAGTGGATCAGCTATAGGTTCGAAAAATAAAAGTATAATGCTTGAAATTTGAATTTTGAAACTTCAAAAGTGAATTTTGAGTCTCTCAATCACTAAGAGGTTCAAAATCTATCTATAAAATATTTTTAAAATATCTTATATATATGGTGTAATTTTTAATCAAAAAAGTTCGTGTAACCCTTGGCAACTATCTACTCCTGGACATTGTTTACCATGCCAATATTTTTCAGAATACTTACTTACTATAGTAATCTAGTTGTCAACATATTTTTACACAAGAACTTGTTTTCTGCAATTTGCTAATTGCACAACCAAAATGGGCAACAAAATACACAACTAAGCGGAGATCAATCAATATATTCGTAACAACAGGCAAAAAAGAAAGATCAAGAGCAAATACCCAAAGCAAAGGAGCCAAACATTTAGCCCATATTCAAATTCCCAAAACAAAGAGCCTAATGCTGATCCAATTCTTGGGTAAAACAGATCGAAAATGTCGTCTTTTTTATGCAATATTCCTATGCTATTCCTCATGTTTTGCTGGGCTGCGTAGCTTTTCTCTTTTATTTCTGCTCTAACTGTCAACGGAATGTCCTCCAACAAATCAGTGCACCTCTGTACTTGATCCATGGCCTCGCCAATCCACAGCTGTAAATCCAAAACAACGTTATAAATTGCCAAAATTTTCTCATCTGGATCGATACCCAAACTCATTTCTGATTCATTGAGTTGCTTCAGAGAGAATTTGACCATTCCTTGGCAATTTCTCAATACCACAACACTCTTGGTGTCATTCATGTGGACCTCTGAGACTGCTTTTTCAAGTGAAGAAGCGACATTCTCAAGCTCGATTCGTGAAGCATAAAGTGAAAGGATGAAGATCCGAGATAGGTTAATTTCATCTCTGTTTTTCAACCAGGAGGGGATCAGGGTATCTGAAAGTGCAGCAATGGAGTCAAAACATGAGTATGGATCATCGCTGATGAGATAACAGACGTTTCTAATAGCGTCTGTTGGGTTAAACAACAGTGATTTGGACTCTGTTTCTTGTTTAAGAATTATTGAAGCAGATATAATTGCAGCAACTATGAGACTGAAGAGAGTTACCAGACAGATTATCAATCGTAGTTTCCTTTTGGTTCTTGAAGAGGAGTTTTCATTTTGCAGAAGGCTTTCTTTGTACTTTGCGCTAATTGATTCATCCATCTGCTCACTTTTCCCCACAGTTCTGGAAAAATTTCGAAGCTAAATTCAAAGTTTGTTGCTAAGGTCAAAGCAAAGATGATGCTAAGAAAGAGGAAACAACAATTTTTTATTCTTTAATTAATTAAATTTTTTGATACTCAGAATCGTTTGACTTATTTCGATTTGGCTAAACTTATAAACTAATCAAATCAACTTAATTTCGATTTATCTATGAGTTTAGATGACCAAATTTCTTTTAGGAGGATTCCTAAGCTGTTATCTCTAACACACAAATTTCGTGAAGGTTGTCCAAACTTTAGATAAAAATCCTTTAGAGATACAATCCAATCTTGCATACTATACTATGCACCTAATTGCCACCAAGCTACTACATCAAAGTTGTGCTTTTTAACATATTACAGATTTTAAGCAAGACTTCATAGAAAACCAATAAATGCAGACACATATTTGAATTTGGGCACCATGTATGTTTTGTGCAACCCAAATTACATAACAAAATGGAAATCAATATATACGTAACAACAGGCAAAAAAGGAAAATCAAAAGCAAATACTCAAAGCAAAAGAGCCAAACAGTTCGCCCATAGTCATATTCCCAAGCAAAAGAGACTAATGCTGTTCCTATTCTGGGATAAAACAGGTCCAAAATCTCATCCATATTTTGCAATATTCCTCTGCTATTCTTCATCTTTTGAAGAGCTTCATAGCTTTTCCTTCTTATTTCCGCCCTAACCGTCTTCGATGGAATCTTCTCCAACAAATCATAGCGTTCCTGTACTTGACCCATGGCCTCACCAATCCACAGCTGCAAATCCCAAACAACTTTATTAATCGCCAATGTTTTCTCAGCTGGGTCAATACCCAAACTCATTTCCGATTCATTAAGTTTCTTCAGAGAGAATTCAATCATTCCTTGGCAATTCCTCAATACCCCAACACTCTCGAGTTTAATCATGTCTACCACTGAGATTGCTTTTTCAATTGAAGTAACGACATTCTCAAGCTCGATTCGTGAAGCATAAAGTGAAAGAATGAAGATCTGAGATGGGTTAATTTTATGTCGAGACGGGATTTGGGCAGAGTGAAGTGTAGCAATGGAGTCAAAGCATGAGTCTGGATCTCCGCTGATGAGATCACAGACTGATGTAATAGCGTTTGTTGGGAAAAACGACAATGAGTTGGACTCTGTTTGTTGTTTAAGTATTATTGAAGCAGAAATGACAGCAACAATTATGGGAATGAAGAGAGCTAACAGACATACAATCAATTGTAGTTTCCTTTTGGTTCTTGAAGAGGATTTCTCATCTTGCAGGAGCTTTTCCTTTTTACTCATTTGATTCAGCAGTTATTTGGAATACTTTTTGAAGCTAAATTTGGAAGTTATAGGAATGAAGACCCAAGTTAATGTTTATTGCCCAAGTCAAAGCCAAGAAGTTGCTAAGAAGGAGAACACGAAATTCAAACACATTATGTTCTTTTGAAAATTATTTTGTTCACAATTCGAATTGTTTAGTACATTATTTTTTGAGTAGATAGTAAAACACACACCTAACACTTTTTCCCGAGTTTCATACATAACTATATGTTGTTCCCTTTATCTGCAGAACTATCACTCTCTTTGTATTAAAATACATCAAACTTATTATAACTTTCAATTTCTAAACACTTTTAACTATTTTATCTCTAATCTTTTGTTACATTTGTCGCAGAACATAATTCCTAGTTGCTCGAATTTCTTTTAGGAGGATTCCTAGGCTATTGTCTGACATGTACTATATCATGTTGAAGATAGGTGTGAATATTATATAATCACGAGAAATAATATCTTAAGATCAGTTGCTAAATAAAAAATAAATTACCTTAAAAAGATCTCATGATATTTTGCCGATCTCCCCTATAATAGTTATTTATAACTTGTATATGTATAATGTACATGAAAAAAATGAAAATAAAAAAAGTCCAGGGTATCTCTACTGAAAGTCAATTTTGTGGGAGGACAAAAAAGAGAAGAAAAGAAAATTGGGTCATTGACAGGAATAAATTTGTTCTGATGATTCAAGCTGTAAAAAGAGTTGGTTCTCTCTTTTTTTTTCCTTTTCATACAGATAATAAAGATTAAGCTATACATACATCGGGAAGAATCGAATTTGAAGGCTGAAACTCCTAAAGATTAGAAGAAATGACAGTGTTGCTGATGTATTTACAGGAGTGTTAATTACAGTGACACTAATTACACCAATAAATAACCCTAAGATCAAGCAGAAAATTTACACTCACAAAAGCTAAGAGGAAAAGTAACAAAAAAACCCAAAATTTTAAACCAGAGCTCTTACTGTTTGTAAGCTCTCATAGCCAAGCTCCCCATCCAGGAAACATATGACACAAACGATCAGCATCAATGGCATCGTGTATGAGTTGTTGAACCTGTAAAAAAGGGGGCGCTTATTACCTCTTTACTTTCTTTATGCAAACATAAGTTGAGAAGGGAATTATGCAACTTAGAAGCACTGTACCGTGTCAACCAATTCTGCAGTAGTCTTATCTATGCTAGTCATAGAACTGTACTTCCACTTGCCTGGACTAGTAATCTTTCAATATTATTAACTTTTCATCTCTAACTTGCATTCGGGATAAGTTTAGTTTCATTACTCAAACCTTCTGTCTTCCAGAAAAATAGTGAAAATAAAGGAGTCTGATCTAAACTCCTATAGCTATTGAGAAGAATCTGCTAATAAATTTCCCTTCCTTCTGACTGTTGAATACTCGTTTTAGAAATGCAAAAATCTTTTTCACAGCAGTAATTTTGTAAGTTGTAGTCACTCAACAAGTTAGTCCTACTATGTGAGAGTTGGATTTTATTTGTTTGTTATGCATTTCATTCTAGCTGATAGTTTGGACTATAATTATCTACTTTTTCTTGTCTCATATTCTTTTCATTCTTATTATTGTGTTTATTCATTTCTGAAAACAATACTTACAGACGAGAGAAAGCAACCGAAAGTAACTAGAGTTGCCTGACCCCAAAAGCACAACTTCTGAGAAGAGTGTTAATCAAGTGTAGAGTACTTATTTGAACCTTACCAGTTTCAAAAAAAGAAGGTGAGTACTTATTTGTGTAGTTGGTAATGATCGATGCCCTCAAATTTTCATTAAACAAAGAGCAATAAGACACATCACTGACTAGCAAAAATGAAATCAATAATCAGATCAATAATTTTAGTTAGGATAGAAACCTAGGAACTGTTTAATAGTGTGTAGTGTAGTGTGTGAATTGATGCATTGTTCCAGTTTAACAGTTACCTGTCCATGAACGCTTCTCATTTCACCTTCTTCATATCCATCTAACTTTTGTTTAACACGCATCAAGGCTCTAGCAGCATCCTTGTTCCCCTCATAGTCATCTTGTTGAGAGCCTTCCAAACTGGTTTCCAGATCATCATCAGTTTCCTATCAAGCAGAAAAAAAGTTCAATAAGTCTACACGAACGCGAAGATGAACTTTATTATACCTTCTACAGATATCAAGCAGTTCATATATACACATATTTTAAGTTTAATTTGTAAACTGAGACATGGCTGCAGACTCTTCTAGTTTTAAGCTAGAAGCAAATCCTTGTCTTACTATGTAGGTAGATTTATTTGTTTGTTATGCACTTCATTCAAGGATTTGCTTCTAGCTTAAAACTAGTTACCACCTATAGACTAATGGGCTCGTACAAAACTGAGTGTACTTTGGGACAGAACCGTATGAGATCATGACTTGCTCATACTCCTAACTGTTCAATTAGTTTTACATCTCTGCCGAAGGCTATTGAAAGGGGCACTTTCTTCGGCATAGGGTTGTGAGGCTCGCCCCAAGAAAAAAAGAGCTATAAAGCCAACAACAGAGCATGGATTCCACTGGCATGCGCGCCACATACTCTGACAAATCACAAAATCTGTTCCAAACTAAAATTTTCAAATTAGAAGTGCTATCAAGGACTAACGTTAAATTTAAGCTTGAAGAAAGTTGATTTTGCCATAGATGGGCCTCGGGCCAAACTCAATACGAAAAGATAGCTCATATGAAAATTGTCCAAAACAATTTAAGGAGACAATAACCAATTCTCTTGTACCAATGTGAGTAACAGAAATCATGGGAGTTAATACAGGATATTCTTCACTCATATATTCTTTTCCCCTTCTCCTCTTGTCTTAGCAGCTGACATTTAGACATTTATTCATTGCAAGTGTACCGTGTCAAATTATCAATATCCGTTCTAACATAGCAAGACTCCAGGATTGATAAAATCCCATTCATTTAGGAATCACAGATAATGGCATTTCATCATTAAATGGTTTTACCTCTTTTACATTGTGTTTTAAATGGACTTTTGACTTTCTTTTTTCCGAATGAACATGATGCTAAAATTGCAAGTGGACTTCAAAATAGGATAATAGCCAAAATCATTGACATACCTTCTGACGTTGCAAAGCCTTCAGAGGGGATAAAGCCCACTTGTATAAAGGGTCATGGATAAAGACCTGCAGGAAGACTATAAGTAAGATTGACAGACATAGTTTAAAACTCTTAGGGGTTGTTTGGTATAGTGTATGAGAATAATGCTGAATAGAGTGCATTAGTTATGCTGAGATTAATTCTTATGCAGTGTTTGGTTTGGTGTTGTTAAAAAAAAATGAATTGCATAACTTCTATAAAAAAATGTGTTTGTTTACAAAAATATCCTCCATACTCTTTAGCTTTGGCCCTTAAGAGGAACTTGAGGGACAGTTACGTCACTAATCAATCTAATGCATGCATTGAAACCCTTTGTATTACTAATACATGGAAATCCATAGTACTAGTAATACACACCTAAATACACAATAGAGTGTATAACTAATGAATGCATTTTTTCGCTCTACCAAATGACCCCTTATGTGGTAGGAATAAGAATCTGAAGCTGTACCTCGATAATGGTTAGCAATGCTTCTTTGTTTGTCCTCATAACAGACAGGGTTTCCTCACAGCATCTTCTAAAAACCCCTTCCACCCCAGTGATGCCCATGCCATCTATTATGTCTCTACTCAGCCTGAAGGGTACCTGCAACAGAGTATTATGGATGATAATTGAGAGACAGTTTGAAGAAATTTAACAATGACATGATCTTAGAGAAACAAAAAAGTGATACAGGAAATGTGAGAATAGGAGAGAAGTGATTAGGAATGCATGAAGAAAAGTGACTTGCACATAAGTTCTTTGGATACTCTATAACAAATCCATCCAATGTGAGATTAATACATATTTACACATCTGATTTAACTTTTTTTTATGATTATATATTTATATGACCAACTTCATCTAAAAGAACAGAAGTACTCCAAATGGAAATAAACAAACCCTTTCGGGAGTTTTCAGCATAAGGCCCTGCTCAAATGCAACCCCAAGATCTATGTGAACAACTTCTGCAGTGGCTTGATCTACAAGGATGTTCATGGAATGCCGATCTCCTAGCCCAACAATGTATCCAACCTGAGTGTAAAAGAATTATGAACATTCATACTTGTGAACAGTAACTTATGATTACACCTTTTTTTTTGGTTTACTAGGAAATATTTAAAGAGAGAGTGCTGTTTCTGCAAGTTGCTAAATCACCATTGAACTCGCAGCCACACTTCTGGTATAAGCAAGCCTCTTTTGAAACCAGTCAGCTGGATGAAAAAATCTCTCCAAGAAAAAGTGATGCATAACAGGCCTGCAAGCAAATAAAATTAGATATATAAATCAAACAACGTGAGTTCAAGATCTTGGAGGATTAGTAATACCTGAAGTTAACACAGACTTCCTGGAAGGCCTTCCGCTTGTCACTTTCCTACACATAAAAGTGAAGATTCTTGAAAGCAAGTCATAAACAAAACTGCATACTGCAATTTCAGTAAGGAGACCTTATCTACGGGAGTTCCCCATTGGAGGATCCAAATTTTCCTCACAAGCATATTTTATCAAGAGGATGCTCTGATATGCATAACTACATCTTTGGTTGAGTTGGCAAGACTAACATGCTACATAGGCTAGTTTACTGGTGAATTCAATTGAATAAGAGAGAATCCTTTTACGCATTTGTTAACAAAATTACTTACCTTATCAAAAAGATATCTATGAATCACTACATTTGGTGGTTTATGTAGAACTCACTCTCATATAATACGTCCGGTCTTGTAATTAAGAATTTGCCTTCACACGAACTAGTATCCTCCTATTGCACCTATTGCACAACACTTAAATAAAACATCACGTTCATTCATCATTATTTTCTTATAAGACCGAGCCTAAATATTTTAACCATCTAATCTCACCTCAACTTCAATTTTCTTATGCGCTGAATCTGCAGTGCAATACATTCTGTCTTACTTTCACTTGCCCTAAAACCCTTGCTCTCTAGAGTGCTTCTCTTCGGTTTATTTTCAGACAGTTCCATCAATTAACAAAATATCATCTGGAATAGCATAAACCATAGAAACCCACCTTGTATATGATATTGATTAACCCCATACATATAACTAGACAAGTAAATGCTCGAAGCAGATCTCTACTGTTAAACCCACAAATAAAGTATGTTTACTATCCTGTGTGGTTGTAAGGAGATATGTAAGTTGTCCTCTTGATTTGAGTTGGGAAATTTGATTGGATAACCTCTCCATACCTATTGATCTCTATCTACTACCAAAATTGTTGAGAATCGTCCTTAAGACACTAAACTTGATTTAAGTATTTATAGTTCCTGTCTCTCAATCATGCTGATTTATACATATTTTCTCCTCTCGCATTCCCACCTTCCGGTACAAGATTATGGAGTCTACTAAAAGAGTCCAGCGCTGAAAAATCCTTACCCATGCCTATTGTTGCAAGAGAAGAGAAACTTGTCAAAACATTTAGTAGTAACCAACATAGAAGATAATGTAGCACTTACCACAGTCATGTGTTGCCGGCATTTCATAAATGTCCAGTCTTCTGCTCCATAGCGTCCATGGGCACCTCCATCTCTAGTGCTGATATTTGAATATAAAAGGTTCAATAAGAAACTGAATCCATGAAATATACAGGTAAACAATAATGCAACAGCTAGTTCTACTGACCTGCCTATAAGATATTCACCGAGTGGAACAGTGCCATTCACCCATTCCAAAACACCCGCACTTGGAGTAAAAGGTACAACCTATCTCACAAACACGACGGATACATACATCTAAAATGAGTGGCCAGATGAAGAAATGTGGCTTAATGAACTAATTTGATTGCAAGAGCTGGGAAATTTATACAAGGTCATATAACAATTCATATTTACTGAAACATGTGGAGTGTGGTAGCAAGTATATGATTGACAAAGTATCATAAGATCTTCAATCAATATTTATATAACTCCTAGGCAAGATAGACTTAAACAATCTACTCATTAACGTTAAAGGTGACAAAGTTAATCGTCAGATTTAGCAATAGAGAATAGTAAATATACTTGAAAGATTACCCTGGAGTAAAACAAGTGAAATTAGAGCATGGAGATTCTAAGAAGTTCGAGAGAGAAAGAGTTAAATACTTTGGCTAGCACCCATTCAAAGGAGCTTAAGTCCACGAATTTTGATTCCCGTTATAATTTACATTCTAACAAAAGGTGCTTTTACTCTTTTATAATGTTACCTTGTAAGTGCGAATTCTCAGCCTTCTTTTCCAAGTGTCCCGATGATTCTGTAAGAAAGTATTAACTAAGCCAAAGAACTGTTCCATCACCTGAGTATTGAGTTCAAAACGTATATCAATACTCACAGAAAAAGAAAAATTAAAGCAGGGAATTTGCAATGCAGACGTAACATCTATTCAGCAATGTGTACAGAACAAATTACGAGCCGAAAGGAAAGGTGTGTCCATAGAAATGAAATAAACAAGAGGCCAACTAATAGATTTCACCAGCACCTGTAAGGCTCCTACTGATGGCAGAGATCCAACATGGCAATACTCTACATCAAGATATGAGGGAAAGGACCGGAAATCACTGATGACAAGGGAATTAATGCTTCCACGGTTCCACCAACCAGCAAAAATATTTATAAGCCTTACGCATTCATGCTGGTCCATGCTTCCAAATTTGACATACATGTACAGAAAAGAAATAACTATGTGGTATCTGACACTCCCCCCACTCTTCCATAATTCTCACAGAGATGTAAAGAAAAGAAATAACTTGTGGTATCTGACACTCCCCCCACTCTTCCACAATTCTCACAGAGATGTAAAGAAAAGAAATAACTATGTAGTATCTGACACTCCCACCACTCTTCCATAATGCTCACAGAGATGTAAAGAAAAGAAAAAAGCAAATGTCATGCGTTTTTGTGCTAAATCTCAGTTTGTCCAAATATAGAAAATGTAAGAAAATATAGTTTAAACACGTACAGCATCTTGTCTCAGGTCATCATTGCCAGATTTCGCAAGTTGTCGGTATTTTTTGCCGTCGGAGCCGAAACATTCAACAACTTTTGGAGCATTTATACCATTCATTACACTACAAAGCACAATAGTTAGAACACTGAAAACCTATGACAACTGTATCTGAACAGCCTGTTGTATTAAATTACATGTGGAGCACTAATACCATTCATTGCACTCTGAAACAAAACAGTTGAGTATCAACAAAACTATAAGAAAAAATTTCTAGTTAGTAGCATGTATACTTTGTTACTTACGTGACAGAATCTGCCAATCCTTTAAAGTGTGGAAATGATCCTTCAGTGTATTGACAACTCGGGTCAATTGGTATATTGGCTGTTACCACAGGAACCTGAAAATACATTATACAAAGAGATTTTAGCTGTATCAGTCAACCTCCAACAAGAGCAAACCAAATTCAGAAGATTCTATAGCAAACACAACCAGTGTTGTTAAAGGCAAAAAGCATAAATTCTATCAAGGCTTTAAATGCAATTAAAATGTGGGCTTTTAGTTTTAAAAGGAGCAACAACTAATTTATATACACATACATATCATATCATATATCATATATTTATATAAATAAAAGAGAACCCCAGGCCCGCCTGCGTGGCACCACCACAAGCAAGAATTTCCTTTTAAATTTATTTATTTCCAATACTAGCCATCGTCTTTCATAAAAAGATGCGACTTTTATGAAAAGTTGTGACTTTAATGAAGAGTTGTGACTTTTATGAAAAGTTATAACTTCTATAAGTTGTGAACTTTCCGAAGGGTTGCAACTTTTTCAAATAGTTATAACCTTTGTGGTAAGGCACAATAAATAGTTGTTCACACTACCCTTTGTTTTCTATAAATAGATGGACTTCCTCTCATTTTAAAATAATAAAAAGTCTAATGTTCTTCTTCTACTTTCGCAAAATTAAATATTTGTGTACTATGCTCCTGTTGAGTGACTTACTGACACCATTGTTTTTGTATCAATAAGTTGGTGAATAAAATTGTTCTATCATGAGAGAATGTAATTCTTTAAACCTATGGTATTGGAGGGGAATAGTTTTCTTAAAGGGACATTGTGCATTCAGTTTATTAGGTTTTTCCTTTCTATTTCATTCTATTTTACATATTCTGGTATATTCTTTTACACTCATTAAATTATGCTTATGATACTAATTGTTGTTTTTAGTACATGTTTTAAACTCTGTTTTTATGTTTATGCAAAGTTATTGTCTGTTGTCATATTGAACATATATGCATATAGTAGTATATTCATTATAAAGAAAATAACTCTTGTACTCGGTTCAAAGAATTTATGTTTTGATATTCTATATCAAATTTTATAACGTAAAAGTACTATATATAAGCTTGCATATTGTCTATTTTTACATAGATAGAAATTTCTCACTTATCAATTGAAGCAATTCATTATGCAAGTTCAAAAGTAATAATTGCTTTCATGTTGAAGCGTATTTTTTTTCTAAATATGTTAACGATTTTTGAAATTTTCTCCTAAGACATATATCACAACTGTATAATTTATGCAACTTAAATATTTCTTTATATTAGTAAATGCCTTTGTATATATATATTCTTATTTTCTTCATTATTTTTGTTTTAATGTTGATTAAAGATTCAATGATTTATTATTTCGTGTATAATTCATTCATTAGAGGTTCCTGGCTTTTGGTGCTCGGCCTTAACTTGTTGGCAATTTGGACACTTAGACACAAACTCCGCTATGTCCCTTTTTAAACCGTCCCCCGTGATAATGACAAATAATCAAATTCATGTTGGAATATTGCTAATATTTTTTAAGAACTTATTTTCCCATTATTTTTAATGTATGGCTATTAGTAAAAAAATTAATTGCAAATTCAATGCAATTTTTATTTTTAACCGCGCGAAGCGCGGACAAGTTACCTAGTATATATATATATATATAATGGGAGAAAACAGTAACAACTTCATTCATAATGATTTCCTAACAGTTAATATATCTTCTTGCTGACCATATTTATTGTTTTATGTAGCTCTATTCAAAATAGAACTTAAGGCAATGTGGTGCACACCTTAACGCTTGCCTAAAGTGAAGCGCAACCTAAGTGAGGCGAAGCATCTAGTGAGCTTTAGGACTTAAAATGTGCCTCATATGAGCGCATGACAATATAACACAACACGCCCCACACCCTCCCTAAAGAGAGAAAATGTGTTCTTATAGTCCAATCCCTCACTTTTTAGCTAATAAAAGCATCAAGCTAGCCAACAGGAAGAAGTCAGTCGCACCAAATAAAGCCTGAAACCAACATGCATGTTCATATTCCCTAGCTTCATCCATGAACTTTACTAATATAATTGAAGCAACAAATCTCAAAAGTCTTGATTCAATGGAATCATGTTAAAAAAAGAGACAAAACTGGACACATGCATAAGGTTAATATCTATTTTTGAAACGGAAGAGAATGAAGCAGGAAGGTAGAAGGTCCATGAATACAATCTGAAAATGAATTATTCCTTGGATCAACTTCCTACAGATGATGAGCATGCAATGACAAATACGGTACAGATTTCAACTTGCTAAATACCATGTAAAGATATCAGATGGTCGAGTTACAATTACTCCCAGGCTGACAACCAGGATTACCAACTGGGCAGGCTGCTGCACCTTAAAAGAGAAGTCCTAGGATAATTATCATCCAAGACATTGCATGTCACTCATTGTGCAGTAACAGATAGTGGACACCAAGAACAGTAATATAGACTTCCGTTACAGCTTGAAATAAACAAAATTAACTTACAAGTTCAAGCTCTCGGATGCTGCGAATTTCCCTCGGAAGATTAACCTTTTTGTTAGTATCCTGCTCAAAAAATATAGTTGTTAGTTGCGAAATAACAAAAGATGCTGCAGTTCTACCAACTGTAAAGCCTGTTGAAGAAAGTCAATACTAACAAGATTGTCTATTACAATATAAGTTACTATCATACAAATCCTTGCAGCTACCCCTTTCAATGAGAAAGATGGAAAAAAGAAAAAAAGAAGGATGGAACGAAGCGGATAAATATTCAGATAAAAAGAACACGAGGACAGTTGCTTACCTCCCTCTTTGTTTCTAGTTCAGCTAGTTTAATGTAGATCTCAACCATTTGTTTCATCTGTTTACCAAAGATATAACCACTTTATGGAGCACATGATATAAACATACACAAAAGAAAACTAACGGAAATAAAATCAAAATTTAACCAGAATGCTGAGAGTCAGTACCTGTCTGATGACCGCTCCATGATACGAAGATAACTCCTTCAGCAGATTTTCTGCAGCAACCTTTTTATCCATGTCAACCACAAAAGAACTTCTGCTGCGTTGTTTGTCTTTGATTCTATCACCATTTGCCAAAGCTAGAAGCTGACAATCAACACAAAAATAAGATCCAGACGTAGTATTTTGACAAACATAGTTATGAGCTAGTAGAAAGGAGAATCCTTCTGAGTAAAGATGTCAACTTAAAGATCCTTCTGATGTGAAATGCTAGTAAAATTAGAAGAAAGAGAAGATTGAAACAAAAAGGAACCTTCAATTTCACAAATAAGAATCTATATCCTGCCTATTTACCTGAAATATTGTATGATATGGATGGTCAATGGACAGTCTTTTAATGAGAGAAACCAAAACAAACTGCACAACGTACAAAATCCATATTCAGTAACCTAAAAACTATTTCTAGAAAAGAAGAAGAAAACAAGTATCATCTCAACTAACAGACAATAAATCAAAAAGTGAAAGAGCAAAGATCACAAGTGCTGAAAGTTGCAAGCTATACCTGGAAGTTTTGAGCTCCCTGACCTTCTTTTGTGCTTCCCATCCTGGAAGCAATTTGGTATACTAGTGGTATAAACTTGTAAGACTGAACCTGAAAGTAAATGATAAATTTCGAATAATCTTCAGACTAGAGCCAATATAAAATACACAAACACAAAACAAAATATTATGGAATATACAACGTTGTAAAGTTCCCGGCATTGATTCATAACAATGATTGGAGTATACCTCACATATCGTGCTGGTCATGCTATCCACGACAATTGGTTTAATCGAGAGACTGAACCACAGCGAAACAAGTCGAAATACCTGAAAACAGATGGTAACTCTAAAGATATAGAAAAAACCATAGACAGCTTAATGAAATTTCTGGTGACGACATACACCATACAACATTGATTTGCCAAAAGAAACTTTAAGCATTTCTATTTTTCTACATTCGAAAACACTAAAGCGGAAACATTTCATCCATCAAACAAATATTGACTTACTAAAAACTTAAAAATTAGCCATTCCACTCATCTATAATCATCGTTGCAGCTGATTTAGAATCAAATGACTTCATCTCTACTTCTCCCCCATCCCACCAAAAAAAGATCCACGTAACTTTGTCTCAGCAAAAAACATAGAATAATAAAGCAACAAGCAATACATACCACCCTGACATCATATTTATCTCCAATGACTAAACAGCGTTTATACTCATCAAGCGCGGTGCTTAGAAAGTTGTCCCTGTCTTCCTGAACAGTCAAAGATAAGAAAAGAAAGCAAATTATAAAAATTAACATACACATAATGCGCAACAGTTTTTACAGGAAATAATTGCTAGAGCTAAAATTACTCCTCGGAACCTTAAAAGAGGATAAGGAACAGTTTATAACTTATAAATGTAGTGAAGACAGGGACAAGGGTTTGTTAATATAAGAAAATTTAAGGAGAACTATAAAGGCTACTTTAACTTGAATTATCTTTTCATAGTACATCATTTGAAAGAGAATAAAAAGTATCCCCTCTATCAATTTATGTGACTTACTTTCCTTTTTAGTCAGTGCAAAAGAGAATGACACATTTCTATATTAAGTAACAATTTAACTATAAAATGTCTATTTTACCCTTAATGAAATGATTTCCAGCCACACAAATTTCTATCATTCATTTTGGACCACAACTTATAAAAGTCTTCCTTTCTTTCTTAAACTCCGTGTCTAGTCTAACTACCCCACATAAAATGGAACGGAGTGAGTAATATTTTAATAGTAATTTCCGGCCGATATAACCTACAAGATCATTTATAAAGCTCTTACATATCATATCTCTATTAGTAATTTCAAATTGTTACAATTAGCAATGAAGATTAAGACTAAAGAGCTGCAATGTTACACGTGAATCAATGAGAAAAACCATTCGGAATACAGTAGAAATCACCTTAAGAATTTTTTTAAAAAACGATACAAGGGTTTCCATGAAGCAGTCTAACACGCCAAAGAGAGTAAGTATCATGTCACCTGCAACTTTTCAGCCTCTTCTTTGTCCATTGCTAGCTGCTTCTGCAACTCTTGTATTTTTGCAGAGCAGTCAGTCTTCTCTCCCTAATATTAGAGTATCACAGTATGTAAAAACCAATCCCATCTCTGTAACATCAAGAAGAAAGTATGGCCATCATTAAAGCGTACCTTTGTTGAACTTCTTAATCGTTTAACTAATGCCTCCAGCTCCTTTGTCTGGAAATAGAAATGTACATGAGTAACCATGGGATTATTAATTATCGCCACTCACCATTGTTCATAAGTTCCAATTACTCTTTGGTTTATTTCAGTTCTATTAAAAGGGATAAGGGTGGCATACCTTGTGCTTTCTTAAGCGCATTGCTGCCTGCCATTCACTGGAATTAAGTCTCTCTTCATAACTATGAAAAAGAGCATCTGCATAGTGTGCAAGATGGAAATGCATTTGACTTCGTTTTGTGGTGGAAACCTTTCCTCTTGCCATGCAATCATCAGCAAGAGTGACTGCATGCTTCAAGTATTTCTCTAGTATAGTTCTTGAGCTGCACAATCATTCTATAGAATGAGAAAGCGGCAATCGTTTTTCTTTGTACAGAAGGTGAAATGCAACCCTTAAAATCTATTGTCAGTAACTATTTTCTAAAGATACTTTTATTAGGTCCAGTGTTCCTTGGGAGCCCTTTTAGTATGACTACAGATTTGTACGTCAAGTCCCTTTTTTCACACACACCCCTTTCTTATGGGTTTTGTGTTGACCCTGTTGGGAGCCGTTCTGATTATAGATGTTTCTATTGGGGATGGGATGATTTCCTAGGTTATGACAAAATGGGTAACTGTTAGAATAAATTTATCAGAAGAAATTGGATATTGCTGGACAGAAATAAATCCCTAATTAACTAGTCAATTGGTGGGACATTCAAAGAACTTGTGAGAAAGAAACAATAAAAATGGAACATACTGGTCTTAAAGGGAATAAGATCAAAAAGCTGCAGAGTCTGGGACAAGTGGGGAGACAGAGAGCCAGATAAGAAGTCAAAACATATCACACTCAAACAGATGAAAAACATCAAACTTCTATGGAACCTTAGTTCCAGTATTGGAATACTACTAACTTGCTTGTTCGTGTTTCAGCCAGCCACTTCCCAATTAACCGGAAAACATCAGATGTGTTTTCGTTCATCTGGTAGTTTTGTGAAATATACTTCGCAAGATTGATTGCCATCTGATGTTGGCCTTGAGCACGCAGAAGCTTAGCTTCTTCAAGCTACACCACATGAAAATAACCGTTGTAGTGAGAGAATAATGGGAGTGTGAACCAGTAAGCAGAGTTTGGCATCAAATTTTAAAGTGAATGAAGAGTAAAAGCTTGCAGAGAAATAAATATTAGAAGATCTACAAAGTAAACCTGAGCAAAAAGAACTACTTGAGACCTATCATAACATGAACTACACAGAGTATATGCCATTTTTCCAGTTAACTCATCAAATATCAAGAAGCCAGAAACATGTGGAAACACATAGAACTTCAGAGAACCCCTATTAAAATGTATTAGCAATTTATCAAAATGTTAAACCAATACTTGCTTCAGCTTGAATTACAAGTGTATTTTCTTGTTTGCTGTTATAGTTGACAAGCACAGATATTCAAGTAAAAACATCTCTGAAGTCTCATTTGTTATTCTTTGTTAAACCATTCGCTTCATCTTATCTAAAATCTCAATTCTTAGAAAGTGGATATTGTTTTAGCTTATGATTTCCAGAGAAACATCAATATAACATACGAGAACTAAATTGCATTGCCTACTTGCAAATGTTCATGAAATAAAATAATAAACCATGTGGAAACCTGATAAGATAATGGACCTTCGGCCTATCAACCCCAAAAGGTACCTTATGTACTGAGGGTTGTCCAAGACCATATTACACCTCTCACACGGATGTGGTTTCAATTACCTCATCCCCTGGACCAGGACAAGGGTTGAAAATATAATATAGGGACCCAACTTCGGGTAAACCAAGAATTGGGAAGAGTTTGGGCATATCTCAACCCAAAAGCTAGCTCATGTGGTGAAAATTGCCCAAAACTAAAGAGACCATAATATATTACACCTCATACCGATGTGGGACTCAACAATACACTCCCAAGCTACATATATACAACAGCATACAGAGTAATGAAATTGGACAACTGTACTGTTGCATCAAACATTAATTTAGTAAAGGAACGTGCACATACCCGTCCAAGCCAGTAAAGGTTGGAATGTTCTCCTACTTCTGCACAAAGAAACTTGAATTCATGCAAAGCTGAAGCAGCCTGTGAAAACCTAGACACCTGTATATCACAAAGAATATATTTAGGAACGAATATGGAGATCATTTCTACAGTAAGTACCAATTCTAGCAGAATCACCTTGCGGAGAGTAGCTGCAGATTCAAGCAGATGTTGTACAGTATAATTCTGGCAATTTAAAATCTGAAGCAATACTCGTCTAAATGCCACAAATGGCTCCAGCAAATTCATATGTAACTGTGCTTGCTTTAAAGTGCGCTTCCAGTCCATATCTAGACATGTTAACTGCATTGACCAATTCCAAGCTCAGTACATTATTGACCAGGTCCGTGATAAGCATCACAAATATTATACATGCAAAATACTTCTTATACTGATGCCATCAGAGGCAAAATAGGTATCAGAAAAATTCAATATTATATGGGAAAGAATAATTAAGACTATCTGCACGCTTTATAAATAGAATGCTTCAATGTTAATGTTTAAATACTGCACTAGTTGACGAAACCAACAAGGGTGTCAAGTTTCTTGAACGGTAGAGAAGCACTCTAGAGAGTAAGAAATCCAGGACAAGTAGAAGTAAGACTGGATATATGTACTACAAGTTTAGCCAATTTAAGAAGAATTAGGATGAGGTAATATTAGATGGGACTGTGATACTTAGATGCAAACAATTTACATATGTATGCTCAAAGTTCAAGAGAATATTATACAGAGGATCAAAATAGGATAGTTGAAATGGAAAAGTACTACCAGAAGTGTTATGTAATAGAAGGAAACTGAAGGTTGTATGCATGAGCTGGTGTTTCCTTTGTAAGGAAGTGGCTGAGGATGTGGACCATACTCTGTTAAATTGCAAATTAGCTACGAGGTTATGAGAAAATGGCTTTAGATTGATGCTCAGCTGGAAGAGTGGAGCTAGGAGAAGACGACACAAAGCTTGAAATGTTACTCCTCTTGCCTTGATGTGGGTCCTTTGGAAGGAGAGAAATATGGGAGCTTTTGAGAGGGTGGAGACACAAAGCTTGGAATGTTATTCCTTTCAAATATGGAGAGAGCTTTCAAAAGGCTTGGAATTCCACTGTTTACAGCAGAAATTCCACTCATGAGGAAGACAGTGGCAAAAACTGTGAGGAACACTGTTGAAGCATTTGAAGCAATCAATGATAGATCATGAGCCGCTTGGCATGCCTGGAATCTGGTATTGATGTAGTTTTCATAAGCAAAATATGTCTGTTTAAGAGAAGGCTGATTGGACCCATGGCAAGCATGGACATCTTGGACAGATTTGAGCTCAAGGGTAGTTGGTTAGCTACCTTCCGGAAGACAGTTGGGTGCTGGTTCATATCTTCCATTGCAACATTGAATTGAAGTCCTGCGTTTGACAACCCTCAAGGGTATTGATGAAGAGGAGAGGACAACGGCGAGGTGGTGATGAGAGAGAAAAGAAAATGAGGGGTTGAGTTAGACCTATTATCTATCTTATCATGATATTAGGGTCAGGCTCATTCCAATTCATTATTTACCCGATGCTAGGCCTCCATCTTATGTAAGATGAACTTTTTTTTTGATGAAGTAATTAGTTCTATTGCGGCATCAAGTAGATGCATAATAGTTACAAAATCTTAGTAGCAAAAGGTCAGCTCTCCTTTACATTGTTAATTAAGAGTCAGGGAGCTGACAAAGTTCAGAAAACAAAGTTCAGAAATGAATCAGGAAAATCTAGGTGGGGATAAATAAACCCAACTTGCTCGGGATTGAGGCGTAATTATTTTGTTGTTTATCATAGAGAAACAGAAACTATACAATACCTCAGCACTTGATAGGAGCACAGGTTTAGATGAAACCTTCGGCATCTTCAATGAATCCAGCATTCTGCAAGATGAAGTCCAACGTGAATTCCATGCCATACCGAGGTGATAAAGTATCTGCAAAAAAATGGTATGACTTGTAAAGATTCTGTACATATTTAGTTGTTCTTTTCCTGGATAAGCCGGTTCGTACGAGAACCTTAGCATAATGTAATACATGCAAATGAAACCACAAATTGCCAGCCCGAAAGATCAGGATACCTGAAGCTTAACTATAGCTTGATAAATGTATTTGGTGCTCTCCTCACTTGCATGACAGATAGACAGCAAAAGCTCCTAAAGAGATTGAAAAGCAGCTAAAAGGTATAAATGTCCAAACATACTACTGTGAGGAAATAAATATGCATCGGACTTCTTTTACCTGCTTGGAATCTTTTAATTTTATCTGGAATTCATTGAAGCCTCCCTCTTTCAATGCTCTCAAACAGCTGAATTACAGCAGACATAATAAAGTGAGGAAAAAGTCTAGCATGCAGAGAGCTCGATTTACATGCAATATGAGTATTAACATGCATAATAATATGCAGCAGGAATCTACTACCAGCTAAAACTTGACATATATAGCAGTTGGTAGTCTGTGTGGTTGACCGATAACCCCTTTTTTAACTTTTTTCTTTTTGAGAGATGAGAGTTATGATGGAACTACAAGTTACTATCTATGTGGCAGACACAAATCGATATTAACAAAGCTTAAATGCTTTAAGGAGAACTAGCAAAGTACACATCTCCAGAGAGTTCATCCAGTTATAGAAATCTACTATTAGGTCTTAAGACTATAGAAACTTGCATTAGTTTAAGATTGGAGTGAAGTTTTGTGATGTAAAGGGAAAGCTACTTTCCTTATATAAGTGATGCTGTGTAAATAAATTTAAGTGGCTAGACATTCAAAGAAAACCATATAAAACATTTTCTCAGGATAGGTTCTACAAAGAACTTAATAGAATAACAGTTAAATTTGATGAACAAAACACTGTTTCGGTAGGAATCACTGTAATTTCTCAAACGAGTAATTAAGCATCCATGTTAAGGACTTTCCCAACCCATCAGTGATAAATCCTTGATTCAATCTATTCAGAAAGTTCCCTTTCATTTCCCAGAATTTTCACAGAGATTTGGATTTTTAAGCTTTGTTTTAGATAAAACTGCCAACTCCTTTTAACTTAGCAACTCATAGTAAATGCACATTCAGATGAACTTGAAGAAAGAGAGAGAGAATAGATAGGATCTGAATCCACTTCAGTAATTCAGTTATGTCCTGAATTTGTGTACCATTTTGGCATGACTGAACCAGGATTGTTCTTTTCTGGTTAAGTTGAAACAGAGGCATTTTACACTATTTATTTTATTTGCTGCTTTTTCTTTTGAATGGTACAGTTAGTTTCAATATTGCCCTTTTGTATACCTCTGTACAAGGTGTAATCAAGATGTACACTCCCTGCACCGCAATCAAATGAAAAAAGTAGAGTCCATGCATCAACTAGCTTCAGGAGTAACCAGAAAATGGTCCAAATAAAATCCCAGCAATATAGTAATAGTTCCTTTTTCCATTACGTATTTTCTTGCTCAAAGTTGATGACAAGGCAAATGCCAATTTAGGACTTCATTTAATAAAACAACTGATCATACCTGTGGAGATTTTCATTGAAATGGTCACCTCCATGCTGAATTGAGAGGACATTAGATTCACCATAAAGTAGTGAGAAATCCCAATTTCCAGAACGCCAAGCAGCTTCATACTACAAATAGCAGAAGCAACACTTGATGAGGAACCAATCTATAACACGAAGCATGTAATGAAAATTGGGAGAAGCAGTAGAGTAAACATGTTTCTGTCCACAGAGTACAGCATGCAGCTGCAGACAGGGAAGGAATGAATAGTTTATAAACAAAAGATTCTATCAGCTTGGTCATGGAAAACTCTTTTTCAGCTGAGAATTTGAGTCATCTCATGTATGACATGAATAAGTAGACAGAAAACAGGCAGCTAGCTGATTTTTTCTTTTTTAAAATCAGTAACTTTGTATCATATCACAATCAAAAAAAAAAAAATTGTATCAGATAAGGGATCAAAACAGTACTTGGGTAGTACTAAAACCATTTTTAAAATAGAGCTCTAGTGTCTTCCCTCTCTAGCTATAAAGAATCAAGAAATCTATGATAGACACAGTATCATTAGAGTAAATCTGATTACACCAAAAGCATAGCAGTAAGATGAAGTCAACTTGATCTTCTGCACATCATTCTCTAAGCTCTCAAAACATCTGGAATTCCTCTCCTTCCAAATTGTCCACCAGATACAAGCTGGGACAATTCTCCATCTACTCCTATCCTTAGCATGTGAACAATTTTTTAAGTTCGGTCACTAGTATCACGGTTTTGCACACCAATGAGGCACTCTTATCTAAGCTTATAAGCCAGACAGATGTGAGACAGCAATCTTATATTATTACCAACAAGGACATGGATTGTGATGAAGTGGTAAGTACTCCTTCATCCTTAACCAAAGGTCTCGGATTCGAGTCCCCTGGGTACGGAGTCACCATTGTTAGGGAGTGCTTTACCCTCCAATGTGGGACTTCCCAACACGATTCCGGATTTAGTCGGGCTCCACTCAAACACCGGGTGGGAAACAAAAAAAAATCTTATATTATTGAAACAATAAAATTGGTTACCGCTACCAAACTATTGTACACCAACAGGGCACTATTTCCTAGTTTCTCTCCGTTCTTCTTCATGGTATAAGTAGAGTTTTATAAAAGACACAAATTAAGTCCTTGTCCAAAAAAAAAAAAAGGGAACATAATAGTTAGTATGAAAAAGCAAAATCTTGGCAGCACACATCCAAAAGATGAATGCAACTTAAAGATTATTGGTAATATTATTGCTTTACACCTTCATGTCATTACCTGTAATGCTCCTCCATTCCAAAAACTGAGTCTACTTCCCTTATCGGTTAGCAGAAAAGGAAAATATAGGAGGCAAACCTGTAGTTCAGCAAACTCTGGATCATGTTGAAACCTTCCCTTTTGAGAGGTCAATCCTTGGCAGTACACATCCAAAAGATGAGTGCAACCAATTTGCTGCAAGGATCTAATAAGGCCCTTATATGGTTTCTTTTCGATCATCTGATCTACTACTGAACCAGATGAATGAAGAATATTTTCAGGAGAATAACTGCGTCTTTGAGCTACTGGATCAGATCTAATTTGTAAATCATAGTACTCAAGAGCTTTACTCCAATTTCCTTCATGTTCAAATGTGATAATTTGAGAGGTCAACTGCAAAGACCAAATTACAAAGCAACGGACAAAGAGTTGGTCACAAATGGTAAATTTAATAATTCAACAATTCTTTGGGTAATGGCATAAAAAAAAGAGTAGAGCAAATGAAAGACTTCCCAAAGTAAGGCCTAAACTAGGGTTTAGGTTGTGAACATTTTGCAAAAAGAAGAAAATCATAATTATTACTCTTCATCTTATATTGAATGTCCTACTGTTTATTGAGGTGTCAACTGTATGGGCAGTGCTGCACATGGTAATCACAGAAAATGAAAAAGAATAAAAACACAACTACCAAAATGTTCAATAAAAGAAGACAGAATATAAGAACAAGTTGGAAATATCCAAAACACAGGGAAAGCCTGTCCAAAAAAAGTGATTTTATTGAGTGAAACAGCATCTAGAGAGTACTGGTAGTTACATCGAAAAGTATCAACCTAACTGTAGTTCTTCACAGGTTGTGCAATGAGTTGAAGTAGTAAAACATGGCTCCGGGATCATTTGAAACAATCCTTGTTCCAAAGAAAAGTAAGAGAAATACTGTTTAACTTAAAACAGTGCAGAATCCTTTGTCTTCAAGATCTCTGGAGTTTCTTTTTCTGCATATGACCCATCAGGCTGCTGCATGTATGGAGCTCTATATTTGGGGAAAGTTTTCGAGATCCCAGCACAGCTCCAGCTATTTTGAGGGAAAGCTTGTTGCAAAGTTTTCTTATCTTAGAGTTTGTACTTTATTCACCTTCTATTAATATTCATGAGAAGAAGAATCACATGGACTTAAGGCTTTTTAAGATTTCTATGCTGATAACCACAATATAATTATGATAATAAAAAACAGTTAGACGTGATATTCCAGGAAAGAGAGTACATCTTTTTTTTTAGAACAATCAACAGTGTCTCAAACTAAAATTAGTTAAGACCAGCTATATGAATCACCCGTGCCGTCTGCTCATTTATAAGAAAAAAGAGTGACAAGTAACTAAAAGGTTGAAAAGAATTTAGAAATATTTTTAATGGGATACCATGGAAGGGAGGAGAAAGATTCACTTAGTGAACTGGAGAGTCGTCACTTCTCCGAAGGAGTGGCAAGGACTCGGGGCGAAAGATCTTAAGGTCTTGACAAAGCTTTATTACGGAAGTGGATATGGATTTGGGGTGGAGGAGAATCCGCTATGGAGGAGGGTATTAGCGGAAAAGGAAAGCCAAGTTTTCCGGAATAAGTGCAAAATCGCAAGAAAGTCCAGGGGGTTTGACACGAAAAAGAGAAGTGAAGTGCACACTTCACTGAACGAAGTGCCCAATTTACGAAATTTTAAAACATAAGAATTTACTGTTGCCTTCTCAAAAGTCAAAACATAAAAACATAAAAATTTGGAAATACAATAATCAAATTGCAATTAACTACCTAATTTCAGCATCTAATTTACAAAAAATGTCAATATTAATCCAACTTCTCAAAGTTGAGACTCAAGAACCATACGTTTCACTTTGTGCGTCACTTTTTTGAAGCAAACACTTCCCTGAAGCGCATGGCTTCATTCATGAAGCTAAGACCCTTCATTTCGCATAACTTCATCTGTTAAATCATTGGCTTTTAAGAACACCGATTTCCATAATGTGGTTTAGGAAGCAACAATCTTCCACTCACCACACATTAGTATTCTTTCACAGTTTTATTTTTACTACTGCTTTCCCAAGTCTACCTCATACTTTTTTTCTCCCTCTTTTCCTTTTTGGATTATTATTTACCACAGAGCAATAAATTCAGGAGCCATGGCTAAGATTAACCATAGCGGGCAAGAGACAATTACAAAACGAGAGGTCAGAAAAGATAATAAAAATATAAGAAGTAACAGAGATTGGCGTTTATGTGAACTGACCTTGTGAGATTGGATGATTCCATAGAGGCTGTCTGGTTCATTTATGTGTGTCACTGCAGATAAAAGTATTTCAATGTGTTGCGGCAGCTGCAACATCAGAGAAAGTATTAGTTGTTCCTTCAAAACATAGGATAGCTTCATTGCATGAATCATTTGTTTTCTATATGTTAAGTGACCGCAAAAGGAATGCTAAAAGGAAACTCTAACAAATGATAACATCTGATGGAACAATTAAATGCATATAGTAACTCACAATCTCAACATGAGAGAAATCTGGAGTGCCCAATGTTAGGGAATTGAAATTCTCTTCACACCAGTGTTCCACGTAAAGAACTGCAGTAAAGTAAGCGCCAGAAGCCTGTCATTGAATGCAATGGCATTGAAGAAACAGAGAGAGATTAAAGGTAAGAACATCAAAGAGAAAAGGGAAATGGAAGAGCGTAAAAAAAGTTTGGCACTCACAATTGCAGACTTTGCAACAGCAAGATAATCCATAGGAATCCAATAAACCTAGCAAAACATCAGATGACGGAGAAGGCGTGACTCAGTAATCTTAAGTAGAGAACTTGGGTCATAAACATATCTTCTCAGTAATTCAATCCAACTTCCAGAACACTGGAGACCAAGAGAGAAGAAATAAAATTTGGAACTTTTTCTTCTCTCTATATGGACTTTCCTGGAGTATTCCCGGGTCGATCAAGGAGCCCTACATCAGCAGGATCTCTTGGAGAGTTGACAAAGCCATCAAGAATGTCTGGAGAATAATCCCAGCAATCATTTTCTGGGTTATCTGGAATGGAAGGAATCGCAGATGCTTTGATGGAATTTCAATTCCTACCCACTCTCTAAAGACTAAATGTTTAGTTAATCTGCTCAATTGAATTTTATTTCACCTGTCAATAGCGTCGACATGTTTTTTGGATTTTGTTAGCTCCTTAGCAAGCTTAGGCTACTTGTACTAGTGTAGTAGTTCTGAAATGTTCTTTTTTGCCCTTCTGTACTAGAGCTAACTAGTCACGCCTTTTGTAATTTGGCATCTTCCTGATGCCTATTCAATGATAATTAATCGTATCAAAATCTAGCACCAAACCCTTTGAACTAGACAAGCCAGGTGAAATAAGAGTATTTGAAAGTTGACCAGGTTATAATGATGGGAAAGCAGGAGTGAAATAAGGCTATACTACAGACCACAAAACTTAAGATTAAGTAGTCACACAAGCATAAAAGAAGCAGATATAAAAGAACTGAAGACTTAACAGTTGAACATAACATTTTGAGTATCACTTTTCTGTACAAAATTTCATGCCAAAAGAAGATGTCAGTCCACAAACAAAATATTTCACAATTTAGCCAATGATGTTTGAAGAATAATGGTATTTTTCTAGCTAATTATGAAAAGATACTGAGAAGGAGGGAGATAGCCTTTCCTTCTCTCAGTTGAACTCCTTAGCTACCCAAAAAGGTGTGTTTGTTTACCTGGCTAGCTATGAGGAGGGTGATTCTAACGGTTGAGAGTTAGAGGAAGAGAAAAGCTGTTTCATGTGAAAAAGCTTGGGAGAAGATGCGGATCACCTCCTTTTACATTATCAGATTGCATCTCAATTGTGGTGCGAAGTATCGGGCTGGTTTGACTTTCAATAGGTGATGTCAAGTACAGTTAATGCTGGGATGTTTAGCTGGACTTTCAGAAGATGGAAAAGAAGATGTAGGCATGGAATGTTGCCCCACGTGCACTTATGTGAATCATTTATATAGAGAGAAATATGAGAACTTTCGATGGAATAGAGAAAAGCTTCGTGCATTTAAGCATTAGCCGCCTCTTCTCCCTTGTTGTCTTTTGCTGCACTCATGGAATCCCTTTAAGCATAGAAGATTGGGTGTCTTTCATAAGGAATCAATTTTTTTTTTGAGGTCTCTCTGCTTTTCAATATACTCCTTGTATAAGGGTATTTATGCCCTTCATTGATAAGATTTTATTGCCTTATAAAAAAACTGTTGAATGTTAATCAGAAGCCGCATGGTCCCACCACTAAGGGTTACTAGACGAGAAAACAAAGAAAACAAATAAATTTCTCTCTTTTTTAACCTCTTTCAAATACTATCACATTTCTTATGTCTAAACGCTTGCTTAGTGAGCAGCCAAACGACAAAGAACAGGGAATACTAGTTTATGACGGCATTTAACAGCAGTACAACATCATAGAGATCAGAAACACTGTGAATGATGACAAATACACTGCAGAGTCAACAAATATGTTTTATTTACAGGATGAAGGAGTTGTTTCTACAGAAGAATACATGCTAGGATTTATTTACCTTTTCCCATGATAATGTGGACAGTGATACTACAGATGAAGTAATTGTCTGATGCTTTGCCTTCAGAGGCGTGGAGCGTGTCTTTGATCCATAGCTAGAAGGCCTTCCATATTGCTGAAAATATTAGCAGATATTACTGATATCATCTCAACTGAGAGACCTTAATTTCTTTCTAAAAGAAAATCAACAGAGGAAACTAATAAATTTGGCAAATTAGTATATTAGGTATATTTCTATGAAGAAGTATTAGTGAATTTGTGTATCATGTGAACCTTTGAATTTTCTCGCTTAGAGAAATTAGAGGATGTGCCTCTTTCCATCACGTGACACAATCGAAGCTCATTAAGAGCATCTAAGATAACTTGAATTGATTTGGTCAACTTATTGTCCTCGGTAAGAATGTTCTCTTGCACCTACATAAAAAAAGGAAAAAATATTGGTATTTTTATCTCAATAAAAAGATGAAATAGTACCAACTGGAAGTCTGGAACAGATACCCACACATATTTAAAACATTTTGTCTATTCAACTCCAGATTGGTTCACCAAAAAAGGTACTTATTACAATGTTTAACAAAAGCTTAAAATACACAACAATAACATACCCACAGTAGATTTCCACAAGTGGGGTTTGGGGAGGGTAAGATGTATGTTGACCTTATCCTTATTCCAATCTTTTGTGGTAGATTGTCGAGAGGTTGTTACCAATAAACCCTCGGCTCAAAACCAAAGCTTTCAAAATAGGATTGCAAGAATAATATGACAACAAAATAGCAACAGACAAAGCAAATGCAGCAACAGGTAGTAATACACAATAAAGAATAAGCGACTACGCATATACAAAATAGCCCCTAACCTCCCTCACATAAAGTGCGACAACGCTCAGCAACTTACTAGACTTTTACCCTAAACATCAAACTCAAAACCTTTCTATCTAGGGTCATGTCCCCAGTAAGCTAAAGTTGAGTCATGTCTTGTCTTCTAATCACTCCCACCAGTTCTTCATCGGCCTACCTCTACCTTACTGAACTCCTGTTACAACCAACCTCTCACACCTCTTTACCAACAGGCACCTCCTCTTTACATGCCCAAATCATCTCAACCTGGCTTCCCTCACCTTGTCCGCCACGGAGGTCTTCTTCCTCTCCATGTACATCAGTCTCCTTACAAGATAAATGGCTTCTGTACTCGAGCATCCCGGCATGATTCTGAACTGGTTCACGGAAATAGTCATGCCTCTCCTCACTCTCATATCCACCACCCTCACCCAAACTCATTTAATCAAATAGATCGGACTATATCAATAGAAATAGAAAACAAGGTCATATATAGATATTCTTGATAGTTTAACCAATATAGGATAATGTAGGAAATAATAGAAAAGGAGACTTTAGTGAGTTTCATGACTAATTAAACCCAGTCTGACCTGCTAATTACTTGAATTAGAGAGACTGTACATGATAAACATAGACCTATTCATATTAATCAGTCAAGAAGGTAGATGGCTTAGGCAACAAAATGAATAACCATTGAGAAACATATACTTAAAGTTATCATAACAAAAGTTGTTCTATGTTTGACAAAGAGAAGTTAGGCAGTTTCTTTTGTTTATATGCTCATGCCACATCACGAGATGGTGAAAGGTATTGAGATAAGTGGAACCCAAAGACAATAAAGATGGAACAACTAACAAAATGTAACAATAACCTGTGAGGAGATCAGCTGACAAAGATCAACATCCACGTCTTTTCTACTCGATAAATTGACCATCACATGGGGGAACAGGAGCTCTGCAACTTCAGATTTCACCAACACAATATCTTGACACAATCTGAAAGGACCACAGGGGCTTACTAACAGCTTAAACAAAAGAAAGAACTTGATAGTCCTAATAAAGGGATAGATGTTCTGGGAAGAAACTACCTCAGGATCTTATCATCACAATATTCAATCAGGGCACAAACAAGAGGACAAATCCATGTCTCGAATGTTTTTCCATCAGTCTTCCATATAGCAGAATTCTTTAGGGAAAGTGCCTTAGCTGCAAGGATATTAAGAAAACAGACAAATGAAAAGATGGCAACTGATGTAGATTTTTGTTATTTTAAGCAACAAAATACCATCTAATGCTTAAATTATGCACAAAATCAATAGCTCACCTGTCAGTGTAATACTGAACTAATAGAACATCTATGTTTTCAGCCATTAAGATTAGTCCTGGTAGAACAACTCTTACAGTTTTCCAAGGAAACTTTCACTAGCCGAGATTCATTGTAGCACCATTTTCTGCATGGATCTAGATTTCTCTTTAAAGCCAAGGGTACCCCATATTTCCTATTGGAGGGACTATGCTTCAAAATGCACTAGATTGAAACACTAAGCCTGCTAACTTCCCTCCTTCAGTCTTGAAGGCATGAGAGGCAAGGTCCTGAGGTTCCTCAGAGTAACCCCGGGCAAAAAACAACGCAATAAAGGGGCAAAAGCTACGTTTCTAGATCCCACAAGATTTATTTTTTTTGAGATAAAGGTAACTGTGTATTCACAAAAGGCTCATCAGAGCATATCAAACTACCCTATGGGAGATTACACATTACCTATAAAGTCTGCATAAAGTTCTATATCCCACAAGATTTTGACTTTGCAATGGCGCCATTTTTTAAATTTTCATGTGTAGTATTTGAATGAAACACGGAGGAAAGAAAGTAAATGCTGGATGAGACAGCAAGGAACTGGTGGCAACTTTGAGGTGACGGTGGTTGCTGCTGACCAATTAACTCTATAGAGCAGAGCTTCTCCTCCTTGGTTATACCTCTAATATATGGCCAACATGGCCTTGTTATTATCAATGAAATATCTATCTGATCAAAAACAAATCTAGTAGCCAGATCACATGGTATAACCTCATAATTGAAGAGAAGATACAGGACCAAATACTCAGGGAAGATACTTCATTTTACATGAAACCACAATGTCATTCAAAGGATAGTGTGACATATGTGCCGAAGAAACCCTTATTTTTAACGATGAAACCTATTACACCTAAAACATAATTAGAACAACCTTGCTGGAAAGATCTAGTGCACTCGAAATCATGAAAGACTCATTTAGAGAAAACATAATTGTTATTCTAAAGACAAGTGGGACATCAACTATAAAGGAAGCGATAATAATTTTGCATAATAACCTAATGAACCTAAAACGCAAGTGAAACATTTGTTTTAAAGGATGAAGAATTCTCTGTATATTCCATTCTATTGAGATGTCTCTAATATTATCTCTATGTATCATCATATCATTAAGAGGGAAGTAATTTATGGAACTTGTCTTGTATTTTCATCTACCGACTCTTGAATCAGTTATCCTCCCTATTGTTGAATACTAAAAGCACTACACAAAATAACTCTTGTAACTTATAGATTCAAGAGCTTAGGGGGAAGGAATTTCATTCCAAAGAATAGGTTAATACACAACAAGTTGAGGAAAGACATCAAAATAACAGATTTTGCATCCATAGAAGTATATATGATACCCAGAACAAATTTCCAAGTTTTCACCGCATTTGCTGATAAAATAAACTTAATGACTAAACTGAATCTTACCGTTAAGCTTCCTTTCTAAATCTGCCAGGAGTTTCTGAACCAGGTTGATATTTACACCCTTGGAATGAACCTACAAACACACAAAGAGCAGCTTAATTGCCAAAATTGGGAAACAAATGAGTAATTCCAAAAAACCCAGACAATTGTTTAAATTTGAACGTTTTTTGACACAATTATAAAACTAACATTATTGAATGTCAAGCAAAATAAAAGGCATATAATTATATCCAAAATACAGTCCAAGAGGAAAGGCTGCTGACTTAAAAAGATATTGTTAATGAAGTGTTCCATCCAACTTCTGCAGTTTTTTTTTTTTTTTTGAGAAGGTAACTATTTTCTGCAGATGTTTAGGTTAGAATCAATCAGATACATGGTTTAACAAACAGCAAGGATTATAACAGAAGATTCTCAGCTACCTCAATAAGGGATCTCTGATGAGAATCAAATGATAGCAAAGCCCTCTGACCATTTTCAGTTGAAAGTATCCCCTGCTTGAACAAACCAGCTTTAGAGGGGAAAAAAACGGAATTGGAAGATCTTTTGAGCTTTATCTTCAGAAAACCATGACTATTCGAGAAACTATACAGAACGGCATTAAGAAACAACCAATCAAAGAATGAAAATGAGAAGATGTAGACACAGGTTTTACAATATATGAGCTCCCAAGATCAAATGGCTACAACTGTAGTAAAGAAGAACTTTTTTTTTTAGAATATTAAAGAAGAATCTTTAATTAAGCACCTTAAATGTTTTAGTTAATCAAATACACTTTGCTCTTGGTACTCTCTACCAAGACTCACTGCATCAGGCCTCCTACTAACACACTCAAATAGGGTTTAAAAAGCACCAATTTTAAGAGCTCAAAACTGACCTGCACCACATATGTGAAAACAGCAATAAAAGTACCAAGCTTTTATACCAAGATCCTCATGTAACATCTTAACCCCTCGTTTGAATATTTGCATCCCAGTCCATGATTGAGACTTCCCATAGGTTCAACAAGTGTTTCAGGACTTATGGGGATGATTCAGGCTGGGACCCAAGGGGCTCAAGTGAATTTTGGGCAGGAAAACTACATTTTGGACAGTGCAGATCCTTTATTTTTCTTGGTACGTGTGCTTCGCGATCGCAAGGCATTGGGTCGGGACAGTGCAAGCCTAGGCTGCAAAGCATCATGGGTTCTAGATGGCTTCTATATGATACTCTATTTAGCTGCTTTAAGATATATTCTAGTCACTTATATCATTTTTAATTAAAATGCATTTGGGTTCGCCTAATGGGTATGCAAATTGGGTCGTGACAGAATGATCTCAAGCTTATTAGATATGGAAAGGGCCTCGTTCTCAGAAATAAATATCAGTGTAAAATTTTACTAGAGCAACACTCATGAATATGTATTCCAAGGGGTATAAAATATCAGAATATTGACCTGAAATTAACATCTCAAACATGGACAAAGCTAGTCTCCTAACAAAGATGATGGGACATAAGCGCAACACTGGAGACTGTACATATATCCAATGACAAGGAATTAATAAGGATCTAAGGAACAGGAACTTGTCCTTATAGGTAATGAACATAATGAAAGAGTCATAAGATCCCTGCAATAACACAGATATTCTGTTTACTAACTTCATTTGGACAGAATCGTCTAGTTCCAGCATTATTAAATTAGCTAAAAGAGTAGCTTCAGGACTCGGGAGACAATCATATAGCAATTATCCAGCCAAAGGAGAAGGTGTGAAACTTAATAACCTAACACTTTATCCAACTCTCTGTAATCATTTAGAATCTTTTCTTTCCTTTTGTTCATCCATTCTCTTCTATCTGAGCATTACCTTTTTCTCTCTTTTTTTTGGTTCCCAGGTCGGGAGGCAGGGTGTTTTTGATTGGTTGGTCGCTTGGCACATAAGTTCAGGTAATTAGATATGAAGCCTAAGTTTGAACCTCCTTCTTAGTGACCAGCCTTATTAACAAGTACAATAGAGATAAGCGATCTTGATCCAAAATTCATGCATTAAAACAGACTTGAATGATGAGATCTTTTGAATAACAGTGCCAAATGGAAATATGGGGTTTGGCAGAGATCTGCTTGAAATAATATCACACAATTTATCATATGTTGGCTCACCCGCAAAGCTTGAGATGACATGTCAATTATCTTTACGGAGTCATCCATCAAATATTTCTTTAAAAGCCTCATAATTGCCACCAGAAGTTCATCTGATATGCTCATACCAAGGTGGAAATCATGATCATGTAGAGATTTAGACTCAATAGGAAGATGGAACACAACACCATGGGGATCGCCGATACCAACCTGCACTTGCAGTGAGAAATCAGACGGCAGAGATACATGAAGAAACAAAAAATAAAATAAACAGCCGAGATAAATAACTGAAATAACAGAAAAAGGTACAGCTCAATAACATAGCAATACTAAAAATAATACCCGAGATAAAAAATCAGAGACCAGCACACCAAAATTGCCAGCACCACTCAAACTACATATGTGCACCAGATTCCAGACTGTATGAACAATTTCATGGTCAGAATCCAAATATGCATCTTCAAAAATGTTCTCCTCGTTCTTTTGTGCTGGGTAAGCTTCATCTTCAAATAATTTCTTGTGTAATGCTTTTAAACTGCCACCAAAGGAGAAGAAATTTAACTGCTAAAGTCACTTGCAACAGAGCAAAATAGATAGCATTGGAAGAAATCTGAAGCAGAATGGTGAACTCATCTATGACTTCAGCCTAGTTGTAAGGATAGTGTAAAGATGGATCTTGGTCTAACTCAACCCCAAAAGCAAGCTCATGAGGGGAGAATTGTCCAACTCCATATAAGGAGACCAACTTCAAACCCTTCTCCGATGTGGTACTTCTTAACACCCCCATGCACGCCCAGACCTCGTTAATTGGAGCGTGGCCAATATAATATGGGGCCTCAACATTGGTGAACAAAGAATTGGGAAGGGTCTGGCTCTGATACAACGTAAAGATGGATCGTGGGTCTAACTCAACCCCAAAAACTAGCTCATGGAGAGAGGATTGTCCAGGTCCATATACGGAGACCAACTTTCCATCCCTTTTCCGACGTGGGAATTCTTAACAGATATAAAACTAGAAATATTGAGAGACATTTAACTGCACCAGAGAGAATGCTCAAAGAACGATCAACTATTAAAAAACACAATCATCACATCAAACTTTTAAGAGTACAGTTATCAAACTCAAACCAAATTTCTTAGGAGTAGAAAGTACGTCGCAAAAAGATAGAGAGTTTATAATTTGCTTAATTACCACAGAAAATTAATAAAGTTTTCTCCTTTACTAGAGCTATAAATAATATCAAATAAAAAAAGAATCAATTTAAATTTTTTTCAAAGCTTTTCATGGGTCAATTTGAATCATACATTTAGCCCAACTTTAGATGGACTGTATTGGAACGGTCAAAGAGCCTGAATTAATAAATTGGCGGGTAATAACCACCTATAATATATGCGAGTTGGGTGAATCATATTTTAATGTTCTAATTTTGCCACCCCTAATTGAAATGATTCTTAGTAGAAGCTTAATTAAGTGAAAACAGGAAAGAAATTAGAATTCTTCCCTAAAAGTGTGATTTTAGATTTAAATTTTGTTCTCCACCTGTTTTAATATCTTTTTTCTCAACTTTGAACTATTTTTCTTGTTAGTCTAGCGTTCTATATAGGACACTAGATAAGTAAGTTTTTTTCTTTCCTTTCTTTGTAAATTTTCACTCCAGCTTATTATCTTTGATACGACTCAAATTTTCTTCTGGAATTTTGAGTTAAGGTAGTTGCTTACAGCCTAAAAAACGAATAATGGTGTGACCCTAGGGGTGGATAAAATAAAAGGGCTTAACTAACATTTTAATTGTGTGTGGATAAATATTAAGGTGCAATAACTATTGCCCTGTGATAGTAGACAGTACAGTCTCTATAAATAATGATCAACTACCTTCCTGTTTTAGTGAAGACCTGAATACTTTAAAACAAATCAACCAAAAATGCAGTTATCAAATCAAACTTTCAAAGAATACAGTTATCAAATCAAACTACCAAGGAGTAAAAAGTACTTCGCAAGGGGATCACTGAGGATTCATATAGCCAACTCCAACTTGTTTGTGATTAAAACACAATTAATATTGTAGTAAGGGTATAGGGGTAGGGGGGGGTTAAAGGGAGAGGTGGCTGTGGGTATTCTCCTCTACATTTTGGGAAGAACGGATACAACATACGGACTATCTCTGACTTGGTGAGAACGCATTGAAGCTTATATCAATAGTATACAAACATCGATATGCCCCATTGAAGTTCACTTCTTACTTCTTATTTTAAAACTAACAAGTAATTGTTCTATAATAGCAAGTGTTCGACTCTCAATTCACCTACCTCACATGTGCAGGAAAAAAGAACACAGAACTCAAATTTAGTCCATATAACCAAGTAATGCTTAAAAGGATCACAATTGATGAGACAAGAACAGAAACAATATAGAAAGTAGAGGCTGTAAAAGAACAATTACCTCCAGAGAAGTAATCTTGGCGGAAGGTAACGAGATTGTTTCCCTAACTGAAACAGCCAAATTTAATAAATTAAAACTAAGCATTTGAATAGCAAAATGAAAGGTTATCAAACAACGACCTTACTTGAACAGGTTCTGTTTAACAAGGTCATCAAACTGTTCATTGAAGTTCCAAGTGCTACTTACAGTTAACAAGTGCTCCATAGGTGAGTAATTTTGGCAAAGTTCCTCATGAAACATCCTTATATCATGAAATAAGTCGAGGTTAGGGAAGGGCTCTAGTTCCTGAAGTAACACACGCAATTAGTATGGCCAAATGAGTAGTCCACAGTCTACTCGGGTCCTATGATTGTTCAAACTGTTCAGGTAATAAGGATACCAGAAATTCATACTTTAATGTACTCGTGCAGAGATGGATCAGAGTCCAAGGTGAGTTGGCAGAGCAGCGAGAGAACTTGAGATGATGTGGCAGCTGACACTTTGGAACTAGACTCAGAAGGAACGCAACACATTACCAACTTGGAGATTAAGAACTGTACGGAAGAAATAGCATAAGGTTAAACACAATTGAAGAATAAGGTGTAAATAATATAGATAAGTAGCAAAATAAGAGTCTCAGCAACGTCAACCTGAAGCTGTTCACCTAAGACAATAGCAGTTCCCTCCAATTGCTTGATTTTGAATACTTTTAGCAATGAAGAAATCATTCGGCAACACTGGTCCAGCAAAGCATCAAGGTCCAAGCATTGACCAATCAAGTTGAGGAGATAACTGGAAAAAAAAATGTCAGATCTGAGATCCTCTTAGCATGAAATAAATGTTTTATGCAAATCAAGCAAATGAAGCACCACCTATGGAATGCAGGGAATCACACAACTAAAGCATACAAACACCACCTCAGATCAGCCATGTGTTGTACATAAAAAATTGAGGACAAACAAAAGCTCAGACAACTGCACTCAGTCTATACTGAAAATGCATCATCGTGTTTTAATTCAAAATACAAAACAATTGCAAGTTTAAATAGATTCCTAACATTGACGATTATGTCTCAAAATAAATGAGCAGTTATATTGGACAAAACATAAAAAGCAAAGGGAAATGTTCAATATCAACATTTGAAGTTTCAATCTAACACAAGAAGAAAATTACAAGGCTATTGCATTTCTCAGATGACCTTTCTCAGTCAGCCTGTGCACAACTAACAAGAGAAACAAATATGTCCTCACCATAAAACACTGTCCCCCTACGCAGAGGCTTATCCTCCAATTTTAATTTTAATTTTTGATCAGGTAAATGGTTTCATCTATCACAAGGTGAATTAACATACCTGGCTGTACTAGGAACTGTAACTCGATGCCCTAATACATCAATAAGCACTTCAATCCCAGCAAGCCTGTAAGATTTATGCCTGAAATGACCAGCTGCAGAAACTTTGTAATGCATCTCTACTATAAACTGCACAGCCATATGAAATATTTAGGAACTTCCCACTAGTATTTATTAGGTAAGACGTATAGCCAAACAAAAATTTCAAAGAAGAACTATATATGCGCATGCAGTACCGTAAATACTCGATCTGGTCGGAAGATGTTAATCTTGTCAATAAGACCAATATTTTGAGAAGAGGCGTCCCTACAAGAAAGTAGTAAAAGAAAATTTAGAGAAAACATGCCAACAACAACATAATTTTAAAAAATGACCAAGAGAAGATACAGCACATCTCCAAAAATCCATCCACAACTGTCTTAATTGCACGTGCTATTGTCTCCTTGGAGAATAAAGGTAGAACAGGGTCTTCAGCTGTTGAAGCAAGAGAGAAAATAGTATTGACGATTGAAACCTGCATAAAAATATGGCGGAATTATTTAGATAAAACTTGGGAAAGAAGATTGATTTTTCATGTGAAAGTGGAGTAACATTGACATAAAAAATGAAACACTCATATCACATTATTGCACCAAACACTACTCCCATGGGAACCAGTGATACGCAGAGAAACAGGTGTTATTCAAAACTTATGCAATTAGATGTGATGTTCATGTAAGCATTTCTCTATAGAACAAGACAATTTTTTTAGCAACTTCCTCACATAGTACACACCTCATTTCAGATAAATCAAAATGTCAACTCGAATGTATGTGAAGGAGAGTCATACCATGTGCGTCTTTATAAGTTTGTCTCTTTCAGTTTCAGATATTTTAGCAATATCCAGAATTGAACTTTCAAGTACAGATGATCCCTTCTCCCAACCAGCCTTCTTACTGCAATGTAATGCAATACAAACAGAGAAAATATCAACAAAGTGATTCTTAATCATTTCAGCAAGAGGCTCACAAGCAACCTGCAAATGATGAAAATGTAGAAATTTCAGGTATGGCACAGAACAGTGACTAAAATCTGAGAATATACAACAGAGTAAGCATGGAACTAGGTAGTATAAGCACCAAAGAAACTAGAAATATCATATATGACTAACTTAAAATTGTAACTGAATGAAAAATGACAAAAAGAAACTCCAACCTTCGCAATCCAATTCATGTTGGAGATGTCACCATGCAAGAGTAAAGATGGAAGAAGCCAACGGCAGCAGGAATGAATGAAATTGATAGGCTCTACATTGAAGACAAACAGATCCCTTGCCTGACGTGACGTATAGTTAATGTGTTAGCTATTCGGGTGGCAACAGATTGTTGATAATGAGCTGGATTAGAAAGAACCTACACATTACCTCAAGAAGAGAAGCTAAACTTACACCAGTAGCAACCCAACTAAAGAGGATCGACGCCATAAGTTCTTCCATATACTGCAAACAATCAAGATTGTGCCAGCAAGAAAAATGATTCAAGGACCAAGCAAGTTGACAATCTCACACTTTTTGATCACGTATTTATAAGGCTGATTGCTAAGCTCTTTAATTAACATTTCATACCTTTGACCTAGAAGTATACTTTAACTCCCTTGATAGATTATCAAGGGAAGCAATAACAAGTCTCCTGAAAAGAGGATAATATAAGAAACAAGTGATCTCCCAGAAAAACAAGACCAAGTAATGACTTTTGAGTACCTTAAACAAGGGTTAATAGCAGCAATAACGCATACCATAAAAACAGCCTGAAAAACAACAAATTAGACAGGTATAACCTCATAAAGTCAAAAAAACTAATCTTGGTAAAGAGATCTACATGTTCTCTCTAATAATTTCAGCAAATTAATGTCACTGTAAAAGAATCCCCTAAACAAATCAAGTAAAAACAGCCTCCTTGAATACCTCCAATTCAATCTTTTCACTGTGCAGTGCAAGGTGAGCTAGGGTTACAATTGTTGTTTCCAATATGGTACGAGGCTGAGGACCAGCAGCTAAAACTTCCTTCGCCATCACTAGTTTATCTCTGGAGCAAGTCACAAGCTTTGTACCAAAATTCGAACTGAAACAGAAAATTTCAGGTGAACAATTGAAATGTTAAACAATCAGAAACTTAAATGCTAACGGAAGAGAGGAAAAAGTTAACCAATTGTGAAAGACTACGGTAAGAAGAAGAATAAACCTAAAAACTGGAATTGCATAAAAGATATAGTGGATGTTTTCCTGGTAAATGCTCACACAATGCAACTCCAAATTGACAAAATTATAGGAGGCAAAATAGGATGAAAGGTGCTGGTAAGGGAAATTGCTAAGGTAAATTAAAATGATCAAGAATTACCAATTTGAAAATGAAACAGAAAAATAAAACTGTCCCAAGCACTTCTCTTATACCCTTTTCATTCATTGAAATTTTGCTCATTCCTTCTTCTAAGTTCACAAATTTCAGACCTCAATATCACATCCATTACACTTGTAAAGATATACAATAGTGTATAAGGGTTTCTGGAATATCATCTCAATATCACCTCCACAATATCACCTCCACACATTGTCTTAAAGTTTTAGATTGGATGCTCATTCTTTTATTACATGACATTAGAGCCAAACTTTTGTAAACCAGTTTTTCCACTAGTAAGGCCATTAATACAACTAATCTCTCTCTAGGCATCTCTCTCAACTAAAACCTGAATCACCAACTTCGCTTCAAGCCCACTTCTACCCTTACTATCTCAATGCTGAATCCATCTCAGCCTCTTGAGCTGCTCTCTACACCAGTCCCACTCTCAATCCTATTGAGCTCTCTCAAAAATTAAGCTTATTAACCAAAAAAGAACTAGACTAAACTTTTCTCCAAAATTTTATTGGTAATCTTCCTTCTATAAATTCCATAGACCCATTTAGACATACCAAACTAATTGAAATGAAATTTATCAAATCAAGTGCAAAGGACAATCACTATTTATTTATGACCGACAGATCTGTCTGGGGCCGACCATTTGGGCCAACTGCATCCTTCGATTCGGGGATAATGGGATCACCATTCTACCCTTCTCCACTTAAGTACCAGAGTTAGCTCGCTTGACGTAGGGCTCGAACATGTGATCTAAGACACAAGTCTCTCTACCTTAGTCAATTGAGCTAATCCCTGGGGGCAATAAAGGAAGATCAATATTTTCAACAAACAAAAGACAAATTACAGTAGACCTACCAAAATCATTGTAACACTCGCAATCTGCATGCATTTTCTTTAAATGTAAGCAGATGTTCTTGCCTCAACAAAATGGTATGGCTCTTTAAAGGGGTAGATGGAATAGTTTGTAGATTCTCCATGCAACGATTATAAGCAATGTCTTATTTCCATTTAGTAACATTAAAAAAAATGGTGTTCATGTTTTACTCCAACCACAGTTACATGCCCAAGTACTTAATTTAAGTAGAGAAGACTTCTAACACGCCCTAAGTTAGAAAAGTTAATCAATGCATACTCGAGTATTTGCCTTATTAAACTTTTGATTAAAAAAAAATTATGACTATTGTCTTCGTTCAACTTTTGAGCAACTTTCAAAGAATTCTAAATAACAATATAACTAATTGTGATAAACTAATAACCATGCTTTTTACTTGAGATTTATATGGATGGTTATTTCTGGCCAAGCAGTTAGTTTGCGACATACTTAAAAAGGTAATAATGCATGAAAAAGAAAAAGAAAAACTAAGCATCGTACCATATGTCCTGGAACAGTTCAAAATGACCATCCCAAGTTTGGAAAAGCACACCAACCCGTTGAGCAAAGCATAACCTAACTCGATAATCTGGATCGCGAAGCATCAGCAACAGCTTCTCAATCATGGACTGCTCAAATTTGAAGCAGGTGTCATGAAAGAAAATGACAATTTTGTAGATCAGAAATTAAAATGAAACTAGACAAAAAGGAAAAGTGATCTCATTTCAATCTTTCTTTATCAAGATTTTAGAAGGTGATACCTGACCACTTTGAGGATCCACTAAAATGAAATTGCAAATGCAATCAATAAGCTTAGTCCGTCCAACCCAATCAAAGAGGTCACTGTCTGCAATTTTGTTCATCAAGTCTCCAAGAGAAATCAAGCCCTACAACCCCATTTTAAGGGACATGCAAATTGAGAAAATTATGTTAGGAACAAGAAAAGAGATTCTATTTGTCAAGAAAGGAGAAAAGTAACAATACCAAGGTAAACAGCTTTCCACCCGATTAAAAAAGAATAATACTAAAACATCAAGTGAACAGATCTAGCAGTGATCTAAACCATAGGACCATAAAAGAGAAATCATGCCCTGCAACCCCATTTCACAGGACATGCAAATTAAGAAAGATTTGTTAGGAACAAGAAAAGAGATTATATTGTTCAAGAAAGGAGAGAACACCAAGGAAAACAGCTTTCCACCCAATAAAGAAAAGAATAATACTAAGGCATTAAGCTGCATCACATATCTAGCAGTGATGTTAGTAGAAATATATAACCTTAGTACCAGAGCAAATAATTCAGAAGAACGAGAAAGAAGTACCAAAAATAACAACATTTTTTGTTCTGAGAAAGTTCTGGCAGGTTATCATTGATAGGAGCCGTATCATTCCACTTTTATCGAATGTCCCCAAAGGGCGAGATTAATGGGAAATAATTAGTAAGATGTCTTAAGTAAGCTTCTCTCAAGGAGAGACTAGGTCAGCAACACAGTAATCCGTTAAAGCATTGATTAATTTATCATGTCAGTAACTAACTATAAGAATCTTAGGGAACTTAGAAGCAATTTAAAAGCGTAAACAGACTAGTTTTGACCGATTGTAAGTTTGTCAACTATATGCTACAGAAGTCTTAGTGAACTATCTTCCTATCAATGACATCCAGATTTACCATTTCATTTTATCCTGTGGAATTTTACTCAATACGAATAGACAATTATTCAGAATGGAGTTTTGATGTACTAAACGATCTGAAAAAGGCATGAAACAATAAAAGCATACAACAGGAGAAGCATTACCAGTGTACACTGCGGGAAAGAAATCCAAGATCCGTGTTACATAAATGGAATGTCCTTTAGAATACATAGCATGGCTTAACTAAAACTACGTTTAGCACAATGTAATATGCAGATAAAATCTAAGATACACCAATTATACCTCTTCAGACAATTTTTCCCGTGAAGACAGAGTCCTCTTTGGGTGCTTTGCAACACCATCACAGGATAAGAGACTCTCCAACAAACTGCAGATGGCAGCTAGCACATTCAGAGACTGGACCTTGAGATTTGCCTGTATGTCTAGGAAATCATTTAAGGATGTAATCTGTAGACAGAAAAAGAATTAAGTAGTTATCAGAGTTTTCAGAACATAAATAGTTTGTAGTTAACTAAGACGAACAAACCAAAGAGCCTTATTACAAAATTTAAGAACTTTCTGCTGGAAGACCAATGAGGATGTTGACAAAGGCTGTGTATGATTAATTCCAAGACCTGATAAGAAATCAAAAGTCAGTAAGATATTCATCAACAAATGCAATATCATCAGGAAACAATTCCAGAACAGATGATTCCAGCAGGGTTACCCTTGGATCACTTTCTTTCTCCATGAGCTCAAACATGACATCCCATGTATGAGATGGTAAAGCTGAAAAGAGTTTTGTGATGATTGATATGACTTCAATTCTCTGATTTACAGATGAAACCAATATATCGGCAGTAGCTTTTCCCCCAATGTTCACAGAGTCGGTATCTTTAGAACCAATGTTCACATCCAACTCCATGTCTATGATCATACTAGTACGGCTATTTACTGGATGAGAAGCATGACTAGAAACAGATGCAGAAGAGCCAAGGTCACCCCTCTTTGAATGAATATTACTTCCACTACTTGAGGATCCTTCATACAGTTTAGCAAGAACTTTCAGAAGCCTCTCCACAGATTGGATTATTGCAGTTAGTATGTCTATGTTGTTGCCGGCTTGCATCTCATTAAACAATGGGGAGCATAGAAAACTTTCGAAGGACACACGAATGGTACCAATTGTGTCAAATATTGACCTTGAACCCAACAAACCACAAACAAGGTCGTCATAAATCTTCTCTAAGATACAAGCAGCTCGATCCAACAACTTCGACACGTATTGACTCAGAGTGGCAAGGCAAGGCACAATTTCTTCTCCTACCCTAAGAGTGAAACAGCACATGAAGTGTAACACAAACAGAAAGATTAGTCATTCCATTGCAAGCAGGAGAGGGAACTTAAAAACAAAAGGCAAAAAGAGAATGGCAAAAATCAGTCAATGCCGATGATATGCCGGTATGGAAAAATGTATTCACGTCATTATCAGAGACAATTATTAAGACTAAGACTGAGTCTTGCAAACATTAAAGAAAAGGACAAACCTTGTACTATATGAACAATACATGAAGTTTGATAAAATAGCAGAGAGGAAGATGACATCAGATAGAAGCATCCTTTCATGTTCTTCATCTTTAATAATTTCAAGAATGTGATTTTCGACTTCATGACAAAGTGGATCTCTGATCTGTCGGGGTAGACGTAAGCTTTGGCAACAAGGTGGTTGAACGTCCTGAAACCAGTTAAAAATCTATTGAGATGAAGACTTTGACCACAAAGAGAAGAAAACACAACAAAAGAGTGCAACACCTCCAGAACAGATTCCTGGCCAATCCTTGCAAGAACTTCAACAGAGCATTCAAATAAATCATGCACACTTTCATGTGTGTGATCCTCGACCTACAACAATAGGTATTTCAGCATCTTAGTCAACTTAACAATATTCATGAAAGAGAACTTAGGCGTAAGCATAAGGTTATCCAGAAACAACAATATATACCTTCACATCATTCACAGTTTCAGGAACGTAGTGTGATGGGGGTAGTCCTTTTTCTAGCAATGGTGTACCACCAGTACAGAGAGCATAAACTGCTGTTGGCAATACAGCAACCAGATGTTTATTCAACATTGAACATTCCTACATGTGAAAGCACCACACCACCATTAACCGAAATACATTGTGCTTTGCTAGAACGTGCAACATCATTGTGCAATATTTTCTTTAGACTCTTAGAACAATATCTTAAGTGGATTGACTTCAGATTGGAAGGAGAGGATCCTGGAATTTCTAGTACACTTGATTTTGAGAAAGTGTATTATCGTGTTAACTTGGGCTTTCTGGAGTTTACTATGAGAGAGAAGGGTTTTGTCACCAAGTGGAAAGCATGATCAATTTTTGCATTTTTTCAGTCAGGTTCCAGGGGTTGATAAATGGCTAACCAACAAAATTGCTTACCAATAAAGGGGTTCTACCATGTTTTTTAATCTGTTTTGAGCAAGAGGACAAAGATGTAGAAGGAAGTCACGAGAAGAACCCAAGTGAAAAGCACCAGAGCATGGGCAAAAGATACATCAAAGCAGGATACTGATTTGGTTCCAACAATTCAGACAGCAGAAGATAATCTCAAAAGCAGTGAATCATCTCAGAGGGAGAAATGTTATAAGGTCTCAACCTTATACAGATTGCTTGAAGCAAGATGGGTTCTCTTCCTCCACTTATTCGGAACTACCCCTGGGAACTAGTTATAAGAAAGCACAGCATGGATCCCAGTGCTACAGATATTAGAATAAGCAAGTAGTTCTCTTGCATATGAAGAAACAGCTCTAACCTAAAGCAAAGTCTCCAGTTCCTTACTTATATTTACTTATCTGCTCAACTTCCCAGCTAGTATGGCAGATATAAACGAACATTTTCAGAGGAATTTTCCATTAGATGAAAGTGAACAAAACATCCGTGGAGAAAAGGAAGTTAACTCTTCAACTAAGGGTGGTATTCTGTGTGTGAGATATATGACTGATTGATGGGATTTCTTGGGGAAAGGTTCTGGGAAAAGAGATGTTGTAGAGGAGTTCTTTTTTTTTTGGTAGAGATCAGTGGCTAAAAATCAGATTAGAAATGGGTTGTGGAGAATCATGAAATACCATTATTGCATCTTCCATGTCTTTTGCATTTTCAGTCACCATCGTCGGCCGAAATCAGGTAACAGATAATTACACTTATGAGGGTGCTTTTAAGGGAAAGGAACTGATGCATCCAGACGGGAGAATATGATCTTGCACAGATTAGGAACTCTCTTTTTGTTAAGTGTTGGTGCATCCACAAGATCCCCATTGGTATAGATGATTAGTTGTCTTTTCTAAAAACTGGAGAACTATAATTTTTTGTAGTTTCCTTGCCATTGGTATACTACTTGTATACAAGGTTTCATTACCCTAAAAACATCAATAAAATACTACTTTTCCAAAAAAAGATTGATAACCATACATCAAAATATTATTAACAAACCTTCCAGAAAGGAAAAGCTAAAATAGCTCTCAAAAGATTTCGCCTCAAGTATAAAGTGTCTCTAAGATCACCCTACAGAAAAAAGAAGAAGCAAAGATATTATTTTGAAAGACCGGAACAAAAGAAGATATGTAAGCAAGTTAGTTTCCCAAACCATCACCAAATCACAATAAAGCAGAATGCAGCACTATACAAATCATCTATCATGGAAAAAGATCAATACAAATTGTCAGAATGTTAAATGTTAGAGTAAACACATGAGAAGAATGATTTGCCAACAAATATGCACACCTATTTATAGGAGTTGCATACAACACACTATCACATTTGACCAATGACAGACTATAAAAAAAGGTATCAACTTAACATGTCAAAAATTCTAACTCTTTAACATTTTGATACTAAACACTTAACACTCTTAATTCATCCAAAAAAAAAAACTTAATACTCTTAAAACACTAGATCTTTTCAATCAAGTTGTTACATACATCAATTACTTTCTGTATTTTACTTTCAAATTGGTTGAGTATGGTTGTAGCATCTCTATGCTCTTGGACAAACCTCACCCTCTTGAGTTGATTTTTCGGGTTGAGCTAGGCCAAAGGTCCATTTTCTCAACATAGCTTCAAAATAAGACCCGCCCCTAAGGTTGAGTTATTCAATGTTGGCCCACAAGTTATATTATCTACACTTAAGATGTCTAACCGTGAGTGTGAAAGAGGATATTAAAGACCCACATTGGTTGAGCATAAGGGTTGTAATTTCTTCTTTACATTATCTTGGACAGTTCTAAACTCTTGAGGAAGCTGCTGGAGTTGAGCTGGTCAAAGGTCCATTTTCATAACAAGGGAATGCATCTCTCATGTTATGGAAGAGTGTAAAGTGCATCTCAAGGATCACAAACATAAGAAGCATTTCACATGTTGGATATTGTTATCATGTTTCCATAACATGGAAATGTATCTCTCATGTGATGGAAGAGTATAGAGTGCATCTCAAGGATCACAAACATAAGAGGCATTTCACATGTTGGATATTGTTGTCATGTGCCCATATAAATTCTCCGAGCCATCTCCCTCAAAAATCAAGGAGAGATCTTCTTGAAGCACTTGCCAACTTTGAAGGAGAGATCATCAGGATTCTTCGTGCCATCTCCCTCAAGAATCAAAAATTTCTGAACATAAATCTCCTAGACTTATTACCTTAAAAATCTCCTAGACTTATTTGCAATACTAGAAGCATTTGGAAGTTTCGCTTAATCTAAAGGTAAATTTTCAGAAATTTCTTTCTAAATTCGTTGCAGCGGTTAACAGAATATTTGCCAAAAAATGATGACCATTCTGCCAAAACCTCTCCCGCACTAGGTCAAGGAATAATAACCCATTCAAAGCTTATCCCTCTGACTATTAATCTTTGATAAATGGCCTATGGCATAAAGGGAAGCTCGGATCACAAAGCATTCCGCGTTCACATAGAGTCCGGGGAAGGGCCACACCCCAAGGGATGTGATGTATACAGTCTACCCGAGTGCAAGCATTAGTGGCTGCTTCCACGGCTCAAAAACGTGACCTAGAGGTCACACAGACCTTTTACCGTTGCTCCAAGGCTCCCCTTCAAAATGGCCTATGGTATATACTATATATAATAAAAAATCAACAATTTAAAAGATAAATGGACCTCTTAACATGATCTATCCGACTCAGGCTTTCATAATCTCTTCAGCATATCTAGAAGTGCTCTACATTCCATATAGCTATAGGAGATACCCAAAAATTCCAAAAACTTACTTTCATACCAGAATGCAGTGATTAGAAACAAGAAATAGAAGATGAGCATCCGGCAAAGCAATTTAGCGACGGTACTTGAAAGTTCCTGGAGACACTTCTTTTCTGAATAAGGAAAAAAAAATATTTGAAAAAACAAAAAAGAAGTGTCTCCGGGAGCTTTCAAGTACCATCGCTAAATTCAAAGAAGACAAGCTACCGGATACCCTACAAAATCGATCTGACAAAAGCTAAGTTCCAATGGAACTTGAAATTTATTCAGGCCACATAGATGCTACATCAATCACCTTCACCTTAGAACAAAGCCTGTCCTAGGTTCAGAAGGGTAGTTAAGCTAGCTTAGCTTAAGCCAAGCAATGATGTAAAAGTACAAAAAACGTACTCCCTGTTTAGGACAGAGAAGATCTCTAAAATATATGAGCACTAAATCTCCGATGAGTAGGACTTTTAGATAAATTGTGTTTCACCGTGGCTGTTTTCATTTATTTAGCCTAATATGAGAGGCTTCCTAGGATAACCAAAATCTGGTATTCCATATATCAAGTCGTCTTTCACTTGATTGGATAAGTATTAAAAGGTTTCTGCAGGCATATCAAATTCTTGATGTGTGTTTTTTACTACAAGGAACAGATAAATTATGTTTTTGTCATCTACACTTTGTCATTAGATGATTCGTCTTTCAGAAGTTTCATCTGCAATATAGCTTTTGCCATGTATAAAATCCTTCATTCTAATTAACAAAAGTACAATAAAATCCTTGGTGTTATATTGTCAGAAAATATATAATCTGTTGACTTTTCAAATAAGTAGCCATCATTGTATAATTATTTTGAGAATATAAAACTAGTAAAGATGGAATAGCAGCTTTCCTTTTTCTCCGAGTCCCAGTGAGAAAACAGCAACTCTTAGATGCACTCTGAAGAGTGGATAAAGAAAAGAAAACATTTACACATTGACAGTAATCCAGGGACTATAAGATCTATCTGCAGAGCTAGACATTATCTTAATGCATCCACCCAAAGAGCAAGATGAACGATCTCAAGAATTGTGTTTACCACCATGCCTTAATCTAAACGCTTAGGATGTAAGTTCTTTCCTAACCTTTGTTAGTAAACCATAGAGGACAAAATAAAACAAAATCAGAATTGAACTTATTAGAGGAGCACGTACTTGGTAGCCTTTCCTTGAAAAGTAACATGAAATGAAGCACAAAACAGATCTGAAATCAAAGTGGAAAGATGAGGAGATGTCAAAATCAATGCAGATGTAAAAGAGTAACGAGTAAAATATTTCAGGTCAAAAGTTTCAGAAGTGATCAAACTACTTCAAAACTTTAACACAGAAAAATCATATAATCTCCAAGGACATAAATTCTGAGAGTCTAGTCCGTTGAATACTATGGAAACAAGAAAGTTTTTTTTTGATATGGTAAATAAATTTCATCAAAAGAATGCACAGAGCCCATATACAAGAGATATAAAAAAAAAAGTAGAAAACCTACAGAAAGAGATGGGTTTTTTTTACGAAAGATACTCAAGATTCAATACAAGAAGGAACCTCGTTAGTGCACCAAAAAGAAATAAAAGTAATCTTCAATACAACAGGCTCATATACTAATACCCATGTATTTATATATTAAGAATATATTACTTACATTGATGGCACGCGTTTAAGTAATCGAAGATCCCACAAGTCTTGGGGCACAAGATATGCATTTGTTGTATCCTAAAAGAATAACGAAGCAAAGACATTGACATACTGATATAGCTACATACTACAAGAGGAAGACCTCCAAAATACTCCAACATAAATAAGTACAGAAAATATCACAATTTCTGCAAAAAATATAGTGCTCACATTGAGTATTAAGTTTCTAAGTAACATTAATGCAGCATCCACCTGCACATACATGGAAACAAGAAAGTAAACAAGTAGCCTAATAACTTGTCTTACACATAAGAAACTCTGAGAAGTCACTTGCCAAGAAAATACTGCTTGCAGACAAAAAACAACAGATATAGTTTGAACAAAAACATTTCACTTGCTTTGTTTCCACCAGTTGGTCAGACTGAAGATATGTTCAGTTTCAAGAATTCTTGATTCATTATCCAATTTAAACCGTAACCACAACTAACTTTGTATTCACTTCTAAAAATCATTATATAGTTTATCACCTTAACATTACATAACATGTAAATTGAATTAAGTCTTTCATACTAATTGCAAGCAGAATGTTTCGCAAAACAATGGGATGCAAAAAGCATGAGATACTAGATGGAGTTAATTTACTTTCCCATGATACCTTTCAAGATATAAATCCCAGTAACTACTAACTATCCTACGCATGGGGCTTCAATCACAATTCCTTATTGGAAAAAATCTATTTGAGTGAAGATGAATTGGAAAAGAGAGCCAGTATTTAATAGCACACTACTACAAGTATTATATAACATTTTGATACTAGATAAAGAAAAAGGATTCCATCTTCAGAAGATCAATTAAGTAAAACTTACAACCGCCTTAAAAGTACTGAATGTGGGCAGACCACCAATAACACAGTTCCATATCGTATGCCAACCTGTTTCAACCTGCAAATACAGTCAAGATCTAAATTTGGCGACCGTATTCGAAAGTATTTCACCAAAAACAAATAGATGAATTTCATCGGTAGTCTCTATGAAATTGTTGCCAGGGGCCACCAATCCCCAAGTGGCCTATTAAAAAAAGACTAACAGTTGCACACAAATATGCGCTTAAAATCATCTTAACGAGCTAAAACTATTTAAGGACAAATCTCTGAACATTTAACAAATGAGAGCAAGCTAATTGGTCTACTTAAGTTAAGTCATCAAATTTAAATTAAGAAAATCACTATTCTATCTTTGCACCATTAATTGTGTTCTATTTTCCCTGCTTTTAGATTTCAGGTTTTATAGCTTTTTCGAATTATGAACACATGAGTACAAGAAAGAAGGAACAACTCAAAATGCAAATCAGTAAAATATTCAAATAACAATTTTATCTAGCTATAAGAAAACAAAAAGTTCTCTATATTTAACAGCAAAAGATCAAACAGGTCCATGAGATTACTTGAGAAGGAGAACATCAAAGTGCCAAAACTAGAATATGTCAATTTGGAAAGATCAGATAATTACCCCACTCAATGTGGAAGACAACTCGGATGAAGTTCGCAGTGCTGGAACAGGAAATAGCAGCATCAAAGAAAGTCCTTGAAGACTCCTAAATAGGTTGAGAGTAGATTTGAGAAGATGTGAGAAAATGAAACAAATTACCCCTATACATTAGCATGCTAATGCAAAATCTTATGGAACAGTATCATCAAAGTTAGAAATCACCAACAGTAAATAGAAGTAACACAAACAGTGGTAATATATAATAGAAGACTAGTCAGCCCCACATGTACAGTGCAATGGAATAAAGCTAATATATCGACAAAAATCAGGCAGAACACACCTCAATGTCCACAGGAGACCTACATAACTATGCTCCATGTTTGCATCATTTATTATCCTGAAAAGGAAACAAAGATTGTCAGAACCGCAGTTTATACTGACTCGTGTATTGGATTGAAAAGCAAAGAGTTCTAAAATGGAGGTAGCCAGGAAAAAATTGATGCATGCTCTTGCAGGACAGTAGATCAAAGCATCCGCAACATGGACCAGAAAACTAACCTTTCAAAATTTGAACATATACCTTCAAACCAATAGATCAACAGATCCTTCTTTAAGCGATCATGATAATTGTGGATGAGGTAACAGAAAACTGCATGCCTGTTACCCAAACATACAGAGTGAATAACTTTACAAATTGAAGGAATTTCTCAAGAATTAAGTTGATCGTGATGCCAACCAATTGCATATATATTTATAGCAGACAGGCCAATTGGAGTGCCCATGACCTCAAAATTTGATTCTACCAAACATGTTTGAGTGGCCTAGCATAAATACTTTGGGCAGTGCTCAAGAGTCAAGAGGGATCAAAAAAACAAGTAAATAACAAAAATAATAAACTTTACTCCCCTTATCAATGTGAAGGCTCTTTCAACAATTGTACTTTTCTTCTCTCTACCCACCACCTCAGCATGAGAGGGAAAAAAGGCACAGACCACAACCAAAAGTTTATGAAAATTATGAAGTATTATTTTTTTTAGCATTGGAAATTATGAAGTATTTTAACGGCTTTCTACAAAATTTCATGAGGAAATACCAAAATAGATGTCAGATAATGCTTACACATAAATAGATAATGCATATAAACAACAGATAAAAGACTTAAAAGAGAAAAATCAGAAGATGTGTGTTGCTAACAAACTTGTCTCATTAAATGCTCTTCAGTAATAGATATAATGAATCATGGAACAAAAATAACTTTTACTTAATTATGAAACTTTCAATACGCCACAAATACTCAAGCAGCAACTACAGGAAGGCCTCCTTCCAAATACTACAGTTGCAAATTTACAATGGCGATACTTACGTCACTACATATTTACCTAGAAACAAAGACTAGGAACAACACGCAAGGGAACATACCATGGCCACTTTCCACCTGAGAGTCTTTCCCTTATCTGGACTACAACGTGTTCCCTTCTAATTCGTTTCTCAGATGGCGATGCTATAGGTGTGTTAACACATGCCTGATAACCATAATCACGAAGTGAGTAGGCAATCCTATTTACCTCTAGTGCTTACAGATATTAAGAATTGATGATAAAATATATTCCTGCTTAAGTTGACAAAAAGATGTGCATCATCCGCAAGCAAAGAATCTGATATAGAAGATGTCAACCTTGCAAAAATCTATGATAATACAAAAATTATAGAAGTATCCAGAGATATCCGACTCAATTTCACAGGAGATAAGATTGAGGGAACAGTTAAAAGTTCACAGAGAACATCATCATCTGATCAAAACTTTGAAACAAAAATAATTTAACAAACAACTACCCGGCAAAAGACTAGTGCTGCAAGCTCCATAAGACCGCATTGAGAGCTTGTCAGGCTTCCACATTTGTCATCCCTAGTTGTGTCTTTCCTGTACAGAAGAACACATCATTAAGACATCTAGAGGAAAATCATAAATAAATATGGCAACATGTCACAATGTAAATGAATGGAGCCAAGCTAAGTTATTGATACTCTGCTCAATTATCATTTAAGATGATATGATGTGCAAGCCCATAACTCAAATAGAAGTTCATATATGAGATCCTTCAGATTAGAGATAGTCTTAAACAGTTAACATTAAACCAAAGAAGCTCATCCTTCATGCTCGAATTATAAAATAAAGAGAAAAAGGTCTGATATACCCTCAACTTTGTCATTTAGAGCTGATATACCCCTCATTATAAAAGTGGCTCATACATACCCCTATTGTTATACAAATGGCTCACATATACCATTTTCCTCTAACGGAAGTAAAAAGATTAATTTTAGTTTATTGTTTAAAATATTTTGTTAAAAAAATAATCACGTATGGGTATATTCAATCCTCCTCACACATTTTTTTTAACTATTTTTTGTTTCAATGACTAATTTAAATTTATTATTTTGATGATCAAATTTATTAATAATGTTTCACTAATTATCTTGTAAAATTTATATAGATGGCCCAATTATTTTTTCTCACACAAAACTAAATTACAATATTGCCGAAAAATTATACTTAAATTGTACTCCCTCCATTCCATATTAATTGAATTTTTGAGACATTTTTCATTTTTTAAATTAACTTAATTGTTTTCAAGACTACTTTTAGTGTGTTCTTCCAATTTTACCCTTTATTTGGATTTTCAATGTGATGTCTTCAATAAATTTGAAAATAATTAATAAGGGTAAAAATGGAAAACTATGTTCAATTTATGTCTTAATCTACTTTTCTTAAAGAGTGTGAAACACCTCGAAAATTCAATTAATATGGAATGGAGGGAGTAATATAGCCACAAAAAATATTTTTTATTTTTTTTCTTTGCACTAAGAAATGAAAGAAAAAAATAAAATAAGAAAAAGAAACTCAAATAATGAAAATCAAAGAAGTCAAAAAACAATATAAGTATAATTTTTTTAAAATTAAAAGTCAAAAATGTAAATTTAAAACTATTTTAACTTTGTCAAAAAAATTTAAAACTATTTTATTCACTTATGTTTAATGAAGGGTATATGTGAGCTTATTTTGTAGCCGTAGAGGTAAATGTGAGTCATTTGTATAACAATAAGGGTTTTATATGAGCCACTTTCATAACGAGGGGCATATCAGCTTCAAATGACAAAGGTAGGGGGTATATCAAGCCCTTTTCCCTAAAATATATTGAACAAAAATCAGGCATCCAAAATAAATGAAGACGAGAAACAAATGATCATAACGAGTTGGTAAGTTTGCAGATTCAGATTGGTTGGTGAATTTGCAGAAACAGATTTTAGATGGAAATAATAGCAAAGAAAAAAAAAAGAGGGACTTCAGGAGCTGAAGATGGAATGTGCTCTAGCTTTTGGTCACCACTTCCCGTTGTTGAAAAATATCAAATTTGAGGATGCTTGAAGATTTGAAGGAAAAGCTAGAGATGGAACAACAGAACGGAGGACCATTAGAAGAGAGTTAAGGCAAGATTGCGGATATTGGACAGTAGACTAAGGTGAGCTTTGGGTGGAACCTTAAGTGTCCAACATATACTTCTGAATAGAACATTTAAGGGGGGGAATGAAAAAGATAATTTTTTGTCCATAAATATTTGAAACCCAAGCATGTTTAGCATGTTCACCAACCATCCACTACAACAGATTGATGACCTCAAGCTGAGCTTTCTACAAGGGCAACTCGGTACAATTACACTATCCATATGGAACAGTACTAACCAGGGTAAATTGATGTTGCAACTGCTCATTTGATCTAATTCCTTCCCTAGTACATCCTGAAGTTGTTCTAACAAAGAGCTCCCATCAGCAAGATCTCTCATCAAATTTAGTTGTAGCCTTGCATAAAGAACAAGTGAATCCTGTAAAAGAAGAGACGGGCATTAGAAATTTATGTCCGATGCATAGGTATAGGCATGAAGTACTGCATCTAATGAAATTGTACACCTTTAAGCCACGATCACGAGTTGTCATCCAACATCGGAAGACAAAATGTTGCAGAGCATCATGGATTTCCAGAGATTTAGAACCTAAATTTGGGCCATCCTTCAGCAAATATATGTTAATGCACTCGATTAACTTGCGTGAAATCTTCCCTTCATCCCTAAACCACAATAAGTAAAGAGACCAGTGGAATGTGGACCAATTTAAAGAAAAAAAAAATTAGTACGACCAGCAGTGGAAAAAATAGAGAGAAAAAAACAGAAGGCATGAGGACCTGAATACCTCTCACCTTACATAAGAAAAAATTCCAATAAAACCCTTAACAATATCATCTTGAAGGGTATCAGGAAAATCTCCAGGGGGATTTTCAAGAAGAGAATGAAGTGTCATGATGCAGCGAAAGACCTCCTCTCTTGGATTTATTTGGCCATCACTTTTTTCTTGTAAACTTGTTTCTACCTTTTCCATGTACAGAAGCACCAAACCTGCAAATTAACACATAAGTTATAGTAAAAATGGAAAAAGAATGTCAGATTATAGGCACCTCTTTGCTTAACCAAAAAAAAAATATTTGCTTACTTACAACAGTAAACCCTCTTCCGCAAGTGAAAACGGTAAGTTCTCACTGCCAAAAGATGCCGGAGAATAGTTCCATACTCGGATTGAAAACTAGGAGTATCCTTTAAGACATCCCAAACATGATTGAAAAGCAATTTTGCCACAGATAGAAGAGGCATATCTTTGCCTGTCAGACATAATAAACATATGAAACAATTTCATCATCTTTATAAAAAAAATGGAAATAATTACACCATTTGGTGCATGAATAATACCAAGAAGATTTTTTTGCTTTTGTGGTGGTGGAAAACTTGAGAAGGAAGAGGATTACATCTATTAGTTGGTGCTTCATGTGTAAACACTCAAGAAATATCGTGAATCATATCTTACTACATTGACAGGTAGCATCACGTCTATAATGGAAGCTTTTAAGATGGTCAAGGATACAATAAACCATATTGGATACTATAAAGGATGCATTATTAAGTTGGGCCTTCTGAGGATGGAAGAAAAGATGTCGGGGGTGAGATGTTTTTCCATTAGTATTTATGTGGATAGGATGTAGGGACAGAAATAGGAGAACTTTTGAACGGAAGATCTTGACTTTAATACATTTGAGGAATAGCCTCCAGCTTTAGTGTCAATTTGGTGCACCCATGCATGAGGTTCCTATATGTACAGAAAATTGGGTATCTTTTTGTAGATAAGCATATCTTTTTCCCATTTTCAACAAAATTATACTTCACTTGGAAAAATTAACATCACAAGGCAATAATAACCTTTTATCTAAACAAAAATAAGTATATAGAAGGAACTCCTCTAGGTTCCAACAAATCTATGTTGAAGGAATGATAGTTTTAGGTTTTCATGCAACTACAAACGCTCCGTTATGATATGAAATTTTCCGCAGTGCAATCTCATTTTGCTGGAAGACATGCAAGGACTTGGGTGAGTTACCTCCCAAAGCTAACAAAATGAAAAGTTTCAGGGCCACCAAAAGTAACCAGAGATAAGCACGAAGGTTTATCAAAGAGAATGCAACTCAAAAATATCATTTAAAATGGATCTGTGAATAGCACTCCCATTTTTAAAAAAAAAAAAAAAAAAGTGAATAGCACTCCCACATTGCAATATTCTAATACCTATACCACTAACCAAAAAAATATCTCTTCTAATAGTTATACAAGTGCAAAGATGTCCGGCGTAGTTGGAGATGAGAAGATATTGGTTTCTCATGCTTATTACCCAAGCCTGAAAATTTTGGAGACATGAACTAACATTTTGAGCTGTTGGTATGGCTGGGAAAAGGCAGACTAATTATGTGCTGATTCTATATGGAATTCATCTATATGCAAATGCAGTTCTCTTTTAAGGATCTCTCCACATGAACAAAACAAACACATAATTGCTGTGCATTTACTTTCACAAGAAATAAACAGAAACAACCTAAATATTTTACAGAGACTAGAAAATAGAATCAGCAATGACAATAAATATATATAAGTATAGTACATAGTACCTGAGAACTTAGCATCTTCTGCTCGTTGGACAACAATCCTAAGAGTTTTCGCTACATTCAACTTCGGCAAACGCTTTTTGCTCCCAGATATCTCCAGGGACACACATTTAGTAAGCAATGTAACAAGAAACGGCCACGTCTCCGCTACAAAAAAACATCCTCAAACATCTATCAAGTGCCATACATAACAAAGACCAAGAAAATGGTAAGTTCATACTCACAGTGAGGAATTTCATCTGGTTTAAGCCTCGCAGTCTCCTCTCCAATGTATCTACAAAATTCAACAGACCTTTGGCCTTCTTCTAGCCATGCATTTAACAACTTAATCCCTTCCTGTTTTGATTAAGAAAATCAAAACCAACTAATCAAATTACAAACAAGAAATAACGTTGTTCAGTAACATTATCTTAGAACTTCACTATTTGACTTCAGTTTTCTTGATTTCCCTTTCTTGAGTACGGTTTCTTGAATATTAAACTCCGATAATTTCTTTATGAATTCATAAAATCAAAACCAATTACAAAAAGTAAATACCCTTAATAACAACGTTGTTCACTAACATCTACTTAGAAATTCACTACTTCAATTCAGTTTACTTGAATACGGTTTCTCATTAAATTCCGATAATTTCTTTACAAATTCATCAAATCAAAAAATTCAAAGTGTTTATACTTCTCGAGATTTTGCTTTATCTGATGAAAGCTTGGAGACGATATCCTGAATATCTCTGGACGTCACCATGATTCACCTATAGTGATAACATTACAGAAACAAGAATTTGATAATGGAATTAGGGTTTTATCTTGTTGAATTGACGATAGGCGGGAAGTTGTAAGAGTGGTTCAAAGGGGGAGTGAAGAGTATAGAATGAATAAACCTGAGAGATTCTAAAAAGAGTTCAGAGACAAAATACTCCTTTAATAGGCGGGTCGACGCCAACCCGTGTTTTCTGCAATTTTAGTCCGCTCTTCGTCCTACCGTGTTTTTGGAAAGAGAATATAAAACTTATTATTATTTTATATTTTTTATTTATTAATATATACCATTTATTTTGGTCATATACTATGCCTTATATTTTAATCAAGTATAAAATAATAACACTCTCCATTTTATTTTTATTTTTTTGTTAGATAATAACATACTTATCAATAATTTTTTAATCAAACATAATTATTCGTTTCAATTATAATATTTTTGTTCAGATGCAGAACTTTTTTTTGTTTCATGAATTCATTAAAAAAAAGTTCTACCACTTGGTACTTATTGATGGAAATAACCTTCTTATTGAAACTATTAAGAATTATTCGAGTGAAATTGTTTAAAATAATTTTTATTTATTTATTGAGTTGACTAAATGATTTTTTTTTTGTCTTTTCATTTGTGATGAGTTTTTGTCCAATCATTTTTGTGTTATTAGTTGACTGTCGTTTTATTATCAAAACTAGCGTCTAACGTCATCAAGCAATTTTGTTTCTATCTAAAATTACCTTTTTTTCTTGTCTAATAAAATTAGAAGCATTTGTGTTCTTTCTTTTTCTTTTTCTTTTTTTTCACGCTAGTTAAGTGTCATCCGCTCTTTAAATTATATATTTTTTATTTTTTTATCGCATTCAAATTAATCTCTTCTTCTTAAATAATAAAGATTAAAAAATAAAATATAAATAAGTAAAAGTGTACTTATTGTAATTAATTTCTAACAACTCAAATTTCCTTTTGAGTCGTTCTTGTCCTTTAAATGGTGATTATGAAATTTTGCGGGACTCTATAAGACGTGCTTAATTCGAATTGAGACTCTAGAAAGTGTGTTCAGTTTTAATTAGAATTTTTAGAGTCTACTCAACTCAAAACTATAAAGGATACGAAGTTCCCTTGAAAGACATCTCAAAAAATTCATAAAGAGATCGATCTCGAATATTCAGCAAATTGATAGAATATTTTTATAGAGGTCAAATCTAAATCATCCTAGTTCGAGAAATACACCACTAACGGCCCTCAATCATGGATAAATCTTATGAGATGAGAATCAAGAGAGGAACATAATTATACCCGCAATCTTGATAAATAAAACTATGTTTCTTAAAAAAAAAAATTGTGATTGTAATTTATTTTCTGGCACTTTAAATTTTTTACAAACAGTGACACTGCTTAAAAAATCATGCATACGCCACTGCTAAAGGGAGTTTTATGTATATTGTTATATACTAGTATATAAGAGTTAGGGGTGGATCTACGTTGTTGGGAGGGGGTGCCACGGCATCCAGTAATCTCAGAAGAAACGTTATATATATATATATATATATATATATATATATATATATATATATATATATATATATATATATATATATATATATATATATATATATATATATATATATGTATGTATATGTATAATAATTAAATATGTATCACTTTTGTCACCCAATGACTGTACTATAGAATAGCCCAATTGGTAAAGGAGAGAGTTTGTCACCATTGTCAATGCGGGTTTGAACCACAACAACAACATCTATTTTTTTTGCTTGCTCCTTTTTTCTTTTTTTCCATTTATTCTTAGTTATTTACTATTATTTATTAATTCAAATTGACCCTTTTTCATAATTAATTTTTAATTTTTATTACTTTCTCATGCACTAATTATTAATCTATTGATATGAGTGTAACGTATTAATTTTTTTATCGATTTGTGAGTACTGAATTATGGGCGTCAAATGAATATTACTTTAAATAGTAGTTTTTAGAAAACATAAGTTTCAAAATGTTTTTTTTTAATTTAAAGGTTCTTTCGATCTTCACCGACGTTTTTGCTAAGTAAGATGAATAGGTTGAAATTGCAATTTTTATTCTTTCCCAACTAGATATCTCCAACAACACATAAAGTCAATGGAAGATGAATATATTATGTTAATATTATTAGATGGTTTATACAAGCTCAAATTTTAATGTAATTTTTTTCTCTCAAAGTTTCGGCGAAAAAGACATCTAATTCCAAAAATAAAATAAAAATTGAATTATTTAGTTATCTCTGATAACATAATATCTAAAAGAAAATATTACTTTATGCACATTTGATCGATTTGTTTATAAAAAAAATAAAAATTAATAACTTGAATTGTAACCCAAAATTAAAGCAACCGGTCCTTTTATCTTACTTGAACGTTGTGGCACCCCCGGTCTTCAAATCCTAGATCCGCCTGTGGTAAGAGTGCATTCTAACTATGTGTCTTTCTATGTGAGCATATAAAAAAACTCTAAATTTGACAGCACAACTTACTTTAACACTTAAATTACATTGGCATTTAAATACCCTTTAACATCTTTTAAGTGATTTAAACACCCTCTAAGAGATGACATTATAGTGAGAGTGAGTGTACTCTTCTAAAAGTGCGTGAAAAAAATTTGTAAATCTTCTTATTTATGAAATTTGTGTTTTTTTTTAAAAAAAAAAATATTTTATTGTCTTCCACAATACACCTCTTTCTCCATCTAAACACCTCATCCATCTTCATCTCCACCTCTATCCGCTATTTTTATTTCACTAGTCCTTTAATAATCCGTAAAATTTAATATCAATGTCATTTCATTGACATCAATTTCACTATATATTATAGATTTTGATTTTGCAAATGTCAAACTTTCTTACATTTTGAGTTACCCGTTTTGATTTCTTGATCCATTCAAACATTTCTCATAGAATTTATATTTTTTTGGATTAACTTTCTTATGAAATCTTCATTTCTTACTTGAGTTGTCAAGAAAAATATTAGCTTTAAAAAATTCGTTCTCCAAGAAAATAAATTTGTGAGAAGCGTTAGAAGAAGATAATGTGAATATTATAGTGATTATTCTTCTTTAAAGTTATTTAAAATAAAACTGTTGAATAGTGAAGAAGAAAGAAAGAAAGAAAAAGACTTGAAGGTTGAAATGGTGAACAACAAGGAAGAAGAAAGAGAGGGCAGGCGGAGGGGGGTATGTATTTATAAATTAATTAATTGATGTAATTATTTAAAAAAGTGTAAAAGAAAAAATGATGAATAAGTAAAAAAATAATAATGACGTAATACCTACATACATGGTTATGATGTTACGCTTAAGTGGTAACTATATGGCGGATGAGAGTAGCATTATAATCTCAAAAAAAAATCACTTCAAAAACCTGTTTGCTAGGAGATATTAACACTATGTTTGGATCATTGTTATCCATTGTATTGTATTGTATCGTTACTATACCTACAATGTTTGTTCTGATTGTTACTTAAAATATATTATATTGTATTGTTAAATTTCGTTGTTACGTAACAATGAAAATCCCTATTTTATGGAACAACCAATTTGGTGTATTTTCATTGTTACTTAATTTCTTTTTCCAATTATATCTTTAAATAATATTTCAAAATACTATTTTACCCTTTACCTAATTATTTAAATCTAGTCAAATCTCCTACCCTAGAATAATTAAGGATATTTAAGTAAATTTATAAATTACAATACAGTACGATACAATCAAACCAAACAATTAAAATGTTATTAAACAACAACAAATAATACAATCTAGCCAAATATTATATCGATCATACAATCATATATATATATATAAAAGAGAACCCTAGGTCCGTCTATGTGGCGCCACCACAAGCAAGGATTCTCTTTAAATTTATTTTATTTCCAAAACTAGTCTTCCTCTTTCATGAAAAATTATAACTTTTATGAAAAGTTGTAACCTTTTTCATGAAAAGTTGTGACTTTTATGAAAAGTTGAAACTTTTATAAAAAATTATAACTTTCTTTATGAAAAATTGTGACTTTTATGAAAAATTGCGACTTTTATGAAGAGTTGCTACTTTTAGGAAGAATTGCGACTTTTACGAAATATTGTGCCCTTTCCGAAGGGTTGTAACTCTTTCAAAGAGTTGTGACCTTTCTGATAAGAGACATTAATCATTTTTTACAGTACCCTTTTTTGTTTATAAAAAGAGGACTAGATTGTGTATTCAGTGGAGTTGATTTTTTTCATTCTGTTTCATTCTAATTTTGCATATCCTGGTATATTTTTTTACAATCATTAGTTTTTGCTTATTTTATTATTTGTCATTTTTGAGTATATGCTTTAAACATCGTTGTTCATGTTTACACAGTTATTGTTAGAAGTATTTGTTAGTGCAAATTAAATAACAAATGTCAATTGGATATTCAAGCAAGTTTTCTCTACTGAAATTGTTGAAGGTACATTAAAAAAGCCCTTCAAATCTCAAATTTCTTCACCAAGAACGTTATTCCTTCATATACAAGGATGTGATTTTGTGTTCTTCAGAAAATCCTCTGAGAGTTAATAACTTTCCATGTCCATATATTTTGTTTTTTATGTTGTTATCTGTTTTTACGAAAGTGATATTATGAGTACTTTAAGGATTGAAAGTTTATTGAAGTGTTAGTCAATTTTTTGAGGTATCTTATTTCAAAACATAGGAACTTTTGTGGTTAGAATGATTTGTTATCATCAGTGAATATTCCATAATTTACTCCCTTTAATGTATCTTTTTCCTCGATGTTTTGTTGTCTCCTTACAATTGTATTGATTTTTTTGTTTGGTATGTATATAATCTGACTATAATAAAGATTTTCATCCTTTTAATGTTTTTCTTTTTTTTTCCTTTTCATTTGACTCTTCTAAATTTTTTTGTTGTAAGTTGTGATTATTTTATTTAACCTTAATTTGAAGAATATGAAATAAAACCTACTCTAAATAAAAGTAATATCTTAAAGATATGTATATTAACATAGATTTGTTATCCTTCATGTCCCAAGTCATTGCTGAGCATTTGAATTAACTAGGTTAGAATCTTCTTTATTTTTTAAATGTTCGAGAATATTTCTTTAAAATGTGTCTAGAATCAAACATTTTTATCGATTTGTACTTTCATAATGCAACAATCATACGTAAATATTCTTGCAAAAGTCATAAATTTTCATTGATGAAGAATCCGGAAGGGCATTCCACAGTTTAATGATGAATGAATTTCTATAAGGGTCAACAATATAATTTTGTTGTTGTTCCAAATTTATTTTTCTCCTTCTAAATGTTTTCGTTAGAGTAAGAAATTAATAATAACGAAAAGTGGTGAATATTTGACCTCAAACAAGTAGATTGTCTCTAAAACAATTATTTATGTTGTTGCAGTGTAAATTTTTAACAATCTTAATTTATTTTTAACGCATATTTATCATCAAAATTTTTCACATAAATCTATTTACACAAGGTTATTCTAACCATAAAATTATAAGATTCTATATTTTTTATTTTAAAAAAAATAATATAAAAAGTGATGTTTAGTCGCTACATAAAAACATCAATCAGTTTTAACAAGACAATTATATCATATAACATATAATATGATAAATTATGTAAAATATAAAAACAATTAGATATCAAGATATTTTATAATCAATATTTATATATTTACAATTCTTAAAATATGTGCTAATGTCAAATCATTTAATTTCTTTAGAAATGTTCTAAAAACTACAATAATTTACTTTTTTTTCCTTATAAAAGCGATTATAGGGAAGATTGTTCAAAAGGATATAAAGTATAATACAATATATTATGAAATAATGAGTAACAATTATTCAAAATAAAGTGTAAGTGTGGGTGCTATGATATAATTATTTTAAAGTATTGTGTGGTTTAATAGATATGTAGGAATCTACTTACATATATTATTTTTCCAAATAATTATCTTAGTTCTCACTGTTTGAAATGGGCCTAGCTCATATGTAATATCTGATCCATTCTAAACATATGGACGGGCTATGACCTGTGAAGAAATTAACGGAGTGTCCTGATTTATCAGTAACTTGAGGTATTAAGGTTATGCTGCTACTATATAACTATATATATTTGTCGATCTCAATTTAGGTGGTATAATTTAAAATTTTGAAATTGAAACTTTTAATTTTTTATCGTGAATTCAAATATAAAATCTTAAATTTATTAATTAAATTTATATTTAAAAACTATGTAAAAAGTATTATGAATTATAATAATTAATAATTTAAAATATTTGAAATATATATAGTGACATTTTCATTTTAAAAAAAAAACTTGCAATTAATTCCAAATTTCCAACGGCACCAGATACATTAAAAAGAAGTATAGGTTATTGTAGTAAAAAAAAAAAAAGACAGAGAGAGAAATATATCTCGTATGAAAAATGAAGATTTTTATAGGCTAAGCTCATATATATTCTTTAAAGTACAATAATACAATTTTATATTAGGACTCAAATCTTAGGTTTAAAATAAGATCATGCTTTGAGGTATGGACTAGATTTGACAATAACAACATATATATAAGTGCAATTTTATGAATGAAGTTTTGGAAGGATAAAATGTAAAAGGATTTTATTATTTCTATCCTTTGGATAGAGTTTAACAATTTTCGATAGATTTCTAATTCAAAAAAACAAAGTATGCGAAAAAGGATGGCAAGAAGATAACAAAATTAAATGATAACACAATATCAAGGTATAAAGTAAAATGGAGCAACACAACGAAAAAAACATTGAAGAAAACCAAATTATGCGATTAGTACTAAATACTACTCCCTCCGTCCTATTTAGTTGTCCACTTTAAAAATGACACACATATTAAGAGAACAATAATTAGCATGGTGAAGTTACAATTTTATCCTTATTGATTATGGTTTCAAAAAACATGAGAATTAAAACTTAAAAATTTTCAAGAAGTTTAAATGAAAGTATAATAGGAATTCTTTTTTGTCCTTAACATAAAATGGACAAGTAAATAGGGAACAACTGAAAGAGGAAATATGGACAAGTGAATAGGGATAACTAAAAGAAGAAACATGAACAAGTAAATAAGGACAGATAGATTACTATTAATCAAGACAAGAGGATATTAGGCTAGCCCCTAACTGGTGACTGTACTCGGCTATCTATTAACTCTCTAGTCTAATTCTTCACTTCCATATACACATTCTTATTTAGGTCATATCTTCAACAAGTCGAAGAAGTGTCATATACATCATGTCTATTGTCTAATCACCCTCGCATGTTGTTTTTTTTGGGCCCACCTCTACCTCTACACACATCGTAATTGGTGCATCTGCACACATCCTTTTCACTTTTCCAAATTAAACTATCTTAGCCTCGCTTCTATCGTCTTGTCTGTCACACATATGTCATTCTATCCTGTCACGTATAACTTTGTTGGTCATGATCATGTCTATAGTGTTCACACATCCATCTGAACAATCTCTGATACACTCTATCTTTAACTTTGAACATAAACACTATTATTACTTGTCAACACTTTACTCATTCAACAATATTATATTGGTCTAACCATCTCTCTATAAACAAGAACTAAATTCCTTCCGAGTTCAATAAGTTTCAACTACTCCCATGTTCGATAATGCCAACACTCTTTTCGTCCAAGTCCAGGACTAGTAGTATCAAGTATGAACAATTATATTATAATGAAATATAAAAAGGGAACTGAGTAGGGCAAAGAACGTGGTCCTATCCAAAACTGTCCCTATTCTTTTTTAGATTCCCATGAGCTACACTACACGATCACAAATTCAAAGCTAAAAAGACAAGCATGATGTAATGATGAGTGCATACGAGGCGGAGCTACGTGTTCAAACCAATTCACTAGCTTTTTTATAGACTCTGTATTTGTATAAAAAAATTAAATAGATAAATAAATATATATATAAACTTGTGAATTCACACTAATAGTGTGGATTCAAACCCCACTATTAATCTTTTGTCCTAAAATTTAAAATCTCGCAAATTCATAATCTTGATTCCGTCTGTGACTATAACATATCCTTAATATTGAGATGGTCCATCATAATTGCCATGCACATATCTAAGTCATGACAACCTTGCAATCCAATATTATTCTCTCTATTTACCATGCAACGAGACAATCTTGCATGGGAAGAAAGGCAAGATAAAATCATTTCATTTTAAAGTTTTCACAGATCGACTTTTGAGCAGTGGGCACACTTATTCAAAACGAATCAAAACACTAAAATCATGAAATTAAAATAGAGTACTACAATACTATATACATACAGATTGTTAGGCCAGCTGTGCCCTTCGTTATCGATTGAGAATATTTTTACAACTTCAGTATCAAGATTGTTTAGAATTTACAAACAGCATAACTTTTGAAATTATTATTGCAGGTGGAAGCGGGAGATTTAAGAAACTGAGATTCAAGAAAAAGTTAACATGTTTTTTCTGTCTTAACCTTTGTAGTAAAGGAAGGAATGAGAAGCAAAATATTATCGAACGTACGATCGATAGTATAAAGGAAGTATTATATATTCTTCAAATTCAAACAAAAACATGCATTTACACAGTTAAACTATAATTAATTAGAACACTTCCGCCACCGTATTGAGGAATATTATTTTAAAGCTGAAATCATCTTCATGTAAATAAGACTCTGAATGTTATAGTTTTGGTTTTTAACTAAAAATATATGAAATGTACCCAAATGACCTAATTTTGTGGTCATAATTAAATATTACTCCTGAAAACTTGAAATTAAATAGTTATATAGAAAAGAAAAGAGATATTTCTTTTAAACAGACTAAAAACAGAAAGTAGTACTTTTTTTTTCTTTGTAGGTCAAGGATATGGTGATAGATCAAATTTGAACTCATAATCTCTATTTCATGTTAAAGAATGGTAAATTTGCATGGGATAATTTATTTTGACATCACTATTTAATTTGTATCCATTAATTAAAAATGACTACACACATACAATTTTCACACGTGATGTTTGATGTTAGATTGACAAAATCAACTTTAAACATAATGTACTAAAGTTTTTGACTAAATCTAACCATATGTTTTTGAACTTAGAACATATAAAACATTTGACATTACATATCTGAAGTAGAACTTTATCAAAATTAACTTCACTCATTATACGTATGAATTTGTCATGAAGTGGGTAAGCAAATAAAATTATAACAAAGAAACACATGACAAGTCAAATGGGGACGTCAAAATCAAGTATCCGTACAGATACCACAAATTAAATGACTACGTCCAAATCAAGTGTAATACCAAAAAAATGTGACATATTGGCTATCAAATAAAATATTAACGTACTCTTGAGCCCCGATAAGTGTGATTTGTGGTACTTATTTACAAATGTTACAGTACACTAGCAAGTAAGCAACTTTAGTAGATGAAGGATTAATAAGGAGTAATCCTTTTTGTAGATCCAAGAGGAAATTCTGCCCATTTAATTACCTTTTTTTTTCCTCTTTCAAATGATGTATCTTTTTTCCTTTCTTTACATTAATTAATACTTATTTTGGTATAAATTCAAAACTAGACAACTAGCTAGAATTATTAGTAATCCTGGTCCTACGTAAAACCCCAATTTAATTATGTAAAATGCTCAAACAATCAACAAACCCATCATTTTCGTTATTTGTTTTTTCTTCTTGAGACAAATAAAAAAGAGTATACGACAGGAAACAGAAAAGGAAAAATCATTAACTAAATGAATGATTGTGTCTCAATTCAGAAAATAAAATGGTACTAATTCGTACTATATATAGACTATAGTAAGTAATGAAATGAAAATAATGCCTTATGATTACGTATTTATTTTATATGTGCTTTAAGAAAAACTTAATTAAAATTTTCTTTAGTTGATTATTTTATCTTTATTTATGGCCTAAAACATAATCGTATGTTCTTTATTAAATATAACTCCATACTTGAGTGTTTATATTTTCAAGAACAATTACTATTTCTTTTGATCCATTTTACTTGTCATCTTTACTAAAAATAGATGATACAAAATAGTTATCATTTTAAAAAAAATAAAGGTACAATTAATAAGGATGCTTTACCCTTGGTTATAAATATGAAAGATATCAATATGGTGCAAAAGAAAAAAGTGTTTGAATTAATAGGAGCTAGTATCCTCTAGTTAATTATTTTTTAAAATAAAGGGCGTACAAAATAAAACACAATAAGTAAAATAGACTAAAGCAAGTACTCAGGATAAATGCAAATAAGAATAATTAATTTGTCTTGAAAAATTAAGATGATAAATAGTTTTAGAGGAAGGACCACGACATAAAAAATATCATTAGCAGTAATTAATTTTTAATTGTCATTAAATATATATATATATATTTAGTGACAATTAACATTCTTTGTATATGTTTCTAAGTCTTTAGCGATATTGATTCTAATAACACTTAACTAATACCGATAAAGACATTAGTACTCTTTATTAATATCAATATTTATTATCGCTAAATATTATTTTTGTTTCGGTGTACTATATTTTTTGGGGGTACAATTTTGAAATTTGAATCAATCTAATGATTGATTTTGAAAATAGATCACTAGTTACAAAAAAAACTGTCAGGTGTACTATCTAATATTTTACAGAGACATTTTTTTTTTCTTTTTAATGAACTTTATAATAGGAGTAATTTTCTTTGTACTTTGAACATTGTTAAGTATTCGAGGCGTGTCTGTAACGTTAACTAAAGATGACTAATTTATCCTTTTTAAGATTTAACTTTGGTCCTCTCTTCTTAGGCCTTAGGATTTTCTTTTACTTTTTGCAAGTTTGATTCACTAAAGTGAAGGAACGAACCCTTCTTGGAATTTGACCGTATATTTTAAAATTGTTTTATTTAATTTTTTTCATTTTCCTTTTAATACAAAGTTATGATCAATTTTGGCCCGGGAAAAGCGGGAGAAAGGTTATATTTGAGAAAATTATAATTTTTTTGCTTCAAAATGTGGGGAAAGGATTATTATTCTATCTTTTTGTATTTTAATTTGCAGAAGAAGAAAGCTACATTAATAAGTATTTCTTTATTTTCTTCCTTTGGTAAGTAATTAATTAACAAAAAGTAGAATTAAGGCATAGCAAACCTTTTTTTTAGTTTTGTGTATTTTTATTATTTTATTTTTACATAAAAGATATCTTAATCGTAAAAGAACAGGATATCTTTTTTCCTCAATTTATAAGTACAAATATGGCAACATGTGATGTCGCAATGTATATAAATGAATGGAGCTGTCTGTTTGTGTAAAATTTTGGACATATATAAACAAAGTAGTAAAATTTTCAATAATAATGTGAATTTGAAAAATATAAAATATATACAATTTTGACTCTACATATTTTAGACAAATTATTTGTGAAATAAATTAAGCAATATATGAATTGATTTAGATCTAGACGACAATAACCATTCTTTCGAATTTCAATGTTCCTTTCAAATGGTATATAACTACTCAAATCTAAGTTAAATAGTAGATAATACAAATTTTTTTTTATCCACTTATACTTGAGATTCACATTGAAATTCCAATTAAATTTAAATCACGTACTGTAAAAATCAAGATCTATATGAAAGTGTTAGTGTAGATTCTTTTCATATCTAAAACTCAAACTTAAGACTTTTATTTAAAGATAGAGCAGTCTCATCGACCTTAAATGGTTATACAATTTTATTTTTTTCTTGTTATATCATGGTATATGTAACAATGTGTTACCAACCAACATATATATATAGACTACTAAGATAATATATATAGCAACCCACGTGGTGAATAGATGAGTGGACACGTCATTGATAAGAGAATTTATACCTTGCTTGTAAGAAGAGTAGGAAAGGGGTCCATAAAATGTCACCCCACATTCAAAAACGGGTCCACAAATGGAGTGCTCTTTCGGTTTATCCGCTCATTTTGCTTAGTGGGCCCAAAATATGGTCTTTATCGACGACCCAAATATTCTCCTCTACAACTACTTGTCACCTCAGACATGGACTCATCTTACGTATATAAAAAAAAAAAAACCTACATAAATATACTATAATAAAAAATATTTATTATTTATAGGCAATAATAATTTTTTCCACTCGTATCACAAGCAACGCCTCACATTACCACAACTAAATCCGACCCATCCAATCGCAAATGGCAATTCTCTAATGTAACCAATCAACCTCAGCTACTCAATGAGATGTACGTCAAATTTATTTTAATTAAATTTAAGAAATGAAATAATTATTTTTGATAGACTTTCTTTCGATTTAATACACGAATAACATATAGTACTGTCTTAAACTGATCACAATGTATTGGCAAAGGTGGTATAGTTGTCACCGACGATAGATAGTAGGAAGAAGTTTAGACACTAAATTAGTAAGTAATTACTCCACTAATTAATAATTAGTAGAGATGCAAGTTGTACAATTGTACGCCCCACAGCAGGCCCCACGGGGTGCCTTTTTCTTCCTTCTTATTCACAATCTCACCACCCATTTTCATTCAGCTCTCTCTATCTCTAACACTACCAATTAAAGTCTATTATCCACTTATAAGAAATATTTAAAAGAGTCCAAACTGAGCAAATACTAATTGTTGTGTTACATTTTGAAGAAAAAATTTGCATAGATATTGTAGCTATAGCTCTGGCAATTGAAAAGAATTAATGGGAATTACTTCTCTACAAGTTTGCATGGATTCATCTGACTGGTTACAGGTATTTTCTTTAACTTCAGTGTGTATATATGTGAAAGTTCAATTACTTCTTTGAAGGATTATATATACTAGTAGTTGCTACTCCCTCCGTGTAAACGGAGATAGATGTAGCAAGATTCATACAAATGTTATGACATGTTTAAAATTTTCTTACTGAAAAAACGAGAAACTTCTAACACTTTCAATTTTTCAATTTTTAAGTGTTGTTAAATAATATCTTGTTGCCACACAAATGCTATATATATATACTTGGATAATGTTGACAAATAAATTTAAAAAAAAGTTCATTATTTCTTTATCATTTGTGTCCAGTTAGAAATTGCCAAATCAATGAAAATGAAGGGAGCAACCATTATTGTCCAACACAATCTACAAATCATTCTTCACAAAATCTTTGTAGGTCCTTGGGAATGCCACAACTTTAGGCTCTAGTATTGTCATGACTTCTAAATTCTGGTTCGAGTCTTAATTTATGGGACACATTTTCTTTTCTTTAGTCAGTATTGAAAATAATTGAACTTTGAAATTCCAATATTACCAAAAGTTATTTATACTCATATATACCCTTGTCTAAGATTTATTAAGTGAAATATAAATTAATACGACAAAAGAATGTCCTTAAGGGTACTATATATGGAATAGTTGATAAGAGTTAACTCTGACATCATGTCCCTACACTGATATATGCTTTACTTGTTTAAATTTATGTCAGGGCACAATTCACGAGGATTGTGCAGGAGGAGGAGGAGGCATGGATTCTTCTTCTTCACCATCTGGTGGTGATCACATTAACAATTTAATGACATGTTCAAGGCCCATAATAGTAGATCAAAGAAGACTAAGACCACCACATGACCATTCCATCAAATGTCCTCGTTGCGACTCTACCCATACAAAATTCTGTTACTATAACAATTACAGTCTCACTCAACCTAGATACTTCTGCAAGACTTGTCGTAGGTACTGGACTAAAGGCGGCACGTTAAGAAATATCCCTGTTGGTGGTGGCTGCCGCAAGAACAAAAAAGTATCATCAAAAAAATCATCTACTAATACTAATGAAAGTACACCTTTATCCACTACTACTAATAACAACAACAACAACGTTCCAGAAATGCCCTTTCCTCATCACTTCATGAGTAGTACTAACTTTGGGCATCATGGTAATTTCATGCTAGAAAATCAAGCCCCAATTATTGATTTTATGGAAAGTAAGTACGAGGCTTTAGTGGGGAGTAGTAGTACTACTACTAATTCAAGATTAAACCAAGATTTATTTCTTGGAAATGGTGATAATAATAATAATATTGGAATGATGATGATGAGTGGTAATACTACTACTGGATTTGGTCATGATCATAATAATATTGTTGCCACAAATTATCCATTTGGAATAACGAGTATTATGGATAGTAATAATGGGAATAATTTTGGAATGTTGTTGCCATATGAAAATCATCATCATGAAGAAGAAGTACAAAATGTTAATGCAGTTGAAATGAAGCCAAATCCCAAAATTTTGTCATTGGAATGGCATGACGATCAATTAGGCAGCAACAAAGAATCGTCATTTGGGTATTATTCTGGTAATGGTGGCCTAGGATCTTGGACGGGTTTGATGAATGGTAATTGTTATGGATCATCAGCAACAAATCCTTTAGTTTGAAAATTTAATTAAAGTTTAGGGTTTCATGTTAATGCTATGATTGCAAGTTAAAGAGTATTTACCTGTTGTTAAATTTTGTATAAACTCCTTGTTGGAGTGAAAAGTGTGTTTGCTCTTTTAACTTTTTTTTTTTTTAATCCATGCTGAGGACTTTTGGTGTGAAGAGGAGATATTGTAAGAGTCCAGAGTTTACTATTAAAATTTGCTTTTTAGTTTTATTTTGTAAATTTGTTTAAGATATATATATATCTGCAAAGTTAGTTTGATGCTTTCTTAGTAATGATTTATGTGATGTTCTTACTTTCTTATAATATTTGTCTGATTCAAAAAGATAATATACAATTAGAAAACAATTTAACGGAAAAAACTTATCGGCCGGGTGTTTATACTAAGTTAATTCAAAATGTATTATTACAGTGATTTAATAAAGTAAAAATGAGCTATAAATTGAAACACATGGCATAGACTTGGTGTAAACATTCAGTGCGGATAAGTTTTTGCCCAATTCAACCATAAATTTCTCGATTTATTATAATTGCAAAAAGAAAACGACGATACTTTAAAAATCAGAAATTTAAAAAATATTCTTCTTTTCTTGAACGTTATGCCTACGTTAGTTAGATAAATTGAAATTTGAAACGGGTGTGTATTCTTTCCTCCGGTATTCTTCATTTTAAATTATTTGAATTTAATTTTGTTGGAGCTTAATTATTATTTATTTTTTTTAAAAAAAAGCACACTTTGATTATTCATAGCAAAAAGTATAATTAACTACGTTTGATATATCCCAATTTTTGTACATGAATATTGATAAAAGAAAAAACAAACTACTAATCGTATCTTAACTTAATTGGGAGGGGCTCAAAAAAGTATAAACAAGTTCAGGGATGTCTATAAGAAATGTTGTGAGGTTTGATAGGTGTATAATTAATACATGTACGATTTTTTAAAATAAGTTGATCCATTTTCGAAAATGATTTAGTCATATACGAATGAGATAAAATAAACTCGCGTTGTGCATGTATTGTATGTGTGTCTGAATTTGTTTTATCAAAAAAAGTTTTTTGTTTTTTAAATTTCAACAATTCAACATCCACACTAAGAAATCTTAATAGCCTAATTGGTTGATATCTATACTTTTACTTTGTTTAGGAGAGTTCAATTCCCCCACTTTGTAATTTCCTTCCATGTTCCCCTTACCCCCAATTTGTGAAGAGTTTTATATAATTATCCCTCATGTTTTAGAAGAGATATTCTCTAGAAATAGCAAACATAGTAGGCATAATAAAGCTTTATAATGTATAGTTTTGATAATTGTACTTTATAGCTATAGTTTCATTTGCTAAGAAACAACAATTTGTATATTTTTGCCCGATTTGTATATTTTGCTTGCGAATATACAAATAGGATAAGTATATACAAAATTCTGGATTAATACAATCAGAAAACTATAGCCGCAAATTACAACTCTCTTAAACTGTAACTATAATATCTAATATAGGCTAAATGTTTGTTATCCCGGATAATTTTCTCATTTGAGGACTCTATAATGACTTGCGCTATAAGGGGATCGAGGGACACAAATCCACCACAATAATGCACAAATCAGTGAATCACAATATAGACAGTTGATTCTTAGCCCAGTAACCACTCTCTCAAGGCCCATTTATCGCTATTTCATATTTGTGAAGAATTTGGGCCTACCCAGTTTTTAAAGGCCCAGATATTTATGAAGCTTTGGGTCCTAGCCCAGCATTGGCAACAGACACTACAACAAAAATAACTTTTAGCGGCATTAAATATTGACACAAATAAAGAGTGTTAAAGTCTTTATCGGCATTAGTTAAGTGCCATTAAAATCAATGTCGCTAAAGGTTTTAGGGACATATACAAAGAGTGACAATTGCCGCTAAAAATATATATTTAGCGGCAATTAAGAATTAAATGCCGCTAATGATTATTTTTGTTGTAGTGAGACTTATATCCTTGCTCGGACTCAACGAAAATGATGCCACGTATTGAATCCTTAAAAAGTACGATCCAACACGATCCGTCAATATTTTGGAAGAGTCTAAGCAACATAGCTTATATCCATTCCTCATCTTTAACAAAACTGTTGAAACTTTACAATCTCAAGTTATACACATTATATAGATGAAAGCAAAGTGAAAACTTTAAACGAAAAATCTGAAATTACGATCCACTATTTCATTATTATTTGAAAAAAATATTATCTATTGGTATCTTTGAAGAACTTTTCAGGTATTCGGTTTGTCTAGATAACTAGACATATCAAATTTAGCATTTTTGCCTAGAATTTGTAACATGGACAACAAATCCAAATGAAGGGTTGCTCGGTTGGTAAACATCTTTTACTTTCAATCCTAAGATTATGGGTTCTAATCAAAGCAAAAAGATGGAAACTCCTATGAGGATAGCGAGAAACATGAAGTAAATAATTATGGAAGTTAATTTGGAACATATATTACTTATTTTGATCAATAAAACCAAAGAAGAAAAGAAGAAAAGAAGAAAAAAAAATATTTTGACTTGTTAGGTAATTAAATTTCTTTAAAATATGAAAACATGAAAAAGATTATTTTGAATTGGATTGATTGACTTGATAATTTTTTACTTTATTAAATTTTATTTCAAATCAAAATTAGATAAATAAATTAAAACAAAAAAAAATTATTATTTAAATCCAAGTTCATCATTTCATCATGACTCAATAAGACCTTTTGAGTCATGATCCATTTTTTTTAACTCTTACTCATTTTAAAACTCTCAAATATGAGACTGTCCACCTTTAATAATCACTAACATTAGTTTAAGATTAAACTTTTTTTAATAATATAAGTCCAAACAAAAAGGATAGATATGGACCATTAGACAAAAAAAAAGGTGTAAACGAACTGATAAGCTAGTTGTCATTTGCATGCCATACATCACAGGCTTTTAAAAATATATATTATTAGATGGTTATTGATCCAAAGCATATGGCATTGATGATCCAAAACAACTTTAATCCAAATCTCTTCATCACCCACACTTGTTATTGTCTTTTCCCTTTTTAAGATATTTTGTCAGAATAATAATTAAGCTGTTTTTTTATTTTGTTTTCCAGATATTTATAACTTGTATTAGAGTTCCGATTAAATTTGAATCATGCATTACAGGGTTTATTTGGGAGTAACACTTCCAACAAGATTTTCTGGCTTAAACTCGAAATCACTGATTAAGGGTGGAGCAGTTCTATCATTACACCACAAAATCGGTTAATTATTTATAAGTAATGAAGAAAAACACTAAAAGTTCCTTTATAAGTCAACCTCAAAGGCTCAGACCTAATAAAGTCACCTTGCCTTGTGGTCTACTTGCATTATATATAATTCATCTTTACAACTCATAATATTTACTTTCTGCAGTTAATTAACAATACACAAATTTTAAAGTACATATATAAGTTATAACCATGGTTATTATTAATTAGAAGTAAATATTAATTAGTGAAAATATAATAAAGCAAAGCAAGTAGGAGTACTTAGCTAGCTAGAAGTAATTTTTTTTAGCAGACTTTCCAGCTTTTACACTATCCATTCCCTTTTTCTCTTTCGGCAAAGCATGTCCTCCGCTCTCAAGTGCTTTATCTTCGGGGCGGAGTTACAATATTAGATATCGACCAGAAGTTAGAGGAGTGGAATTGAAAAGTTAAACTATACCGTAGATGTTGATTTTTCTTAGTGAAATTGCTTAGACCTTATATATGTATTAGAAAATCTGTTAAATATGTATAGATGTATTTGACTACAAATCTAATAATTAAAATTAGCTACGAGACTTTTAATGATTTAAAACTCATAAACTTCAAATCGAGTTCCGCGTCTATAATCCTTGTCCATTTGATACTAATGGATTGTTAATGGATATTTAGGAAGTTCGACGAATAAAAAACCCTTCATCATTAAATAAAGCAAGATTATATACTTGTGTTCATGTACCTTCCATTATGTCACACATATGTATAGTAATATCTCGTGCATAAAAGCTAGTGACTAGTGAGTGTATATATATATATATATATATATATATTGGAGCTCCTAATTTTCAACCCACCAAAATCTTTATTTCCTTTAATGCCCTTTAATTTTCATATGTCTCAATCAATTTTAATTTTAATCATTCAATAATGTTGAGAATATATTTAATTGATACGAATAAGTTTTTTCTAATAACTTACACTACAAAAATAGTGTGAATTACATGAAAATTTTTCTACCAATTAGTATGAAAATTTGCAAGAAACTTATTTTTCTGCAAATTTTTATACTAATTCTAGGAAAATTTCCATATAATTCACAGTTTTATTATTATATTAAATTATTAAATAAAATGATCATATACTTTAATATGATATCTAAATAAGCAGAGGTCATAATAGTTTGACATATGTTATCGGCAATTCAAGTGTGCTTAATAGTGAAATATGACTTTTTATGATGAATAAAGACACCATAGAAAGTAGAAAAATCGTCTAACTTTTTTTTATCACTTGAATATAGTCACAATTACAACTATTATCTTTATAGCAATATTATTGTGTTATGTCACAAAAAATTAAATCTCATTTCTTGTCGTGATATGTATATATATTATATATTGTGTGACACAAATTATAGTGTTAAAAAAACTAATTATATTTTATGTCTATTTTTTGTCAAAATTATAAAATCTTAAATTTGGTAGAATATATCCCGAACGTTTTGATATATAACGTTTCAATTATTGGATATATGACTCAACGTCCCGATACATTCCATCTCGATTTTGTATACATCACTCAACGTTCTGATACATCGCGCACCTGCTTCTCATACATTGTGTAAAGTGATCTATCTAATCAATATACCGTGTAAAGTGATGTACCTGAGAATAGAAGAGAATAGAGATTTTTATAAGTTTTTTAAATTATAAGAAATTTTAAGAATATGATAAAAATAATTTATGTATTTAAATAATTTTTCCTAATTTATATTTGCCGACATAATTCAATTGTTTAGATCATATATACGATCGATCCGAGTGAAAACCAGTAAAGTCACTTAATATGATGCCACTCAATAATGTTACAATAGTATTTGACCCTTCAATAATTGTTGTGTTAAATCTGTAAAAAACAACATGATAATTGAAAATTTTATCTAAATTTACAAGTTAAAACAATATTTTTATCTCATGAAAGTAAAATAAAGTCTTCGCATACTTCATTTTTTCTAAATTTTACTTATAAAATTATACAGAATATATTATTATTTATACATTAAAATATGAAATTATATAGAAAGACAATATGAGAATTGGTAGGTCTTTAGCTACTAGTATCAAATCATGACATGAACATGCATCCCTTTTCCATTTTTTACACCTTTAATTTTGTTTGGTAATTGCCACTTTAAAAATGTAATTTATACTAATGAGTTCTTTAATTTTCTTTGGAACTATTAAACAATATATATATATATACTTTGGCATATGGCCTTTTCTAAGAAGATGTCGTTATCTAAATCACAAGTAATTATATTAATAGCAACAACACATAAAAAGTCTACCATCTTTTTTTCTTTTAATTTTTTCCTTTTCCCAAACTCAACCAAACAAGGATGAAAAGATTGACTCCTTTATTTATTTTATTTTTATTTATGTTAGAAAGGCCACTTTCATTTGACTTGATTTTTAATTATTTTAATTATTTTTTCATCTTCATATTGTCCCTAGTTATCTCCTTTTATTCCAACTACAATGGAAATTATTGGTTTCTTTCTAACTAGGCCCTTGGACTTTATATACCTAACGCTTCATTTCTTGTCCTAGACAAATTAATGAAACTCATTGATTTATATATATTCAACAACTTATAAAACAAAATTAATCATTATATCTTACACTATAAGTAATTATTCCAATTATTGTAATTTAGTTAAATGAGGATTCATATTTTAGTTAATTAATGATGTAATGGTTACATCCCACATCTTTCTCAATTAAAAAAAAATCTTCTATCGTCATGTCAAAAATCAAATAATTACAAAAATCAAATAATTACATCCAGAGAATTGCGCGATGCTATATAAAGAAATTATTATTTCTCTCTTTTCATCTGATATAAAATGGTATTTTTAAAAAAAAATTGAAATAATTTAATTTGGTGGGGGCCGCCTCCATAACATGTAAAACATTCCTATCATCCATTTCTACCTTATAAGCACTATTCTCGACATGTCATATTTTGGGGATAAAATAGAATCTTTTATTTAAATTAGTTTATATATTAGAAATATTTTTTTTTCTTTGACTTTTCTACATTAACAAATTACTAGAGTACAATATTGCATAAATAGAGGATACATATTGCTTAATCAACTTAAAACGTTACTTATTAATGAGAGGACATATCAACACCATTTACAGCTTTGACCTATTATCGAAGATTATAGATATTTGTTGAAGATCAGCTAGCGGCCAGATTTGTCTTGTGATTTATATTGCTATTGTTCCTGTCTAGCGCTTTGATTATCACATAATTTTAATTTTCCTCTGTTCTGCAACGCTTCCTTTTTTACATATTTTTTTCTTTCCTTCTATATGTTCTATTTGCGTTATTTGAGTCTGGAATTTTTCGATAAACGTTTTCTCTATCTTTGTTAGATAATAGTACCTAAGGATACGCACATAACTATTTTTTTAAGATCATATTGAGTATATTGTTATATTTGCCAACAAGGCCACACACATATTCAGATAGACACAAAGTGGTGTGTCAATTTTCTAGCAAATGAATGAACATAATCATAAAAAATTTGATACTCTGGAGTGATGCACTTAAAAGCACAATTTTTTTTTTTCGCTTAGCAAACTTAAGTCGTCTATATAATTTTAGTAATTCAATTGATTGGGTACTACGGAAATATATGTTTTTGTTACTTTGATATTAAAGTTGAAACCAAGTCTGGGGTAAGGCACATGATGAAACAAAATGTTTGGAAAGCCACATGGAGAATGGACCCACAAATATAAAGGTTCCAAGCAGTAGATTCTGCAGAAGCAAAAATAATACTACTATATGATCATGAAATTCATCATTTCATTTCTCTTGTTAACATGTGCCACCCTCCCACGTGCCATCGATGGATCAAATAAAGTTATTAGAGATCCATCAGTAGCGACCTTTATTCATTTGGTATATATGTAGAGCCCCGACAACTGAACCCTACCAATAAAGCTACTCTCTTCAAACACCTCTCTCTATCTTATATAAAGTTACTACTACTAATTAACCCCCGCCCAAACCAATCTCAAACATTTTTCGTTAAAAAATTATTATTACACTCTCACCAAACGTTTCAGTATTAATTTAAGAGCTTTTAAGTTTATGTATACATGTTGTTTAGTTAGTTGATTAAAAAAAAATGAATGCTTTTAGGTATTGAGATTGTTTTAATAAGTAAAGAAGTAGTTTGTTGTGGAAGGATCGTAGCTGATGTAGATAACCTATTATAATGCGCGCAAATGCGCAAAAGATGTTAATTGTTGAGGAGAGTATGTGTTCATTGTTACAAAATAGTTATGTTTACTATTACTATAAATGTTTAAATTGTGGTATATTTGAAGTATGAGAATGTTATTGAGGAGTTGTGCAGGCGACACATATAAAAGAGACAGAAACCAGAAAGAGAAGACTATTCAACTTAATACGATGAATGTGATTCATCGACGAGGTGACACATGACATCACTGTTTCCTCAGCTGACATGAACAAACGTATTATATAGCGTTTATTTTATCATATTCTCTAAAAAAAATTCAATCATTTGAAAAAATAATAAAAATTCATACTCTCTTTTATTCTCGAATACGAAATTGAGACGCGATAGCGTTGATCTGGGACACAATGTATCACAACATTTTCGGAATGTATCCAAATTCTACAAAATTTAAGATTTTCTTTTTATAATTTAAAAAAAAATAGAGATAAGATGTAATTAACTCTTGTAATAATAATAATAATCAAATGTACTCCACCAATCCCTATTTATATGCCTGATAAAAAATTAGAATCAATCACTATTTAAGATCAATTTAAGTTTTATTTACTTCATCTATTCCGTATCTTTTGTCACTTTCCGTTTATAAGTATCTCAAAATGGTCACTTTTTAATGGGTTTAATAACTTTTAACTTATCCATTACGAGTTTATTTAAGGGATATGAATAACTTACTTTTGGACTTTTGGGATTACTTGTTGTGTAGTAATAGGTGCAAAAAGGATAGAAATGTAACACAAAAAAGGTTCTTTACTTTTTAAAATTGTTTGGAAAAATTAATATGAAACAATTAATATAAAACAGAAAGTGTATATACATGAAATAAGATTCAAACATAGGAGATATTAAAAGATTGGAAAATTATATACATAAGGTTTAGAGATAGGTAAGATCTTTGAATTATTTTTTTATATTTTTATCCAAAATTAATAATATCACACTAGTTATAAGTATATTTGAGATGACTTGGCTTAATATTTAAAAATATAGATCCGACTCCTCTTCAGTTTTTGTTTCTCCATTTTCTCCAAAGCATAAAGAAAGAACTTCATATTTTAGCAGGGGCGGACCCACACCATACAGTGGGGGTGCACGTGCACCTAATAACTTCCGAAAAAATCACATGTATATATGTATATCTATTTTGAAAAACTAGTAGAAATTAAGATATAGTTAACAATGCACCCATAAAAAGCATAGAAGTGCTCTAGTGCAATTGGTAGAAGCTAGAGTTTCCACCCTCTAGACTAGGATTCGAATCCCACTTAAACCTGTTTTATTTTAAGTTTAGCTTAGACCTTATATTTGATCTATGGTGCACTCAAAACTTTCAAATCCTGAGTTCGCCCCCGTATTTTAGCATAAGAAGAAATAATTTCTCTTTTCATTAACTATGTTTTTTGTGTTTATTCATTTGATATTGAAGTTAGATTGAGTATTGACCGACCTAATTTCTATTCCTCCTTAATTGTCCGAATGAAGCAGGATTTTCTAGTCTCAAGATTTAAACGGAAGACATCTAATTAAATAGAAAGAATCTTGATAATACAAATTTCGTTAGTTGAAAATAATAATAAATTATATATTGAAAAACGAACTTGAGGATAAGATAGAGCCGGAACTAGTCCATGAATTCAGTAAAACATAATAACTTTAACGCAAATTTGCATTAAACTTTTTTTTTAAAAAAATTTAAACTTATAAATTCAATATCTTAACTCCGTTCAGACTAGAAATGGAAATATATATATATACACCTTATGTATTGTGTGGGGGTTGGGAGTGGGATGAGGTGACCCACAATTGTGATATAGTACATTCATTTTTTTCTGAAAATTGTAATTACATTTTTGGTGCTTTGTGTACGTCCACTTTAACCCATGCAAGTAGGTAATGCCTTTGTCTCTCCCACTAGCAAACCATCCATGTGGTTTTGTGTATATATATATGTCATACAATTACTACTAGTCTTCTACTACTATATATCACTCACACACACACACATATATATATATATATATATACAATATACATACATATACATGTGCATGTGTACCCCTCTACCCCCCCCCCCCCAAATATTTGTTGTCAAAATCTATCGGTTTCAAAAGTCGTTTTCTCTTTGTTGCTTCTCATTCATTCATTTTCTCCCCCATAACGTCTTGTAAAAAAGTTTAAGTCCTTTTTTAGGGCTTCCCAATTATTGTCTTCAATTTTGTTCATATACCTAATTCCCCTATCTTCATAGTCTGATCATTTCAAGCTTTCGAACAGAAAAAAACGATTAATACATATCTCTCTCTTTCTCTCTCTTTATACGAATTCACTGAATACTGAAACTCACAAAAGGTACTATTTCTTTCATTCATTCATTCTTGCCTTTTTTTCGTGCTTTATAGAAATTATTCTTGAAAAGATTTCATCTCACTTCTTTTGATTGTATTCTTGTGCATCATATTGATCGAATTGATTACTAACTACGTACAAAACAAATATTTTCTTGAAATTAATCATGTACCTAGTTACCATTTTTTCTGTTCAAGTCCAATTTATAAAGCTTTTAGTTACTTACCAGAAAGGGATTTAATTTTTTTAGTGGAGAAAAGAAGAAATTGAATTTTCTTAGCTACTCTATGCTTTTGACATTCTTTTGGTTAGGTCAAATAAAAGATTTATAGGGACCATATACTATAATTTTTGTAGGTAATGATTCTAACATTACTACTACTGGAGTATAACTTTTTTAAAAGTCATATGACTGTTAATTAATGGATCTATGTGTCACATATATACGTTCTTTATAGATGAGAGACGAATTTAATAGTTAAACACTGTCTTCAATTTTTAAGATTTTTAGCATTAAATTCATCGTATTTCAAAATCAATAAGTTTGTTTTAGGCCTTGATGATTTTTTGTTAGACACATAACCTGAGGAATGTTAGTTTTCCGTTTTGCTCGTTTGATATTTTAGAGAACTATATATTATGATTCTCATACATATATGCTTCTAATGATATCACTGAAACTATTTTCAAAAGAAACTAAATCCATGGAGTTAATTAAAAGCCAAAATTTAGTAGTATTCTCTTAAAATATTTCATACTTTCGGCCAATTTCATGAACTGAACAAGCTTATGGTAAGTTCCTTATTCTTAGAAAAAATTGGTTGATTAATGCAGTTACAATTACATTATTTGTCTGTTCTATCATAGCTTCTCTATCCCATTTGATTTGACGCTATCGTTTGGTTGGGAACTAGTTATCCCTGGATAATATGTTTTCCTGGTAACAAGTCATCCACCAAGTATATGAGATAACTTATAGTATATCGTATCACTGTACTATAAATGATGGGATAAAATAATCAACAGACTACCTAATACCTTCAACCAAATGCATAATAAAATAGTTCTACATATTGTCCCTGAGATTATTATACTCTGTACCTCATACCAAACGACTTTTTAAGGTAATAGTTTGACTAGTACTGTAAAAAAAGTAATGAAAGAACTAGATTTGAAGTAAAACAATATCATGCCAAAACATGAATATGATTAGTTAGATAGATTTGAATTCTAGAAACATGCATATATAATACTATTACAAGTAGTATAAATTAGGAATTTGAGTATCTAAAATGAAAAGAATGTCATAATTGGTAGAGTTCATTTTCTTTGTTTCATGACAAAAAAGAAAGAAAAAAAAGAATATGTAGCTGCATTCCATTTTGACCTACCAAACTCTACATATTCATCATCAGTTGGTACTGATGAAGATATAGCTAGAGCCTAGCTAGAGTAGATGATAGGCCCAAAATGAAATGTAACTAGATAGATTTTTCTTTTTTGGGTATCCTCTTTAACCTTCTTTCTGATAAGATACAAAAGAATAATGCAATGATCTATACATATGTAGTAATTATTTGTTGGATTTAAGTAATAAATATGTATACTAGTTCAATATATATAATTCAAATTCTTCAAAAGTTGAACTTACCTGTTCCCCATTTTTTTTTAAATATAACAATCTGGTATCTTGACCTAACTAACTTGACTAATCCAAATTCGCACCATATATTTCTTATCGGATGATTTTTTTTTCATTCTCAAAATTTGAATGAAATTAAAAATATCTAATTAAGAATGAAGGAATTATCCATTCCAAGACACTCCTTGTTCGTTACCCTAATTCTTCTATATATTATTACAATACTAATGTTGATATATTTTCTTTTTGTTTCAATTTATTTATCTGGTGTTGACTTGATAGAAAGTTTAAGCCTTTTATATGAAAAAAATCATGTTGGGAGCGTTACCCCTAAATGAGTCATGCAGTACGCGATCCAGATTTAGTCGGAGCTCCAATGTGGGCTCTGGACACATGATGTGAAACCAAAAAAAACCCACCCCTAAATGGGTCTTGTAGTGTGCGATGCAGATTTAGTCGAAGCTCCAATATGGGCTCTGGACACACGATGTGATCAAGCAAAAAAAAAAAGCCGTAAAGTTTTAAAAAATAACAATAACTTTTGAATCGTGTGTTCTTAAACTAAATAAAACACGCATATGTAATTATTTGAGTTGCCCTAATTCTTTGTTTTTTCTTTTCAGAGTCACTTGAAGAGAGAGAGAAGAAGGGGCTTAATAATGGAAGATCATCAAAAGGAGCTACATTTTCTGTCTACTCACCAAAACGCACCAAATTCTTCCTCCTGGCCATCAGATTCCTCCGGTAACATAATCCGATCATCGGAATCAATCGAACCTCCTTCGTTAGACCTACAACTCTCAATCAGCGTACGACAACCCATAAAACCAGCATCAAATCATAATCAAGGTATATATATTCGACCTGCACCACTAAACCACGATCACAATCAGTACAGTAGCGATGTCCGGTTCGACTCGGGGTACGTTGAAGCGCTTAAATGGCAAGCCGCGGAGCAAATACGGCTCGCAGCGATTGAAAAAGCGTACGCGGAACGTGTTAGAGAGCTTACAAGAAGAGAAATAGAGCTGGCTCAGTCGGAATTCGCACGTGCGAGGAGTATGTGGGAAAGGGCAAAAGAGGAAGTTGAAAGAGCAGAAAAGTTGAAAGAAAGAGCAACTCGTAGGATTGATCCTACGTGCATGGAAGTTACTTGCCAGTCTTGCAGTAAAAAATTTCGACCTCATTAAAATTTTATTATTATTATTATTATTATTATTGAGGGGGCAAAATAAAAATAAGATGTTTATTAATTAATGTTATGTATTCTTTTCTTTTTGGTGGAAAAAAACTTTGAAAGTGAATTAGTTAATAATTTGATGTATGATTTATAATTCTTTTGTTTTGTTTGGTGTGTACGTTATATAAGTTATTTTACAATCGAAAAAGTTAAGCAATTATTCTCGTAACTTGCTTATAGGGTTGTATTTGGCTAGAGAAGCATCAGACATGAGACATGTTACTCGTAATGCCCACTAGACGATTAGAATATGATAAAATTTGAATATAAATTTTTTTTTTGAGCTATTGAAATGAACAATAAATTAATCTCATGTATGTTAACTAAAAAATATATCGAAATTTTTTGGAGAAGTATGAAAGAAGAACACCAAACTGATTGAATGCGCGATATTTTATCTTTTTCTAGCTTGAAACGGATATGAGATTTTATGCAAATAGTTTTAATCGTCGAATAATTCATCTTAGGAAAACAAGATTTTTTCTGATTTTCTATTACGGATTTTGGCAATATTGGGGAGAAGACTAAGACTAAAAAGATATATTTACACAACTTCTCATTCACAACATTTTGATTTTTATTTTTGACAACATTAATAAACAGGTAACAATTATATTTTTGTTAATAATGTATAAGTTATATATATGCTAGTGTAATTAGCACCGTCCTTTGATCCAATAAAGCATTTTTTTGCTTTTAGATTTGTGTTATATACTTTGATAGTTTTACTCTCTATATAAAGATGCGTATTTTTTTTTAAAAATTTAAAATTTAATTTACGAGATTATACTACATATGATATTGTTATTATAGTTTGACTTTTGAAAGTACATTTTTTTAATTATTATATATATTTTGTAGATCTAGTTATTATGATAGGTAGTGATGCAATCCTTATCGGAGTCTGTGTTAATAAGGAGATTTGCCTGAGTGTCATAAATCATCATAAAATTGAATGAATATATGGTCCTATTTCACTTTTCAGCAATCAATTTTTATTTTATGTTATTTTATTAAGATCGATGGTCATGATTATAACACTGACTTATTCATCAGTACTTTATTAACTACGTACATATAATTTGGCTATATATATAAACATTTCAATTATTTAAGTTTTACTACAAATTAAAAGGACTTAAATTTAATACACCTTTGTCATCTAATATTCCAAATATGACTTGGGAGCTAATTTAATTGCATTCGATTTATTTACACCAATTTAATAAAGGGCAACTTTCACATATACATATACAGTTGAAGCGAATTGTATAAAACGAAGTGTATAAAACGAGAAAGAGAAAGACACTTGGGCAGAGACTTGTATAAAAATAAAATGTATAAAACGAATTGTATGATTATAAGTGTATAGAACGATTATATACAATTTGAATTTGTATAAAATGAGAAAGAGAGAAAGACAAAAGAGACTTGGCAGGGAATATACAATTGAATCCAATTGTATAAAACGAGAAAGAGAGAAATTAGATACAATTTGAAATTGTATAAAACGAGAAAGAGAGAAAGGCAAAAGAAATCGGGCAGGGGGGTATTTTTATTGTATAATTATAAGTGTATAGGACGAAAATATATGTACTTGCATGTATATATACAATTTTCTCACGCTTTATACAAACAGAAACGCAATTTATACATTTCGTTTCTGTTTGTATAAGTGGAAAGGCGAGGGTGGCGAGCGAGATTTGGGAGAGTGGCGAGCGAGATCTGGAAGAGGGGAGAGAGGGGAACAAAAATATATGTATTTATACAATTTTCTCTGCTTTATACAATTCGAAACAATTTTTATACACTTGTGTTTGTATAAAAAGTGAGGAAGCGAGGGAGAGATTGGAGGAGAGTGGCGAGCGAGATATTGGGAGAGAGGCGCCTGGCAATTTTTTGCAAACGTTTGCTATGGAGCACAATTAAATCAAAACCTAGCTACTCCATTTATTTTAGGTTATTAGTTTGCTATTATATACTATTATCCCTTTAATAAATATATATATACATTATGACATAGACCCAAAATTATCTCGAATAGTCATTAGTAAGAGTGCACCATCCAAAGTTCTTCTTGTCTTCAATGGACCGCATAAATCAGAGTGTACAAACTCAAGCAACTCTGTTTCTCTTAATGGAGGGTTAGGTTTAAAGAACAATCTAGTAAAATTATTTTTTGACTTAACCATAATAAAGTAGTATGATTTAGTTTAAACACCGAAAAATTCAACTTAAGATATTTTTGATGTCCCTTAATTTGATGTTATGTTTAGCAAAAGAATGAGTGACATGAGATTCTTCTTTTACAAATGATGCTTTCTGGATAAGCCAAGATTTATAGACAACATTTTCTGGTGATTGATGCTTTTTACTCTTCATATATTTGCATTCATTCAAACTTATATTTGTCTTTTTCCTTTCAAAGCCTGGAATACCATGATTTCTGACATTGACTGCCTCCCTTCTTCTCATTTATTTCTTGACTGGTCAAATAACATAACACCACAAGACAAATATATAAAATCAAAACTTGCCTACACCTTTTCTATTCACCCAAACTCCACAGGTTAAAAATAAATATTATCACAAAAAACTCAAAATATGCTGTTACTACTACTTTTGGAAGATTCAAATGGTGCAACATGTGAATACTTCTAAAAAAAAAAAATATTAACAAAAAAAATGGTACTAATTTAGGGGCATTCCGAGAATCGAACTCGGGACCTCTCGCACCCAAAGCGAGAATCATACCACTAGACCAAATGCCCTACCGTGTTTATACATATTGGCCAAATTTTAACTTACCCTAAATAAGATTTTTGAATCTTGTAATTCTAAAATTAAGTTGTATCAAATATACAAAATTGTCCTTTATATTTGCGGTCTTAAATATGCCATGTGAAACGTTGAAATTATAATGTCACCAAAAAAGGAAAGAAGTGATTCAGTCATTCTTTTTTAAATAAACTAAAAAAAAAAGTAGTTCATTTTTTTAAACAGAGAAAGTATATGTATGATATTTACTTTTACTCTCCACTTCTTTCAACTTTAGTTCTTAAATAAATACATATTCAGTGTAATCTCATAAGTGGATATGAAAGAAAGTGGTGCGTACTCAATCTTACTTTTACATTTGTGAAGATAGAAAGACTGTTTTCGATAGACCTTCAATTCAGGTAAAGCATAGCAAAACTCAAATATGTAAAGTAAATATAACATCAGAATATCCATATCGTAAAACAATGAAGAGATCAATAGCAACAAAAAATAGTACGAAAATTGAAGCAAAGAAACCACATAACAATAACAATTTTCATCCCTAATCTTCCTCCTCCTTATCTTCCTTTATAAATTCAGTCATGTCATTAGTAACTATATGTGTAGAATGTCACGTCACGTCTAATTACCTGGGTAAGTGAAAGGAGAATTAACCCTTGAAAATAAAGAAGAATTTTAGAAGGCATACGTAGATCTTCAGTATCATAGTAGTTCATCCATTTATGTAGGGTTGCAAGGAGGAAGCGCAAGAAAAGAGGTAACAACAAAGTGGTTAAATAGACATATATAGTAGACCATTACAACTCACATATCAATAAATACAAAAAAGAACGGCATTTTAATGTACTAAGCTCTTGTTATGACCAAGTTTCGCAGAAGGGTCGGACAACAAGTGTCTTTTGTATGCAGAAAACAAGTACTTCATAAAGAAATTATCAGAAAAGACAACCACCAATCCCTCTGCTTCTACTGATAGACACCCGTTTCTTGATAACAGACAGTACATCAATCTCATGAACATCAAAAATTGAATGTACACTGCATCCCCATCAAGGAAATGGCAAAAGAGAAAACAGAGGGCGGAATCAACAGAATAATAATATCTTAAAACTTTCATTGCTTGAATGTAGAAAATAAAACAATCTACAGTAGAAGGATTAACGCGTAACAGAACCTATTCAGAGCAACCCTCGAGTATGAACTGACTCATAGGCAGTTCAATAATACAATTTCTGAAGGTTTACATCTTATAATTGTATTTGTCAAGGCACCTGCTTACCTAGTATGGGTGACAGTTCTGAGAGACGAGATAAATCGAAACTACATGAAAAAGGGAAGTTTTCAGTTAGCTGGTTCATATCTACAGACACAATCATAAATATTCCCTTTAACCAATTTTGCTGCCAATCGCTGATTCTTCACCATAGCAAGCTGCAAAATCACATAAACCATGTCAAAGAAGACTGGCACAAAGAGAGCTCATTATACTTTACATTATTCAACATCCTGCATACTCGATGAAGTACCAAATAAGCTGGTTCTATAAGCCGCTAATAGGACATCATGACTAAATAAAATATGAAAAAAGCTAGTCTAACTTAAAATTTCATGGAAGGTACTTATGGAGCTCCATTTGATATTCACTAGAACCATATGAATAATATGCAGAAACCGTCTTTAACATGTTTTAAGTGATTGCTATAATCCTTACCTTTAGAGCATCACATTTGAACTTTGCATTATAATTGGTATGCAAAGACCGACCCATCCCTTCCAAAATTACCTGCACCCAGGGAAAAAACATCCTCAGTAAGTTGCACTTATTTTCTCAATGAGATAGTCACATCTTTTAGTTCATTAAAGAAAGGAGCATCATACCAGATCTGCATCTTTGGCTGCAGCTGCTAACTCTGAGCTCACTTGCCTCAAGTCTATGCATGGACTGCCACATCCATTCTCCACAACCATTAGAGGAACGGAAGGTGTATTTTCCTTGTAACCATCTTGGATATTACTCATAGCGTCAACAAGCAAGCCTCCTGCTTCAGCTGCTCCTCGAAGAATATCACAGTGCTGTAAGTCAAAGCAATATTAGCGAGCTAATGAGATATTATGTCGAGTGGACGAGAGAGAGAGAGAGAGAGAGAGAGCTCTAAAATATTATTCAAATAGGCCTTATTCGTGCATAGATTTATTTCTGTTTAGAGAACAAGGTAAAAAGCATTATTCCTCTATTTAGAGGAGTTATACATCCAAAGGCGGATCAAAGATTTACGTTTATGGTTCCTACAACGACTTCAAGTTAATATATACAATATATGGGTTAGCAGTCATATATTTATAGATATTTATGAAATTTCCAAACATATATACAGAGTCTGAGCAAAAATTACTGGATGAGCCTGTAACTGAAGCTGTAGACCCGCCCCCGTATACATCTCATTATTTATAACTAATAGAAAGTCACTGAAAATCAACATACCTTTGCAGCCTCAGCAACAATATCAGGCAACTCCATTGCAGTAACATCATTTAGTGCAGGAAGTGAGTTCGCTACCAGTACAACCTGCATAATATTTTGAATGGTTGATCTTTGGAACCTAAAACGTTCAGCATATATGGAAGGAGATAGGGAAGGATCATACTGATAGACTTTACTGCTTAAATAGTAAGCAAAGGAACAATTATTGTTGTTTCACACTAGATACACTAATATTACAACAAGAAGTCTGAAAACAAAACAATCACTTGTAAACTACTAACATCATAAGTTACATCCTAAGACATTAATGGAAGTTAGTTATCTATTCATAAAGATCACAACGTTTCTAGACATTTGAGAGGCTAGAAACTCTCCCAGAATTTCCTTTTCTTTATTTTCTGAATATCCCCTTTCTAACTGCCCTGCCCCTTTTTCTACAGAAAAAACCACCCTATACATGTGTAACTGTCTCATGACAGTCACTAAGTTTCTTAATTGTTTATTTTGGCCTCCTGGAATAATTTTTTATAACTTGAGGCTCATCACATACAAAGCAAACAAGGTAGCAATCGAAAGTGGTTATTACAAATTAAATAAACACTAATCTTGTACATTATCAGATAAGCGAAGTATCACTAAATTACCATGAAGCAAAACATGAAAATTTTAGATTTATTTAAAGGCAGACCATACTTCAGTTCCACGCCGGAGAAGTTCCCTTGCAAGGGGAAGCATCCCTAAAACAATATCTGCACCCGAGTTGTCAACAAAAAGCAGTGCTCTTTTATGTGGCTGAGGCTTTTTTTCTCCAGACCCTAGCATTCTCTCTTTAAAAGCATCAAAATCATCCACCTAAAGACATAAGCATGTCATTAAATGCAGATTCTCTAGCAGTAAACAAAAAACATCATAAGTACGACTTTTCTAATATTGTTTTTCCTTTCACTTGCCCGCCACGGTCTTTGCATCTTCTTGCGACTCATTCTATAGATTTCAATAATTGTTCCTTTGTGATAGAGATCAACACAGGCACGTGATCCCCAATCAAAGATATTAGCAGCAAGAACACCTTCTATTAGTGTAAGTAATCTCATATCCTACAAGATAGAAACTAGATGTATCAGCAAATAGACAAAAAAATACACAACATATATTTAATCATCTAGCTAACCTGAGGAGAAAGGGAAAAAAAAGAGGAGAGAAGGAAATATATAAGAAAATTCATACCTCAGTCAGGCTATCTAACTCCATCAGAAGATCAGGTAAAACTGCAAGTGAAGCTTCATTCTCCCTATAAAATATTCAATGAGTGGGGTATGATAAGTGTACTTGCTTCCAAGACAATAGAACAAAAATGTGTCCTTCCTTATGAAGATACCTTTGTTTAATGGTACGGTAAGCATCAAAAAAGTGAAACTCTCTCAAGCATTCTTCTCTTAGCTCCAAAAGGTTGGCGAGCCCTAGCTTTCCATAAGCTGCAGGTTCCTCCATCAATCTGTACCAAAATATAAGGAAATTCTTTTGTAGCAACTTTACAAATATTATTGGGAAGTGTTAACACTCCTATTAGCTCTATAACCTCCTGACTTTCACTAACAAAATTAATTCTACCATTTTTTAATTTCTCTATTCAAGATCTAGAGCAGTTAAGCATGTAGTGAAGTAGTTCCACTCTTTAGCTAAGGAATATAGCCTAAGCTCCTGATAGCTTTCATTAAGATTAAGATGTCAAAACTTGAATATACATCTCAATATTAAATTATTGAGTCAAGATTTGAATACGTTATTATTACACTCATGGTTTTCAGCATCTGAATATGGACAATTAATCTTTATTTAAAAAGTAATAAGAAATAATTATAGAATTCAAATCGAATACAAATATATTTTACATCCACAAAATAGTACTCCCTCACTTTCAATTTATGTGGCAAAGTTTGAATATGAATGAAATTTAAGGAAGTATGGAAGACTTCTGATTTATTTTAATAAAATTATTTACCTGACATAAAAAAAGATAAATAAACTCTCTGTGTCCTAAATAAGAACAAAAACTATTTCCTAAAGATTAATTAACTAAAGACCTACATAACAACAGGCTACTATAAAATAATATCTAGAGAATCTAGAGATGGATATGGAAAAGGGAAACTAAATAAAAAATTGCAGCTAAATAAACAACGAACGATACCTAGCCAAGTGTGCAGAAAATGCCCGAGCAAATGCATCACCCCTTCTTTTTGCGTCATCGGTTCCACCCTCACTAGCCACTGCCTGGAAGCCAAGGATTAGCTTCTCAAACCATAAAAATATGGGAGACATAACAAGATAATATAAAACAAAAGTAAACAGTGATGCGCATTCCACAATTCAAAACAAAATGGCATCGATTTCCCTTTATTGTTCTAAACAATCAAATGATTGGGTATGACATTGCATGAATTGAATGAACAGCTGAAGGACAAATCAGTTCCTTGACCTAGGGGAAGGGACAAGAAGAGAGTGAAAATCTTCCATCCGAACCCCTCTGACCTTGTTTTTATCTGGAAAAGAAAAACTGTCAAGTCGAGCTTTACCCTTTTCAAAATTGAGTCAACTTTTATATATTGGTTTTCTACAAGATAGTATAAGTAAAGTTACTCATAATATTGGCTTGTTCTATCCACAAAAGTAGGAGTATCACAAACCTCACATGTAGCAACAATTTCAGAAAGAGATCAGAACTCAGAGCAGTGTATGAAGAGATTAACAAGAATACAAGGTCTAAAGAATCAATATTATGCAGATGATATTGTACAAGGTTATAAACATTTATTAGTTCCTCCACACATTTCTTGGTAATCCATACTCCACTTACCCCTTACGCTAATGTGGTAATTTCAGCATGGTATTCATCCATATATTTTTTAGTCCATTACAAGATCCTGTATTGCTTATTATAAGGACACTGAAAAGAGAGTCACTTGGAACTCTGCTACTTCGCTCTCTTTGGTGGGTTAATGAGAGAATGTGTTATGTATACAAATGCAATAATAATTCATAATGCAGCTATCCTTGAGTAAAATATGTTGCTTTTTGGCTTGATTTTCATGCAACATAATTGGGTTACAACAGTTATGGCATATGTTTGGCTAGATGACTTAACAACAACTATGCCTCAATACCAAATTAGTTGAGGTAGGTATTTTGCTAGATGAAAATGCAACAACCGTTCATAACGCAGCATGTCCTTTAAGTACAAAAGGTTGCTTTTGAATTGATTTTCGGGGAACACAATTGAGCTTTTCATCAACATTTTACCTCCACATTTATAAGCTAATCCTCTCCCTCGCAATGCAACTATATGAAGATATCATTCAGATGTACAATGATGTGAAAAGCAATAACAGTCCTCTTTTCATCTTTATCCAAGGAAATTGCTTTACTGGTCTTGCATTTTCAGCACTCAAATTTTTAATTAAAAATGATTGTTTGATAGGTCATGAATTGAGACACGTAATACATGGAAACCTTCTTCTCTTGGGCTGAAACAAGGATTTTGGCATGATAAAAGATCAATGTCTTACCTTGTCAACAAGATCCGACAAATGCTCAGATAACACAGTGAACCAGTACCTACAGCACCACCAAATTTTAGTCTAAGAAAAAAAAGAAAGAAACTAAAAACAGGAAAGCAGGCTTGCTTGGCTATTACAGAGGGGAAAAAAGAGCATCTTTGTAGTGTTCAATTTCAACTTACTCTAGCTCGCCGTGATCTGAGAGGTCTATGGTATTTGGCTCATATCTGTTAAAAAGAAATTCACAACTCGGTAAAACACAATAATCTCCAAATGAGTGTTCTAGAAATAGTAAAACATACATATACTTCAAGTACATCCTTGCCTTGTCAAGTACCCTCTACAGCTACACAAATAATGAAAGACAATAAAATGAAACTGGGGCATAGATAGAACTTTTAGTGTGACACTAGTTTGCAGGCTAACCAAGTCTGGAGACCAAGATGAATAAAAACTAGCAGCCTCTTCAAAGAAAACAAACACAATGGAATGAAACTAAGATAGCCAGAGATAGAAATGAAAGTAAAATAACCAGAATGTACAAACAGAAAATGATTGCAACTAGGAAGGCATGAACTATGAAAGACCAGCTCAAATAAAGAGCAGCACCTTCTGCGGAGCCTCATGGAAATTGTAAAAGATCTGCCCAAAATCAACTTACGTTTTTGGATCTGCTAAAAGTGGGAAAACCTCCAAAGATGGGACCAGATGCAAAACTCCTACATTTAATTTGCTTGCATCAGATCGCAGAACTCCTTTAGATGATGGAACTTCAAAGCCTCCAAGGCCGGTAGTAGCTGGTGGAGCCATTGGAACAGGAGCAGTAATTTCAGTTCCCTTCCGCACAAATTTCTCCATCCACGATATCTGCAATGAAACAAAGCTTATTACGTAACATATCCCATCAAAAAACAGATTACAGATAGACAAGAAACGTCAAGCTACATTAAGTATTTGAAAATAAGAACCGATCTCTCAAAAATTAATCCAGTTGACTTGCTGACCTTAGCTTCTATCAATTCAAAATTCAGTACAGCTTGTCAAGCAACTATGGAGAAGAACAAGGGGAAAAAATCAATCTCCCCCAAATTAAACCTCTTTACCTTCTATAAGTTCAAAACTAAAAAAGCTAGTCAAGCAACTATGGAAGCAGGCAGAGGAGGAGGAGGATAACAAGTAATTATACAAAGGAATGTTCTCCAACCATCTCTAGAAGCAACTCTTAACCTATCCTCATAAAAGCATTAACAATTCAGAATATATATATATATATATATATATATATATATATATATATATATATATATATATATATAAAGGAAGTAAAGAACAATAGTTGCATAGTTAATACCAAACTGCAATGACAAATAGTCCAACAATGTGGGTATATTGAACTAACTCTGTCAGTTTAGTGATGTGACTCATAACTTTTACACCACCCATGACACTTCAATGTATATGGCCAACTTCATGGGCCTTTTCACATGCCACTTCCCATTATTCTACTTGTATGTATTGTTGGTTACAAATGGATACCATATTCCCACCTTGTCACATAGAGGTTACCCCACATAATTTTATCTTTTTATTTAGTGGTTACCCCACAGAATATATGCTTTATAGCTTTAGGAATTTATTCCTTATTAAAAATAAAAAAAGAAAATATACTCGTTAGGAAACAAAAGTCCTCACATCTTGCATTCAGAAACTACTTGCAGCAATCTATGGCACAAGAAACAGCTGAGAAACTCCATGCAAAAGCAAGAACTAAAATGTCAAATCAGTAACTGCAAGGAACATTTGCAGGGCATTCAAACTATTGAAAGACACTAGTGATAACAGTCTAAGCCATACAGAAAGCTTATCACACTCTGACACAAGTTTAAGCGTGAACTAGCTGAGTTGGCAAGTCAGTTAGGTGATGTGGCCAGTTAGTTAGAAGTAGTTGAAGTTGTTAGACTAGAACAGTTAGATTTCCAAATTACAGTTGCTAGTTTCAATTCTATATATATAGCCATTACATGTAATTGGATTCATTCATGAAATTATATCTGATTCTCACTCTCTTCTACATTCAATCTAGCCTCAATTCTCGGTCATAACCCTAATTTGACTATCATCTTATTCGAGTTCCATCTCCTAGATTAACTAATTCCATTTCAGATTGCTTGATTGCATCACATTCAAACCCAATACCCAGCGCACAAGAATTTAAACTTTTAAAGTAATACTTACCTTCTCATTCAAATCTCCCAACGGTGGGCCATGAACATTTCCTCCAATGTATGGTGCACCCATTGGGAATCTTTCCACTAAGTGATGGACCATCAGATCATCTAAACCATGCTTTTCGTAGCTCATAAAAGCACCCAGAGCTCCCAAGAAACCTTCATGTCGCAAGAACATAGCTTGTGCGTCTCCCTTGGACCTATTCAAAGATTTGGAGTAGGGGTGAAACTGATGAAGAGACAATAATGAATGAAAGAAAGATGCATATGGTTTGGAGGAAAGAACTAGAAAAAGATCTACTGACTAGTTATAAATAATGAAGTCTCGTAAAATTAATCAATTTCTCACCAGAACTGAACAGCAAAAGATATTGTGTCCATAGTGTAAGCATGACCTCGTATGAAAAATCCTCCAAAGAATATCCTTTTGAGTCCAAAACGCAGTGCATTGAGATAAGCTATCTACAAAATGTTTTGAAGATAAATTTCATGATTAGGCAATATCTAACAGTATATGATACCCGTCAAGCAATGAATCATTTCCCAGAAACTACTCATTCAGAAAGGAAAGAATCAGAATTATACCTAACCATTTTTCTCTTTCCAGGACAAAGTAAATATAGTTAACTGAACTAACAATATAAACATCTTGTCATGGAGAAATTGGCAGAAGAATTTGCCCGATAATAAATTCTGAAGGCACTCATGTTCTTGAAACTCTTTTTGGGTTTCTTCACAAGGCAAGGCATTTGATATTAAATCAAATAGAAGCTAGAAATAGAAACTCAAATTTCCATAAACGTTAGCATGCCCGCATCCTAGTTGGTCAAAAGCTATTCAGGCCGTAAACTACATCAGTATCCTATCGTCTATTTCTTTACAGAGCCACTTATTCATGTAGGTTAAGTTTTAACAAGACATCAGCCATAACTCATATGTAATAGTGAACGATCTTGATGTTCTAAATCTAAACAGCATATTCTGGAATTTTGGCTCAAGAGGAACAACAGATATGTTGAGGGGAAGGAACAAAATTCTTTGATGTTGAAGTATAGATGCATTCGTAGTTTAAAAGGCTGGTGTAATGCTGAATTCTCGAATGATCTCGATGTAATGATAGATTTTAATGATCCCATACAGCCTTAGAGATTCCTAGATAGTGTTGTTTTACCTTCTTGGTGCTGAGTTTATTATCAATAATACGTTTCCTCATCAAAAGAAAACACGCAAACAATGATTTCTTGGTCCAGTTCCATTCTATGAGATCAACAACATATCATATCCAGTCTATTATGAGTAATCCCACAAGTTGGGACCTGGTCTCTACGAGATCAACTATTTACAAATTATCACTTGGTGCACAAAACAGGATAGGACCTAAAAATGCACTTAACCCTAAATACTAAACCTTTTTTTTATCAAGTAAAAGTTTCCATTAATAATAACAGGGCCAACTCAGAGCCTAAATATAGAACTTGAAGTAAATGCTTTGTAGAATTGTAGGGATCTTGAACGTGGGGTACCTGACCGATATTATATGAAATCATGCGCAGCAAAGATAGAGAGATGTCTTCAGGCTTATAATCTTCAAGATCCTTGTTTTCTGAAATGGTTTTCCCAAAACTCGAAGCAATTGTTGAAGCTGAAAGCCCAATCTATAGAGATAATATAGATCTTGAGTAGATAATCAGTAGGATGCATAGAAAATATGAACTAAATAAAACAAAAAGGAGAACAACTACCGGCTCTCAGGAGAATCATGGATCTTATTTCCCCCCATGATTAAACACCTAAGCAGACCACTAAAGTTCACCTCTGTCTAATCAGTAAAATAAATCCTAGATAATAGAACCTGGTCTATTCGAATGTACCTTCGAGTAATCCATACCACCATAGATGTCACCAACAAGCATGTCTATGGTGCTATTGTCTCCACGCTGACTGAGCTCTAGCAGTTCATCAAAACTGTAACAGACAATTGACAGAATTAATTACAATAACATTTAACCCCATATTAGAGTGTTTAGGAAGTCATATCCTAAGGCTGGTAGAATCTAGAACAATATCCCATTGTCTCTCATACAAAAATTGGAATACTGACCCATTGTGAATGGGCTTAATACACGTGCTAAGAGAGATGTGATGTTAACTCTCAACAACCTTCTTGGTGATAAATAATAATATTGACTTGAACTTCTCCAAAAACAAGAGAGGAAAAAAAAAAAGAGAAATGATTGACGTGAGAGATTGTGCTCAGGATTCTAAATCTTCTACTAATGTCTGTAATTTATTCTCTTCAAACACTATCCGAATGCTGTCTAATCAACAGTACCTCTTGCATTTAGTCAACAACCTCCCCAATCCCCAATATGTACCACCTCCAACATTTGTGCCACTGACCCGCTGAAACTGCCCATCCCCATCAACCTATAATAACGCAAAAAGAAGACATTAGCAGGTACTCGAATTTTTTATTAGCTCAATAACACCAAACAAGAAATAAGGCAGAGTACCTTGATCATACTAACACCAGAACCGATATTCACAAGCAAATATGGAAATAAATCATTCTGGTCTATCTGCACAAACTCCTTGTGACCCTCCATATGCGTAAAAGCTTCATGACGGATTGCCTATTCAAAAACAGCTTTCAACAATATGACCAACAAAGGCGATAATGTAAGCAAAAGTCAGAGATCATTGTCTGACAGTCCCCAAGCTAAATTAAGTTAAACTAGGAAATGATGAGGCCAAACCTGCCTGACCATGAACATCCAATAGACACAGAAAATTCTTACATAGAAAAGAAAGTAGAAAACAACTTGTGAATTAACTTCTTCAAAATAAAGTGAAAGTTGTAGCCAAGTAAGAAATGCTATATGGTTTAGTTCAGGAATATACTTATATGAAATGGTATGATTTCAGTGATATAGGGAACCAGTGCAGCTTCAGCAGGTCACTGATATATAAATATGCATAGAAATGTAACCCCTAAAAGAATCTCCCTGGAGAACATGCTGATTGGATACTGGAGCACAACTATATTTCAACTTCCCATGTGAAATCAGAACTTAAACCAAGCCAAAGAGGAAAAAACCACTTGAAAGCATGACAAAAGAAGTATAACAACAAGGAGATGAAAGTATTAGAACGAAGAAGCGAGTCCTCTTTAAGGATATATCAATTACAGTGTGCAATCATATCTTTGAAAATGAAACTATCTGTGCAAACAAATAAATGAAAGAACCATGCAATAATATATTTGTAAAAATACCAATTACAGTGCACAATGATATCTTTGCAAGAATGGAACTATCTGTGCAAACAAATAAATGGAAGAGTCATGCAATAATATATTTGTAAAAATAAAACTATCTGTCAAGCAAATCAAAAAGAGAGCCTTTAAGGCCTATTTTGCACTCGTACAGCTGTATTCAGAATGCAAAATTCAGTACATTCCATCAGCAATTGATAACAAAGACTATAGCATAAACTTGTTGAAAAGTTTGCTGAAGCGGCTAATTTTCCAACTTCACATTCTGACATATTCAACAGCCATCAACAGTCAGTATTCCTTCAATAGTAGCTGGGAAATGCAGAAATCAATAAATAAACAAGAAAAAAAATAGCAAAACAAATGCAGATGCATAGACCTACTACTAAAATATTTCATTCATTAAGAGCATGACACATGTAGATGCAACGACGTCCCTATGTCAGAAATCAATTAATCCCAAAATAGTTTTGTTACTTACCAGACCCTTGAGATGAAGGCAAAGTATACATAAAAGAAAACACTAGAATGGCTGCTTTATCAGTAAAAAACAAAGTCTAAACAACAACTACACCTCAATCCCAAACAAGTTGAGGTCAGATACATGAATCCTCATGGACCATGTAACTTCATTTAAGCAGACAAACATTATACAAAATAAAAAGTGCCCCCACTTGTGGAATAACACTAGCTTTGTTATTGTAGTACAAATAAAAGTTCTATAAGCTTTCTATATTTTTTAATGGCATGTTCTTCATTAAAAAATTAAATTAACACATTATTCTTTATGCATCTTCAGCTTAAAGTTATGGGGATTAGGATGGTTCTGGTTTTCACAACTTGAATTTTCCTGTTCTTAATCTGGAGCTAAAGTATGACGACACTATGGCAGTCAGATTTCAAGGATATAAAATAGTCAGGAGCTGTACTTTTTGAAAGTTAGGTGAAGGTACTTCCACAATAAATAAGAACAGATCTATCTACAATATATCCTACTAAAACTGTAAAAACTTCATTGGTTAATTCGGAGGCTCTTCTTGAAGTAATTAACAAATCCTGAATGTCAGACACTTCATGACGATCTCTATCCTAAAATAGTGGCCCACAAAGCCCGCTATAAGACAATTTACAAGTAAATTTGAAAATCAGCATTGAGTTGTTCTTTGTACTACTCCCAAGAGAAAAGTGATCAAGAAAGCAACATTTATGCACTCTATTCAGTCAAACAAAGGACTTGGATCTAAAGCTGCCACTGTAGGAAAAAATGCAGAGTGAGACAGTTGAGCAAAAAAGATGATTTTTATCTTACCTTGAGTAAGAAATTTGCACCAGAAACAAGACAATTCATTTCATCTTCTTTCTCTATACTGACTCCCAGCCTTTCCTTAAAAAGATCAGCGAACTTATATGCCCCACCACCTGTAGCCTTTCCACAAAACCAAACTAGTTAAACCTGTAGCCTTTTCACAGAACCAAACCAGTAAAACCTGTAGCCTTTTCACAAAAACCAAACCAGTTAAATAGGTGAATGTATGTGTGAATTATTAAAACTAATAACCACATTACACTTTGTTATTATATAGTTAAAGCACTTGCTGCATAACTGCTCCGAAGTGGTAACCAGAGTCCAGAGTATAGTGGATTATTTATTTTTTATGAGGTTAATCCTCAAGACCAGCTGCAACCTTTGATACTCAGGGTAATGGGCCCTCCCCTCTACCCTTCTCCACTTAATTAATACCAAGCTTGATTTACATTGCACAGGGATCACTATGACCCAAGTTATAAGTCCCTCGATCTTTCCCATTTGAACTAAGCCTTGGGGGCTAATATGGTGGATTCTATTATTATCATAATCATCAGAGAAGAATGCAACGAGGATCTCATTAGGTCATCGGTAAGTTTCTATTAGTAATTTATTACAAATGAAATATACACCAAGATGATCCTGTAGTTTAAGTAGCTCAGGAAAAAAAACTACCACACATATGAGACAGGAGATTTTCTTTGATGAAAAAGGGGTACAATTACGAAAACTAGTTCAATTATAAGACCGGTCTAGCTATGCCTGTATAGCCGTACATGGAATCAGTTTCTCTTCACTTAGACCTCAGAGCTCTAACATTTATTTAGTTTCTTAATTCCTATTCTTTTAATTTTTCTTATTTTTCTTTCTCCTTTTTTTTCACTTGCACTTATTTTGAGTACTTCAAAGTTTAAACCAATTTGCTTCTTCCTCCATATAACTTGATTCTGATCAAAACTAAAACTGGGAGTAGACATCCTGGCTCAATAACATTGATACATAAAATAAAATAAAAAGTGTCCCCTCTTTAACAGTTCAATTTTTCCATCACGTGGTCACAAAGCTCAACATGGTACCAGAGAAAATAAGGTTCCTAGGTTTAAATGTCACTACGCCTGATATCAAAGAAGTACTTTCACATGTTTGGCCCTAGAAAAGATAATAATACATCATTCGAACGAAGAACATGAAGTGTCTATCTCAAGTGTAAGGAAGTGCGCTATTACATAATCAAACAAATAAAAGTCACCTCCCTCACAACTTTAAATTATAAATGAGGTTGACACACAATTCAACGAATATGATGCTCACCTTAATTACTGCATCTTCACTAGGTGGGGCATCAGAAGGCCAACATCGTGGATCCATCCCTGGCCACAAGATTATGAACAAAATGTAAAAACTACTCTTGCCAATGTACGTGGTGTTGATCAAGAACATTTGAAGATCACGGGGCAATACAGGGCATTTACAAAATTAGTAATTTAAAAATTATGCACAAATCAAAGAACTATACCACCGCAATGAAGTTGCTTGGAATGTATAAAATCTAAGCACTCATTGATTTTCGATGTCTCAAACTTCACAAAATGAAGCCTCCCTCCAAGGATAGGATAGCTTCGTCTGCTGCCATTAGTAACATCCAATCTCTCGTTAACTTTCCTCTTTCTCCCATCATCCACTTGTCGGTCCGCGTGTCTTGAAAAGTAAATCAGCTTGATAAGAGAGCCTGGATTAAGAAATCCATGGAAAATATTATTCCAGTACTAATAGTAGTATGATTTAGGTTAATCGTAATTAGCTTTTCGGACATCAAACTCAGAACCAGTGCAAGAGTTCAGCGTTACACCAAAAAGCATACAAAAGCAGATAAAGTTGGGACAGCCGTCAAACTTGGAGACACCGCAAGAAAAAGTTGTGCGGACTCTTCACTCGATGCGATGCCACACCCATGTCGGATTCTCTAAACCTACACAACTTTTGGAGAATCCGACATGCAACCGTTGACATTTTTTAAGAGTCCGAGCAACATAGTCCACAATCATTCATATCAGTGGTAGCTTTTTGCCCAAATTTTCAAAGTTATCAAAGAACATTCTAGCAACATTGAACTGAAAGTATGAAATTAAACAAGAAAATATCAACTTCACTAACAATAAGAATTACACAAACATCAAAACCCAAACTTCTTAAGACTCCAATAAAGACATGAAAATTTACCACCAATATCCAAAGCAAGATGTGAAATATCATCAGTCTGATTAGGCAACAGAATTGCAGGATCCTTCTCCTCAAAATTCCCCTGAATTGCAGCACCACTTACATCTAGCTGTGGACGAGAAGATGACCTATGAATTGAACTCCCAGGCAAAGGCGCCATATCTTTCTCTACAATATCCTTCTCAGTCATCTGTTGAGATTCCTCATTTATATCGTCAATTTCAATGTGAGAGTGGTCCTTTGTCGTTGAACTTGCCATTAACTCACTCTCTCTCTCTCTCTCTCTCTCTCTCTCTCTCTCTGTCCTTCCTACCTTGCTCCTAAACCTAACCAATCTTTCTTTAGTCAATTGGGTCCAATTTGGTTAGCGCACATTACTTTACTCCAACCAAAATTCAACTTCAGCCACCAAACCAAACAAACTACTGTGACGAATAAACAAGTATTTATTGGGCAGTGAAAGTCAATATTCAAAATTACCCAGAACCCATATATACTAAAACAATAAAACTACAGTAATAATAATAATTAGTAATAAAAGGACTGATTAATCACCGGTGACAGGCTGTAGACGGCCTTTTAGTTTCCCCCTACCTACTAGTAGAGATTTAATTATGCAGGACGAAGATTAAAGTTTGAATGATCTCTATCTAAACAATAAGTTTATTTACGAAACATTGATGAATTCGCCGTAAATGGCAGTGACAAGTGTAAAACAACCTAAAATATTAAGACTCAAAAAAGAAAAAGTAAACAAGATGATGATTATACGAGTGTTAACAAACCCAACAAAGACGGAGGATTATTAATAAGAGAATCTTGAATCTTGAATGTGATTCTTGATTCTGAGTCGACCCAGGATTAGAATATTGAATGTGATTCTTGATTTTCAGTCTTGCACTTCTCAGTTGGTCTTGCAATAAATAAATAAAATAAAGACTATAAAGAAGCGCTGAATGGTCCGCTTAGTGAATAGACACGCAGCGCAGCGAGAAAATATTTTTGCAATAATGCTATCAAATTCCTGCATGTTTAAATACAAAGATGTGGAGGATATTTTTTTGATATCTACTTAATTATTTGATATGTATCATCTTCTTCGTAGAAGACTTTTTATATATATAATGATAATTTAATTTTAAAAATAGCTAAAAAAATTTAAATTTTAAGAAATCATTTAATAAGAATAATTTGGTGAAAAATCTATATCAATAATAATTAGTTTCTAAATAGGTGCACTAAATCAAATCGTGACAAGTAAAATAAAGGAAGCGAGTAATAAATCCGAAACACCACTCATTCCTGTTTAGAATTACTGTGAAGCGAAAATATAAGTTAATTACCTCATAATTTATTATTTTAAACTTACCAGGTCAGAACAATTTTTTCTTTATATATAGAAAGAGAGATAAGAGAGAGCTAACAAAGACATTGCAAACCCAAATAGATCAAAAGAGAATAATAATATGCCCAGACATTTAAATTCTTTTGACGAAGTCTTGCTTTTTACCATAGGCAAAAGAATTGACTTTATTTACATGCTATATCACATTTTTATCTGTATTAGAAATAAGAGGTAATTGTTTTATTTTTAAAAATAATAATTCAAGTTTTTAGTAAAAAAATACATATACAAAGCTTCAAGCTTTATTCACTGCAACATTACAACTACATGTGACACAGGTGATGCATCTACTACATCTTGGTCACGGGCTCTAATAAATCATCGTCATTATTTGAAAAAACATAGGAACAGGATTCTGTAGCTTAGACAACGTCTAAGCGACGTGGATAACAGAAACTCGCAAAAGCAAGATCCACTCTTCAAACAAAGTAACAACATTACAAACCCAACAGTCAGATAACTAATTTACATCTATGAAAATCCAGGATACATGTATTCTTATGGCCAACTTAATCCTTCGTTTCTCAACTAGTATATCAAACTGCTTTTTCGGATGATGCATTTTCTGCTTTGCCATTAAAGTTTGCCTTCTTCGCCTCGTAATCCTTCACAGCAGCCTTAATTGCATCCTCAGCAAGCATACTGCAGTGCAGTTTAACAGGTGGGAGGGAGAGATGTTTTGCTATCTCCCTGCAGTAAAGTCAGATATGCTTCAGAATACACACTCACACAGGTAGATTACCAATTAACCATCAAGCAGGTTGAAGGTCACGAAATAAAGGGACAGAATGTACCAAGAATCGAGGTATTTAAAAAAATTTAAATCACATATAATACATGCATCGGAAAAATACTTTTAAATAAACTGCCACTTACAGAAAGTCAACAAGAAGCCCCTCCAGTTAGTCAATCCTTCTTGGTGCTTAATTAATGATACATGTATTATCTTACCAAAGAAAGTTGGACATGCCTCACATATCCCGAACCTAAAAGTAAGTTCCCTCTAAACTAAATTATGTTGAATACATTAACAACAACCAGCCAAGTTGGCGCTTCATGTACATGGTTATGCTTTTGAGATTTCTCTAACAGATGAGAAGTTCCATCCTCGATCTTAACTTAATGTGATGAATGGTTGGATACAAGGCTGGTCATTTCCAAATTATGTTGGATTCAGGACTTGAGGTTTTCAAGGATGCAGACTACTTTGGTGTAAAAAGAATTATCACCACTAGATATCTTCTATAAGCTACAAGGTTTGCAGCAGTCATGGTGCCTTCCCTGAATGACTAACAGACATTGTTACAAAGTAAAGATACATGGCTCTTTAATACGTATGAGAGTTTGGTTAATCTTGCTTAAATTAACTCAACGGAAGCTGAGCTGAAGGTGACAATGTCATAACAGAATTTCATCTTTATTTATGCACTAGGAAGTCATAGTAGTGCCTTTGACTTACTAACACTCTTTAACTTTCATGACTCTTTTGACTTTCATGATCCCCACCATGTGTGAAAATCTAAATGTCAAGAATTAAAAGGACGGTTCTAGCCAGAATTGAAGTTTTTAATTCAAAATAGGGCGAAGTAAATTCAAACACACAGATAAGACGTTTAGAGGGTTAATTAAGTACTAATAAAACTTTGTGACTTTCTTACAGCAATAAAAAAATCAACAGCAGCACCAGAATACCGAAAAGTGCAGCACGGTGGTAGCAGCACCACAAAACCAAAAAACACAGCACAGTAGTGGCACACACAATACCAAAAATCGCAGCACAGTAGCAGCACCACATTACAAAAAAACACAGCACAGTAGCAGAACACATTACCAAAAAACGCAGCACAGTAGCAGAACACAATTCCAAAAATGCATGTTTTTCTTTTAAAAAATTAAAAGGAAATGGGGAAAGAAATGGGGGAGGAGAACCAGTCGGCTTTGTTTAGTGGCTCTGTTAAAAAAATCACAGTTGTTAGGATTGGAACTAAATATGCACCACTCCATAAAGAATATAGGACTACTAATGCTCCACCCAAAAGAAATAGGATCATTTTGAGCCCAAGTCCAAAGGAAGTGGAAAAAAAACGGCTTTTTCTCAAACCAAAGACACTATGTTTATTTTCGGCTAAGTTTTCTTTTCTTTTCTTTTCTTTTTTGAGTTAGTATTTTTCGGTAAGTTTCAATAAGCTTTCAGTAAGTTCAATAAAAAAGTATTCTCAAGCTCAATCTGATATTCCTATTTTAAGAGACCCACCTTCTGATTGACCTGTTACAGATGGGGCTGAGATATTCCGTGTCGACTCATTCTAAACAAACTTATACCTTCAATTTTGCTGAATTAACACATACAAGACAAAATAAAGTATCTAATCTCCTAGCGTAATCTTTTGAGGGAGTTAGAAGGATGACGCAAATCGTGCATCCAAAGAGCTTAAGTAACATTCTTGGGATCTAAGGTCCAAATCTCAACAAAGATGACACAGTAATTTTTTCATCTGTTTAAATCTCAGGGACCAAAAATACTCACATATATAGTGAGATAACATGTATCTAGTCAGTTGGTCAACGTGCACCCAGCTATAATACCACCACCCCTCACCAGAAAAGGGACTATGCTAGCCATTCTTGATTTAAAATATTAATTTGCAGCAAAAGTATTTTGAAAACCGAAATCCAACACAACTTGGAAGCCACTGAGTCCACTCTACAATTACAAAAGCAATATTGGAATTGTCCCAGGTAATTACAATCAACATGACAGAACCATTGAAACAACACATATAAATAAGAGAATCAACTGCTAAATTACTTATAAGCAGGGTCACGTGAGTAAATCATGAAGGCAGGAAGGAAAAAAGTGAAGCGGAAAATCTGAAACCACAGTGTAACCTAAAAACAAAAAGAAAACCAAAAGAAAGTTCGAAGGACTTACGTGTTCTTTATGGACAGTACTTCTTCCATTTGTCTTCCTTTCACCCATTCAGTAGCTGAAAAATTGGAAATTTTTAATTCAGAATCAAATCAAACCAAACCAAAATAGGGTCAGATGCTCGATAAAGCATGTGCAGAAGGTAAAACCAACGAAACATACCGACGGATGAAGAAGCAATCGCAGAGCCACATCCAAAGGTCTTGAAACAAGCATCCGTAATTTTCCCTGTCTGTTCATCGACCTTGATTTGAAGCTTCATCACATCCCCACAAGCCGGAGCTCCGACAAGACCCGTACCTACAGTGGGATCGTTCTTGTCAAAGGACCCAACGTTTCGGGGATTATTGTAATGGTCCACCACTCTTTCATGATAGAGCCGGGGCAAAACCCCTCGCGTCACCGGCGATCGTTGCCCTAGCCCCATAATTCGATTTCCGACGTGCTTCAACATCTTCGTTATTTGCCCTAATTCGTTGAATTTGGGATTTAAGGAGTTATGTCGATGCGTGTGTTGCTGTTGTTGTATATATATATGATGAGGTTCCCGTTTGTGTGGAAGAAGACGAGAGGCGGTACCACTGATCGAGGGGAAAAAGAATTGGGCCTCAACATATAGAATTAGTTATTGGGCCAATTTCATAAATGGGCTATGAGAAGAATGAGGGGTAAGTTTATATTTGAGAAAATTACGCTGTTAAGCAAATTTATAATACTTAATTATTTATCATAGTTATAGTTTGATATTTACAATTCACGCTTAACATTATACATTAATTATGTAGTCTGACTTGATTTTATATACTTAGTCACATTTGTATATGTATAATTCGCCACATTTGTATAATTCACAACTAACAATTCTTTATTTGATTTGTATTTGTATACGAGTGTTTGTATTTGAATATGACGATGATTGACATTAGTTTTTCAGTTTTGTCATCATATACATTCAATTTTTGTGTGTATAACTTTTTAAAGTTTGTATAAACGTGTAGTTTTTGGATTTTGTATTATATGATTTATATAATGTAATTTGTATAATATATTTTGTATAATTGTTTAAAGTTCATATAAATATGTTTGTATCAATTTTTTATTTTGAGTTTTATTATATTTGTATAATTTAAGACTTTATATTACTCAATTATACAAAAGCACGTGAATTATACAAACGTACCAGTGAATTATACAAATGAGATGCGAATTATACAAATTATTGTCCTCTCTCGCTCGCCTCTCTCCTCCATCTCCCAATCTCGCTTGTCATATATACAAATGCATAAGTATAATATACAATTATTTTCACCTCTCCCACTCTTTGACCTCTCTCACTCGTCTCTCTCCTCTCTCTCCCAGCCTCGCTCGTCTCTCTCCTCCCTATAACATGTAGCTACGAATTGTAATTTTCAAACTATAGTTATAGAGAGTATTTAGGCTATTATTGAGTGGCTATATGCGAAAATTTCTCTTAATATTTAGTATAATGATATGTCACAAGTTATGCTATAAAAGATATGACAAGTGACGCTCATGACATCAAACATAATATCTCATAAGTGGGGGTGGACCCACATGACTCGGTAAGGGTGCACGTGCACCCGCTAACTTCGGAAAAAAAAAGATATAGATGCATGTATATTTATCTTAAGAAACTAGCAAAAAATATATAATTAACAGTGTATCCATAAATAATATAAATGTGCCCTTGTGTAGTTGGTATAAGCTAGCTAGTGGTTCAAACCTAGCTAGTTACCTATTTTATTTTTTTATTTTAAATTTATCTTAAGAGCTTATATTAGTACACACAAAGTCTTCAAAGTTTGGGTTCACCTCTGCTCATAAGTTCTATTACAAGGCAGAAGAAGTTATATTGTTACTATTATCTTATATGATCCAGAAACTTTCATAACGTTGGCGTGATTTGATTTGAGAAACAGATTCTAATACAGATCTATATGTATACGCTATCATTTCACATTCTCTATCAATTTTTTTCCTCTAAAAAGGATAAAGAACATATACCGCAAAAGTCATAACCTTAATTTTCAAATGCTACAACAAATTTAGAAAAATACTATACGTAACGTGTTTTGTATAACTTACTTTCGAAATCTTGGCTATAATAATCATCCCTCAACTATGACTCAAATCTAATGAACATACTTATATTATTTAAATGAGCATAAAACATCCTTATAAGAATCATCCTTTAATCTATTTTTGTTACAAACTTGAACCAATAAAAAAAGATATTTTTTGATTTGATCATGTCTTAGGCACGACGAGAAGATCAAAGTTACCTAAAATGAATAAGGATATGAAGAGAAAATGAATCTTTCATTGTCATAATTTAAATTTTTTGCGTTGTTAGTTTATATGTTTTTCGGAAAAGGGCCTAAAATACCCTTGAAGTATCAGAAATGGTACAAAACTACCCTCCATCCACCTATTAGCTCCAAAATACCCTTGTCATTCACCTTCGAGTTCAAAACTGACCACTTATTTAACGATTTTAAATTTAAGTTATTTAGATATTTTTTTAATACATGGATATCAACTATTTGTTAACTTATTAATATAATTTATAAATCAATCTGCTACCCACCATTACTAATTCCTCACTCAATTAATAAACTCGTCCCATTGCTAATGTAACAACTAAAAAGCTACTGACAATGAGTGTTTCTAAAAATTTGAGGCGAAAATGTCTATATAAGTAGACTATCATACATTCAAGTCCTCAATCAAAACAAACTATAATTAAAGTGTCCAATTAAAAATTACCGATAAACTTAAAAGTCTTACTATGTTCATCTTAACTATTCATTCGTCTCAATTATGTGATGTTATTTAATCGATAATTTCAAAAAAAAGAATATATTAAAGTTTTAATATTTAAAATAAATAATAAATATTTATTAAATTATATTAAAAGAAAAGTGCATTAATTAATTCGGAATGTACTACTTCTTTACTTTAACCATAAAATTCGAATTAAGCTTGAAAGAGAATTCTATTGAAAGTGTCCACCTAAATAAGCGGCTCAACCTAAATTTAATTGGGGTTTCAATACAGACCCAAATAATTTTGAATGTCATTTTCAGGATTCTGTAATTTCGTCGTGTTTTAGTAGTGTTTAGGTGATTTTGATATTAGAATTAATTTATTAATTGAGTGTGATTTAATTAGTAATGGGTGGATAGTGGGTTGGTTTATAAATATATTAATAAATTATATTACATCAAATAGTTGAGCGCCAAGTATCTAAAAAATATATATAAATGGTTTAAATTTAAAACCGTTAAATACGTGGTCAATTTTGAATCCAGAGGTGGATGACACGGGTATTCTGGAGCCAATAGGTGGGTGAAAGGGGCATTTTGGAGTCAATAGGTGGATGGAGGGTAGTTTTGTACCATTTACAATACTTCGAAGGTATTTTAGGCCCTTTACCGTATGTTTTTTGCATCATCAAGTAAATTGACTTGCAACGATACATAAGTTCTAAAATATTTATATAATGAATTCTGATGGTTAGAAAAATCATGTAAAAAAAATGTTTAATATTAGGTCTATATGTTAAAGATTTTTTTTAATAAAATATTTAGTACGTATGTACTATATATATAATGCAATTCACATTTTACACAATTTACAGAAATGCTGAAAATTTAGTGAAATTAGTAGGTGTTTAGTTATGAAAATTGAAAAATAATTAGTTCAATTCATTTGAAAATTTTAAGTCGGAGTTGTATTTGACTATATGTTTTACAAAGAATATTTAGAATTTGAATACAACTTGTCCGATTATATGATTTAAATCCTCAATTTTTAAAAATTAAAAAAAAAATTAACTTGACTAGCTTAACCATTTGTACATGTATTCATTCGACTTGATACATTTTTTGGTTGGTGACATGAATTTCTTTAAAAAAAAAAAGAGAAGAGAAGGATAAGTCTTGCAACTTTTTGGATAGTGCAAGGATGTCTTTTGTTCACAGAAAAAACTTACCCGCACCGGGACACTACTTTAGGCTAGCGTTTGATCATAGATTTTCAAATTTTCTTGACAAATGTTATTTGATTGAAAATTCACCATGTGTTCGTCATAGTATTTGGTAAACAAATTTCACTTTTTTAGAAAAATATGATTCATACCCATAAGTTTTAAAAAGGCGGAATGGTTTGGTGGACCCTTATACTTGTATGCGTTTGTATTGTGAACCTTTCTACTTAATCATTTGTCAACTGAACCCTTGAACTCAATAATTATATGGGCTGACTTCAAGTTTGTATAATCAATCATGTTTGTATATGTATAATTCGCCAGAATATACAAATAAATATGCATAATATACAATTTTTTAGCCTATATACATATACAATTCACCTCTCTCCCACTCTCTTATCTCTCTCACTCGCCTCTCTCCTCCCTCTCTCAATCTCGCTCGCCTCTGTCCTCCCTCTCCCAATCTCGCTGCCATTTATACAAATATATATGTATAATATACAGTTATATACACTTATATACATATACAATTCACCTCTCTCCCACTCTCTGGACTCTCTCGCTCGCCTCTCTCCTCTCTCTACCAGTCTTGCTTGCCTCTCTCCTCCCTCTCCCATTCTCTCTTGTCATATATACAATTATATATGTATAATATACAATTAACTAACCAATATATATATACAGTTCACCTTTCTCCCACTCTTTTCCCCTCTCTCTCGCCTCTCTCTCCCAGTCTCGCTCGCCTCTCTCCTCTATATAACATGTAGCTACATATTGTAATTATCAAACTATAGCTATGGAGAGTAATTAATTATTTTTAAGTGGCTATATGTGAAAGTTTCCCATTTAATAAACCCCTCTGACCATTGACCAAGCTTATGTGACATTTGGATGTCTGAGTTGGCAAAAGTGTGTAACCACACGCCTATTAAGGTGAGTGAGGAACATTTTTAGCTTAAAAATATTTAAAATTATTTAAACAAATAATTTCTTATTTTTTTAAACCATTAATTAAAAATCTTCTTCTTCTTCACCCATTCTCCTTCTTCAAGCATTACACCTCCCTCTGCCCAATTTCTTTTTTTTTTTAATCACAATCTGTTATTATTTATTTAAATTATCTTGGGCACCTCATTCAATCAACTAATTTGCCGATGGAGGGAGAGAGTTACGTTGGCTGTGATGTCGCCGAACAACCTTAGAGACGCAGTGAAGTGAGAGAGAGGCCTAGCTGGTCAGCGGAGCGGAAAACAATGTGGGTGAGGGTGCGAGGATCTAATCATGGAGGCAAAAATGGTGATGGTGTGCAGCGGAGATAAGGTGCAAATGGTGATGGTGTTTGGCTAGATCTGATGTGGTGGCTTAGATTGTTGTTTTTGTGAGGTTGGAGAAGGAAAGAAAAATGATTGTGACATGTAGCGGATATGAAGGCAGGTAAAGGAAGGAATATCATTGGTTTCGTCGGCAACAATGGCGACAACGGCGGTGGTTTCGGCTGGAAATGGGGAATCTGTAAAGAGTTGTACTTAAAGGCAACCTACTTTAAATAATTTAATTAATTTTTATTATCTTACCTTTTATTAAATAATTTTGATTAACAATTTTTAAAATAATTATGACATGGCATTGGTATATCTGATGTGTATATAACAAGGCATTAATATATCTGATGTGTATTTGACATGTCATTGAATTAAAGGAGAGTGAGCTACACACATGGTTGGAAGGGTTTAAAATACTTATTTTGATTGAGTTCAAGGGTTTATTGACAAATGATTAAGTAGAAGAGTTCACAATAAAAACACATACAAGTATAAGGGTCCACCAGACCGTTCCACCTTTTAAAAATTATCAAAACTAACCATAAGTTTGTACTACAAGTCAATTGAATCTTCGTTGCAACAAATAATAAGTAGTGTCCACAGTGGAGCAATGTGGTAATTTGGAGTGAGCGCAACAAGCATCATCTCATACATCGTGAAGTAGACAAAGCACATGACTTTGTTACCATGAGATGATTGTTCATCATTTTCATCAACAATCATATCATCACTTTCATATCACCGTATATTTCATCACTACTTTGGTGTTCTTGTAAAAAATTATGTAATACAACACACACCACTACTATAGAGGGTATATTATTAAAAAAAAATTGGTGTAAAATTTTAATTTTTAAAAGATCCCAAATAATGAGATTTGACCCAAATACTAGAAAAAACTAGTATTTGGAAATTTGAGTATTTGCCAAATAATAACAAATTGTAGGCACAAATACTATTTGCCAAATTTTTTCCAAAAATTACTTGAAAAATCTATTGCCAAACATGTCATGTGTTCATGTCATACTTTAGGAATGATTTTAGCAAAAAATTCACTCACTTTTCGTTAAACTTATGTCGAGCAATATAAAAATTCTTTAAATATATATTGATTGAATTAGATCTAGATAAATGAATTCTTTAAATAATAATTTTTATGAAAAATAAACTATAAATTAAAAAATCACTCAAAAATAGGAGTAATTTGTGCAAAAACTTAGCAAACGTATCCTTTTCCCGGCCCAAAGTTATTGAATTGCCTTGTCCTTAAAGATTTTAGAATCATTTACAAAAAATGAAAACATAAACGAATGGTCATGAATAAACTAAGTGGGTGTTTAGATGGACTTAATTTAAGAACTGTTTGGCTTTTTAAGGTTTTCTTGTGCTACGCAAAATGGTAAGAAAAAAAAACAAAAATGAGAAATTGAGTATCCCTAACTTATGACTTTTAAGTTAGGGACTTGGATGTTCTTTATGGACAATATTTCTTTCATTTATTTCACTTTTACTCATTTCGTTGTTGAAAATTTGAAATTTTTAAATTCAAAATCAACTCAACTCGTTTCATAAATTCATTTTATAATATGTGCAAAAGATAAAAAAGATTCATCTTTTTCGTTTTATTATTATTAGACCAAATTCAAAGATAAGAAAAAAACATCGAAGGATCAAACATCGACAAATTAAGTACCAACAAATGAAAGGTAGGGTAGATGAATCAGAGGATCAAGCACCGATGGATCTGTCTATATGACTTACAATAAATAATTAAAATATAAAGTATACTATTACTAATTAATCCTACCTTCATTAATGTAATTAATAGCCATTCATTAAGTTTCCTATGTCTTCTATGATCAATTTAATATTGATATTACTTTAAATCACAATTAGTAATTATAAAATTTAATGTCACCAATAGAAAAAGGGTTAAGGAAAAAGAGTTTCTGTTACAAAATCAATTTATTCATTTAATTAACTTTTAATTCATTTTCTCCATGCAAAATACTTTTTTTATTTTTAATTGAATGACTTTTTAGTTTGACTATCATTTCTTTTGTTTTACTACCTCTTTATAAAATGGTGAAAAGAAATTAGTGCACTATAATTGTGAAATTCCTTATTGAACAAAGGGATATAATTATGGGAAATAGAAATGAATTATGTCTTATCCCTTATCAAACGTCATCATAATTTATAACCAAAACCAAAACTATCATATTAGCTTAGGCTTCTTTTAAAACAATAAAATAATGTCTCTTATTCTATTTTATATTTATTTAACAATAATAATAATAATAATAATCGATATGACACCTTAATAAGCTAAGTGCATTAATTCCATTGAAAAGAAAACTTGTTTAATTAAAGTGAATAGGTTTTTTAACCATGAAATTGAAAATTAATAGTAACAAATAAAATGAATATTTCGTGAAGTCATGTCACAATTTTAATTATTTTTAAAAATAGATGAAAGTGAAGTGCATATTGTTGCTACTTAAATTATGCTCTATTTGTAGATTTCTTTATGTATAAACTTTAGATATTAGAGATATAGTATTGGAAGATAATCTTGAAAAGGCCAAACTTTAGACAAATCACAAAATTTTATATGTATGAAATTCACATATTTTGATCTAAAGTTAAATTATTTTCGCCTAAATTTTAATCATATTAGTTGAAGTTAGAAATGTTCCCTTAATTGATTAAAAAAAGAATGAATATTTTTTTGATTCGCTCATTAGATAGAAGGAAAAGATAAATAGTAAAATTATTTTTTGTTTAAATATATTTAAATTTTGATGTCCAAACTTTCTAGATATTACAGAATCATATAAGAGTAATTCTCAATTCTAATTTGAATTGTTGTCATTTTTATGTGAAATTACGAACTGGAGTTCAACCACCAATTATCTTTAAAAAATAGTTTTATAAAACTACAACACTATATATTAAAAATTATTTCAGAGTGATATAGTACAAAACTTAGAAAATCTTAAATAGAGATGTCGATATAAAATGTAAATCCCATAATCTATAAAAAAATTTGTTGGAACAAATTTTTAGAGATCTAAAAATTACGTCACCATATTTACAAAATTAGACAAAAAGAGAAATATTATTATGATTATAAAATAAAAATAATCTCAAATTGGTCAAATATTTTGCTCAAGCCTTGACAAAACAATAGCCATTGGATCATCAAGGTCAAAGAGGGTCCAGATACATTCACACTGTAATAAATGTCTCTACCCTTTATTACCACTTAACTACATATATATAACACACAAATAAAACTAGCAAATCAAAAATTGGATAAACATAAAATCACCCCCAAAAAATAAATAAATAAATCCTCCTAATTCTTTCTCTCATGTTTTACTCCTAATTGATCCCATGGAGTTTGATCATAGTAATAATCAAGATGTTTTTTGCACACCCCCTAAAGATTATCTTCAAGAATTTCATCACCTCGATCAAAATTTCATGATCGATATGAATAATGGTTATGACCCGTTATTCGATCCACTCTCAAATCATGATGATAACTTCTCATCAATTGGTCAAGATTTCAACTTTGGTTATGAATTCAAGCCATTTGATCAAAATGGTAGTGCAAGTGGTAGCACATTAGTCATGAAGAATTTTGAGAGTTCTATGAATTACAACTTTATTTGTAATCAAGATATGAAGCCTATCAATTTCAATGTTGTGCCTGATGAAAGTTCATGTGTTACTAATACCATTGATATCAATGGTACTAATTATATTTATGATGATAAAGAAATTGATGGAAGAAATAATAAGAAAATTCTATCTTCGTCTTCATCTATGAGAAAAATAGAAAGGGCTACTCGAAATAAGTCAAAATCAGTCAAAGGTCAATGGACTATCGAAGAAGACAGGTATTAATCTTAATTATAGTTTTTTTGAAAGGAAAAAATCAATGTTAATTTATTTGATTGTTTTACATTTTTACAGGATTTTGATTAATTTGGTAGAGAGATTTGGAGATAGAAAATGGTCACAAATAGCACAAGTGTTGAAAGGGAGAATAGGGAAGCAATGTAGAGAAAGGTGGCACAATCATCTTAGACCTGATATCAAAGTATGATTTTTTACTTCTAATTAATTATTTCTTTCCTCTTTTCTTAACCTCCCTGATTAGTGATAATCTATTTTCTTAAATGCAAGTTTATCAACTTCTATCTATAATCTCTTTTACTTTCTTTGAGGTCCTTCTTTCTATATCGGTTTTTTTTCTATAATTTTTAATTAGGAATATATATAATTTTGAATTTTAGACGGAAAAAAGTTTTTTAATATAAAGAAAAAATGCTAAAATGTTTAATTGGATGATGTGAGTGAGTGTGCGCACATATTAATTTGATATAAACACCTGATGTAAAAATTTTTTTAATGATAATGTATATGTCTTTTTCCTCACATTTGAAATTTTTTTGATACAAGGGAAACTATTTTCCTAAGAATATTTGATTATTATGTTTTTTTTTAATTTCAATGCTCATTAAATAAATATTAAAATTAATAATAATTATATTAGCAAATCGGATAATATTTGATGGAAATATCGAGTGTTTGAGTTTAATGTATACTTATTTAGTTATTTTTTCCTAAGAGAGATTAATAATAATAGTTTTAATGTTTGATTTAATTAACAAGTGAAATGAAGTTAAAAGATAACATTGTTGTGAAAAAAGAAAGTCGGTTTAGTTAACCTTTTTCTTTTGATGGATAATATTTTGCTTATGGTAGTTAAATACCAAAAACTAATTTTTTGTCATACCAAATTAGATATATACCTAATTTTCCTAGTTATTTGTTTATTCTTCAAATACTAGATGAACAAAGGAGAACCGTACTTATTATTACGTACTAATCAATTAAATTATATTCATATCGAAATGAATCGAAATTGATAATGAGTTGTCTAATAATTTTCGGACATGTTACTTGTTTTGAGTACCTATTTATCTTCTATTGATATCTATGGATGGTTAGAGCCCTTATATATATTGAAAGTTGTTAACATTTTGTGATTTTTTGACAATCGTTAATTAAATGATAGAGATATTTTTTTCACTTTTTGTTCAGTGAGAACTGAACTCACACCTATTACGCTGGAGAAGGCTCTAATCGATTTTTTATTAAACAGAAGGATTTGTGGACAGAGGAGGAAGACATGATATTAATCAAAGCACATGCAGAAATAGGTAACAAATGGGCAGAAATAGCAAAGAAACTTGCTGGTAGAACTGAGAATTCGATAAAGAACCATTGGAATGCTACTAAAAGAAGGCAATTTTCAAGACGAAAATGTCGCACAAAATGGCCTAGACCAAGCTCGATCCTCCAAAATTATATCAAAAGTTTGAACTTCGAAAATAGTAATAATAATAATAATGATTCAGGTAAATCTATAGAAGCAACAATTGAAGAAGTTCCTGCAAATTACGATAATTTTAGTGATGAATTTGGTTTGGATAACAAATTGTTTGATGATTTGGAGATTCCTTATGAATTGATGCAAGATGGTGAAGTAAATGATAAGGAGCTTGACTTGATGGATTTTGATTATTCAGAGTAATAGTAATATAGAGCATGACAATGACTGTAATTTCTTATTATGAGATGCTACATATATATATATATATATAGACAATTATAGGTGTGTTTAAATTAAGAATGATATTGTAGTACTTTTTAAAATATATATGTGCAATATTGTACATGTGTTTGGCAAGGAGGAATATATATTTTTCGGAAAATATTTTTCGATTTTCTCATGTTTGATTGGTTGGAACGTATTTCTTTTAGAAAAATAAAGTCATTGAAAATGAAAAAATGACCTTTTAATGAAAATTGTGAAATTATGTGAGAGGTAATTGCTATTTCGTGACTTCTAAAAATAGTTATATTATTTTTATTTGTTATTTTGAAGCTCAAAGATGAGAAAAACACTAACCTAAGCAATAAAGATTACAAATACCATAATTTTGTATAAAGTAAATATATTTAATAAAAATAGATTATATTTTGAAATAAAACTTAAATATCAAAAACTCTACTTGATAAATAATTCTTTCTTTAAGAATGTGTAAAAACTTAACACAGTAAATAATTTGAGACGGTGGAGTAACTTTATGTGTTGAGTTCATACTATAACATTTTTATCTTTTTTTTTAAATTTTCATGTTTAATTGATCAAAACTATTTAAACATATTTTCTCAAGAAAAAAAAGTTATTTTTCTATAAATGGAAATAAGAAAAACAAGTTACATTATTAGTAACATTTCAGATTTATTTTCTCCTTTCACCCATCCAATCCTCCGTCGCCTCCAAACCCTCACTCTCCATTTCATCATGTCTATACATGTTTTACTAGATAATATATATATCTGTCTTTCAAATAATATTTTCTTATTTATTTGTCAAACACTAGAAACAAGTAAGAAACTCAATTATTTTTTTCAATAAAATATTTTCTAAGAAATTATTTAATTATTGTTTTTGTATTTGAGTTTAACTCTTATATAATTCAGTGTAACAAAACTAACAACCACTTTTGTTCTTTTTTGTTTTGTCTTTCCCAGTGGGCAACTCTAGTTTTTCTTCTTGCTACTATTACTCCCATATGTTCCCTTTTACTTCAATTTGACCCTTTTATTTATGTATTTATTTTATTAAATTATATATGTATATATATTTTAAATTTTATGTTTAACTACTAATATTTTATATAATTATTCAATTATTATATTTGTAATTTGCTAAAACTGACGAGTAAAATGGAAATGGATGTACTTAATAGACAGGCGACAACCTTGATAACAATTTTTTCGAAAGAATGAACTAATATAGGTGCATATAGTAGCTATCTATTTATATATTAAAAAAAATGTGTTTTCTTTATTTTATATTAATAATTTTAGCAATTTCTTTTTAATGTTAAAAGTTTAAAATGAATGTTTGATTTTTTTTCTCTTCATATTTGCCTTTTTCTAAATTTGACTCTCCTTCGGTCCACTTTTAGTTGTCATGATTTCCTTTTTTAGAGTCAAACAATATGAATTTTAATTAACATTTTATGATATATTTCTTCATCATATTGATATGCAAAAAATTGTAATTTACAGTACATTTCGTTATAGTTTTTGAATATCTAAATTTTTTGTTTAAAATATTAAATTAACATAATCTAATTTAATTTTTAAAATTAGACAACTGACTTTCGAAAAACTCAACATGACAATTAAAAATCGACGAAGAGAGTATTTTCTAGGAGATAAATTGCAATACTCACAAAGTTATGTTTATGATTTTATAAAGGACAATAGTGAAAAGTATAATTTAAATTATATCTTTTAATATTTTTCTTAATAAGAGTGAATTACAACATTCCACGTAGAGTACATGGCCTTGTGATTTCAGGGCTCGTTAGATAGCTAATAAGAGTTATATACATATAATTGATGTAGAAATTAGTTATAAGTGAATTTAGGTATTAGTTTATATAAAGATTAATTATATATGTATTATTTATTTCATTTTCTATCAACATATAATAACACATAAATTTCTTCATAACTTTTATATATACATTATTTAAACATGTTCTAAATTATCAATCAAATATCGTAATAATTTATACATAAATAACATATTTTTTATCTACATATTAGTTATCTTATAAGTTATATAATAATTAAAACATAAATAATTTATTTCTTATCCGATTATCGAATAACCATTATTGATGTAGTCCATTAAACTTTATGAATGTCAAAAAAATATCCATTAGCTCCAACCACCCCTACAATTATCATACTTTAAAATCATGTTAATTGTTAAAATATGAATATAATAATTTGCATCACTATTTCATACCCCAAGGGGTAAAGGTAGGGGTGGGTAGCAATCTTTGTTCAGTTCCTAGGCTTCTCTCACTTCATCACTCTGCCTCTTGAATCTTCACAAGTCAGAACCAACAACAATGGCTGCCGCAATTTTCATTTCCCATTTTACCCCTCTCACCCTTCTCTATTTTCTTCTCTTGTCCACTTCCTACATACCCATTTTAGCCATTAACATTACCCATCTTCTATCTTCATACCCTGAGCTTTCCGAATTCACTAATCTCCTTTCCACCACCACCGTCGCCGCCGATCTGGAGGGGCGATCCTCCGTCACCCTTTTCGCCGTCCCCAATACCTTCATCCGCAACTCCGATGTGATAAACAACCATTCTCCGTCGTCATCCTCCATTAGTCTCGGCGATGTCCTTCGTTACCATGTTCTGCTCGAGTACTACTCTTGGCCTGATCTCCGCCTTATACCACCCGCCGGTAAACTTGTCACTACTCTGTATCAGACCACCGGACGAGCTCCTAGCAATTCCGGGTCTGTTAACATTACCCGTGACCCGATTTCAAATGCCATCACTATTCATTCACCGAATTCCAACGCTACTGTTATCAATTCTGTGAAGACAGTGCCGTATAACATTTCGATTTTCACCGTTGATTCAGTATTAGTTCCTGATGGGTTTAATTTAATGGCATCTGAAACTCGACCCACTTTAGGTCTCAACATAACACTGACGCTAATCGATGGGCACGACTTTAATATCGCCGCTTCAATGCTGATGGCTTCAAGAGTGGAAGATGAGTTTGAGGATGACGAAAGGGGTGCTGGAATAACTTTATTTATGCCGACAGACCAGGCATTTTCGGATCTGAACTCATCGAAGATATTCCAATCTCTACCGGCAGAGAAAAAGACCGACGTGCTAAGGTTCCACGTTTTGCACTCGTACTACCCTCTGGGTTCACTGCAATCGATAGTGAACCCAGTTCAACCAACATTGGCGACGGAGCAAAATGGGGCTGGAAGTTTCACCCTTAACATTTCTAGAGTAAATGGGGATGTATCGATCGATACCGGGATCGTTCAGGCGTCGGTGACTCGAACGGTGTTTGATCAGAATCCAGTGGTGATATTTGGGGTTTCGAAGGTTTTATTGCCTAAAGAATATTTTCAAAAGAATTCAGATGAGGTAATAAATAAACCAAGTAGTGGAGCACCTGCATCTGCTGACCCACCGGAGATTTCTATCTCGCCGGTGAATTCGCCGGATATTGAAGGTTCAACCAACCACTTGTCTTCACCGCCGGGATTCGGAGAAAAAGAGTCGTCGTCGGCGAACAGGAGAAGTACAGTAAGAATATTTTTGGGTTTATCGTGCATAGGGTTCTACCTAGCTACTGGGTATTAATTAATTTTGAAACTGTGTAATTATTTTTTCCTGCTCTGCTGAAGTAATTTAGGTCAAGTAGTATCAATTTTTTTTTGCCTTTTTCATTTCTCCCCTGTTTTTTTTTCTTTCTTAAAGCTTCATATGGTGTTGTAATTGTAATATGTAAAGAGCTCCATTTTGTTTATTGCAATTGCTACATAAGTATTACTAATTATATTTATGAAATTACAAAGTTTTGCATACTTTTTTAATTGAATTTTAGCTTACACCTGATTCACTGGATAAAATCTTTTCCCTTTTCATAGTAATTATTATTATTATTCATATAAAAAGCTGATGACACATTCATAAGATTGACCAATCTTTTGCTGAAATATTGGATCTTTAACGGGAAAAATATCATTATTCTTTATAAATTTTTGTTTAACTAAACACCAAAAAAGGAAAAAATACATCTTTGAGGTGTTGGAAAATGTACTTAGCTGTAACCAACCAGGTGTATTCAATTTTCATTTGTTGATCTCAGCAATGCAGAGTACCTTCAAGAATAAGAAGACGCTACTTAGGTCATTTTATTTGTTTTTTTTTTCTTCTTTTCAATTTTAAGCTGGCGTTTGTTTAAAAATTCAAAGCCTATTTTTTAACAACTCAATTGTTGCACACTTTTGGCGTTGGCTAAAAGTATTTTTTTAATATGGACTTGGATTTTCCCACTTTATTAGAAAGAGGAGATAATTAGGTCACCTAAAAGAAACACAAAAGAATCTGTCTGGATTTGTGATGGAGCTATAGGACATTACTGGTGAATGATGTACGGACAATTCAGCAATGGCACTTGACCATTGATTAACATTCCTGTTTGATGGACTGATCTGTTATATGTACAAAATTGGACAAAGATATAATGCAGAATCGGTTCTATATATAGAAATTCAATATCAAGTCCATACTGCATAAAATTCAATTTGGTAATTTAGGCTACGCATACTGCAACACTAGTATTAAAAACATAACATAGGAATTCAGATTCGATTATATAGAATTCAATACCTGGCCCATATTGCACATCCAGTTCAAAAAACAGAAGCACGGCAAAATAACGAGTCACGCAACTACGAGAATTATTGCGCGCACAAAAAAAAACGGAACTTTAAGTTTCCGATTCTCTACTTAAAGAGATAATTAACAACTTGGGAAGAGAAATATTTTGAATGCAACGGTATTCTAATCAAATAATACTCTCCAAACTCTGTCATGTTTCAGTGCCCCAAGCCTAGTGAAATCGTCAAATTGGCAGTAATTACTTTAACTGCCTAAGAAAAGAATAATTTATCCAACACGACAACACAACAGACTAAAAGAAGATCCTGCCTACATTACAACCAAAGTTTTGGTTCATCCGTCTAATGATCATAATCTACCATCAAAATTGATCGAGATTTCATTTCATTCTGTTTTTGCCTTGGCCTTAATGCGCTTCACCCTTGAATATAGGAAAACTCCAGCAAGGGCAATTCCAGTTCCTACATCAAAAGGGAAGAAATTGATTTCTCTATGGTGAAAAGAAAAAGAAAGTTAACTACTACCTTCTTATATTCAACAAAACATTATCACTCGAGCCGTCAACAGGTAGGGAGGGGAAAGGGGAAAGGGGAAAAGGGATTTCTCAATCAGCAATAGGTTGACAAGTATAAAGTGTAAGGTGTCATACCCAAACCGTTAATGGGAGATACAGGTGTGCGGAAGAAGAGAACGGAAGTCACAATAACCACCACTCGCTTCACACAGTTACCCACAGAATGAGTAACAGGCGATACCCTCTGCAATATCATGTAAGAAACCTGCAACAAAAATAGTGTCAGCAAGAAATAACATAACCAGCAGTTGTCACAAAATAAAGGACACAATTTTCAGTAATTCATCAAATTTTGTCACATTGGTTTGTGAATCACATTAAAAGAGAAAAAAAAGAATTCTACTCTAGCAAGCCAAGCTGCTGATTAGCAGTTCACACAGCCATGAGTATATAACTGTAAGAGAAACTTTTAGCCAATTCTGCATTAAAATGGCCATTGATCAAAGCCGAAATTCCCCAACAGATGAAATAGCCACCTGTGTTTTTTTAAAATTTTCCTAGTATAAATCTTCAATTTTTTTCAAACGGACTGCTCCGGTGTGAAGTGGAAAAAAATCGCATTGACCTATATTCAAATAAGGCAGGCAGGAAACAACTATGCTTAAGAAGATAGCAAGGAAGAGCCATGTGTTTCAAATCGGTCTACAGTTGATAGGCATATGCACTTCCAGCATGCTTGATACTGTCCAAAACAGATGGCAGGAAAAGAAAGGTTCTATCCTTTACTAGAACAGAGTAACACCATGCAACCACAAATTGCAAGCAACAGAACAGCATAAAATCAAAGTACAGTATCACACAAATTATGTCAAGGTCTTATCTAACGATGAAGTGGACGAAAAATGCATTAATTAGATTTCACATAACCCAGTATCACTGTAGCAACATAAATTTTGTGGCAGGCTAGAATTTGAATTGAATCATGTTATAGGACTCCAAGGAATCAATGAGAAACCGAATGCACAATCCTTATACCTGCTGATAAGCATGGAAGCAGAGAGCAGCAATGAAAGATCTTGTGTAAAGTTGGTTCACATTCAATCCCTAGCACCAAAGAAAATAATAAGAAAAAATAAAAAATAGTTTCTGCAATTTCTGTACAACAGAACAATGAAAAATGACACAGATAAGCAAAAGGGTAGAAGCAATAAAAAAACTCCACTTTATATATCACTTACTGCAGCTTCCAGAAAAGCAGGAGTGAACTTGACACCTTCCGTGAAAAAGGCGTATGGGGCCAGCAAGAAAAAGGACATGATAGTGATTATTGAAAAGAGAGTAATGTTATCCAATGACTCCTGAAGGTAAAAAATTGAAAGAGTAAACTTCACAGCATTTAAGAACCCAAAGAAGACAAGCAAGAAACTTGGGTTTTGTCTTGTAAATGCAATAAGGTTAATCCATAAACAAGATAGTTACTTGATGAAAAATGGAAAGAACTCTCGAAAAGAACCCACATAGTTTTCTCTTACAACTAAGATTTCATATAAGCTTGAAACATCAACCAAAGAAACCTTCAACTTTGGGTACATATTTTTTTCATACCCTCATCTAATAGCATGAAACAGACCAAAATTACCTCTTTCCGAACCATAAACTTCTTGCTGAGGACATTACGAGATTGGTTGGTTAAATTAGAGGCCATTGCACTCCAAAATCCAGCCCTAGCAATCAACAACACATGATTTGAATATAAAATTTTGGAACAAAAACTTGATCTAAAGTATCTCCCACTTACATACTAAACTAGCGGCAAAATCATATGGTATTATATAGAACAGAACATTTAAATCCCTCACCAATTAAAAGATGCCTCAGTCATTGATGCCAGTCCAACTCCACCAACAATTGGTACAAGAGAAGATAAAACCCACAAGGTAGGGAACTGCGTGAACAAGATAATCCAATGTCATTAACTACAATTACACAGACAGTAGACAAACAACTAAATTGAAGTGAACTTTTTTTTCTTTTTGAAGTAGTGGTGGAGGCATAAATATAATCTGAATTAAGATTAAAATATATGGAAGAAGAAATAGAAAAATAGTTGCTACGCCCTGCTGTCACAAATGAATACAAAATATTTATATAGAAATGTAAAGGACATTCATCTAAAGCACACCTCGCCTAAGAACATAGCAGAGAGGACAACAGAGAAGAATGGCTCCATAGCTTTGATAGTGTGAGTGAATGACACAGAAACTTTTCCAAGACTCATGTTGGTGAAAAGGTTGCCCAAGGTATGCACCGCTGCCAATGGCAAAATTGCAACAAGCTGCCAATTGAAAATTGAAAATTGAAAATCAGAACACATTCACATAATCAAGTCTAACCCCAAAACGTAGTTAATTTGTCTCAATGAAGTTACCTGTGCACCACTGATTTTTGGCCTTTTGTATAGATTGAGAGTCCACATTAGAATTACAAGGACGGAGCCAACAGCAAATTGAGCGAGAGTCACTGTAACTGGGTAAGGGAATGCTTTCAGCACCTATAGAATACAACAATCATTTAGACAATGGAGCAAATTGACAAGAGGAAAGGCAAAATTTAACTTTCTATTTATCAGCCATGTTCAACTTCAAGAAACATGTACTAGTAATCTACAGCTTCATTCTCTAAGCAAATCGCATTTCGGAAGACATCTTACATATGACAGTGAAGAGATTCAAAATTACTTCAATTAATTAGCAATCTATTAGAAAACGGCTCAATTTGCAAACATAAATGCACAGGGAATAGATAATTCCAAAACAAGGAAAAGAGTTGATATCTGACGAAGTTAAATCGATATTCTAAAATTTGGAACCATTCATGCCTTGGATATCCTCACAAATAGCAATACATGCACGCATTTACACATACAATAAAAGCACTCTCAACCACAATTCCACAAGTAAGAAAGCAAAATTACAACACGTAGGAACAAGTGGTATAAGCAACAAATAGATCAGCTATACTTATTCATCAATACAAGGTGGATGAGAAAGAGAAAGTATACCTGTTTGTTGTAAATGTTGAAGTAGATGTTAAATAGATACCAAAGCCCGAAAAGAGATCCGAGCACCAAAGTTTCCATCATAGGCTTAGATTTGGGTGCCTCTCCAGCGCTCTCCGGCACAGACGTGGCACGAACCTCCACTCCATCCGACTGACGCTCTGGAACCGGAGCCGGAACTGAAATCCATCCATTACGATTCAACTTTGACGAAGAAGAATCCGCTGAGCAACTAATTGGATTGATTTTCCTCGCTGTTGAACCATTTAGGGATCCAAAACGAAGCGGCTGAGATAAAGGATTAAATCTACAAAACGAAGCGGAACTGGACGGCTTGTGAGGCTTCTTAGGGAGTGAAATTGACGGAGAAAACGAGATTGCTGTGCTCTGCATTTTGGCGAATCAGATCGAAGAAATTGCAGCAGAGAGAGTGAGAAGAGAATAAGAATAAGAAGAAGGGAAATGAATATAAAGTGTGTTGAGGGGGAGAGGAGACGTTGGGGACTCCGTCGAGGCGTGAGAAGTGAAGTGAAGTGAAGACAGATTGTAAACAGAAATGTAAGGGGAAGGGATATTCTGTGTAATTTTTTTAACTTTGGGGGTGCATTTTCAATGATATTTTAAATTGTGGGTTGGGGTTGGTGAATGTAGGTAGTTGGGGGAGGACAAATTTGTTGGATCTGTGATTGGTAAATTATTTTCTTACCAAACTTGAGAGATTGTGATTGGATTAAAAAATATATAAAAATCAATTAGCAGTGAACAGACAATATGAATATACTTATATTGGAAGTTTTTTTTTTTTATAATATATAGATCAAACTTCAGGTCTTAAATTTTATGAATATTTTAACTTTTGAAATACTTGGTTCTCACATTTGAAAATGAGTAGTATTAAACTTTAATTTCAATTATTCAATGTAAATGGCATAATTGAGATTAAGTGAATAATGAAAGTGTGCCAATTCTGATTGGAACATTTTTGTTGTATTTTATTCATCACATCCAAGATTCATATCTCTAAAATATAAATCGCCGTAATTTCCAAGACATTGATTCTAAGCAAATTTGCCGTTATATTCCTCAATCCTCACACACCATTGCAAATTTTTACTGCCTCCTCCAAAGTTTAAACCAGTATTATTTTCTTAATTCAACTGAACACAAACATTAGTAAAATAATTGAGAAATGTGTTTTTTTGAGGAACATTTGTAATAACTTTTTGCGATTGACATAAAACTGCATATTTTCATAGGTAAAAGTTTAGTTTGGAACGATGGGAATAAAATAGAACTTTTAGTTAAAGATCATATGCAAAAGTTTAGTCATTTCTGCCAAAATAACACAACTATTTTATTTATTAATTTATTGATACAAAAAGTTATACCACTTACCTATTAGTCAATAATTTGACCCATCGCACTATAAAAGCAAAAACGCACTTCTCATCAAGTTAGGTTTTCTTCCTTATTTATTTTCCTTCTCTTCATTAAGATAAAAACAAATTAGTAGTCATTAAAGTATACATCACTCTATTTAGGATACTTAGAAAGAATGCATCTAGACAGATTCATGATATATATTCAAATACTTATATTTAAAGAAGGAAAAGAAATGGCTTCTTTATTCAAATACTATAAGCATCTTTGCCCTTTTTGTCACTACTTGCTACTTGCAGGTATCCAGAGCTGCCATTTGTCATAGTGAAGTGGTCCTCAATGCACATGCAAAGACTCAAAAAGAAGAGCATAACAAAAAGCAAACAATGTGAAAGCCAGTTAAAAGATCATCCTTGTTTCATCTGATCTGTATTTTCCATATAGTTAAGGCATCCACAATTCATGATTTTGTAACATTACATAATTTAAACATTTTTTCTCTTTCAAAACACAAAAGATTATGATGAGTGCAAGTGTTCGTATATACGTACGTCTTTCATGACATGTAAACTTGAACACTTGCAGTCTTCATTACCTGGCATACAGGGCAACTATCAATAAACACTTCACATTCTTTACAAAGACACAAGTGCCTGCATGGAACTAACAAGACATTGGCTTCTTTACTCTTGCAAGCTCTGCAGCATTTTAGTTGATGTATATTGGGTACTTGGTCATGTGAACCACTTGCCAGATGGTAGTTTGTACTTGAGGCGGCATCATTTACTTCACTATCGCCACAGCCTTCCTTAGCTTGCATGGAACCATGGGCCATGGCCTGCTGAATATTGCTTTTCAGGGCATTAACAACAGACTCGTTGTACTTAGCTCTGTAATGCCACGACTGAGCCTCTACAGTAATCTGCCTAATTTTCTCCCCAAGCTCCCTGTTCTTGCGGTTCATATTGTCTATTTCAACATCTTTCTCATATAACTTCCTGCTAACTTCTTTTTGCAAGGAATTCAGTAAAGATACTGTCTGTCGATGAACCAACTCCCTCATGCCCTTCATCATATTATCTTCCTGAGTTACCAAGGATCAATCAGAAGTGCCCAAGGACTAAAATTTCAATATAACATAAATTCAATGCAGAAAATCTGTCTCTATCGGTATCCACATCCAAGTCATTTCTTATACTCTTTAATGCCCTAAACTATCAACATTTTGACCAACTCACAGATAAGTTGGAGACACAGACCTTTGTGATACTGAAAAGATAGAAATGCTCCTACTTATGCTCTTACTCATGTAATAAACAATAGTTACAAGTCAATCCCAGCATATCAAAGGATACATAATAATGACTAAATGCACGTCAACCCCTTGCCCAGTAGGTGTACAGATATCAAAAATGGATAGGAGAAAACCATAGTTCTTTATAAGACACATTGTATGAGTTAATCCAGATCAATCTAAAGTTTGATATGCCTTTTGTGATACTGGAAAGATAGAAATGCTCCTACTTATGCTCTTACTCATATAATAAACAATATTTACAAGTCAATCCCAGCATATCAAAGGATGCATAATAATGACTAAATACACGTCAACCCCTTTCCCAGTAGGCGTACAGATATCAAAAATGGATAGGAGAAAACCATAGTTCTTTTTAGGACAATTGTATGAGTTAATCCAGATCAATCTAAGTTTGATATGCCAAACTTCAGACTAAGTTAATGAATACAATACATTACCTGCACTTTCATGTAGTGATCAAATTCTTTTCTTTGCCTGTCAATCTCATATTTAAAACCACTGTCTATTTGTAGACGAGCAGGGAGGGCTGTTTTCATGTTTTCAGGAGCAGAAGTGACTGATGAATTGCGTTCTTTTTCCTCATAAGAAAGTCTAAGTCCAGTTGATACAGTAATTGGATTCAAAATACTTCCAGCTTGATCCACTTCATTCTGACCAAAGTTGTTATTCAAGCATATCTGAAGCTTTTGCTGGCTATAGTTGGGTTCAACATCCCGGGCTCTTTTGGTAGGGCGAAGTGCAGCAGATGGGTGATCATTGACATTGTGGCTTATCGGGTAGCCACTACATCCAACGGTGACTGAACAAGAAAAAAAACTGTATGTGAGATCAAGTAAAACGGAACTAGGAATTGTTAAGACCCGTCAGAGTGACTAAATATTTTACAGCAAGTCACTCTGGAAAATTATGCAAGTAGCACCAAGCAAAGAACAAATCAGCACCATAATTCAAATAATAAACATAGAAAGAAAGCATTAAAACTCTGTGATTAAACATGATTGTATGTGTGAGTGTGTATGGGTGGGGGTGCGGGTAAGCATAATATATAATATGAAAGATTAAAGCATCAGAGAAGGATCTAAACTACCATGCCTCTGGTAGATTTTAAAAACAAAGAACTCTACCTTTTCACAAAGTGATGACCATATTTTCAGAACACAAAAATCACCTTTTATAATATTCACCAGCCAAGAGAACAGAGCTAATCATGGAGAGAAGTAGGAATAAATAATGCGTAATAGTTTTAGTTAAGTATTAATTAAGTGATGTTGAGTATAGAACAAGTCTCATATACAATCAGATGACATCCTTGAAACAGTTTTAGCTATGTACTAATCAACTGACTCTTAGTCTAGAACAAGTCTCATATACAATAATCAGATGAACAAATAAAATGAGCATTGAAATCATCACAAGCATTAAGAGTAATCTGTTCATTGCCCCCTTACCCAAAGGTGACTCAAGTTTCATACAGTTTTTAGGTAAAGTATTAGTAAGACATCAATGATATTGTCACAAAATCAAGTATCATATCAACCAAAGTCATTACACTTTAAACTTTAAATGGAAGAAATAAGAAAAGAATATGAATGTGCGGCCAGTATTCATCTTGGAAACCCCTTATAACAGCCACAGACAAAATAAGCAGACTTAAGTATGCGAAAACATTTAACGAGCTACAAGGATTTAAATTTGGCAGAGACAGGGGCTGGCAATCGCATGAAAAAACACAGCAACCTGGTGCTTGTATCTCCGAATCCTAAGCAACCATTTGAATCATTTGGTGAGTTATAATCTACATTGCAACCAATGTATCAGTAACCTCTACAAGATTGAAATGAGCACTACAAATATAGACTTCATGTAATGTCAAATAAACAAAATATCTCATTATAAGCTAGCATATCACCTTTGAGAGAAACAATTACAAATCATATTTTAGATTAAACTCAACAATACAAATTAATATTGTTTGAGCCCTCGGCATCGTTAGGAAATGGTGGCATTGGAGGCTGAAGAGGCACAATTATCGTTACAAAATGGTGGTGGCATTGGAGGCTGAAGAGGCACAATTAAGAGATTGCCCAAGACACGAGAGGAGGCGGCTTTAGCTGCGTCGTCCTTAGATAACATTTCAACAAGAGCGTAACGTTTATTGTTAGAACTCATGATTACATGTTCAACCTCACCAAAATTACTAAATAACTCTTTCAATCTTTGGCAAGTATAATCTTCCCCGCTTTTACCCCAAGATACCTTAAGCACCTTTTCCTTGTCAACACACATGTCTGATGACTCTTTCTTTGAAAGCAATATTTCACGAATTCTAGCAATTTCACCTAGAAGTTTTATAGCAGTTTGTTCCTCCTCCTCTAGTCGAGCCAAATTAATATCAGGTACAAAAATATGCTCTGACCTCATCTTTCTACGCTTTGAATCTTGTTGTTGTTGTTGTTGTTGTTGTTGGATCATCTCACGCTTCATACGGAGTACATCATCAAATAACCTCCTCTTTTTCTCATCCTTGAGAATGTCGTAGGAAGCCTTGAGCTTTTGAAAGTTGAAGTGAGCATTAATTGGATCATCGGGTTTCTTATCTGGATGCAATTCTAATGCTCTCTTTCGATAGGCTTTCGATATGTTGATTTCAGAAAGCTTTGCTCCTTCCTCACCGGAGGGTAAATCCAAAGCAGCATAATGATCAACTTCAATATCCATGGAAGAGTCCTAACTTGTAGATGGGAGAAACTTTGTATATTATTGGGACTCATAAACAGGGCTTGTTCTATTTTATAGGCGCCTTAATTAATTTTTCTTAATCCTACAAGGACTCGAATTGATTTTTCCTAATTCTACAAGGACTCGAATTGATTTTTCCTAATCCTACAAGGACTTGAATTAATTAGTTAGAACCTTGGAGTACAAGCAACTTCCATTCCTAAAATATTTTCTATACCAACTTGGATAGACTATTAAGTTTTGTGCACATTCGCCACAACTACTGCACCACTGGAAACCCCTTAATAACAGCCACAGATCAAGATTTATTTCTTGGAAAGTGAAAATAAGATTGATCAGAACTGACAAAGGAACCCAAACTCCTTTTCTTCAAGTTTAAGATTGCTTACTCCAGACAAAGACTTCCAAAACATTCAAAAACTTACCTCTTAATATTTGGGATTAAGAAGAACATGTGCAGATTAAAAAGTCTACAGCTGTTTTAGCACAAAGTTATCTATCTTTCTCAAGAATATAGCAACAGGTTATATGTAATGTACCTCTAATCTTAGATAATGGCAAACATGTTTAAAAACATCGAAAATCAAATTGTTTTAAAATATAGTGTTGAAGAAAGAAACGACGAGTCAGTCCCTTCAAGTGATCTGAACAAAAATAACAGGCAACTATCATTTTATGTCCCTTGTATGCTTCGGGTTTAAACATAAAAACAAGTCTTTTGCCTATCTTTTTTGAATTGAACAATGCAAGGAGTGATTCTATAAAATCAGCATAAGATCAAAACCTTCATCAACATATACTTGCCAAATGTATACTCTTTACATGCTGGCTTCTTTTTCATTCCGGTGTATTTGAATTCTGTTCAATAGCCCAAGGACTTAGAACACATGTTTTGTTCTTTCCACTGCTTGAAGTGATTGTGTCTCCTTTTTCAGCCCCAATTTATATTTTAACAGGATAGACTAAAGATGTGAAGAGATGCTGGCATTGCAGCTAAGCTGCAATTTCTTTGTTCTAATTTCACCTAAGATTTATGGATTAGACACCTAGTAACTCAACCAGTCCTAGTGCCTCACCGCATGCTTTAGGCATCGAGGTACTGAACGACCAAGAAGAGAAGGCGCTCTCCACATATGCCCTGGATCAACTCTAATTAATTAAGCACGGGCGCAATACAAGCCCAGCCCAGTTAGATTACAATAAGTCTTTGCAACACAAATACAGGTCAGTTCATAACAATCTTCTAAAACCGATTAAACACCCTATTCAGACTTCACAGCTCAAGCTAAAAAGTAAGACATGACAATGCTGGATGTGGAAATCCAAACACAAAAGGAAACCCCCCAAAAAAACATAGAGCCTGTATTATCAATCAGTCTACCAGATTCGTGACAAACAGAGGAAAATCATGAACCAAATTAGTAAGTATCCTATTGCAAAAACAGAAATCCTAAATGGAGTCAGCTGTACATATGGGAAACTCACCATCCCCAAACAGTTGCAGCTGAGGCAATGCAGTCATATCATACTGGAAACGATTCCCCTCTAAAGAAGCCGGAAATAAACCGTTGCAACTACTACCTTCTCCAAACATATTCCTGAAATTATAGCACAAGATTAATCCAACAACCTCAATATTCAACAAAACCAACAAGATCTCAATAAAAACCTCCAAAATCAATAACTCAACCCCAAGAATGAATCAAGAAAATACCCCTATAGATTGATCGATCCGTCAAACACAAAAAAACAAGAAAACCCCAAGTCCAAAATGTTGATAAAAACAAAAAAACAAAACAACCCCAAGTCCCAAATGTTGATAAAAAAAACAAAAGAAAAGTAGATAAAAAGATAAGAAATGGGTACCTGTAAATTAGATGTAAAAAAAGAAGAGAGAGAAGAATGGGGAGAAGTGATGGTGGTGGAGGTGTAATAGTTGTGGGGAAAGGTTTCGGTTAAGAAAAACGATTCCATTTGTTGGTTTTGGCGTTGGTATTGGGTATTGGGTATTGGTATTGGTGTTGGTGATACAATCACAAGACTCACTCGTTGAAGAAATCTTCCTTCTTTCCTTTTCCCTTGTCTTTCTCTTTCATATGCTCTCTCTTTTGACAGCTTTCTTTTCCTTTTCCCACCACTAACCTTTTTTCTATTTCCGTTACCCTTTTATTTACCTTTTTACCCCCCACCATTAAATCTCCATTTTTCTCCGCATTCCAAGTTTTATCCTCAAATTTTCCCCTCATTTAATAATGATGAAGAGTTATATTATATCAATACTCCCTCCCCTCCGTTCACGATTGTTTATTAATATAACTCTATTATATTAAAAATATCAAAAGTTTATATAATTTTTTAATTGAACAAAATGGAATAATTGTTAAGGGCAGATTTGAAAAAATAATTAATTATTTTTTGATTGCTTAGATTGACAATTAATCTTGAACATCTATTTTTAGTATACCTGTCACACAATTGTGGACGAAGGGAGTAACAATAATATTAATATAGAAATTCCACAAGAAGAATTTGAAAAATAAATTATAAAATGTATGCATATCTTACTACTAACTCGTAGAAACGTTATTTTCAAAAAAAAAAAAATAATTTGATTATGACAAAAGGAAAATGAATACGAGAATGAAGCTCTTAATTAAAAGTCGAGAAAAATATTAAAAATACTCTTGAACTTGACAGAACTAAAAGTATATTTCTTTCATGTTACAAAATTAAGATTCAGTTAGTCAAGTAGATAAGTATTTTTAAGATAATTAATAATTTAAAGATAAAATTAATAATTTACGTCAAATTTAAAATATTTTCAATACTTATCTAATAAAATTATACTAAGATAGAGATATAGAGCCCAAACATGTTAAGACTGTGGATGAAATTAGCTTCAGTGTCTAACATGGAAGAAAGAAAATGTTATTCTCTATGTCGTGACATGTTTCGTTTTTTAAAAGTTAAATAATTTAAGTTTGATTGATAATTTACTTATCAAATTTTCAAATTTCTTAAAATAAAATTTATATATTTATAAACTATGTAAAAAGCAGTATCATTACTTAAAAGTTAATTTTATTAGGAGATAAACTAGTAAAATCTTTTTAAAAATTGGGATGAGTGGTTAAAGGAGTAAGAAAAGGGCATTATAGTAAATGAAAAAATGATGCCATAGTTACTTCTAAAGGGATTCTTGTCTGCAGGTGGTGGTCGGTCCTAGGCCAACAACCATCCACCCAAAAAATGACATTTACAAGTGGAATCCAAGCTCTCAAGCAATACTTTTTTATTAGTATTCCCTTCCGTTTCGTTTTAAAATGATTCTCTCTTTATTTATTGTATTTGTCCTAAACGGATACACCCTAAATTTAAAAATAATTTAAATTACATCATCCATATAATTTATTTATTTTTAAGTGATTGACATATCTATCTCATAATTTTTATATAAAATTTGACGTGAAATGATATTTTATATCAATATTTTGTTTCGAATTTAAACTTTTTGATATCAAAAAATTCTTAGTAAAAAATATCTTCGCGCAAATTAAAAATGATATCGAATATTGAGGAGGTAAAAAGAAAAAGTTGGAATGGGGGAGAGGATAGTGAAAAGGGGAAAAAGGAGATGGAAGAGACGTGAAGAATCCACGAGGAAATTTTGGAAAAATGAGAATGATAGAACATGTGGGAGTGATGATATAATGATATTAAGGATCTCCGGGTGAGGTGGAGCCAATGGAAGATAACAGAAGAGGAGTCGGTAAGTGCGATAGAGTGATATGTATTTTTTTATTTTTAATTAAGAGATCTCGAACTCGAGTCCTCTTAATATGAAGTCAGCTTGTTAAGATGCGTTTTATCTTTTAATGTGAAACTTTCAATAAGAATATAAATTAAATCAGACTCTTATATAAACACCAAATACGAAATGAAAAAACTTAGAGTATAAGTAGTGAGTAGACACGCATGTGAACATTATTAGTAATAACCCTTCAAAGCAGCCGGCTGAGACCACTCCACTTTTTGGTGGGACCCTTTTGTAACGTTCTTCTGCGGGGGAGCCCCTAAGCATAAGGGATCCATTCTTTGGACAAAATATTATTAATGTTGTGTGGTGGGTGACGTTTGGGATCAATTTGAAATTCGAATAATATTTTTTAACTCTTTTAGATATTTGATTTGGAGATTGGGGTTTAAAAGTTTTTGATTTTTCAATTGGATGTTGAATTTGATACTTTCATTAAAATTGTCATTATCTTGTTTTGGATTTATAAAAATTTTATTAATAAATTCATATTAAATGTGTCGATCAAATTAAATTATTGATTAATAAAGTTATATTTATATTTTTAATTAAAATTATATGATCTAAGTAAAGTTCAAATTATATTTGGGCTCGTCTATTAAATCGACAATACGAGTTCAACTCATGTTCTTCAAGTCTAGAGTCCTCTAAAATTACTTGAATCAAAATATCTGGAAAACTCTAACACACACCTTCATAAAGGAGCTCTCATAAGAGTAAAAGAACAAACAAAAAAATATGTAGAGAATCATTGCCCTTTAGTGTTGATCAACAAATTTCAGTAGCATACAGTTATCATTTTTAATTATTTTTCTTCTTCATAATATGTCTAAAAGTTCATCATAATATTTTTATTTGTATAACTTACATATTCGAAATGTAAGAATTTTAATTGATTAATACTTCGCCTGGTATAATAAAATTGATCTAATTATTACCATGTAGAATTTGTCTTTGAATTCTTATGACAATTTGTTTATAACATGAAAACTTCATATACTTCATATACTAGCTTCCATTTCATTTTCCAGCATCAATATGGCGTGTGACGTCTTCATCGATCTTACTACTCTTTTTGATAATAGATCCAAGATACTTTAAACTTTCTCTCTCTTATCTAACATTTATAATGTGTAACAAACTTTCATTGCTTATCGACTTTATATGTTATATCACTGAAATTACACTTCAAAAATTTATTTGGATTCTAACCAACGTAAAACCTTTAGATTCTAAATTTGTATTCAAAACTCTAGCTTAGCTTTAACGACGATCGCTAGTCACGTCAACCAAATACATCCACCTTAACACATCACATTGAACATGTCTCGTCAGTGTATCATTTGTCAAGGCAAATAAATATATGCTAAAGTGTTGATGTCTGATGCAATCTATCAAAGTTAAAAAGTGATCCGTCTCTTTCCACTGTTTTTACTTTAGTCTTGATTTTATCATATATGTGCTTTGTAACTGAAATATTCAAATTGATCAATTCCCAAATCAAACTTCACAGAATTTCTACCTAATCAAAATTTATTCAGGTATGATTTATATTAATTAATTTATAAGGTTGAATTAAACTCGAGATTCAAGTATTAATTATTTTAAATTTGGCCTTTTCTTCGCATGAATTCAAGTGGCAAAATTTGTACACAAAACAAACACAAGGCTCCTCACGTTGCCATTCGGACTCTTGATAAGAGTAAATGTGATTTCAAATGGAAAAAATCTTTTCCAAATATTAAAATAAGCAGTACACGACTTTACTCTCTTCTTTTTTTCAAGAAAGAACTCGCTTATGATTTTTGCTCAACTTGAGTCTAAAATAAAATTATTTCACGTAGCCGATACGTGTTGTAACAACTAACCTATACTTGTATGTTCTAAGCAATGAAACATAAACACTCAATACTCAATAGTGGCGGAATCAGATATTTTTAAAAAGGAATTTTAGAATACTAAATTTATAATTTGAAAAGGAAAACTCACATGTAACAGGCCTGCTTAATTAGTCCATACATTATTAAGCCCAATAAAATGTTCTTAACTATAGCCCAATAGATTCGGCCCACTAGCAGAGCCCACCCGCCCCGCCTAATCTTTCATAACCCTAATTCGGAGTATAAAAGTTATCATCTTCTCGTATCTTAGGGCTTTCAATCGGCACCAGCTGAACGGCGATTGTGCTCTCTGCTATTTCTGTCTAACCTCTCGGCCTGCGAAAATGGTATTGCTTCTTCTTTCCGCCTCTTTGATTTCTTATTGATTTACTGTGGTTGGTAAAGTACTCTTTCAATACTGTTCATCACTTAAATTGATATCTTCCCATCGGAGTTCATATTAATGTATTTTTAACCTAGTTCAGAAACTAGATGAAATGACGAATCGTGAAGTTATCCAGTTCATAAATCTATCGAGCTCTTAATTTGCTCCACTTGTTTGCTGATATATAGCTGTTGCAGTTGTGGTTTTCGGTATTTATTCCTGTTTCCTTGGTTGAATTGTACCCATTGAGCACATTCTGGTTTAATAATTGAATAGCAGCAAGTCCATATCACTTTGCTGTAACCATGTAGGATTAATTATAGGCCTAGCTCAAGAGCTACATGCCCAGTGTAAATCCACTAAGTATGGTCTGGGGAGGGGAGTGTAGGGTATACCGGACCTTACCCCCCACCTTGTGGAGGTAGAGAATTAAAGAGCTTTTATAACAAAGCAATGTTAAAAACAACATAAAAACACGAAACGGAGAATACCAAATAGTAATGAAATCATTAAGCATCAAGTTCTACTTGACTTTGATTGATGTTCTAGCTGCTATAATTCTTGAAAGGAAGAATTTCTACTGAAATGAAATGAGCACCAGAATTGAAGACTGAAGGGTAGACTGTGTGCTAATGGTTTATTCTGTTTGAGGAGGAACTTTAGGACACAAACATTATCATCATTTACTATATATTTCATAGATAAGTTATGATTTTCTCCAGTAATGTTGATTTGAATGACCACTTTCTACCTGCTTTTGGCATGTAATAAGCCTTCATATGTTCCACGTGGATTAATATATTAACAGTTCAATGTGGCTCTTGCAGGTGAACGTTCCTAAGACAAAGAAGACCTACTGCAAGTCCAAGGAGTGCAAAAAGCACACCTTGCATAAGGTGACACAGTACAAGAAGGGAAAAGATAGCTTGGCTGCTCAGGGAAAGCGTCGTTATGACAGGAAACAGTCAGGTTATGGTGGTCAGACCAAGCCTGTCTTCCACAAAAAGGTAACATGTCCAGAATAGATATGTGCATTCTCTTTTACAAAGTAACATTGATATACAAACAAATTTCACCAAGTATTAAAAACTTCACTGATTTCGCACTGTATTTGGTCTACTGGTTAATGAATAACTGACCTCTTCCTTTTTGCTGATACAACCAGGCTAAAACCACAAAGAAGATTGTGTTGAGGCTGCAGTGCCAAGGCTGCAAACATGTTTCACAGCACCCAATCAAGGTTTGTTAGCGGAATTTGATCTCTGCTATATGTAGTGCTTATTTTACATATTCGATAAGTTGAATCATTTTCTTTTCTTATGCAGAGGTGCAAGCATTTTGAAATAGGTGGGGACAAGAAAGGAAAGGGAACCTCTCTTTTCTAGATTGCCTCTGAAGTCACCCAGAACTTCCTTTTTTGCCTTCTACTATGTTGCACTGTTGAATTTTAGTTATTTTGGATGTTGTTTATTTTGTGTTACATTGTCTTCCAATAGATGATTTTGTGTTATGGATAGTTATATGGAGATCATATCTATATTCTAGTTTTTTGATAATATGGTTACTGTTTTAGTAATGGATTTTTAAGTCATTGGATGCAGTTTTACTGTTTTTAGTTTATATAATATCCATCTCCCTGATAAGGATTGCACAGTTTGAATGCATGGTGGTTTGGTTGAAATCCTACCGATAAGTCAAAATGCATGAAGTGTTGGACTCACTCATCTAGGTAGATGCTGCTGGCCTATGTCGTGGGTAAATTATGTGCATTAGATAGAGTGAGACTGCAAAGTTGAATGCTAATTATTGTGGTGATATCTCAGTTTGAGTTTAATTAGCTTTGGTCTTCTTGGTCTTATTTGCTAGCTTTTGTTATTGAAGGTTTCTACTCTCTTGCATCTCTCAGATTGGTTTTCTCTTGTGTCCATAAACGTACTATATTGATAGATGCTGTGTAGTATATCAAAGACATCAAAACATTTTCTGTAAGTGAAATATACATGAACATTGTTTAAGTGCATCACCTGTGTATAAACATCAGTTCACTTTAGTAAGAATGTAAAAAGTCTAGCAGAAACGTTTTACCAATTTGTAAACTACTTGTTTTTGTTGTTCTGATAAGGTCCCCAATTCTTACTTGGATAATAGTTTTTAGGTAATTATTCTCCATGTATAAAACCAATGAAGTTCCATTTACAAAAAAAAAGAAGCTAGCAAGGCCTGTTTTTATAGAGAATGTGATATTGTGTAAGCTTATTTTAGAGATTTTTAAAAAATGAAGATACAAAAAAATGGTTGTAAGATGCTTCTTTCTCCGGTTTATTTTTTACTCCAAATAAAATGGGTGGTTTGTAATCCAATATGTTATTCGTCAATCCATTTTCAGTCTGTCTAAATCTGATCCAATCCGTCCATTTGCTATCACTATACCAAGATAATAAAGTTTCTCTTTGGTGGTATTACATTTTAAGAAGTCTCTAGTCAATAATAAGCTGCAAGGAACAAATTAGTTAGAAATGCTCAATATATCTGTTCTGTTTTGTCATTCTTTTGGTATTTCTCTGGAAGAAGAAGTTAACAAGTTAGTATTTAGTTTGTCTTGTAAAGTTAGTTATAATCTATTTAAGTTCTGTCATTTTCCTAAAGCTTGAGCAGCTTAATTTGGACCAGAGTGGTGCATCTCCAGTAACTTGAAATGAGAGGTTTGTCTCTCCTAATCTTTTTGTGCTTTTCCTCTCTCTGAATTTTAGAATAAGTGGCATAGAAACAGTAGATACATTCTTTTATATTACAAAAACAATAACATGAAGTCAGTGGGCGAATCTAGGATTTGAAAATAGTAGATTCGTAGGCACTTTATGGGTATTGACCTAAGTAGGCATAAGTCAAGACAAGACACATTCCCGCCTTTCTTCACTTCGCAATAGCATGATCACATAGACCTTTGTGAATGAGGATGCTAATCAAACTATATACCTCAAATTTAAACACACACATTAAAAGATTGTTTACTTTTCATTTGAAATTTAACACTATAAATATTTTTAAGAGTTTAAATTGTCAAAATTTAAACTTAGAAATGGATTGATTTAGTGGGATGTAGTTTCAATTATCACTTTGTGACTAGATTACAAGATCGTATTCCGACAAAAATCACTCTTTAAATAGAGAAATGCTCTGTAATTGAAGTAATCATCACCAGACAAAGGTTGCTTTAAAATAGTAAAAAAACATAGTTGACATTTAGCTATATTATATTTTCTCTAGTTTTTTTTGGTTAATATGTCTTATCTGTTGCTACTTTGGATCCATCATAATTTGTAATTTAATATCATGTGAAAATCTGATTATTATTTATTTTTTAAAAAGGACCGATAGCTCATTGACCCAGTTAATTACGGAACTAATTTCCTCTATTTGGAAGTTAATCATTGAGATTAAATTACGTTTCAACTACTAATGAGTTTCCTTTTATTATTATCTTGAGATGGGGTCCGGTTTGAGGCTTGGAGCCAGGTTGAGGGGTTCATATGAACCATCTTTGACCTGTGGTTAAAAGTATATTTTATATATATATATAATAGTTTGTTGAATTTTCTTCAATTTTTAATGTGTTTACTTCTTTATATTTTGAATACTTTTGTTAAAATTCTTGCCCCGTCGATGAGCATCATGTGTAAGTTTTCTTAAAGCTGCAACTTAATGCATGCATGTGCAAACTCTTGATGATGCACTTTAATAACAAGTGAACAACATGACACCATAAAATAACATATACGAAAACTTTATCTCTATCTTTTTGATTATTTTGGAGAGGTACAATTACCTCCAAATTTATTGGAAAAATGAAAATTATAAAGGGAGAAAAAACAAACTATAGTGGGAATATAGACTTTGAACTTTGCTTGAGAATCAAGCTTCAAGCCCCAAAACAAAGGGGACTAAATAGAGGTATTTAATTGGGCTATAAAGTGGGCCCTTCACCGACAAGAGTCCAAAAAAATACCTTAAACATAGGGCTTAAAGAGTAAAGTCTACGTATTTGGGCCTGATAGCGTGTACGCAATCCATACGACTAATTAACAATATGGGCTTAGGAGTGTGGGCCCATATAGGCCCTACCTGATTTGACCTAATTTTCTCATTTCTTATGATTGAATTTTGAAATTTGAAACATCATATCATGCTCTTTCCTTATTTGTCTTATTTTCACCATTCCCCACAATAAGATCTTTGATATTTTTAGATGAGGTATTGTATGACCATCTCATTTAAACGATTAAAATATTTGAGGGTACTCACTTTTAGTTATTTCATTATATTTTTAACGTGTTTTCAATTGAGATCAAAGTATGATATATTTAAATATTTTTTTTTGTTTGAGATTTATATATGATATGTTATATTGTTAAATTATTTGACTGTCTAATTTAAAATTCAAAATGAGGTAATTACACATTTCAATATCTAAGACCTCCAATGTTATAATGGTAGCACATTATTCCTTGAATTTTTTTAAAAAGATAAACTCAAATGGAATCTATCAATTGGGAATAATAAATTCAAAGATTAAGCAAATAACCCAATTATTGGACTGATGGGAATAAACACTTCAGATACTTTTCAAAAATATGTATATTATTAAAAAAAAAAAAAAGAACTAGTGAACATTGCTGTTAAAGATGTGACTTAACAATCAATGAAGTGGTTGAGACTTATAAAGTTTCAGATTCAAATTCATTAACAAAGTTCTTATGGGTTGCTGGTACAATTTCTCGTAGAAATTGTTGCGAAAGCTGTCCGAACACTACGATCATAACAAATTAAAAAAAATACAAAGTGAAGATGACAAATTTGAAGTTTTACAATGATATAATTCCAAAAACTTTATAAAGAACATTATATATTTCTATCTTGGAAGCTAACAAACCTCTTCTAGCATATACTTCTTTTTTTCTTTTTTGTGTTAAAAGAAGAATCAACTATCAATCCAAAAAAAACTTTCCTTTCACCAAGACAGGTGGGTACCCCCCCCCCCACCATGACACTTGTAATATCATAAAACTAAAAAAAAAAGTAACATATCCTCTATGTCTAAGAATTTCATATTTAATTTGCATGGGCATATTGGATTATAGACTAGTGACTAACCCCATTAGGCAAATCCTATTAGGATAACAAAATAAAGAAACTTGTGCTCAAAGAACACCATCCCTTTTGTCCTCTCTCTCTTTTTTTTTCTTCAAATTTTATTTATTTCTTTTGTTAAAAAATAAATAAAAATTGATTCCTCCAAAGCAAAGAAGCAAAGCATCTATTCTTACACATCACCTCTAAGTATGCCAACTTTCCTTTGCTTACAATTAAGAACTTGCCTTCTTTTTTATTTCAAAACATTATATTAAAATTATTTTTTCTACATATCTTTCTGTGCAAATGCATGCTGAAAGTTTGGAATCTCTGTTTACTTTCATATATCAAATGTATATAGTGTCAATACCATACTACTACAGTTTCATTAATATATAATCTTTAGTCAAATTTGGGATTTTTTGGGATTTCAATTCTTTGTATGTATTCAAATTGTTTTGAACAAAAAGAAGAACATTCTTTAGTGTTGTGTTTTTTCTGGACAATTTTGTTGTGATACAATGAGTTTTCTAACAGGAGCACCAAAAAATTCATGGCAACCAGCTATGACAGTTGATACAACAACATCAGATTACTGGTTAAATTGGAGGGTTACATTGTGTTCCATTTGGATTTTTGCTTCAATGGTTTTTGCATCTATTCTTATATCAAAGTATGAAGGACCTCGCGGTTCGAGAAATAGGAGGAGAGAAGAGGAGAAAGACTCTCCTGGACTTTTGTATGAAGATGAAGTTTGGAAACCATGTCTTAAAATTATACATCCTGGTTGGCTTCTTGGATATAGAGTCGTCGCGTTTTTGATTCTGTTGTTATTGTTAATCATGAATGTTGTTGTTGATGGAGGGGAACTTTTTTACTATTATACACAGTAAGTATGTTTATACAAATGATTATTATGATTTATGAATCTTGAAAATGTACTTATGTATTGTATTGGCTACTGAAACAGGTGGACATTCACATTGATCACAATTTATTTTGGGGTAAGTAATAGCAAGCAACACTGAAGTTGAAGTCAATTTTTCTTTTTTGTTTGTTCTGTTTTTTTACCTCACGATTTCTTGTTATATCAATGTAGCTTGGATCTGTGCTCTCCATGTATGGATGTTATCAGTATCACAATGAAATTGGTGGCAATGTAATAGGTAACGAGAGGCAAGATATTGAGTATAGTTCGCGAAGATTGTCTATGAATGTAGAGAGTAGCACTAGTTCAAATGTTGCAAAACAGGTTATGGAAAATGCAGAACAGAGTTCTCGCCAAATTGCTGATTTCTGGGGATATGTTTTTCAGATAATTTTCCAGGTAAAATTGACGAGTAATCAAAAAGTTTGTGTTTGATCCTATGACAATGAATGTACAAGTTTTGCATATTACTAACTTTTGTGTTCCTGTTATGTTATGTAAGATGAATGCAGGAGCAGTAACGCTTACTGACTGCGTTTTCTGGTTCATACTTGTTCCGGTTTTGACCATTCGGGGTTATAATTTAAACTTTGTAAGTATTCTACGTGGCTTTACTGTTATAGTAGATAAAGTTCAGAGAGGTTTCGTGTTTCTAATTGATGTTACATTTATGTTGTAGTGGATAATAAACATGCATTCGATCAATGTAGTGTTTCTACTTGGTGATACAGCTCTCAACTCTTTGGTAAGTTGAACCAACTTTTCTCATTTGGTCTCATAATTCATCTTCATAAGTTGAATAATTCTTATAATATTCGATGAATTTCAGCGTTTCCCTTGGTTTCGAATTGGATATTTCTTTCTGTGGACAGCAGTTTATGTTGTTTTTCAATGGGCAGTCCATGCCTGTATGTCAATATGGTAAAAAAAAACACTGTTTTTCCACCAGTTGTATTTAGTACATTTTAAAGTTTTTCTGTTTGAAACAACTAATGAATACTGGTCTTATTTTGGAAACAGGTGGCCTTATCCATTTCTTGATCTGTCATCTTCATTTTCTCCTCTGTGGTATACATTTTGTTTAATGTCTACTGCATATTTTGATGTGGAAGAGATTTATGATTCAAGAAAATGAACCCTTCTTGTGATTGAAAATTTCAGGTATTCATCGGTGGCAGTGATGCACATACCTTGCTATGGCATTTTTGTTTTGGTCATGAAGCTCAAACACCATTTGTTAAAGAAATGGTTTCCTCACTCTTATCAGTGTGCAGGATGATGCTAAACAGGGATTTTTATGCCTTAAAGGCAGCTAACTGTCAAGGGAGAATGAGAAAAGATTACAACAAATAGCAGAAAAGGCAACATGAGTTCATTTTTTGAACTATACAACATTGGTATTTGGTGCTTGTTTCCCCTGAAAAGGAAAAAAGGGTAACAAGTAAAGGAAACACAATATTACTTTATGTAGCAAAATAGCAGTAAATATACAAAAATAGAATAGAGGGATAGAGTTTTGTGTTTGCAAAATACATATGTAGCCTAAATATGAAACAAATATCAATAGTTCATACATATAATTTATTGTTCAATATATATATGCAACATGTTTACACTCTCATATCAAATACAATGAACACACCGACAATGAGAAAGCTGTATAGATAGTGAATGGCCCATTCTACTGTTGAAGATATTCCACTTTTGTAGTGGGGAAGTGGACATATGTTGGGAAACAAAAAGCATTTTCAGTCAAAACTGAACTGATTAAAGGTGTGGAATGTTACTAATTTTTCTATTTTATGAGAAACACCAATGCTGCCATCTGCTAACTTGAACACCCCCATGTCCAACCCTCCTCCTCCTTCATAGGCTAGGTATGTTACAAAATAATCGTCTGTGAAATAAATATGATTGGGCTTCATTCCTGGAAATTGAGAAGCCTGGACTGAGAGAGAAGTATTAGCACCTAGAAAAAAAAGCCGTGTCCCCTAATTCCCTGGTTTCCGCCATTTTGCCAGCAGCTAAATCGACTTGAAAAACTCGAAACTTTGTTGTCCCATATGTGTACTCATCATCATCTTGTACTCTTCTCTCATCTGCTATGGGCTTTAATGGTATCCTGTCACAATCATCTTTGGGTAACCTTAAATGAACACCATCTCGCAAATTACAAATAATGATCCTAAAAGCCATTATTACTCTGCTGGGATCACAAATATGCAAACACCAACTACTCCAACCTCAAAGCCAAAACCAAAGGCATAGACAAAAGATGGAACAAATTCCTCACTGCATAGTGCATACAGTAAAGACTATCATAAGTAGGATAAGTTGTTCATACAAACTAAAGTTATGTCGTGATGTATTGGCAAAACCAAAGAATGCTGAGTTAGCTGAGCTTCACAAAAAGTATAATTAGATCAGAAGTTTTGGCTATAATAGAAGAAAATGATCATGGAGAGAAGAAAAAATCACCCTTGTTTCTGAAAATTATTACCAAAGAATACAAGTCAAATGAAGGAAAATACAAAAGGACCAAATAAGATGGAGAGACACAAAAAGAGAGAATAGGATTCAAATCACATGATTTTCTTGCAACGCAAAATACAAGGATGAATATATGTACAGGTATTCAGAGGTTGGTCAGAGGCAATGAGCCCATTACAATAGCAGTACTCTTATCTTCAGGCTGCTGTTCTCCACCCTCGCTAAACTTCAGTGATCTTACCTTCGAGAATACTCTAGAAAAAAGCCCCTTACTAAGGTCTGCCTTCTTTTCTGGCAAGGCCAAGGAGAGATTCCCCACACTGCTCTCACTCTGGTTGCCCTTACTTGTATTTCCCTGTAGCTCCGGTTTAAATTGAGTACCACAAGGGCAACTTGATGTCCTCCTAAAGCAATGCTTGTGAAAAACTGATTGACAAGACTTGCATCTTTCAATTTCTTCTTCCTGTTGAAGGAAAAACTACATCTTTGAAGGTCTGGCATTTCTTATGCAGGTAAAATATTGGAAGTGGACAATTACATCAGTTTAAGTCACAACATTTAGGTCAATAAAATTATTGACCTTTGTTAAAAAAAGTCAAACTATTAGAATTTGAGCTAAATTCTTTTGGAACATGCACTGCAGAATGGTTGAAAAGTCTGATTCATTAACTTCAACTTCCCAAACAGTATGTTAATAAGCAACAAATATCAATAAATGAAACAAGATAAACCCTGCCAACCTGGAAAGGGAAAATGAGAGAAGAGGGGTCATTACAGGCTTGCCGAGCATTGCAGGGTATACCCACATCACAACATATAAGGCACTGCTCAGCTATATGCTCCAGAATTTTTCTTGATATAGTCTCGACCATAACTGGTAAAGCTGCATTTGAAGTTATATAGCATAGGACCAAAACAAGTCAGTTTTCTCAATAATGTAGCCACATGGGAAACAGGTCAGAACTATTAAAGAGACAGCCTTTCCCTGATTTCTCCTAATTCTCTTTTCTATGTTCTGACAAGCAGGAAGTAACATTCATATATTCATTGAAAAGCAACAGAAAAAGTAAATTAGAAGGGATTAATAGTACTTTCAGGCTCTGCTATGATTTAGAGGGAGAGAGGAGTGGGGACAAAATAAAGAAAAGGGTGCAGTTTAGGGACAATTCTATGGCAACTTGAGCGATTGGAGGCTAATCTAGTGTATCACTGTAAAATATCAAATAAATCAACCAAGAGCTAACAATAGTCGTCACTCATAATCTTCAACAAAAATAAAATGGATAAGAAAGATAGAAGTAAAACAAATCACTAGTTTAACAACAAAGCAGATGTGTCCAAGCATCATGAGTATAAATTTCATTTTGCAGGCTAACCTGCAAAGACTCCCTTGGATAGATCTATGAGATCCCTAAGTGAAAAAAAGTCACTGCTTTCAAGAAGATATCTTCTAGATGCAACTCCCCTGTAGATGGATCTTTGGAAGGAGCAGCGAACAAATGGAAGCATAGTTCCTATCCTTTTTCTGATATTTGTGACATGCTGCAGAGCTGGGACCTTTGAGAACAGAAAAGGATTGACTGCACTGACACAAAGCATTGGCTGCAAGAGCAGAAGAATGAAACATAAGTCCTACAGTTATTTCATGTTCTCATAATGAAAAGGAGCCAGAAGTAAGAATACAGGAGGCTGCAGCCCAGGGGGGAGGCAAGAAAACGTGAGCATTTCCACAGCTGGGGCTTAATGCCGATACTCCCAATGATGGCAGCAGGTCATATGCATTACTAACCCTGTCAAAGCGTAGTTATTTATCTTTTCCGGAGCCATTACACACCTTGACTAATCCACCGGGTACCTACTATCAACGTATCACATAACTTTAAAAGTTTAGGTAGATGAGCAAAATTCACCAAGTTCTTTGCTTTTTTTGTCTCTGCTAGGATTAATCCCTAGTCTCCAGGGCCTTTATCCCCACTTTTATTGACTACTTACACCCTTGGCTGCAACCTTTTGGATTGTAGAAAGATATTTGGTATGCAAGATGAGGAAACAAGTCCAAGTGTCATTACATTGCTTAATTATATTTAGATATACAAAGATACATAATGCATGCCTGTTCAGTCGAAAAGAATGGCAAGAAACAGAGATTTAGTCAAATTTAATTGGGAAAATTTCTCATTACCTGGTCATGGATAGAGTCCAGATAAGATTTAGCCATCTGAGAAACTGGGTATTGATTGAAGTCCCAAAGAAGCAGAACCCTTGCAGGCAAGACAGCCGTATCATTTGTATGGCATGACGAGCAGTACAGCTGACCACTATATTCACAGAAACGAGGTTTTCCCCAACCCATAGTCTGCGCAAGTTCCTGTATTCGAGTCTTCCCATCGTCAAAATTTTTGTAGCAACCAGCACAAGAATAGTGTTGTTCATCTAGTAACTGTTTATTCGATTTATAAGGCCGTTTATTAACGATGAGGGAAATAGTCTTCCCCAAGCTGGAAACATTCCCTCTGCTTCTGCTTCTTAAAATAGACGGAGACTGAAGTGCATTTGTATCATAAGTTGGAGAATCTGGAAGATCCTTAGACAGAGATAAGAAACACACTACAACATTGAGGGCACCTGTAGGAAACCTTGACTGGAGAAGGGAATTTAAACACTCTTGAATAAGAACACTTCGATCAGCAACAACTTTTGGAGAAGCACTTCTGAAAACCTTCCGTGACTCTTGTTCAACAGAGAACCAGACAGGAGGAAGAATCCTTCCCTGATCTGCGAATAACTTTTTCAACCGCCAATAGAGAGCAGAAAATTCACGATACCGTTTTTCAACCTCCCAATTATCTTTGCCACTCCACACTCTTATCCTGTATGCAGTATATTCTCTTACTCCAACTAATCTCTCACTAAGTGAAACATCCCCTATCTTCTGTATTGTATCAATGACCTCCACCCTGTCAAATTTCAGAGGGTTTTGGATTGCAGCATAAGCATCATCAGCACCAGAAGTAGAAGCAGTAGAACCACCATCTCTTGAAGGAAGTGGTATATATGATTGATAAATCTTGTTACCAAAACTGAATCCGAGAGATTCACCAGATTCAAGTAATATCTCTTCCATATCATGAACAAGCTCATCATATAATTCATTTAACTCAAGATTCTGTGTCTGCAAAAGGAAGAGAAAGAACAAAGCATCAAAAGAAGGAGCCTTGTACATAGAACTGGGGAAAGATTCATTAACACCAAGGTAAGTTACAAAAATTGACCAACATGAAAGCAATATGTACTGTCAGCAATAACCACCATTCAGAAAATTATGCACAAACAACATATTTCTTCTTTCGATCTGCATACCACATAAGCACAAGTCAAAGGACCCTGGCTGTCCAAACAGAAGGTCCATAAGCACAACAACAGAAGTCACTGGAAATCATTGCTGATTATACTTGGGAAAGAATCAGTATATGTTCCAAGAGGGACAATGCTCGTGAAAATAAGTGGACCCTCGAGGAGTTCTAACGTAAAGGCACTCCAATATTAATACTAAGTTAAAGTATCAAAATTTCTTTTTTCAACTCCACAGCATATAAATAAGCACTTTATCATTTATGACGCTGAAGTCTTCTTCTTTATTTAAATAAGCTTTTCTTTCAAGTAGCTACAATTTCACGAATCCGATCTTTATCAGTTCTTAATAAGCAATACTTAAGATCTAAGACGTTCAACTCACGTGTTCCATTCAACAAGCAGACAGATCATTATTCATACATTGAACAAGATTTACAAAAACATGTCGCAGTGTTTGCAGATTTGTATATGTAGGATTATAAGCTTAGTTGCGCGGACTATTCACTTTTGATGCAGCACCCGTGTCGTATTCTCCAAAAATACACTACATTTGGCGAATTTGACACGCACCCGTTGACATTTTTGAAGAGTCCGAGCAACATAGATTAAAAGAACATTTATTTAGCTTCTGTATTTGGTTCTACATAAGCAAAGATCGGGTAACTATATACTATTCACCATTTCTAGTCACTGGCAAAGTTGGAGGTTTAATTGATACACCTCCTGATAAATAAACTACCCAATACAATGTGTTAAATAAGCATAAATTTCAGATAGAGAAGTCAAATTGTTTAATCAAATAATTACTTCATGTGGCGAAAAAGAAAGTTTGTATGTAAAGGAGTCACTCTTAGAGAAACAAAATAACTTCCCATGCTTGCAAATTCACCCTTAAGATTTCAGATTTATGGATTTCCAATGGAAGAACCTCAAGAAGTATTTTCACATTTCGTGGCATTCTTCAGCCAGCTCATCGCTGAAGATAAAATCAGGTAAAAGACCTTTACCTAGCAGATAGATATATGTAATGAGTACAAATCAATGTGAAGAGACTATGCTTAGTTACTGTAGTAATACAGTCCACCAATTAAATTTCACAGTTCAAGGAGCTAGGAGATCAGCAAAAGCAAAACAAGCAAAAGATGCCAAATTTTATCTGTTTGATGGAAAACATGGTACATATTTGTAAACTTCACCAAGAATATCTAAAATATATAAGCTTGCGATATCCTTATATATATTTGTCAATACTTTACCTTAGATGCAAGATGATATTCAGAGCAACCAACTGAAAGGGAGGTACTTTTAGCATTTGTATTATCATTAGTCACTGATGCTAATGATGTAGATGAACTTTGGTCTGCGGATAGTTCTAACTTTACATCTTTGGAAGGTTCTGTAGATGAATGATATTCGTTTTGATCAGGATGAGATAAAGGGTCCAATAATAAGATTCTGTGTTTTAGCTCCACTTCTCCAGAAACAAGATCATCATGGATATGAATTGATTTATCATCATAGGCACCTTCATCACCTTCAATTTTTAGATCCTCTTTGATAGGAACTTCATCTATTTGTATTTGGGGACTTCTGTCCTGATTTAACAATTTGAAAGCACAAGACTGCTCAAGGAACTTTGCCGATTCATTTATCTGTTGAATTTGGGTGTTTGTAATAAGCATGGCGTTCTCATCTTCAACATGATCAGGTTTGCCATGGTTCAAAAGACTCAATGGGTCCACAGAACAGGTAGTAAGGTAGTTGATTAAATTATCACCACCTTGGTCGTGATTACTTGAAAGGTCCTCTTCTTTAGGCGTTGCTAAACCTACACTAGAATACTCGATAACACCAGTTGTAGCAATATTCAAACATTCATTTTCACTTCTAGTAGTAGGCTGGTTTTCAGGCTGAAGTTCTTCATGCACCATTGAAGAGAGAGTAAATTCTCCATTTTCCTGCATGAAATCGTCCCAATCATCCGAACCAAAGGCTATTGCCGAACCCATAACCAACTTATTTTCAGCCTTGTCATTTTCTTCAAGAGAACGGTGTACCTCTCTTCCATAATAAGAATTAATGTTCTTCTCATCATTAGTGCTTCCTCCAAACATTGAGTCCTCTCCATCTGAATGCTCATATTTTGATGACGTCTCACTTTCATCGGAACATCTTACAAACTCAGCTCCACCGATTTCTACACCAGATTGCAACCTTGATCCTTCCAAACTCCCTCCCATGGTTTTAACATCCCTAAGCAACTCCAAACCATCATCAGTCACCATAGATCTGATTTCCAATGAACCACCACTAATCCCAAAGCTTTCAATTTCTTTCCCAACTAGTTCACTATTCTTATTTTCTGCAGATTCACAAGAATTCGTTGATTCAAATAATTTATCACAATTTTCACTCGTATTTTGCAGTTGAATAACCTTCCCAATCCACTCCTCACCCATATCCATACTGTCTATAAATTCACTCTCATCCACGCTTCCATATAAATCTAATCCCTTTTCAATACCCCTGTGATCCGTCTCTTCCCTGGACCACTGACCTTGCAATAACTCATCACCCAGTGGATCACAAGGAGAGGTGACCATAGAAGATAACTTCTCTGTCCCCTCTCCTATTTTCATCTGATTACAACAATTCAAGAAAACTCATAAACAAATTATACACTGAAATAAACGTAAACCCATCAAATTCAGGGGAAAACTAAACATTTTCATCCAAAATAAATACAATGAATAACAAATTTACTGGTTTCAATTCACATCTAGGGCATACAAGATACCATTTAATTTTATTTTTATAATTGAATCAAAATTTAAAGATTTTCGCCTAATATAGCTGTCGGCGTTGAATTTAATTAAATTTTCCGATAAGAAGCAGTTGAAATTAGTGATGGAGGGAGAAAAAACTGACCTTGATGATCAACTCACCTGAGCATAAAAGAGAGAGATGAAGATGGAACTCTCAAGTCTTGGCTTTTTGTATAAAAATGTTATGTATATCTTATTACAGTTGAATAAAAAAGGAAATAAAATAAAATAGGTGTAACAGTCAAATCTATAGCATTAAAAAAAAAAAAACTTCTATATAACGGTTATAATTTGAAATTATGACATAAAATTAATTTGATATGAAGTTAATTTGTTTAATTATGCATTTGGACTGTAAAGTTGTATTTTTTTTAATTAACATGAAAACTAGACATCAATGGTAAGAGTTATAAAAAAAAATGCATTCTTACGTAATTTTATTATATGAATAAATCATAATTCATAAAATAAAAAGCTATATAAAAAATCACATATTTCTATGTTCTTTTTATAAATACATATTTATGATTACAAACTTTCAGTCAATAGTAATAACTAATTATTCTTAAGTTTGACATCAAAATGTATTTTTTTTTGTTAGAACGAATCGAATCAATCATTTCTAAAAATATATGTCTTCTTCAAAAATAGATGGAATCATCTCTTATACTGTTAATATTCATCTTCTCCAAATATAAATAATAAATAAAATAGTTTAAGGTTCTCCTATTATTAGGCAAACCACAATTCAATTTTTTTTCTTTTCTTTTTTATGATTTTTCTACAAATGAACGAACTATCATGAACTTCTTTTTTGTACTAGCTTTTTAATCAAAATATTCACATGATAGATTTTTCAGTAATTTGTCATAGTTGAAGGACTACTAATGATTTAAGTCAAAGTTTAGGGATGACTTTGATCCATATCCCAAACATAAAGGACTATTTTGTTTTTTTCCTTCTAAAATATAAAAAGAAAACATCTTAAATAAACAAAAACCTTTGTTAAACCCTACAACCTCTAATTGTTGTGAACAAAGAACACACCATCAATCTTCCTCAATGGCAACCGACGACAGCCAAAATGCTGGCGGCGTTAATGCCCTCAGGCGGCTTAAATCAACTGAACCACCTCTTTATCTCTCAGCATCACAGGAACTCTCCGAAGCCGCTCGATTAGCTTCTAAGTACCTATACTCTTCTCTCAAACCCTACACTCCGAAGTCGCCCTTCGCTCAGCTCTTGACAGATGGTTTTGATGCCGAGCAAATATGGCAGCAAATTGACCTTCAATCTGAGCCCTTACTTGCTTCCCTCGGTCGTCAAATCAGACAATTAGAGAAGAAACCGGAAGAAATTTCAAAGAGTTTCAATTTAGATTCAGTTAACAGAGGAAAAAAGAAGAATTTAGAGAGGGAAAAAGAGGAAATGGCATTGGATGGAGAAAGTGAGGACTTTAATGATGTAGATATGAATGATGTTGATGATGACGAGCAGGAGGAGGAGGAGGAGGAGGAGGAGGTAGAGGAAGAAGAGGAGGGTGATGATGGTGAGAAGAGTGAAGACGTGGAGGAGAAGGAGGAAAATGGTGGGGTAGGGGGAGTGGAAGATAAGTTTTTCAAGATAGATGAGTTGGAAGAGTATATGGAGTATGATGAAGCAAGGGAGTATGGATTGAAGGGAAAGACTAAGAAGATAAGAAGTAACAAGAAAAAGGAGGAGGAAGAGGAAGAAGATGGTGAAGAAGGCGACGAGGAGGACGAAGAGGAAGATGACGAGGTAAGAATTTGATGATTTTGAAAATGAAGGCGGACTTTGTTTAGTCGTTTGGTGGTTCAGATATTTTGCCTAAGTTAATTATGATTGCAAGTAGATTGGTGACTGCAGATTTGCTTCTTTAATAGAGCATACATTTTTACCAGTATCTTGTTTTTGCAGCTTGGGTTAATGGGCCTCGGAGATGATGAAGATGAAGGTACAGAAATCGCCAGGTGTGTCTTTTCTCCTTGTACTTATTATTCCTTTTAGTGTTCTATGACAAATTAAACATGAATTAGTTACCAAAGGCTGAGAAGAATTGGCAGTTTTGGTCTTAGCTCAATGATCTAAAGCGGATAGAAAAGCAACCTGTCTCAGTCCACTAAAAGATACTTTAAAATCTTCTGGTTGTTTTTCAAGACTTGAGGATTGTCCATTAGGTAGTATCGTTGATGTCAATTAGGCAGAATAGATTTGGCTGTGAAGGGTGATTGAGTGACATTTTGCATATTGCCTTAAACCGAGAAGGACTGGATAATACAATGTGATTAGGCTCTGTGCTGAAGCTCAACATTGTCTTTATGTAGTCAGAATTTCCTTGCAGATGCTAAAGGGTGTTCTTTCTGCCTCCCCGGCAACTGTATTCTAGTATGTTTTATTTTAGTATCTGCAAGCACCAACTTTCCGAAATGGGCTGAAGCCTTGCAGAATCACATTCCATATGTTTTGTTCTTAGCTTTTTAATAAGACACCCTGCACTTGTGCCATCACAGTTTCCTTTCACTATTTTTCACCCCTCACATGGAATGTCAATCACATTATACATGACAATGAGGTTTTAAACTAATGTTACCTGAAATATTGACACTTCTAATTTGCTCAAACTTTTCTTGATGATACACAGATATGAGGACTTTTTTGGTTCGAAAAAGGGTACTGGACAGAAGAAAACTGTTAGATCATCGGATCTATCAGATGACATGGGAGATGATGACATGATTGATGATAATGATGACAACCAGGTAGTATACTTTCTGTCCTTTCAGTTGTAAAGTGTATGAAGATGAATGAGTAAGTGATCTATTCATGTTTCCTCTGTTTAATTTATTCTCTTCTTCTGTTTTAGAAGAAGCAAAGCCTTTCTACCCATGAAAAGGAGCTTGAAAAACTCCGATCTACAATTGAGGATATGGAGAAAACAAACTTGGAAGAGAAGTCCTGGACTATGCAAGGAGAAGTAAGATCTCTCTTTCATAATTCCCTTACTTGTTTTAAGTATCTTCCTGGAAGAAACACCCGTTCATGAATACAGAAGTCCAGATCCAAGATGAAAACTGAATTTAGGTTATTCCCGTACTCTCATGATAGATGTTGCTTACTATCTTCATAAATCTTTTCCTTTCTAATTGTTCCCTCTTCCTTTATATTTCCGTATCTCTCATTCATCAACATGTATTAGCTATATGTACCACATATGGCGTCTTCGGTTCTGTATGTTTGAATAATCTTTATTGTCAGGTAACTGCTGCAAGAAGGCCAAAGAATAGTGCATTGGAAGTTGATCTGGATTTTGAGCACAATGTGAGACCTGCCCCTGTAATCACTGAAGAAGTTACTGCAACACTTGAAGAAATAATTCAGAAACGTATCATTGAGGTGAATATTCTTCTTTGCCGCTAACATATCTAATGTTATTAAACTTAAAAGAACAAAATTGTCAACCAACATCAACAACATATCTAATGTTATTCCATAAGTAAGGTTCGAGGGTGGATTTCAGTGGCATAGACACATAAAGTGACGGGTAATTAGTTGAACACCCTTTATCGACAAATTAGTTTTATACCTATGGAATTATTCTTTAGAGAAGTGCTTGCTAGTAATTTCTTGGTGAATTTGGTTCACATGTAGAGATAGGCACGTGCGCTTAACTACAATTCTAGCTTAACTACAATTCTAGACTCTCTTTTAGAAAAATGCACTTGAAAAGAGTAACATTTTGTTGAAGTGTGTGAATATCTCATCTAAAGCCTGACTTGTTAGAGAGAACACACTTTTCTGTAGTTAATTATATTCTCAACACGCCCCTCATGTGCGGGCCTGATTCTTTTTTTCCATGGGTAAAGCACGTGGAAATTATAGAAGCTCCTTACACTTGTATGGCTTACTTTATCAGAAAGAATCTCCTTACAGATGTTATGATCATATCAGTGTTTGTTCTTTTGTTATTACTCTATCTGTTCCTTTTCTTCTCTGCCATCCTAGCCAACATTTGAATCTGCATGAAACAAGGTATAACCAGCAACTGACCCCAGCTTGTAATGTATAGGGCCGATTTGATGATGTTCAGAAGCGTCCTAGCTTGCCATCCAGAGCACCGCGAGAAACAAAAGAACTGGTAAATAATGTCTCTATATGTAAAAATATATACTTGTCCAATTAAGTGGATTCTATCCTGATCTCAAGTGGATAGCTGTTATTAACTATGCTGTGATTTGATATTTCTTTTTGATTTATCAATTTGCAGGATGACAATAAAAGCAAAAAGGGACTTGGCGAAATTTATGAGGTTAGTGCTCCTGTGTTCATGTTACTCGAGGAGACTGATACTTTTTGGCAGCAACTACTGCTGTAAATATGTGTACTCTATATTCTTCATTCACGAACTTTCAAAAGGAAATCTGTTATCTTATTTGCCACTTTATTACATATTTTTGCAGGAGGAATATGTCCAGAAGACTGGCCTTGTGTCAACAGCATTATCCTTCTCAGATGAGCAGAAAAAAGAGGTGTTTAATCTCTCACCTATAATCCATCCCTCTACTTTAAAGCAGGAGTGGTTCTTGTTCTTCTTAACTTTGTCATTGACCACTTGTATTTGCCTCGTCTTACATACCTGTCTTATGCATGTGTCGGACTACTTGATGCATTTCTTTTTTTACATGATAACTCTAGACTGAAACATGTTATTGCTGTTTGAAAATTATGAGCAATCTAATAGGATGTAATTGTTGGGTAATTGCCAGAAGGTCCTACTGAGTGGTACTTCTAACAAATTACAGCATGTAAAGGGAGGAAGAACTCTCTTTAACTTCGAAAGTTTGAGTAGCGTGTGGAGTAGGGAAGGAAGGGATGAATCAGGTCTTAATTGCTTTACTTGATTGCACCTTTTTTGAGTATACTCTATTGTGAATGTCAATACAGGCCACTATGCTGTTTAAGAAACTGTGCTTGAAGTTGGATGCTCTGTCTCATTTCCACTTCACTCCAAAACCGGTATGCTATAACACAATGTACATTTGGCGTTATTTTCCCATCTCTTAACGGTTCGTCTCATGTTACTTCTCCATGACTCAACTTGGTTAGGTGATAGAAGATATGTCTATACAAGCAAATGTCCCTGCACTTGCAATGGAAGAGGTGAGTTGACCTGAATAAGTAGACAATTCTTATTATCAAATCAACTTGCATAACTTCATTGTTGCTCAATTATATTTGCTCATATTGTTTGTTATATGGTAGATTGCACCAATGGCGGTCTCTGACGCAGCTATGCTGGCTCCCGAGGAAGTATTTACTGGCAAAGGAGATGTTAAAGAAGAAACAGAGTTGACACAAGCCGAGAGAAAAAGGAGGAGGGCGAATAAGAAAAGGAAATTTAAAGGCGAGTTCTTTTGTAATGATATGCCCAAAGGATACTTTCCTTGGTTGACTGTACAAATACTGATGGTTGGGTAATTATTCTTTGCAGCTGAGTCAGCTAAAAGAACAGTAAAGCCGGCACCAGAAAATACATTAACTAATGGTGTTGAGGGTAAGTTGTTTCTTTTATTCTTTACCTTTGACGTCTTCCCTTGAATTTAAATAACTGAATTCTGTTGTGCCATTGTTTTACAGGTAATGATAAGTCATAATGTGTACCAAAACGAAAGCGGAGTGGAGATCTCATGCCTGCCTCACTCAAATAGCGGTAACATTTTTTGGCACAGAACGGTTTGTGTCGTTTCTCAGCCAGAGTGGCGAGCTGAATGGTTTCTGTTGTTTCTCAGCCAGAGAGGCGAGCTGTTCAGGGCTACATCCACATACAAGACGATGATAATTACCAGTGTGGCATCATTATTGTGCTACTTAGGCATTGCAAGAAGTAAATGTCATTACCAGGCCAATTTGGTTGAGAAAAATGAGCAACTTCCTTCACATGATAGGGAACTTCACTACGATGTTATGTATTTTTTATAGCAATTTGGTTGAGAAAAATGAGTGTTATTTCACAAGATAGAAGACTTCTCTGCGTTGTAATGTATTTTTACTAATAGCAATTCGGTGGTCTTGGGCATCTATAAGATTTTACAATGTAAAATATTAAATAACGTTTCACACAATATAAGCCAACCAAAGAAATATGTGTTGAAATTGTTGGAGATACACCAATAGTGGCCAAAAAGAAAAGTCACAACCATGCTAAATCAACACAATTCTTGACAAATATACCCACTGATTTAAACTATATCTACGATAATATGACGGGGATGAAAAATAAATAAAACGTAATCCTCAACAACAAAAAGTAGTCTAGTTATTAACTATTTCTGCCATAATATTGACAAGGGCAGGAGATGATCCTGATACAGCACCACATCCTCTTCCATGTTATTTGGTTATTTTTGTAACATGAAAATGTTGGTCCACGCTCTTTTCATGTATCTATGAAGAGCACAAACTATCAAAACAATCCTATAATGTAATACATAAAGGATTCCACTCCGAACGAAAAACATGAAGGCCAAGTTAGCGAGCTTTACAGCTCCGTGACAGGGAACAGAGCAGGGGAAGAGGGAACAATACTAGATGTCTGCTTCAGATCTTACGTTTCTTCATCATGCTGTCCCCAGCACTAACTTCTTTTGTTATATCACCCATCATACAGGTCAAGAAACGATCAGATTCTGGTTCATGTGGATTTAACATCACCTTTGTTCAAGTGCCCTTCAAGTCTCTCAATTGCGGCACCTACACCACCCTTAACTTCATTGCCATCAGTTGTCCCTGTCCCTTCATTGGCTTTCTCTACAAGCTTCAAATGAAGCCACCCTGTTGGAACAAATTAATTTTAGAAAGCTGTAAGTTTATTTTTAATAAAGAAACAACATAGCCCACCCATAGGTTGTCCCTACTTCACATGATTCTCCATGCTTTAAGGAATACATAAGTGCATGCGATACTCATAATTTGAAACCTGGCAGACTTAGCAGAGATGATAAGCTAAATCATCTACAATCAACTGAAGTTATTAATTTATAAGTTTTAGTAGCATTAACAATACTGTAAGGTTAAGAACTTTGAGCAAGTAAAGAGCAGTTTAATGGATTAATATTAGTAAGCAGGTCACATTCTATTACCAAGAGGGAAGCAAACTGCAGCACCCAAAGCAGAACCCAACATCACATTTCTGGCACGCCATTGGAGTGATCCTGGCACTGGAATCATAAAAACAAACAGTGAGTGGCGGAGGAGATAATCTGATAGAGGTTCTGTACCCAAACCCTGCCACTTACTAATTAGACCAAATGTTGCAGCTGTAGCAGAACCAGCTCCAACAACATTATAAATATCATGCACACCACGCTTTTCAGCGAGCAGATTCTGCAATCCATAAAAAGCAGCAGTGAACATTCCAAGGCGTATTCCACCAACTATTGAGCCCCGAGTGACTCGTATAAATCTTTTTTCCATAGCATCTCTCATGAGCCGATACTGTTCACGCTTATCTGGTGTGCTCCCAAGCTTTAACATCACCTCAGCATCCTTGCTCTGTTAAAAGATGAGAAAGTCCCATGAATACTAGAGGAACCATCCATGCAGAAAGAAAATAATTTCACGCTCTTCCTTTTGGGAAGGGAGGACTATGGAAATCCTATTAGTTGCAGCTTTCTTCCAGACCTCTGGGAAACACAGCAGGAAATCAACCTTATACAGGTGGATGTATGGATTCATTTGGTTCTTGCTTGAGCTGGATGATTAAAAATTATCATGTCCAGTTACCTCGGGGGATGGATCTTCTAATTCATAGATAGAGCCATGATACATTCAGAAAAAATTGTAAAGGTAACAGAATCTTTTTGCCCCCTTTTCGATGTAATTGTAGAAGAAGATACACATATACAAGGTTAACATGGTCATAAGTTCTGGCAGATTCAAGAAATCCATGAGTTTACGTCTGTTGTTTTTTGAAAAACAATTCAAAATTTATTTGTACTCCTAAATATGTAGTTTGATTTCCCATTTACTATTTAGACAATGCAACATTACTACTGTCCAAAGCTTCACAAGTAGCATTTCCTCTCTCCAAGTTATCTTCCTAAGTCAACATATAACAACAGGAAATCAGTAAACGCAACATAATAGTTACATAGGGAAGGGATACTGACAACAGAAGCAGCAGCCTCCTTGCTACCTCCATAAAAAAGGCCAGCAAATACCCCAATTACAGTAGCAGTGCCCCAGTTTACAGTTCCTGCCATTTTCTGAGATCTCTGAAAAAAAGATACATACATAGAGAGGTAAATAAAATTTTCAAACCGATAAGTTTAGCTAAGCAAAACCAAGATGAGACAAATAAGTAGCCCGACAGTTCAAACATTTTAGCTCAATTCCCAACTGATTAGCATCACATATATAGATATCTCATAGTTTAGCTAGTTATACTAGCTGGTGTCAAACAACATCAACACTTACCCTAATGGGATTTGGTACTGTTCAATACTTTGCACCCATAAGCTGAGTTACAAGGAAATAAACACTTTCCATTATAAAGAATATCAATGAAACAGCATTGGCAGGGGACAGGAATAACAAGGAAGACAATTACAACAGCTAGCTGGACCAAACAGTACCTGGAACAGCAAATCCTTCAATGAAATAAAGATTAGAACTTTAAAACAATCATGAAAAAATCCCAAATTCCCAATCAAACCAACTCTTCTTGAGTGCCTCACTGAGGAAATTGCAGTTTCAATTTGTTTGTATTACTTGACTTTCTAGTCCATTTCAAAAACAATCCTTTTTAGCCTGTTCAAAAAATCTTTCCTTTTTGAGTGACTTTTTAATTTTAACTTTTCAGGTAGCACGTTTGGATATTTTGTTACATTCTATGTATCTCTTTCATGATTCAAAAGTCTTCCCTCCTTTCTTAAAACTATATGTCAAGTCAAAATCAGATAAACAAATTCGAACAGCCCGAGTGAGTATCGGGAGGGGTGTGTGGGGGGGGGGGGGGTTCGAGCAATTTCAGATTGGAGAATCCATCAAGTAGAAGATATTAACCAGAGGAACAGTAAGGAGCAGTGACCAATAGCTAATTATTAAGTAATCATAAACGAATTCGAATATAGAGAGATAAAATGGACAAAAAAACTCACATTAGGTACCGTTTCTTCATCAATTATCTCTGAGGATTCCATTGATAACGGAGAAGACGCCTCTCTCTTTGTGATTTCGCAAATCAGACAATCTAGTAATTGATCGATGATTACAGTACACACTCTCTCTCTCTTTGCTGAAAATTAGCCGACTTGGATGTTCGATTCGGACTGAATATCGGGCCGGATCAGATCCGACCTTTGATTTAGGTCAGAGAAATGGGCCTTGATCCGGACCGAGCCTAATATCGCTATGGTGGGCCGATTGAAGAGTCCGTTAATTTGGGGAAAATGTATACATAATAAGAATTGAAATAATTTGTTGTATTTGTATATTTTTATGTTAAGGATTGTGATTGTAGTTCTAGTACTAGTTGGTTAAATTCATCTCTTATATGGATTCATTATCATGGGAAGAATAGTGAAGTGTTTGTTTAGTTCCCTTCTTAAGTAGACAAGTGATTCAGGTATTAGTTAGATGAGTGAATTTCTGTAAAATACTCTTTATGGTATATAATAGTTGTTGAAGGAATTAATGATTTATATGAATTTTTGAATCACTAAAGAGCATTTCTATTAAAAACAATCAATTGTTCATTCGATGTTCAGTATCCACATTAAAGCTCGATTAATTTTTCATCCGGTCTTCATTGTCATGGGAAGAATAGTCGACGGTTTGTAGTATTGTATAGTTCTCTTCTTAACTAGACAAGTGATTAAGGTGCTTAGTTAGACGAGTGAATTTACGTAAAATACTCATATGTATATGATAGTTACGTTGAAGGTATTAGTGATTTATATGAACTTTTAGATAATTAAAGAGAATTTCTATTAAAAAATTTATTTTTTTATCCGATATTCAGTATTTATATTAAAGTCCGACTAATTTGAATTCACGCCACGTAAAGCGCTCCCTATCAAAGGTTTTCCGTACCCACAACTTGAAATTCAAACCTTTTGGTTAAGGGAGGAAAAACTTACTAGCTTCACCACATTTGTTGGTGGTACATTTCCATAATTTGATGACATTTTTTTTTGTCAAACAAAGTCATATACATACATGTCCAACAACAATGAATTTCTATTATTTCATAGATTTTATTAAAATAAATACAAAAGTGTTATTGCACCTTAAAAAAAATTAATCGGATCGAGTTTTTATGTTCCCATTATATATGTGAAGCCTAAGCCTACTTAGCTAGCTAACTAGAAGCCTCTTCCTTTGCGGTTCATGGAAGTAAGAATGGTAAGTATAGCCATAGTTATAAATCCAGCAAGAAGCAGACCACTTGTAATATAGCCCCTCTCTATGATTTCTCCTCTTTTTATATCTTTATACTCAAAGCTCACTCCAAATCCCAAACCAACACCACTTGCCAACAAAAATGCTATCACCTGCAATACGCCAATTATAATTCACTTCATTTGTCAAAATTATTAAAAATTTAACAAAATTTGAGGTAATACCTTATCTCCGTAAAAGTCGAAAATTGGGAGAAATTTGCCTCTAATCAATCTCTTCTCTTTTACTGCATGATACATTGCAAAAGGCAGCTGAATCAACGAGTACAAAATTCCACCAGCTGCGGCACCAAGCACATACCGATAGCTCTTGATACCGCGGAATTCGGATTTGATGCTGCCACGGAGCATAGTAAGAATTATTAACACAAGGGAAGCAGCACAGAACAAGAGAGTTAAAATTCTAAGAGCAAGAATTGTGTTGATTATAGCCTTTGATGATGCCATTGTTATTTGGTTAATTTTCGTCTTTCTAAGTGCTCACTGTATATGCATATCTCCAACTGCATCTTCCTTTTTATACATGCATTTAGACAGAAATCACACAAAGTTGATTAAAAAATGATTGATAAATTCGTTATGGCCAAAGATTTTGTGTCCCAATAGTAATAGTTTATAAGGATGTCATTGTATGCAGCCGGACGAGAATGTCACAGTGAGTCAATCCTTTTCTAAGTCAAATGGCCGGCCGACATACATTATAGTAATAATAGTACAATCTTTGAATTAGCTATATAAGAGTGACTAGCAAATGATATCTCACGGCACACATTCTTCCTGCCAATGCCTTCTTAGTCAAGCTCGTCACATCAACAGGGTTCCAAATCCATAAAATTATCTTAAACAAAGATATAATGGTTTAAATTTAAAAAGGAAAGACAGCACTACTTGATGTTTCATACATAAATCAATTATAATGGCCCAACATGCACAAAAGCTAGCTTGGGGTCAATCGCCATCACTATGATCCTTATTCTAAATTAAACTTCACCATAAAGCAATCCAACACTCAAACAACATCATGTCCCTCAAAATTTCTACCAGTCTGCAGTGCCTAAAAGCAAGTTAAAGCAAACAGAAAAGCTAAAAAGTTACCCAAATCTTCTTAAAGAAACCAGAATGGCCTCACCAAAAAAGTAGAAATCCCCTTTAACATATTTAACTCACCATGTGAATAAAGTTTGACGTAAGTCGTGATTTTCACTAAGAAATATTAAAATAACATCTAATATATATACTCTTATATAAGGGATAATGCACAAGTATCCCCTTAACCTATGCCCGAAATTTTAGAGACACACTTATACTATACTAAGGTTCTATTAACCCTTGCACTTATTTTATTAATAATTTTCTACCCCTTTTTGGCCTACGTAGCACAATTTTGTGGGCCCAACACTTGTTGACCTTTTCTTTCAAGCTAGTGCCACGTAGGCCAAAAAGGGGTAGAATATTACTTATAAAATAAGTTCAGAGGGTAATAGGACCTTAGTACAGTATAAGTGTGTCTCTGAGATTTCGGACATAGGTTAAGGGGGTATTTGTGCATTTTCCCTAAAATATTTTTAAACTTAAAATCCGAATGAACCCCTTATACCCGTAGCTCCGCCACAGGTCCCACCCCATAAATCATGCAGTCTAACTTAGCACTGCTAATGAAGTATCACCATTTTCTTAGCATACCAAGCAAAGTATCTATCAACTTTATCAACTTTTTCTTTTTCCTAAGTAAAAAAATATATTTTTGTATCTTTCAAAACACTACTTTGTTTTTCTCCTTTGAGACCCATTATACTTCTTCCATTTCTTCTTCCTCTCAGCCATGGCTAATATTCTCACAGCTTTTTTCTTCATTACTATATTTCAAACTCTATCAGTACTCCGTGGAGTTCACAGCCATGGCGATGCACATAAATGCAGATCATATTGTGGAAACTTAACAGTAGATTACCCTTTTGCAATTCAATCTGGCTGCGGCCATTCCGGTTACAGAGATCTCCTATTTTGCATCAACGATGTTTTAATGCTTCACATTAGCTCTGGATCCTATCGCGTACTGGACATTGATTACGCTTACGAATCCCTAACCTTAGACGATCCTCACATGTCAACTTGCTCGTCGATTGTATTCGGCCATCGCGGCAACGGCTTCGTCGTTGAGCGGTGGCGAGAGCCGTATTTAAACCCTACGGCGGATAATGTGTTTATGCTGCTAGGTTGTACGGCGGAATCGCCGCTGTTTCAAGGGTTTCCAGGGAAGCATTTACCGTGCCGGAATGTTTCCGGGATGGGCTGTGAGGAGTATTATGGATGTCCGGGCTGGGATATTATTGGGCCGAAAAAAGTGGGGGTAGTGTATAGATCAGGTCCACCTGATTGTTGTGCAGTTTCGTTTGAAGCTATTAAGGCTATTAATTTGACTAAACTTAGCTGTCAAGGGTATAGTAGTGCTTATAGTTTAGCTCCATTGAGAGTGGATGGGCCTCATGGATGGTCGTATGGGATAAGAGTGAAGTATTCAGTTGAAGGAGATGACTCATTTTGTAAAGCTTGTGAGGCAACAGGAGGATCTTGTGGCTATGATGTTAATGATTTTAGCAGTTTGTGTATGTGTGGATCATGGAATTCTACTTCCAATTGCGATTCAGGTGATCGATCATACACATTTTGAAACTTAATACTCCCTTTCTTTAATCTATGATGAATTTTTTGCTTCTCGAGAGTCAAAATATTACTTGAAAGTTTTGCATCACATGGTTTAACTTTATGTGCAGTCCATTCAGCTTCGCACAGAAGAACTTGGTCGTTAATGGATGCACTAACAGGTATGGTATGCGCTAACAAATATTAAATATTTGAAAGAAGATTTAGTTTGTTAACATGAATCCTGCTTTGATAACATGTAGGACTCGTGGGGTGTATTTCCATCTGGAAACTCTCCGTCACACTTGGACTATAAGGGAAAATCGTTTTCTAGTGTTTGATTGATCCAAAGAAGAAGACGAAGAGACGTAGTTCAAATGTATTTACCAGAAGAACATATAAGTGCAACTTATATCAATGTTGCATCATCTCAAGTTTTGTCTGAAGAATGAATAAATTGATTGTATGTTAGTAATTGTTATGTATGTATACATTTAGAGGTAACTTGATTCTTCACAAGTTACTGTATAATTAAAGATTTTGCAACTAAATATAAACCTGATTATTCTTATTGCAATTTCCACCTTTGTCTCAATTTAGGCCCTTTTATTCTATAAGCAATACTTATACATTGTTCATTTGTTCAAATGCATTAGCTTATGCAAAATGTAAAACTTAACGTGATATGTTCTTGTTAACTTTATTAAGTGGTGATATTGACATACCAATTTGTAGATATTTGATGTTTTAATTTCTTTCGGAGTGGGAACCAACTGATAACATTATACATTTTCATATAATTCATTAGTTGTCGGTTGTCTCTACGACTGATGTTCACTTATGATCTCTTCACTAAATTCAAATTTTATGATCTCTTCACTAAATTCAAATTGATTGAAGTGTCTTCTATTCTTGATGTCTTAATTCTACTTTATTTGTAAAGATATAAAATAAAAATTCAAAAGTTACCAATGCAACAATGTATTTTGATGACCAATGGATCTAGTGATCCAATAAATTTTTATATCATTTTATTCTTATTTTTTAAATTATATTTTATCTACGAAGTTATAAAACAAAAATTCAAGTATGAATATAAGACATAAAATATGTAACTTCATGATGAACATTTACTAATAGTAATACTTATTTATATCCGTAAGAGTTAATACAAGTTAATAAGATGCTAATTATGCGTTTGTGATATACTACCTTAGATCTTGTTATGAAATATATTAATTACTAATATGAAAATTTGATTAATTTAATTTGTAGTTCTAAAATATTAGACAAAGTTATATACCAAACTCAAGAAATTAAAATGAAAAATTGGAAACTTAAAAACTGATTTATTGCATTGGTAATTGCAACGTCAAAAATATTTGAGAGCGTTAAATCTTCTAGCCGATCAACATTGTACATTTCAATTCATATTTGTAAAACACATATAAAAATATTTGAGAGTGTTAAATCTTCTAACTGTTTAACGTTGTGCATTTCAATTCATATTTGTAAAACATATGTTTTGGGCACTTTCGACCTCATTATACAAATCAAAACTAGTGAATTTAACTGCTTTGCGCGATAGATAAAAAACAAATTATGTGAAACATACATGACATATCACTCATATGGAGGGTGTAATTGTTTAAAAATAGTCACTATCATGGTAAAAACAAGAACATACCACATAATAAATAGAGTAAATAAAGGAAGGTGTTTGACTCAATATAGAGTTGGTGTGACCCAAGTTGGAGGACTAATACGACTCAGGGAAACACCATTGTAATGCGGCTGGATACTTTCATCTGCTAAGTTGAACACCCCCCATGTCGAACCCTCCTCCTTCATAGGCTAGGTATGATCCAAAATAATGATCTGTAAAATAAATATGATTGGGCTTGATTCCTGGAAATTGAGAAGCTTAGACTGAAATAGAAGCATTATATACCCACAAAAAATGCTGTCCCCTAATTCCCTGGTTTCTGTCACTTAACCAGAAGCTAAATTAACCTGGAAAACACGAAAATCTGCTGTTCCATATGTTAGGTGTTGTTCATCTTCATCTTCAAAACGTACCAAGGTAAGTGGAATCCTATCACAATCATCTCTGAAGTACCTTAGATGGACTCCATTGTGCAAAACTACGAATAACGATCCTAGTGATTGTAGGATGTATAATAGTATCTGAGCTACCATATATTTCTACTGGATTGAGGGCCAGAAACATCGTAAACTATGATGCGGCCCAATCCATCAACACCATAAAAGTAGCCATTAAAATATACCACATCAAGACTACGTGCAGCAGGGTGAATGCTTTGGTCCAAGATAATCCTGTTCCATCTCAAATCTCCTGGTGATATAACCCATGCCTCCATTAATGACCATGAGAATGTATGAGAAGGACTAGCTGACAAAACTGCTTTACTAAAGAAAGTAGATAGGTTGTCCGTCTGGAGTCTACTATAATATTCGGTTGTATTTTGATGGGGCAATTCGATCCAAACACTGGAGAAGGGATGTAATAGACTAACTTCACCCTCATCTTCTCCGATTGTGATAAGCCAACCCATAGACTCCATACATTTTTGTCTGCTAGCTTTCGGTATCTTCTTCTTCAAAATCATGCCATTATAGAAGCTGAAGAACTTTCGACAGGAACTTCCATCTGTGTTGTCTTCCTCTTCCGCTAACATCAGCCATGGAACTCTAGGTAAGTCACTATTAAAATTGTTCTTAGTAGCAGCAGAGTGCCAGGATTTGCAGACCATACGGAAACTTGAGTAATCTTCAATCAGATTCAAACGCCTAGCTATGAAAGCAAGCAAATCATGTTGAAGTTCCGACCAATCAGGCATCCTTCGTGCTCGAGAGCCCTATATTCTCGAATCGGAGATATATCTGAAACTTTGAGAGTGAATCAAAACTGCACCAATACTAAAACATGGAGAATTAATGCTCCAGGTGAAAGAACAAGAACAGCGTGGAGTTTTAAGCCCAAAGATAAAATTATGATTTGATTCTAAAAAGCCATAGAAAATATAAAATTCAACATACACTAACCTCTCTTATCTTTGACATCATTATTGTTAGATTAACTATACTATTTTTTACTCATTTCTTATCACAAATTATAAGTTCTTTCATGTTTAAATTAGCTCGTATGCAAGTTCAGATCATCTTCTCCATTGTGAATTAGTAGTAAAGGAAGAAATAAACAGAAGTGACAAATTTACTCTTGCCGGAAACAGAACTGCATCTGTAGCGCGAATCTACAATATATACTTCCCAAAGGAACAGATGGCAAGTTAAAAATAGAAAATATAACTAAAAGAAAATGTTTAGGAGACTGAGGCAAGGGAAGAACAGAAAAAGGAACTTGAAATCCAATGTCTTATTAAACAACCCCAACTAGAGGAGAGGAGGCAGTTAAGTTACGGAACTCTCAACTTCATTTTTATTGTCAGGTTGACTACTAGAGTGTATAGATGAGTTCTAGACTTTGGCAGGATTGTTGGGAATAGCAGCGGCGTCCTTCAGCATGGGAAGTAGCTTTCCCTGTTGATGCTTCTCTAATACGCCTACACGACAAGTAACAAATGTCAGCTGCTGCAGGCAAGTTTTAAGGAAAATATATGAAAGATAAAAGAGGATAAGTTGATGATTCTTACTATCGCAGCCACCAACATGTTCTCCCCCAATAAACACGTTAGGCACAGTCCTCTGCTTAGTCCATTCTAGTAATGCTGCTTGTACCTCATCTCCATCACCTTCAGATTACAAAGAGAACTCTCATAATTATAATATATGCTCCAAGAAACAAGAATGGGAGAAACGAACTAAGCATAGCCTTTTTGAGCAACAGTAGGGGGTTCAGGAACTCTTTGACCAAAGATAAACAAAGCCACAAAGTTCGAGATATATCTATTAGAAGACATGAGAAACCAAACATGTTATAGCAACACAGATCTCTCGATCAACCTAGTTCTAGTGCTTCTATGTACTTCCAGAACCAAATTCATTTTTTTTTTGTAAATTGTGAGGTGTGGTCAGCTTGCTCGCACCTCACCACAATTATTCAGGTGCAGAATGCATACTCAATCAATATCTGATGCCCCTCACCAACCTAGGTCTTAGGTCTGTCCATCAAGACTTAGGTAGGTTCAGGCAAATGGCATTGCGCACAAACTATTAACAATGCCAAGAAGAGTTCTGAATTTTGTTATTTCTACTAAAACTGTTTACAGCGCACACCAAAATTATCTTTTGAATTTCCCGATATTAGACATCTATTGTTCTCTGTCATCCTTATAAGGGACTGTAATTACGGGGGTAAATGAGAATGTTGAACTAAATAAAGGAAAGAGACATTTTTTATATTAGATAAAACAATAAGAAGATAAGACACATTAGTTGAATTGGAGGGAGTACTTTTTTTTGTCTATGTTGAAATTTGAACCTTGCTTCATAATCCCAAAAATACTGGCTACTACAATGAATTAGCATGCACATTTTATAAAACGTAATAGTCTTCCTTTGAGTATTGAAACTAATCACCTAATAGAAATTTTCAAGGTTTTCTTTTGTTGCTGAATGTCAATCTTTTTATACAAAAAAATAGATGACCAAAGCAAAAGAGGATATGTTTTTACTTCATGACAATAAAACAACATCTAGGGTAAGAAAACACATTTTTTGCAGCAATGAGGTGGAATAAGGGTTATATAAAGCACTTGGAAGCAATTAATATGCAGAGTCACTCACTTTCCTGGTCAAGTTCAACAACTTTAAAAGTAGCACCAAGCTGGGAAAGAAGTTGCTTCACCCTTGTGCAATATCCGCAGTATGTTTTACTGCATGAAGAAAAGCAAGTATATGGTGTTAATAAACACAAGCGTCATGTCATAAATGAGAGACGGGGAGCTCATTCAGAACAATTACATGTTTGGTGAAGGTTAAAGAAATGACTTGCAACCTTATACAATGAATACTTATGCTGATATTACAATACTTGGTCTCATGACAGATTACCGAGCGAAGAAAATGTTACAACAATATTCTTTAACAGAACTTGACATCTATCACCCCGGTCCATCATGTTTCTATTCCCAATGGTGGCACCAAGAATTTAGGGAGCTGTAACCTAAAACAACTTTTGAACCCCTTCGCCACTACACTAGAATCCTCCCTCTCTCATGTGAGGGATATTCAAACAACCAAAAACCATTATTTTTGAACCCCTTTGCCACTACACTACAATTCGAAGAACCAAAAATCAGTATTTTTAAACCCCTTTGCCACTACACTAGAATCCCCTCTCATGTGAGAAGGATCCAAACAACCAAACATCAGTAGTTTTGATCGCCTTTGCGACTACACTAGGATCCCCTCTCATGTGAGGGAGATTCAAAACAACCAAAGATCATAATTGTTGAACGCCTTTGCCACTACACCACAATCCTCACTTAAGTGGGAAGTTTCAAACAACTAAGAAAAATCGTTTTTACTATATTTGCCAGTGTTATTTTTCCACAAAGGGCATTCAATTGAACCCCTAGCTCTACAGAGCTTTGAGTTTAGGATTGGAAGACTACAAAATTGAAAGCTCTTAACATCCCCAATCTTTGCAATAATTAAGAATTAACCAAATTACACGAAACCCGATTCATATTTCCCCAATAATCATAAAACCCAAGTAAAAAAAAAAACCTCTTTTTACTACTATGAAACATGAACGAATTAAAAATGAAAAACCCAGAAAATTAGGTAGAGATAGAGGAATATAGACCTGAATACGACAACAGGATTAGAGGAAACGATCTGCTTGGCTTTGGTAAGAGCGGCCTCCATCTGTTCTTTGCTAAACTGAGGTGAACTGAACATTGATCCCATTTCCTCCTCCCTTTATTAACACAATCAAAGATAGCCGAATAAGCTTAACAGGTGTTTGCAGCTAGGTTCTGCTTGGTGTTCCAGAAACGACACAGCTGGCTTCTGACCTCTTGTATTGACTTTTTGATCAAGAAAAGGGAGATGGCTCATATTCTCATCAATTGCGTTTATTTTATGCACTTTCACAATCCCATTGGCTTAGATTCCTCGTCCTAATTTTTTTTTTGTGCACTTTCAAAAGTCAAATCTTCTTTGATAGTGGTATCCGGTATGAAAAAAATATAAAAATATCCACCACAATTGTGATGGAACAGATGTAACAGTGTTTTTGAATGGTAATTGGGGTTTTAGCCATTACTTAGAAAACAATGATATTAGTAATACACTCTTTAGTATACAATAGAATGTATATTAATTATATATAGTAATAAAAAATATATCAAATAATGAATAACTAATACTTCCTTCGTTTAAAAAAGAATGTTTGTATTTCCTTTTTAATTTATTTTAAAAAGAATGACTCCTTTCCTTTTTTGATAATATTTTAACTTTAACTTTTCACGTGTCATGTTTAAGATCACAAGATTAAAGGGCATTCTATTACATTTGACATAACTTTAATTTAGAACCACAAGATTACAAAATCTGTTTTCTTTTCTTAAACTTTGTTCCAAGTCAAACTAGGCTATCCTTTTTGAAACGGAAAAAGTATGTAAATTTAATGCATGCATTATTTTTACTATTATACTCTACTAAACGATTCTTAGTGTGATTTCACACTAAATGTAGCTAGTGTTTCGAAAAGTAAAAATTTAATATTAGCTACATTAATTTTTGAGTTAATTAAATACATGATGGAAAATTCTAGACATGTCATGGAATGAAAATTTATAGTTCATTATAATATTTTAAACCTTTTGCAAAAGTTTTTACTTTTCATGTAATCGATCTTTCGGACAGGGGGGAATATACTTGCATGGTTCTCTTTTTGATTGGCCAAATTTGGTTTTCATAGTATATGAAGCATATTCCCTCTTGTTATTGTTTCAAGGACAATTTATTATACAAATGAAAAATGAAAAGATTTAGTAATGACATAAACAACATCCATTTATATTTGAGAGCTATATAACATGAACCTGCTAAAACATAAGAACAGACACCAGTCAAGCAGTGGCAAATCCAATCCAAAATACAAATACATGAGCTCAGGTACAACTTAAGTCAATGAGTTCAGAATGAGTGTAGTCTTATTATATGTATACTTCTTCCTTTTTTTTTTTTGCATACAAATACATTGTTACATAGTTCGAACTAAAAGCAAAGGGTTCGGTTGAATCCATAGAACCCTCTTCAGATCCACATTTCTAGTCTAGTAACCAGTAAAGCCAGAATATTAGTCTCATGAACTCCATATTGTTGTATGAATAAGAGAGGTCTATGACATGGAAGCAAAAATAGCTTCTAAATCTTTGTACAATCCTCTTGGTTTTGACTTGAAATCTGCTGATGAATCTTTAGATGAGCTCCCACTTCTCTTAGGGTTCCAGAATCCACTCCATCTAACACGACTTGTTGACGGATCACTTGTAGTTACATTACTATCTTTACTAAAGCTGGACTTTGCTAGTTCTCTGAATTGCCTAGTCAATGGTCTATCAGTACCTGAGCTTCTACTACCAGAACTCCGATTCCTGTCACAAGACGAAGTAACATCCCCGGTTTCCTTCAGTACACGATCTAACAGTGCAGACCCGCTTTCAAGCTTTCTGATCAATCTTTGAGGAATGAAAAACAAGAGGAATCCAATTGATGCTGCTTTCAGACCAGAGCAGAAAGACTTGTCTTCAGCACCGAGTCTCTTTATCTGTCTGTATAATGCATACCATTCATTTACAAGCTGAGCTAAAAATGCTATGAAAGACAGTACAATCATGGTGATACCGATTGCTGTCTCATTTCTGGACGAATCTCTTCCTATGAGAGCAATGCAAGCAGCAAAAATACCTGTTTCGCAGGCAACGGAGATGATCTCAACAAGCTGAACCTTTTTTTTAATGAAAGGCTTCTTCAGAAGCATGAAGAACAGCTGGAAAGAAGTGATGGTAAGCAGGACAACTATGGGAGATTTTGAAGACCAATTCTTCAAATAAGTACCAGACACAATTCCAAGACAAACACGCTTCACAAATTCAAGAAATGTGAAGTATATTCTTAGAATTCCAAACAGCTTCTGGATGAAAGGTGCTTCCGCATCTTCCGTCTCATCATCTGTTGCAATGACTTTGTCAGGATGCTTGTTAGGATTTCCTACTGCAATCTGAGAGAGCATATACTTTGGTGGACCCCTTAGATCCTCAAACAGAGGCCCAAACATGACTATATATGTAGAATCGCGCGAATTTTTCCATGTCCACTGACCTCTTTTACCAGGACCTAGGGTAACCCGGACTAATTCTTCATACCAATGGAATTTCTGCCCTACTTGGTGTACCTCCTTATACTGAAGTAGCTTCCCTAATGTTATTCCAATAGAGAGGAACAAAAACAATTGTAACAATAGAAATGATACTAATCCCAACAGCAAAATGCCAACAGCAATTCCTGCAGATGATCCTCCTAGAAGAAAAGAAGAACAGAATTTGTGAACACAATTAGAATAATAATGCAGGTACTGTAATCTTGACTCCTCGTGACATAATATCTGTAAATAACGATCTTTCAGCGATGTCAGTTCTAATTGATGTAGTGCATGGAATCTTGTGGCCTCATCAATATAAGATTTAAGGAAAGTGAGGTTTAACTGTTATGATAAATATTCTGTATTCGAGATCAGTCATTACAGATGTATCCTATCATTTTAGATGTAAAAACCACCGGTGTAATGCATTCATTGCAATTCAAAAGGAGCATAGTGCATAAGGATTAGAAATACCTTTAACTAAGTTTACCGAGGCTTTGCAAATGCAAGGTATTGCTAGAATTGTAAGAAAGATCTCAAATCTTGGAAAAACCAAAGCCCCATAGCTCCACTTTTTTTCTCTGTCCTTTCTCAGTCTTAGAACAAAAAGGACCAAAGCATGCAACAATGTCAAGCTGCACCCAATAACAGCTAACCAAAACATGCTTCTGTTGAAATCCCTCCACCTGAAAACATCAGATGAATTATTCATTCACACATCCTAAATCTCCGATCTTTTGCTTATAAGCTTTAGAGAAATATTTTAGGTACATGCTTGATCATCCTTTTTTTTTCTTACTAAACGTAAGCTCCAATAGCTGAAGCATGGTTGGTATGTCTTACTTTGTACATTTAATTGTGTGCCAAAGCAGTCATGGAGTGGTCTTGCATGACAAATTGACATGTTGTCAATGTTTATTTCTCTTTAAGAGGGTTGATTTGTGACAGCCAAAGTTCTGTTTTCACCTGGTTTGAAGGTTGTGTGATTAACTAGCAGTAATCCTGATCTTTACTTCATGTTACTTAAGTGTTGAAAAAGAGGAAACCAGTTGAAAGTACACCTCAGATACACAGATTTATCGCGCTGTTATCCAGTGAATTGAAAAGGTAAACATCCTTTGACCACTTCAAAATATTGTGACATGAGACATCTTTCAAAACTTACCCATTAGAATATTTTGGATCCACGATATACGGAGCTTCCGGAAGAAGATCCTGGTTCTGCCATTGAGAAGAACATTCAATAACATGATCATGGAGCAAATATTTATGTTATTGTGAAGTTTATAAATTCTTACCCTGAAGATTGATCTATATTCCATAGGACTAAGCGGCAATCCATATAATGCTGCAGCTTTGTTTACATTGTACTTGCCTGGCTTCATTCCAAAATCATTGATTTTAGAGCCGTATGAATGAGGGGCTGTTGTTGAACCCGGTCCCATCATAAATTGATGCCTGCTTCCCATTTCCCATGGGAGACTGAAGTAGGGAACACTCCATTGCAGGCCTCTAGCAAATTCATAGTATTCAACTGGCAAGGTAACTGGCAACCATCTCGTCAACGCAAAAAACTGGATGTGACTAGCTATTCTCTGTTTCAAGACACAAAAAGAAAGCATGTTTATTCAGAATACAATGTCATGGATCAAAGAATTTTGTAAATTTCAATTAAGCTCAATGGATATAAGATACTTGAACATTTTTAAAAAAAAATGAGTTTGCTAACCAAATGCTCATCTCATGGTTGCTTGCAAGAATACATCTCAGAAATGGATAAAATAAAAATGCACCTTGGACTTAACTCAACGCCAAAAGCTAGCGCATGAGGTAAGCATAGCCCAAGGCCATATAAGGAGACAACAAATCATTTCCTCTACCAATGTGGGACACTTAATACGCCCTTTCGCATGCCAGAATTGGACACCTGGAGCATGGATAACATATCATGGAGACCCAACATGGGGACACACAATAGCAACAATGAGTCTGACTTTGATACCGTGTTAAGAAATAAACCTGGGCCTAACTAAACCCCAAAAGTTAGCTCACAAGGTAGGATTATCCAAAATTATATAAGGAGGAAACAACTCGTTTCCTTTCTGCCAAACAACTTCATGCCCTTCACTAAGAGACTTAAGAGTTCTAAAATTCATATCCTGCCTCGTGTATCTAACGACCAAAGCAGTACCACATGGAATGCAAACTGTATTGCATGACAGTCATCAAGTGTAACATAAAGTTGTTAAAGAAAGGATATTTACAAAAAGATTTCTAGCAGGATCAGATGTCATTAAAGAGCTTGGTCTTGAGTATGCACCAACAGATTGGAGGCTTGCGGTTGAAACTGTGAGGAGCCCTGCTGCAAAAGACGTAACCACGAAAGCAGAAGTTGCCAAGATGGAAAGCACTTCAGATGTTACCGGTACAGTATCTGTAAAAGATTAAAAGGAGATCGATTGTATACTTGAGCAATTAAAGTATCTCTAAAGCAAGAGAAAGTTAGCTTTTGCAGAAATATAGAATATTACAGTGCTTGAGCCGGAGAATATTAGATTGTAGGTTCATGTTTCCAGCAACATCACCAGTTACATTTTCAGGGATGCTCACAGAAACAAAATCATCTCTGGCTTGTATATTGACAGTGTACATGCTTCTACTCATTTCTTGAAAGCTGGAAATACATAAGAAACACTAACTCAATGAGCCATGACTAGTACACGATAGTAATGATGTTATTCTTTGTGACTTAACAAGAAAATATTTCATCCAGGAAGATTGGAGTAAGTGGAAATGCTAACCTCTGCAACTGCCCTCCAGAGATGGATACATGAGAACTATTAAAGCCAAACACTGGCTTAACGAACTTTATCAGTACATGAATTTGCTCGTCACAGGTCCTCATCCTAGATGTTGTGCTCAACCTAACAGCAGGCCGTTGCATATCTGAAGGACCAACCAATAAACAATCATATTTTGGAGAAATAAAATAACTAGCGTATCATTAATCACCAGGACAATTAAATATCATCTACATGTCAATACCGCAGGTGAGCAGTGGATATGCTCCTTTCTTAATTTAGACGTGTCTTCTTTAATAAGTTTCTAACAGGCAGTCAAACATACCGTATAGAAAAGTAACAGGAGCTACAGGAGCAATAGGGGTTCCCTGCCAGCTCAATATTAAGTCTGATCTTACGCTCAATGTCACTATGGCTGTCTGTGATATACCTCTAACCTGGAAATGTGCGAAAAGATTTAATGATATTTGTAAGTACTGCAATAGGCTATAAAGTATAATAAACTTAGGAAAGAACTAACCTGAAATCCAAATCTACGTTCTCCAAAGCTATTTCCACTAATGGGAGTAAGCAATCCCTGACTTATGCTCAGGGAATTCAAAATTTCCGTAGATGAGTTGGAAATTGGTTCATTAAAGTACAAATACACCTCCATGTTTTCAGTACTATTTGTTGCTCGGACGGTTCTCGTTTCACTGTCAATTTGAAGTAGCCTTTCAGGTATATGAGTCCTTATGTCAGCAAACACTGTCCTTCTATCTATTGAATCCAGTATCAAAGAGATTGAACTTAGTTTATTTAAGTCTTGATTGTTAAACAATTATCTTTCTACGATTGAACTGGTTTCTCTAGTAATTATCACATTATGAGAATTTTATTCGGTTGCCACAGAAAGATAGACATGTCTTTGAATCAAATGGAAGGCCTAAATGTATAAATAAACTTGAATTGTCTGTCCTTTTAAAGAACTGATATGAACATGACCATGGTAAGGCAATTGCTCACCAAAATGTATAAATAAACTTGAATTGTCTGTCCTTTTAAATTTGTTTCCAGCAGGGTCCGAACAGAAGTTTTTATCCATTACCAAGATCACTCTTCCATACTGATCACGTGTAGACAGACTCACGACAACAGAAAATTTGAGGTCTGGCTCAATAACATTGAGTGTGTTTGGCACGACCTGTCCAGCCCCATAAACAAGAAGCTGCATGCAAAGAGAACACAAATGATAACTATGAGCTGAAGAGATGATGTAAAGGAATTCCCAAGAACTCTAGAGCTCCTACACCACTCTGTCAATACAAGGACAATTTGAGCATGCATTGGTGAAGTTCAGCCAACAGTATATCTATCTCAGACTTCACTTGGATTTGAAAGGTCAAAATCTTTGAAGGAAAGATTCTTAGACATCATATATGGGAACATGAACATTAATTCTTCCTGAACTTCACTTATGCAGAAGGGTCAAAGCAAGAACCCAAGTCGTCATACAAAACACTTCCCAATTAAAAAGGATAACTAAGTCTGGAATGGTAGAAAACCATCTGTTGCCAGCATTTAGCTTTTCGTCTACTTACATTGCAGGAATTCGTGGAAGCACATCCGAAACCTCCTTGGCTCCAACATGGCTCAGTGAAAGTTATGTCCACTGAAACATTGGAAGCATTTGTAAAAGATGTTGGGGTGGTAATGTAGGCTGTAGGGGGGATGGTGTCTGCAGAAGAGAAGGCACATGAAATCAGGAAGAGTGAAACATAACTGAATTTAAACTTTACCGGTTGTTACAACTAGACTAGAGTCCCTGATATGAATGCATATCAAGCTTAAAAAGACCAAGTTTATTTGCAACCCGTCTATAATTTGGAGACAACTGCAACCTAAAAGTCAAAAAATTTAGTAGGGTGCCTAAAAAGTTTAAAATGTAACATTATCATATTTATTACTATATATTAAGGGGAAGGTTCCAAACCTATATGATTAACAAGTAAGATCCAGACTCCCCTAATTAGGTTCTCTTCATATTTGGTGATTTCTCCATAACATAAGTAATAGCTAACTATCTTGGACAAAGAAGGCTCAGAAGCAACAAAAACAACTTAAACCTTCATGAGAGAACTCAGAAATGAACCATAGAAGAGAATTGTTGTTTTGTGTGCCCATAAATGTCATTATTTAAGTATCACGAATTACTAGTGTGCAACCAAAACCATGAAAGGGAAGAAAGGTTGAGTGCTACCAACAGTCCAGTTATAGTGAGCACATCCAACTCCAAGAGATCCATTGGTGCAAACTTCGAAAGTATGCTTTCCATCAAGCAATTGCGTGTAAGAAACTTCTCCACCTTCACAAACTACTGGCACACAATCATCCAACTACAATAACAGTAAATGTAGAGTTAATTGTACTGTGTAACAAAATGTAAAACTAAATGAGCTGAAAAATTACCAATTGGAGAAAATAGAAACTGAATCTCAACAAGTATAGAACAATCTTCAATAGGAAGTTGGATCCTAAGGACAATTCGTAGATATCTCTGAAAATCTGTGTTTTACTGACTGCGTACTTTCCAAATATTCTATGGATGTGATAACCCAAATATTTCTTCCAAATCACAAAAAGATGAATTCTGGATGAAAATAGGGATAATGTTAACATTCATGTACTACAAAGATGACTTTTTTCCAGATGAATTAGTTGGCTTTGCCTAAGACATGGTAAAATTGTAAAAGATGACGCATGCATAATGTCAAGGGACCGAGGGACACCTTTAGCTAGCCCTTACGCTAATCGTAGTAAGATGGCCCTTTCCTATAATCCTTCGCTATATCAACAGGAAAATTTTATGTTTCCAGGAAAACAAGATGCCTCATTTTTGGCATTGCAGAGGCTTGCCATTAAATGCTATATATTTAATTAAAGGACTGAAAGAATGGATAGATAGAGGTCTGCTGAGAAGAGGCATCATAAATATGGTTTTCTGAGCTGACTGATCCTCATCTTAGACACAATAATAACACTGGTTTACTGAAACCCTTCTCTTCTTTCTTTCTTTCTCGTCAAGCTAAGATGGTAAAGTTCATGTTCACATTGACCACGTATTTACTACACATCAAGGTATGCGACATAGTTTACTGATGATGTTGAACATAAGTTCTCCTGTGCATGTGTCTTTGAGTGAATTGCGAAAATAGTTCCAAATCCTATATAGTTAAATATCTCCAAACTTTGAATAAAATTAACCAAAATTGAATTCTAGTAAAAGATTCCGTGATTACTTTTCCTAGACATTCAGATTTTCTGGATCACCAACCTATAAACGTGAAATTGCTCCAACCTCTTTTTTTTTTTTTAAGCCATTACAGTCAGGGTGGATCTAAGGGGGTGGGAGCATTACATTTTCATTTCCTCTTGGGCAAATATAATTTAAAAAAACAAGGTGAAATTTCAAATCCTGAATCCGCATCTACTAAGTCACTCTCACGTGCCTTGATCCTAAAGCCTGAGAACATGAATACTATCAAAATGCTCAAAACTCTCAACATGCAAATTCAAGGACTATTCACATTCATAACTCAATGTCACGTAGACAACTGTTTAAAAGTGTTGTAAACTGACCTTACAACTAGTTGAACAATCCGCACAAATGTCACCATTACCACCGGCCAAAACTTGAAAAGCAAAATTCGCAAAATTCCTGTTTGTGAATTCACGAGGAGTAGTCAATAACTTCAACGTAACCTCTGAGCCATCGCATCCAACTCCGAAACTCAAAACGACGAAAATACAAAAATGCAAAATCAACCACAAATATAATTTTTCTCTACCCATTTAACTAGAATTACATCCAATTTGCATGAGTACCAGCTCGAATAAGCACTTAGGAGAAATTGTTTTTATTGCATGAAAATGTTGAAATTGAGGAGGAACAGAGGAATACAGAGAAAAATTTTTGGATATTTTTAGTAGTGGTGTTGAAGAGATATAGGACGTGAGACTGAGAGTGGAACTGAGGATAAGAGAGAAGAAAAAGATTCCAAACAGACAGAAAATGGCGTAATAAATGAAGACAGAACTGAGAGGGACAGTAGCTGTAGCTGTGATTTGGGCAATGAATGTGAGATGAGAGAGAGAAACTAATAGAATTTTAATGTTATAAACTTTGAGAAAGTGATGAATCTCCTGCTACAGGACAATGTGTATGGCTGTATGCCATCTCCAATTTTATTTGTAGAAATGTAGGCTACCAATTGAAAGTCGCTCCGTTCACTTTTACTCTATTCATTTTTACACGTTCAAATTAAAATGAATCTCGAAATTCTGAAATATTGATAAATTTTTATTTAAAATCTCATAATAAAAAATGTAATACTCTCAAATATGAGAGGGAGGGAGTTTCAAAAACCAACCATTAAAGAAGGAATTTCAAAATTTTACTTTCCATCATAAATTTCATATCTTTATCATGTCATATAAATTAAAGCTAATGGAGCAATGTGTACTCTATCCATGAAGTTTCCTTAAGCTCTAATTAATAGGAAGAATATATACGCCTACCAAGAGGTACAATTCAATAAGTACACAAAGTTTCTTACATATATACACCAATAATAAGGGTAAGTTCAATTCTTAAAGTCTTATCTTCAACTAAAGTAGTATAATCAATGGGAAAAAATAAATTATATCTAAAGTACCATGGGATACGAAGTATTTGTGTAGATGTGGTCAGAGCGGAGGTTCGTGTTTGGATAAATCTAGTAACTTCTTCATAAATTTTATTTTTATATTAGAAAATTATATAAATATAAATGTATATTAACTTGTAAACTCTGTAACAAAACTAATTGATAGCTCCGTGAAAATGACGTGCATGAATAATTAATTATATTGCAAGGACACAAGTTATATATGGTAGCAATTTAAATGGACTATGTCAACAACAGGTAAAGTCCCACCAAGCCAGCGAGCTATTTTTCATATATAGTTAGCTCACATTGAAAACCTCTACTATTTTACTTATCGAATTTGATGGATTCGACCTTTAGAGTACTTAAAAAATTTAACATTAAATTCATGGTACTTTTCAAATTATAAGTTTAAAATTTAGTATTTTTCGATATAACATAATTCATTGCATATGTCCGCAGATATAGGGGGAAAAAACCATGATTTCTGTTAAACTCATAGTTCAAAAATGGAAAAGAAATAATTACTGATTTTATCGATATTTTTATTTATTATCTTTTATAACTATTATATATAACAATACTATAATAAATCTGCAATATGTATAAAAGGTGAATTATGTATGCAATATATATGTATTGTTGGTAAGAAATTGACACATTGTATTATAGATTTATTAAAATGTATGATAAATGTATTATCCATCAATGAAACTTGTATTTTATGTGTGTTTTATAAATTATTCTATGTAATATGTGTTAAAATTATATTATAAATATATTAAAAGTGATAAGTGAAAATAAAAAAGTTATTATTATAAATGATAAATATTTTTTTAATACAGTTTATTTATATAAGTTTCCCCTCATAAATACAATAGATAAGTTTTATCATGAGATAGATTTACTATTAGATAGTGTGTTGGTTGTGATTGTTATTATGCTTTAATTAAAAGGAAATGAATATTTTTGTACCCAAAAAAAAGGAAACTATTTACAAGTAACTATATCTTTTCTTTCATATCCTGTGTTTTTAATTATTAATGCACGTTTACTACTTGATATCATCAGAGTATATATATATACTCTAATGATATCGAAAATGAAGAAACAGTGGTTCAATGAATTGAAAAAGGGGCAATCGACTATATAGTTTGGGCAATAGATCCAATCAAAGTAAATATATTGAGTTGGATCTAATTTGAGTAAATATTTTACCTAATGAGTCCAATTTGTATAGTTTTTCCTTTGATTAAACATAAAAATCCTAAATTTCATATATAAAACGTATATATTATATAGCAGGAATAATGTAAAGTTATATATAAGTGATAATGTTTTTGAGGCCAAGGTTTGAAGGGGGAATTCCACCACAAAAGCTAGGATGTGTAAGCCCAATCAGGTAAGAATAATTGATAGTATATTACCAATCGATGAACAACATTTGTCTCTTTATCATTTTGTATATAAAAGTTGTATAAGAAAAAAATAGAATAAAGACAAACCTGAGGGGAGATTTGTAGCCCATTAGTGGGCCAATATTATGGCCATATATACCTGTTAAACAGCCCATAATTGGACTACAATTTCTCATTCCTTTGACATTTCACTCATACTACAAGTTGCAGGATGTCCATAATTTCAACACAAATAATTAACCATATAGTGTCCATTTTATTCCTCTACTTGTACTTCTCCTGATACTTGCTGCAGTCTGCAGCTATAATGGATCCATCCATGTTTATGTGCATTCACACACAAATAGTATACCATAATTGTCAGTTGTTAAATTAAGTTAAATTGTTGGGATGTCTGTTCTGTAAAAGACCTCACACGATTAGGAGTATCCAATTGTTTTTCTTTTTTTTCAACCAAATGTGAAACTTTGTTCACACACAATAGTTATGTATCACGAGCCATTCAAAACAACCAGGTGCCAGGGGCCGAACCAGCCTTCTATTAGGGGGGTTACTCCCTTTGTCAGAAAAATATTACTCCTTATTTATACCTGGTTAAAATTATTTTTTATGTATATCAAGTAGATGTTGAACCCCCTTCGATTAATTCCTCAGATTTTGAACCAATTCCTAGCTATGCCACTACTAATTATGTACATATCATCTCGAATAATCACTCAACTAGTGAAAGGACGAACATTTGTCTCAACAGTGGTCAGGAACCATTTTATATCAACATTACCAAGTTATTTCCATTCGGCAATTGCAAGCTCATTTAAGAATATGACATTGGCATCAACATCAACGAGGGATATACTATAGGACCAACTTTTTGAAACTTTGTTGTTTGGTAGCTGGATATTAATGTGAGTATAAGTTATATAGGTCTTAGTTATACATGTATTAGTTATGCAGGGTTTAGTTATATTAGTTATGCAGGGTTTAATTATTATATTAGTTATGTAGATTTTAGTTATGCAAATATCAGTTATGTAGGTTTTAGTTATTAGTGAGACAATTTTTATTTCTTCATTCCAAAAAGTAGTTAATACGCTAATATTTATTATAATCATTAAAATAACCAACTATATAAATAACACATTAAAAATAAATAAATATCAATAACTTAAAACAATAAAGTAAATAACAAATAGTAAAAGAATTAAGTAATTTGTATTCCATATGTTTAAGTAATTAAGTAATGGGTAATTTATAAAATAAAATTAAGTAGAATAATTAAAATTTATATTGGCAGTGCGTGGTAGAGAAACTATGCGTTAATTACTACAATTAATAGACACCGCACAAAAGAGAACAGTAAACAAAAATTTAAGCAAAGAAACTGAAAGTAATTAAGCCATAGGAAGACAAAATACCCAAAACAAAATAAGGCATAGTGGTTTTTTTTTACATGTATTAGTTAGTTGATTTGTTGTAAATTAATATATATGTATAAAAGTAATCAATAAGGGTAAATATGTAATTTACTTTTATACTGTATAAATTATACATAGATTTCTCATAAGTTATACAAATATTAATTACTTTGGATTATTAAAAAATACAATCAAATACGATATAAAATTAATATATATATATATATATATATATATATATATATATATATCTTTTATACCATATTTAATAACTTGCCGATTAAATATCATATAAAATTAATATGTCAGTTACTTTTTACGTAAGAGTGTAGACACATAACGTGCATCGGTGCATGAACAATTTATATTGCAGGACACAAGTTATATATGGTACCAATTTAAGTTAGAGGTTGAATAGAAATTTAATTGGTTCAATCTTTAAAGTACTTATTGGTTAAAGCTAAATTTATTGTACTTTTCAAATTATGAATTTAAATTTATTCAAAATATCGTAAGTCATTACATATGTAAAAATGAAACAGAAACAACATTATTTCTATTAAACTCGTAGCTCAAAAATATCAATGGTAAGTTTGATCGTGAAACGAGATTTACTTATCAGGAATAGTGTGAAGTTTACCGTGGTTACCTTATTTATTAATTAAACATAAAAATCCTAAATTTCAAGTATAAAATGTATATATCAGGAATAATGTGAAGTTATTATTAGTATATAAGGGATAATGTTTTTCAGGCCAAACTAGGCTATGTGAGCCCAATCATGTAAGAATAATTGATTATAGAGAATGTTCACATATATTCACTTAAAAATAGCTTAATAATATTTCATAGATATAATTTTCTAACTACAATTCGTAGCTACATGCTATAGAAATGAGAGTGGTGAGCGAGAATGAAAGACGGAAGAGAATGAGAGAGAGGTGAATTATATATGTATATCGGTTAGATAATTGTATAAATGTAACTCGTATACATATGTATTTGTATATTTGGCGAGCGAGATTGGGAGAGGGATAAGAGAGGTGAACGAGATAGGGAGAGAACAATAATTTGCATAATTAGCTTCTCGTTTACATTATTGTATGTTTGTATAATTCGTGTATTTTTGTATAATTGAGTAATATATAGTCCGACATTATACAAATAAGATAAAATTCAAAATAACGAATTGATACAAACATAAACATATGAACTTTAAACAGTTAAACAGATCATACTATACAAATTACATTATATAAATTATATTATACAAAATTCACAAACTACACATTTATACAAACTTTAAAAAGTTATACACAAAAAGTTTGAATGTATATGGTTATTAAACTGAAAAATAAAAGGAAATCATCATAATATACAAATACAATTCAAACGAAGAATTATTGACTGTGAATTATACAAATGTGACGAATATACAAAAATGACTAATTATACAAATTCGATGTCAGCCCATGTAATTAATGGTTAACGTTAATAGCGAGATATAATTATAGCAAACTATATATATTATGACTAATTAAGTAATATAAATTTGCTTAACCACGTGCTTATATTACCTGGATGAACAACATTTGTCTCTTTATCAATTTGTATCTTTGTATATAAAAGTTGTATAAGAAAAAGCTATACACAAACCTGAGGAGAGATTTGTAGCCCATTAGTGGGCGGCCATATATATCTGTTACTAAAGTATGGATCGTCGGCCCAATGTCCTTCAATTGGCCATAACAATCGAACCCATCAAATCATTATAAACCCTAGAGTTTCTTGCTTCCTTCCTATTAATACAGCTGAAAAGTCCTATATTCAAACATCGCACTGCTATCTTCTTCCTTTCTCTGCCGCAACAACAAAGCTTTATTTTTTGCAATTTTCCTGTGTTCTTTTCGATTGATGTTTATTGATGTTTGTGTTTTGTTATTGTTTTTAAAATAACAATACGCCTAGTATTGCAATTCCTAGAGCGTAATAAATTGGATATCATTAGGCAATATGGAAACAATTCATATATATCTATTGCTTCGAATCTTCATTGTTTTCCAAGTTAGATACATTTTTTCTTGAAATAATTTGTTTTAATTGAGTTATGGTGTGTAAGGATGATGAAGAAATCATTCGGATTCCCACTGATTGATCTGTGATTACTACAACCAGCTACTTCTGACTTTACATCATAATCCAACTCTCTTTTCATTTTGCTCTTTGTTTAAATTTTTTGTGTTTTTGTTTACCGATTTGGAATTGAGATTTTGAAATATAAAGGGCCAGTGATGTAATTAAATATTTGCTACTCTTGATGGGAATTTATTTAATTTCCATCTGATGATTCATTATCCACCAAGATCTCTGAGGCCAATTTATTTTCTTAAATAATTAGAGTTTTTCTACTTGGTGATTATTTTTAATCTTTGTTTTATTTATATATTTATGATAAGTATAAGTTTTTCTTTAAAACGTTTAAAGAGAAATTACCACTTAAATTTATATGTTTTGAGTATTAGAACTCACATAAAATTATATTGTGAAAATTTGAAATGTTATATACATTTAGGTTCACCATTTATATATATAAATAAAATAAATAAATTATTATTGTAAATTTTCTTTGACATATTAATGTTTTCTAATGGCGTGCGGTTGAATTTGTAAAATGTTTACTCTCAAAATGTGATATTCATTAATTAGTTGTTCAAGCTTGGTTTGTAACATGTGTATGAATTTAATATTTCTTTATATGAAAAGAATTACATCAAATACTCTTGTGATACCTGCCACGTAATTATGGATCATGAGTTATTAAAAATAACCAGTAAATTTAAATACAAAGCGGAAGGATATAAATAATTTTCACTTGCCGAATCTCAACTGAGAAAAACTACTTGTTTTGGAAATTGTTAAAAGTTTATTTCAAGATTGAATTTATGTGTTTCTACAAAAAATATTTATTCCCAAGTAGTAAGAAGCAAAATCCCATTTGGCGCTGTATTCCCTGAACTTCGTTCATCTAACTTCTTTCTACTTCTGGTTAATTGTACTCACATAACATGCATTTTAACTTTGGAATGTTATAAATTAAAAGATGGTTTGATTGTGATTTAAATTAGTTTTAAGCTAAAGGAGGTCTTGGGCTCAAAACTGCAACTACTTTTTTTTATGAGTAACATATTGATCGAGGACAGAACCCGCGAAGCCTAACAACAAAACCAAACGGAGAACCAACACGCCATCAACCAATTACTGTCAAATAGTGTCATTTTATTACACATAAACGTTATACACAGTGTCGCTTGACAACTCTTTGCCTAACGTGTGTCTGCCCCTAAAGCCAAGGATGGACATTTCTACCAACGGGGATCAGGGAGACATTTTACATCAAAACTACCAGGCTATTATCGTCTGGCAAGCCAATTTAAGAATGACATTGGCATCAATATCAAAGAGGGAAATATACTACAGGACCAACTATCCTGAACTCCTTAGGGTATATAGATGCCTGCTGCTAAACGAGCTCCAATCTTGAGAGCAAATGTCACCAAAGTATGAACTTTGTCATGTACGGAGCCAGGCATTATACTGCCCTGTTATCAACCTGCATTACTTCACAACCTATCTGATCTTCAACCACATGCATTTCTGCCCGATACTTGCATAACATGTGCAGCCGGAGAGCATTGATTCCTGAAATCATGGTGGTGATCAGTCTCCTTGACATTGTAGTTCACAAGATAGTGCACTATGTGGTTTAGCTCCTTAAGAAGCCTGTATACGTAGTATCTGAGACCTTGGATTTCTTACTTTAAAATTCTTGCTGTATAATTGTAAGTCTCTGCAAGACTTCTTCAACACCCTTGGCTATTCCAGCAAATGTTGGTTCAATTTTCCCTTCAGCTTCTTCACTGTTAGTAGAAGCATGACTCTGTCCTGGATGTTATTCAAAGGAAATTGGAGCTCCCCAGCAAAGTTTAGTAGATCATGGTACCTGCGCTGGAGAACTTCCCGAAAATCATCGGATAAGAAATCCCGAGCATAATCAAAACCAGCTATAACGATAGTTCTTCCAGAATCTGCTACCAAATCCCAAGTGTGCTGAAAGTCATACATAGTCTGCAGACATAGAGAGCAATGCCTGCTTTAATAGCTGTTGAGAGAGAATCTGGTTTCTCCTGTACCTTGGTGGTATTAAATGTCTTACACATTCTGGTCGAATAGTGTTTTCAGTCAGTGTGACTCCATGGCAAAGGCTCTGGATTGCTGGTATTATAATAATACTGGAATAGCAGGTGCTTTGTGGAACAGGCAAGCACATCAACAAAATAGCCTAATTGACCCCCAAGTTCTACGTGGACATAGATTCCATTGATGCTCAGTGCAATGATGTACTTTTCAAGGCTGTATGTCGCTCCAGATTGATTTTTCAGCCCCATTACTTTGTTGTGCAAATGTACCTAAACAAACATAGTAAACTATATATTCTTATCCGAGATCAAATAAATAAATAAAAACAAAAGGGATGCTGTTTCATTTGCAGAGTCATATGATTCTGCAATATAGAATAGATCATAAACTAAAAGAAGGTCTTGCCTGTAAGCGGGCGAAGAATCCGGGGTTAGAAGCATCACGCTGAAAGTGCTTTCCTGCATAAATGCATTCACTTCAGTTTATCTGCTACTTTGGCTGTTTCCCCTTACCTTCTTCAAGAAAGCTGGGTATCAACATTAGAGAATAGCATTTGAAGGATCTTGTTCATAGCATAATTCGGGATAAAAGCTACTCTCTAGTAATAATATAGGATTTTCAGTCGCATGAAATTGACAGCCAAGCTAACAGACAGCAATTAATAATAATGTCCAACAAGGAGGAACCATATCATCGACCTGTCCTAAACTTGAAAAAAAGAAACACACAATTGCTAGCTAGCATGAAGATTTTTTAAACATGTAAAATCTAATCATCAAGTAGGAATTGCAAAAAGAAGACAATAAAGAACAAAATATCTCATTGGGATGGCATAGATTACTTAAGGATAAAGGCAATACCTCAAACTCCGGCTCATCATTAGTAAGCAATACAGTCGAAACAAATTAGTCAACCACACAAGCAGAGAGGCACACCAGTAAAACTCTATAGGAAATATCATGATTAGGAATCAAGTAATATAAGAGAATAGAAATTCAGAAGCTCGAAAAGGCAAACACCGGTATGTTTCTTCATGATACTTTTTGACATTGTAAAATCAATACAGGTTCTTGCAACATTAATCATCAGGACCAAGTTCCATATTGTGAGTGTCACTTCAGATCCAATATTAAGTGATTCTCCACTACCTTTTTTTCAACATGTCTCGTGACCTGAAATCGCAACTCAGACAGGCACAAGATTTTTGACTTTTCTAGCTCCTCATTCATTGGTGTTTGAAAGCCCACTTCTACTAAGAATTTATTTTGTTGAGTCGAATGAATGATAATTGCACAATTTACATTGCTAAACAAAAATATCAGATATGTTTCTCATGATGACCAACAGGAAAAAGTTTCATACAATTAAAATACTAAGTGATCAATATGTACACTGTATCAGAGTAACAGAACATGAAGATAAAGACAATCAGAGTTTCTAAACAGCACATAAAAGGACAATTCATGCTACATTTATTATTAACGTAGCAACAGCATGGAGAACATTGCAGCTTGACCTGCCAACCCTACCAGAAAAATCTCCATAACAGATTCAGCCAGAAAGATGTTAGTCAGCCGTCCAGCTCTGCTCAACAATCTCACGCACCTTCCTGTTGTACTCACGCTTGTTCTCACTAAACATGCGAGCTGCTTCTGAATTAGCTGGCGAGTTTGGGTTTGGATCACAGAGCAAGGACTGCAGTCTCACACCAGACAGGACCAGAATTCAATTACTTGATCAAAAAAATGGAATGATTCAGATGCTGTAGAAAACTCTACCGACCAAATAATTGAACTGGACTTCTAGGGAAACACAATACAGAGATGGCGGTGACAGAAGATGCTATAAATTCCCAAGTTAGCGCCTAGATGAAACATAATGTGAAATAGACAGAACGATATCGAAGTTCAAGTAAGAACTGCTTGAACCAAATAACAGAAAAAAACTTGCCTCTCCAGCAAGTAGAGACATATTCAATGTTTTAAGAACCAAGGACCTGAACTGTTTGCTTTAGAGCAACAGGTCGGATAGTTCTTTGATTAGTCACTTGATTCATTTATTAAATTACTTAATTTACCAATCGTAAGAGATGATATCAAACACTGTATGTGCATCTACGGAAATATTTTATTATCTCACTGAATCAAATAATGAAGTCTCCATCCCCAACTTATTCAAAATTACAGATTTCCTGTTCTCATCAGTGTAGGCTATTGTTCAAACAGAGAAATGCAAAGGGAAGCATAACTCAATAAGAGTCCACTCACAGCAACAGGAGTACAGGACAATGAGCTACTTGATCACACAGATATCATGTCTTACTAGTGGTAAACTATTAGTGCATTATATTAAATACAGAAGGACACAAAGCTAAAAAGCTAGATAAGGCAGTAAAAAAGAAAGGGGCTTATAATAAAATAAAACACACACTAAGAAATAAACTTTCCATGTTACATTTCTTTAAAATTCTGCAAAGCACGAGGCACAATGATGCATTCAATAACAATATCAACATACCTGGATTGAAGTGAGTATAGCAGCAACATCGTATATAGGACTCCACTGATTTTGCAGTATGTCTAAGCAAATACTTCCATCGGCATAAACTGATCAATAGATAGATAAACAGTGATATGAGAAATCAGCAATACTAAAAATTACTCAAATTTATACTTCGCATGACAAGGCCCACAAAGTAGGATTCAAGCCCTTTTTATGTGTAAAGTTGAATCGAGACTAATATAGAAGGCAAGAAGTATCCATTTCGAATGATGTGGGAGATCTTAAATTAACTTCTGAACAAAGGCACAAATGAAAAATAAACAGAGCATAAATCTAATTGATACACACACATTAAGATCAATTCTCTCAATAAGCCAATAATTAAACATAAAATGATACAATGCTCCGATTGCGAGTGTGCTGAGCTCCAATTGCTTGGACTGCTAGGTGTAAATAAAAGACAAGAAAAATAGCGGCAAAACTAGGATATTCGAGGAAAAAGAGTATCGTGGGTGTGGCACAAGTAAATCTGCTAAAATTTCAGCTAAAGGTTCCCATGTACTTCCACTGTTCTTTATCCGAATTTATTTTATTTCGTTACAAGGCATTTTGCTCCCTATATTGAAATCTCCACTATTTTATTTTAAATTTGATTAAGTTTCTCCACTAAATTGATGCTTTGAAAAATGTAAAAGCTTAGAAGTTACTGCTTATCAAAAAAAGTATGTGCTTAGATGTATTTAAAGAGAGATAGAATATGTAGTCACAGGGTGAGAGTACAAGAAGTGCAATGGGCCATTCATTGCTTTTTATATTTCGCGTACTTTGGACTGCATTATGCATGTAAAATGGCAAGATCAAAACAAATATGGTAATTCTCTCTTATTCAACAACATACTCAAAACAAATAACATCAAGAAACAGAGGATTCTGTATGCAATGGTCATTACAAACATTCTTGTAACATTTCCATCACCAAAATATCATAATCATTGAAGAAAGTGTCACATCAAAAGACTCATTAGAACTGAAACAATGAAATTACCAATTACAGATATAAGGGATTACCAATCAGGGTAAATTCAAGGATAAGGATTTGGGACACAACCCCTGTAAAGGTTGAGTGGATGTAAGAGTTGATGTCTTTAAAGGAAAGGGGAATAAAATACTAAACTCATTATCCGATATAACCACATATCATATGTCCACTGTTCGGTATTTTTGGGTATTAAGATTTTCCCAGGAGGAGAATGCTCTGTGAAGACAATGATAAGAGTTCAATAGAAACTTGTGGGATTAGGCGTCGATATGTTTTAAGAGATAAATGAAGGGGAAAGACACTCTGTTTACATTCTTTGTTTATTATTATATAGGCATGAGAATTAGGTCTAAGGTAGACTGGCTCTGTGGTGTAACTCTGAGCAAAATAGTTCCACAAGTGTTGGCCTGGTGATAGACTACATGGCACAGAATTTAGACTAGCAATAAAGGATTAGGAATAATAGAAGATTGAGGAATTTCTTCACAGATATACAAATGGCCTATTGGTGAAGGGCCAGATAGGATGATACAGAGGAAGAGAGTGCACTACAAGATATTTCAATTGGGGATTGACAGGTGATGCAGAATGTGTAGCCTATGTGGGATATTAAAAAAACTAGGAAGCTGGCTTCCTTCTCAGTTCACGCGGTGTGGGACTCAATACTAACACTATAACTAATTTAAGAAGGTCCTCGAGATGATATAACTCCTTGTCGATACTACTAGTCATGGCACCATAAGATAAACTGAATAAGCAACAAACAACCTAAGCTTAAAGTTGAAAGTTCTACTTGTTCTATGACTAGAACTATGTGAAGAGTGGGGGAGAAAGATAATGCAACATAACTTAGGCTACTTACTGTTCGGATGGAACATCCTGGATACAAATCAACCGTTGGAGGCTTGTTGGGGTAATCCTCCGAAAATTGAAGTGTCAGCTTAAATGTACCTGCATACAAATCAGAAATTTTCCAGTCAAAATTGGGGTGGAACACAGAAATCACAAAGCAAAGTACAAAGAGGTGTGTAACTATGCATTCAGGTTTTATATGATGGACTTAAATATGCTTCTATTCGTATCATAGATTTTAAAAAGATAAAAGATTGTAAATGAAGAAGAATTTCTTCACCTCCATCCCAAGGTGTGTCATCACTCATCAGGACTGCATTCCAAAAAACGGAAGTGCATAAATCAAACAAGAGCAATGGTAGCCGAATTCAATGATTTAATCCATAGGCATGCATACCCGGATATAACAGCATTCCAAAGCATTATATTGTTGTCATAAGGAGCACCACTGATGCCAGCAGGCGGATCCTGCTGTAACCGCTTAAAATCCCTCATCAATCTTTTCCTCGCCGGCGTCGACATCCTCACCGCCTGAATCCACAAATTACAATTCAAGAACAATAAATCAAGAAAACCCTAAAGTTTTCAGAATCAGATGCTGTGAGATCGAAAATAATTTCATAAATTAGTACTCCAAAACACATAACCATCGTGAAGGATGAAGACGAGTTACCTGTGAGTGTTAAAAGCGGCAAGAATTTCAATGAATGTAATTGGTTCTTGTTTACCTGCTTACGAACATCAAAGACTTGTTTGCGTGATATGTAAGTAGCGAAACTTTTTTTTCGTACTCATTTTTTGTTACTACTCTAAACAGAAGGTCATCTTAGGAGAGATTCTCAGAGTTAGAGATATATATAGGTGGGTTGGATGTTTAAAATTTTAACGGTAGTTTACTAATTAATTTTCAAAAAATTTTGATTTTTTTATAATTTAACACGTAGTTAGCTTTTGTATTCCTTTAAAAATCATATGTCAGATTAAATATCATGTTCAATTACAAGTGTTTTGAATTCTCATATAATTTTGAGATATTTTAGGAACTTGATATCTGGCCGTAACTTTTCAAATTTGGTATCAAAATTACTTTTTTTTTTTAAATAAAGATGTGATTGATCAAAATTAAATTTGTCAATTTACTTGACCATAATCACTTTCATCGACCCTACTCAAAGAAAGGGACAAGCGTTGTCACTCAATTTTGATCTTCCAAAATATAAATAAATCATCGAGCCCATTTAAAAATAACTAATTTTATAAAAATTCAAAACATTTTTCCATTTATATTTTAATATAAATTTGACATTTTAAAAATAAAATATATGATTTTATATGATTAGTAACGAATTTTTGAAAATAGTCTCGAAGTTTTTTTATTTTTACTTAAATATTTGACGTTTATATTCTTTTGAGTTAAGTAATTTATAATTAGGTTAATTATTTATTATTTACAACAAACCAATACTGAGGCCAGACCCAATTCTCCCAACTATACAATACGAGCGTGCACCAATACTGAGTTCCTGGTGTTGCCTAATGTTCAACAAACCTTCCCCTTAGGGCAGATTGCAGCCTAATCTTACCTGTTCATTTAAACTCTATAGTTTCAACATTGTGCATAAATTTATGTATAAAACTCTAGGGATTAAATGATAAAAACCTTAAAGATTTAACCCATAAAGCTTAAACATGGGTTAAATCCTGGAAAAATTTCAAATGCTAATCACATAGAGAATCAGGAAAAGTTCCATGAAGAACATTATATCAATCAATTCATTACACCTCAAATTTGAAACTAGTTGAATTCACTTCACTCTTATTGATCAGATCCATTTGATTTCGATATTGATAAAACAACTTGTGTAATATCTTGAATCAACCCCAACTAATCACTCAACAAAAAGTACGTAGGTGCATACCATCCAAAGAAGATTTAAGTTTGTCAACTCTGGCATAACCATTAACATCAACTTGAACATACCAAGGATGAACATTTCTCCAAATATGGCAGATGCATAATTAACATACAAATAAATGATCCTACCTGTGACATGTTAAACTACCATAGCAGCCAATCGACATGCACTCTCCAGCTTCATCTCTCAACCTTTGCCTGTGTGTTTCTCTTATTTGACCTCTATGGATGAAGCTACACTTCAAAGAGGGACTTCCATTATTTCACTTGCTCTTATGTGTATATGCCTCCTACAGACCCATGCAATTTGGCCACTGTCTCGGTATCTAACTCTCCATAATCCAAACTTCTCAGCAATATCTCTTCCACCAGAGCACCTTTGATCTCTCAAGAAATCAACAACCCATTGCTGTGCTGCCTTAAGATCTTGTTGGATGTCCCTTGATCCCCTATTTCTCTCCACGCGTCCTGCTGCTGCAACCCCAACAACACCAGCAGCAGCAACCCCTGCTGCACTATATGCTGTGGGGGATTTGAGTAGATGTGCAACTTCTCTACTCAAATCTGGTATCATTTCTCCCATCCCTGCTGCTAAATGAGCTCCAATCTTGAGGGCAAATGTCACCAATTTCATGAACTTCGTCATGTACGGAGCCAGGCATTTTACTGCCCTGTTATCAACCTGCATTACTTCACAACCTATCTGATCTTCAACCACATGCATTTCTCCCCGATACTCGCATAACATGTGCAGCCGGAGAGCATTGATTCCTGAAATCATGGTGGTGATCAATCTCCTTGAGTAGTTTTCTGTCCTTACAAAGTAGAACATGTTTGGCACTTTTCTTTCTTCAACTTGGACATTGTAGTTCACAAGATAGTTCACTTTGCGGTTTAGCTCCATTAGAAGCCTGTATTCATAGTATCTGAGACCTTGGATTTCTTGCTTTATATCCCTAAGTTCTTGCTGTATAATTGTAAGTCTCTGCAAGACTTCTTCAACACCCTTGGCTATTCCACCAAATGTTGGTTCAATTTTTGCTTCAGTTTCTTCACTGTTAATAGAAGCATGATTCTGTCCATCCTGGCTGTTATCCAAAGGAATTTGGAGCTCCCCAGCAAGGTTATGTAGATCATGGTACCTGCGCTGGAGAACTTCCCGAAAATCATCGTCGGATAACAGATCCCGAGCATAGTCAAAACCAGCTCCAATGATAGTCCTTCCAGAATCTGCTACCAAATCCCAAGTATGCTGATAGTCATACATATTGTCTGCAGACACAGAGAGCAATGCCTGCTTTAATAGCTGGAGAGGCAGAATCTGGTTTCTCCTGTACCTTGGTGGTATTAGATTTCTTACACATTCTGGTCGAATAATGCTTTCAGTCAGTGTGACCCCATGGCAAAGGCTCTGGATTGCTGGTATTATAAGCTGCTCGAATAGCCTTAGAGTTTCTGTCAGGTGCTTTGTGGAACAGGCAAGTACATCAACATAATAGCCTAATTGACCCCCAAGTTCTACACGGACATAGATTCCATTGATGCTCAGTGCAATGACGTACTTTTCAAGGCTGTATGTCGCTCCATATTGATTTTTCAACCCCATTACTTTGTTGTGCAAATGTACCTAAACAAACATAGTGAACTATATTCTTATCCGAGATTATGAAAAAAATAAAAACAAAAGGGATGCTGTTTCATTTGCACAGTCATATGCTTCTGCAAATATAGAATAGAGCATAAAACTAAAAGGTCTTGCCTGTAAGCGGGGGAAGAATCCCGGTGTTAGAAACATGTGGCTTGAATCATCACACTGAAGGTGCCTTCCTGCATAAATGCATTCACTTGAGTTTATCTGCCACTTTGGCTGTTTCCCCTTACCTTCTTCAAGAAAGCTGGGTATCAACATTAGAGAATTGGTGTCGGAAGGATCTTGTTCATAACATAATTCAAGTTTCAGCATCATTCTCACAAGGTCACTTGCATCCAAGTTCTCAAAAACTCTTGAGCCCATCCCTGGAATCTGGCTATCAAGACTACTTCTCAGAACTTTTTCCAGGTCTTTTCTACTTATGAATCCATCCCCAGCTGAAGTCTGCTTTTTGACATCTAATCTCAAAAGCTGACCAAGTACTTCACCACAAAACCATTCACAATCTAGGATTAGGAAACCAAGTTCATCAAAATAGATCACCTCGCCAATGTGATGAAGGCACGTAGCAACAGCCCTTCTCCTCGCTTCCACCTTCTCTTTATTGTCGAGTCTAGAACGAACCCTGAGCAATGGAGCCTTGACTTGGCATAGATCACCAAAGTCCTTCCACTTTATTGCTGGCTTATTATGGTTTTCCAATCTCCAGTCTGACAGAATTTGCATGAGATCGTTGCAAAGCTCATACACTCTAGGAACCCTTTGGAGAACCGTCTTGCTTGTCTTTTGGAGGTGATGGGCAATCTTACTTACTGATGCAGAAGATCTTGCATCAACTGTAAATACAGTTGGGTAGAATTCAACAAAGCCTTGAAATTTGTCTCGTAGCCTTCGGATTGAGTCTACAATAAGCTGTAGGTTCTGTGATGATTGATTGATTTTGTCATAGTGTGTAAGCACCACAGTTACATTAGGCAGCATGCACTGCTGAAGAGCTCTTTTTGAATTTGAAACAATGAACCTCAACCAGTACTGCAGATCTTCTTCAACTTCATCGGGGGTTTTCAGTTCTCGGTTATTTGGTTTCCTGAACAAACTGCAGATGATCAGGAAAATGGAGGCACTTCCATGTCCTGGAAACATTAGATCATGGAGGGCATAAAATTCTTGCTGCCCTGCAAGATTCCAAATTGAGATCTTTGTATCTTCATCTTTGAAAGTTTTTATCTTCATGCCTATAGGTCTAACAGCTAGCTCAATTGGGTTTACAAGAGTTCTCACTTGATCAATATACGGCAATTTCGGAGAATAAAAGTGTTGGTGTATAGAATTGCTTAGTGTAGTTTTTCCTGCAGTTAAAAAAAGAAAAAAGAACATACCAAATCAATCAATGTAGCTACTCAGTGATATAGATAAACTAACATTGTTTTAGTGGCTCACCAGCATTTTCTTGCCCACAGAGGAAGACCCTACAGCTCTTTGGCTCTGTCATTGGCATGTCTTTGAGCAAATCAATCTCTGGTTCGGCCTTGTCGTTCTGACCCAATCTCTGATATATCGCTTCTGTCTTCCCTGCATTGTGCAATGGAGTTCTTGAAATATCAATGTCTTCAATCCAAGGATTTACCTGTAAAATATCCATGATAGTTTGGAGGACTGCTTCACCATCCACCCCTTTACAACCTTGTAAAGATATGCATCTTAATGAAGCATTCTTCTCCAAACTCCTAAAGATTCTGATTATCTCATCTGGTTTTAAACTCTCATCATTATATATTCCAAAGCTGGTAAGGCTTTCGTTACTTGTCAACATCTGCAGGATTGCTACAAGCCCATCCCTACCAATCTTATTTCTTTTTCCTCCAAAAGTAAGTGATTTGAGAGTAATATTTGCTTGATATTGCAACGCGGAAAACCGGCTCAGAGGGCAAAGTAAATGTTCTACACCAACACCTCCAAACCAGTTTCCTTTAAGATACAGCTTCTGCAAGCTGTGGTTCTTGAAAAGGCCAGCTGCAACATAAACAACTCCTTTGTCTTTCAAGCAAGTGTTTGACAAATTTACCTCTTTGAGGGTCCTATTCTGTTCCAAAACCCATCGGAATTCCCTTGCCCAACGGGACTTCAACCGAACTCCTGTCAGATCGAGTGTCTTCACAGTCGAATTCATCCCTAAAGCACAAGCAACTCTACAAGCACCCGAGACATTAAGGCGATATATCCGAAGGGTGCTGTTTTCAGGTACAAATTCAACCACCTTTGAAATTTTCTCATTGTTCTCTCCATTCCAAATATGCACTTCCATTGACCTGTTCCTCGCAAGAACTGCTGAAATCAAAGGTGTGGCAGTAATAGACTTGGAATCGAAAATGGTGAGTAGCTTCAATGTTGAGTTAACTTCTATCATTTTGGACAGCTCCTCTGCACCCTTTGAGCCAATAGAGTCTTCCCATATCTGCAACTCTTCTAAGCTTCCATTCACCTTAAGTGCTGAAGCAAGAAGAGAAGCTCCAACTGGACCAATATTTGATTCCGACAGCATAATTTCCTTGATCACTCCGTTCTTCTTTAGAACTTCTGATAGCTCAGATAAGCATTCCGCAGTAAACCTGTTTCTCTTAAACACTAATTGCTTCATGCTGGAGCTACTTTCAAGCAAAACTCCAAGATTTTTCAGTTGCTGCAACTCCCATTCAACCTGGTGAAACTCCAAGTCTCTCAAGGAAGATTGAGTACTTATTGATGTTTTCAAGAGCACAAGGAGGTCAGAGAAATGCGAAAAACTCCCCTTTGATATGTTTATAGTAATGGAGTTTTCCGTTTCTTGATGACAACATGTTGTTGGCTGAGAAAGATAGAAGGAGATACTATGCAGGTCGAGACTCGAGGACTTGATCACTTGATATCCCCATTGAATATCTCTTAGTTTCCGGCTTGCTTCTATTTTCTTCACCTGAAAAAACATTTGAAATTCCCTTAGTTTGTAATATGCTACCATTATACTACTAGCATGCAATTCACCAGCTTTGCTACAACAGCAAAAGGATATTTGAAATTTTTCAAAGCAAATTATAAACAGGGAATTTGAATAACATGGATTCATATTTAATATAATCAAATACAAATATTACAAAAGCAAATATTGAAATTTCAGTTCCTTAAAATAACACAGGATATCATACAAAATGGTTTTCATTGCTCAGCATTTGATGAAATGGGATGAATCTTTTCTATTTTTTGCTCTTTTTTTTTTTCTTCACTAAACCATATTAATAAAGGTGCTTACATAACTCTTTGGTTACATGTATAATAAAAAATAATCATGATATAGCGAAATTCATATTACTTTATAGCGTGTTTGGTATGAAAATAAACTCCTATGAATCTGTTCAATATCTTTGTTAACACAATTCCCACGTGCGAACACATAGTAATTGCGATAAATGTCTACTCCATCCATTTCAATTTATTTTCCTTTTTAGTCGATTTCAAAAAATTATATCTCACAATTTTCAAAAGAATGAGCTCTTTCTTTTTTTTTTATAACATTTTGATTTCAGCTTTCCACGTGACATGTTTAGGAGCACAAAATTAAAGGATAATTTTATATATTTGACGCAACTTTAATTTAGAACAAATTCAAAAGAATCTTTATAACTCTATTTCAAGTCAAATCAGGTGAACTTTCCATGTCATAAGCTTTGATACCTTCTAAGTCAATTTGTGTCCATTGCTAAGTCAAAATCAGACAAACAAATTGAAATTGAGGGAATATATACTTTCCAATGAGTTATTACAAACCTGAGCTGAACTAGAAGAACAACCGTCGGAGTATGAATCACCGGGAACTGGAGATTGTTGGCATTCCTCGATCTCCGGTGCATTACTGGACTCCTGATGACAAATAATACCCCTTAAGTGTCCATTATCTCTTTTCTCTCCAATTGCAAATGCAAATAGAGAAGGAAAAAATACTCACCGGAAAAAATGGCGGCGTCTCCATTTCACTACTCCCAAGACTAGAATTTGGGTGGTGATTCAATGTTTTCTTCGAACTCAGTTGGATTCTGCTACACAAATGGCCAATTAATTTCATGGTAGCTCAAAATCCAATTCATCCAAAACCTTTTTTGGGTTAAAACACTTTCTCACCCAAATCGAAGATATACAATGCATATTGCTTTACTTAAAGGAGATAATTAAACAAAGAAGTGATGGTTTAATGATTATGTTATACTCCTTCCTCACAATTTATGTTTCAATGTTAATAAGAAATTTAAAAAAATAAATAGAAATGTTAACATACTTGAATTAAGATGAGAGAATATAGTTTCGATTCATTTTATATGACATATTTTTAATTTATATTAAAAAATAATGTAATTTTACTTTTTTTTTTCCCACTTATTTTAAAAAGTTATTAATAAATAATACCGTTAGAGCAGAGAGGATGGTGGTGGGAAATGGAAAGAGAGTTTTTTTGACAAATTGTATATAGGTTGCTTTTTTGACTTGTCTTTCGGCGATTTGATTAAGACAGTTTGAAGAATATATTGTTTACTTGTATCCATTAAAGAAGCCAAGAATTTTTATTTGTTCAACAATTTTTATACTCCTAGTGGGGAGGGAATTTGTAATTCATCCCATTATTTGGTTAAAAATTTATTGACTATATGTGACACTTGTTTCTTCCAAATGTATGCAATAGAAATTTGTCTTTATAATAAAATTTGATTGTGTTACATAAAGGTATTAAAAATAATTGTAAATATGACATGAGATTTTATATTGAGAAAATTCATAAAAATTCCTTTAAATTTGATCGGAGAATTTACTTTAATATTTAAACTTTACGAGCATTTAAATATTTAATTTGAAGTGATTTAAATATCCCCTAAGCAATAATGTAGCAGAGAGAGTGAGTGCGCTCTCCTGAAAATGCGTGAAAACGGAGAAAAAGAAAGGTATTTTTAAAAGTCTTACACATGATCTTTTTTATTGTTTTATATATAATAAATTATTTAAATAGTCTTTTTATATATTATTAAATCTTTAAAATATGTAAAATTTTCTTAATAAGAGGTAAATAAAATTAGTGGGTCTCATTTTTAATGTTTTAATTTTTTTTTTTCTTTTCATTCCTTAATATATATGTTTCTCCATTGAAACATCTCCTCCTCCATCTTCATTTTCACGTCTATCCATTATTTTTGTTTTACTAGTCTTTTATTAATCCGTAAAATTTAATACTAATTTCATTTATTGATGTCGATTTCACTCTATATTATTCGGTGTCGATTTGAGAACTGTAAACTTTCTTAAATTTTGAGTGATCCATTTTGATTTCTAGATCCATTCAAATATTTCTCATAAAATTTATATATTTTTGGATCAACTTTCTCATGCATTTTTCATTTCTTATTTGAGTTGTCAAGAAATATTGGCTTTCATAAAAATCCATTCTCCAAGTGGATAAATTCGTTAGGAGGATTCAAAAAAGATAATGTGAATATTATAGTGAATTTTCTTCTGTAAAGTAACTTAAAAAATTGTTGGATAGTGAAGAAGAAGAAAAGAAAGTATTGAAGGTTGGAATAATGGTGAACAACAAGGAAGAAGAAAGAGAGAGGTGGGTATGCATTTATAAATTAATCAATTGATATAATTAATTTTTAAAAATGTTTAAGAAGAAATAGTGAATAAGTAAAAAAGAAATAAAAATTAATGACATAGTGCCTACATGGTCATAATGTGGCGTGACGCTTACGTGACTATGATGTGGCCTGTGAGAGTGGTGTTATAGTCTCAGGATGGAAAAAAATCACTTCAAAAATATTAAGAAGTATTTAAATGCTCGTATAATTTAAATACTAAAATAAATTATCCGACCAAATTTATATAAATTTTTATGTATTTTCTCTTCTATATTTGATAATATATATATATACACAGACAATGGGCGAGTAGCAAACGGGTTTAGAAAAGTGTTCCCACTATGAAATTAAGAATGGTAAAGTTCATTAAGGAACATCAAAAGTAATACTTCAAATCGGAGGGAAGCATTAAACAAACTACTAGCTAGGAATTGTTGCCAATAATTTGATTGTAATACAATAAAATATGATTGAAACTGAGATTTTATTGAAAATTATTTGAGAATTCAACTTTATTCCTTCATTGACTTTTTTTACCTAAATATTCTTTGCATTCGAAGTTTTTTTTTGTAGCATATTTTTTTTAATATAGGATGATATAGACCTTTTTCTGATATATTTGACCACAAAGAACATAGGACAATACTTTGTTTTGAAAAATATAATAATTTTCATGTCTTGATTTTTTTGTCGATATCAAGATTTCAATTGAAATGCTTCTTATTTAAAGGGATATGTCTCTTTTTATAGGTATGGTAAGGTAATCTCCAAGAAATTTAGGACTTCAAATATAAAGAAGTAAATATATGAAATATATATATATATATATATATATATATATATATATATATATATATATATATATATATATATATATATATATATAAAATTATTTTAACTTTATATAAACAATATAATTTTTCACGGAAAAAATCAAATTCTCTCGTCACCTGAAGAATTTCCTCGAATCTGGATGTATAGCCATAGTCGTAGTCATATGTTCAAATGCGTCATAGATATGTTCAATATTTGATATTGCTTGCAATCTGTTATTATTTATTTTTAGTGACAAACGGAACCAATGCATAAATCAGTTATATATGTTGATCAAAAATTTTGTTAGGGGGTTTGATCCATTTATTAAAATTTACTAATATTTAAAACATTATGTAAAATAATTAATTATTTATATTTCAAATTAAAAGGCAATAGTAGGTTTTTACATAAAAGATGAGTAATTTTATCTTTTTTGGTATTTTATTCATGCATATATTATAAATAGGGGTGTACATGACCGGGTTGGTTCGGATTTTTCAAATATCAAACCAAATCATTTGTCTCGAATTTTTGAACTTATAAACCAAACCAAACCAATAAAACTCGGGTTTTTCAACTTCGGGTTTTTTTGGGTTTTTTGGGCTTTTTCGGATTTTTGGGTTATTTCGATAAAGTATTCATACAAACATATAATTTACTTGTACTTCAAAAATTTCTTTAGTCCTACCAAAATGCAACTATCTAAGTTATTTCTCAAGAAAATAACAAAAAATATGATATGATTAATGACACTAAAATATCCAACAAAAAATATTAATAAAATCGCTTAAAACAAATATTGCAAATACATAAGTCATAATGAAATTGATCATAATTTAAAGTACAAAATTATGCTAAAATAATTTAGTAAGTATTAGTTACATGATTAAATATTAAAAGAAAGTAAAATCAGATCATGTATTTTAATTATCTAAATCTATGTAAAACTACAAAATAAATATTCAATATCATTGTCATTCTTAATGTTGAATTGATTTTCTTTTTGCATTAGTATTAATTTAATTTTTATTTAAACTTTATTATAATCAACATGTATGGACTATAATCTTTATTAGATCATTAAGAATTCTAGCTTCCAAACATGAAATAAATATATTAAAAGATAAAAACTAAAGTGCAAGAGATATTTAAAAATTATATCAAAGTAAGTATTTTTATGTATATAATAAAATTTTAAAATTATATATATAATGTCGGGTTGGTTTGGTCTCGGGTTGGTTTTTTTTAGTTGAAACCAAACCAACTCAAATATAGTCGGATTTTTTAATCCAACACCAAATCAAGTCAAACCAAACCACTAGTCGGGTTTTTTTTCGGTTTGACTCGATTTGCGGTTTGGTTCGGTTCTCGGTTCGATTTTGTACACCCCTAATTATAACATAAAATATCAAATGATATATTTAATTATATTGTTATATATATTTTATATATATACATACTTCACTTACACGTACCCCTTCTAATTTTTATCTCTAAAAGCTTTCAAACTGTAACAATCAACATGCTTTTTTTCTTTAACCAAGTTGTAATTCATTACATTAGTAGTTCGACCGGAGATATATCTATAACTCTTATTCTCTTTATCTTATTGCTTGCTTTCTTTCTGTCGTTTATTCGACGGAGTTAGGTGAAGGTTCGTAGGTTCAAACGAACCTACTAGCTTTTCTTGTAAACTCTGTATTTATATTAGAAAATAAAATAAATATATATGTATATTAACTTGTAAATCTTGTAAAAAATTAATTGACAACTCAATAATAAAGAAGGAGCGATAAAAATATTTTCACACTAATATTACGGATTCTAAGTTCTAACCCTCACTATCAAAATTAAATAAATGAAGGAAAGATGATAACTTTCCTCATTTGAATAAAAATCATCTTACGTAAATATCACACACTCTTTTAGACTGTAGCAGCTTGCTTCAACTTGTGATAAATATTCTTATCAATCGTCTGTATACAAAAGTACAAATTCTCACAAAAAATAAATAATTATACAAAAGGAGCTATTAATATTTTTAAGGATGGTTATTATTTAATACTCTTTCCCTAATTACTTGTCTAATTTTAACTTGATACATCTATTAAAAAATAATAATTGACATAGTGAGTTTATCATTTTACCCTATTAATTATGAAGTGAATAAATTAAAAAATTTAAAATTTCAGGAAGTTATATATTTTTAAAATTATTTAACTAAGAGAATAATATGTTAAAATTTTTTGGGACAAGTGATTAGGAAAAAAAATAAAAGGACAAGTATTAGGGACAGAGGGAGTACATTGACAACCCTTTAAACTTGTATACACTTCCATTTGGACACTAAAACTCTCACTTGTTACAATTAAGGGAAAATAATATTTGTACCCTATTTACAAGCGGCTATTCATTCTTTCATACGTCCATACTTTTAAATTAATAATGTGTGTTTATTGCTTGATATCATAAAAAATTTATAAATATTTTGATGATATCAAAGAGGAAGAAATATCTACTCTTTGAAAACACTACTCAGTTACTCATTTATAACATTAAAATATATATATACACACACACTTTAATAGCATTAGGCAGTGCTTCAGTGAAAAGACTGCTCAATTACTGCTCGATACCATTAGAGTATATATATACTCTCATGTTGGGAATCAAGATGAAAGAAATAGTAGTTCAATTAATAGAACAATGGGCAGTTTCGTAAAAATGTATTTGGGTCGTGGACCCAATAAATGTAAATATATTGAGTTGGGTCCAATTTGGGTAAATACTTTTTCTATTGGGTTCAATTTGTGTAGTTTTCTCTACAATTAATTGAGCATCTGAATATATGATTGAGTGTTTGTATATATTTGGTTAAATTCTAAAAAAACTTTTGTGCATATTCTCAAATATCGATTAGGTAGTTATGTTAACATCTATTAAATAATGAAGTTAACTATATAAACTATATTATCTTCTTTAATTACAGTTACTAACTTCATTTAGATAGCACATGATGTTTTTTTTTTGGTTTATTGAGGTCAACACGAATACATATTATTATTAAATAATGAGATATATATTAAGTGGTAAACTTAATTTCATGATGGATATTAGAGAACTTGCGCCAAAGTATTTTTTAACCTACTTCTTCTTCGTTATATGATAGTTAAAGCTTCTTCTATTCTTTTATTAATTGATTTATGTATTATATTCCATTCACCTCACAGTTGGAAATTAATGATTGATTTTATCTATAAAGATTAATTCATTTTCCTTTTTATTTTTTCCGCAAAAAAATGTTTTTTTTTTCAATTAGAAACAATTTAAGATTTGTTTTGCACCATTGTTTATTTTTCTAAACAAAATAATGTTCTCTTAAATTTAAGTCTAACCAAATAATGTCATGAGATGAAGATAGTATTTATCAATAAAATTTGAATGACAGATTAAGTTTTCCATATAATTCAATTGGTATTAGAAAAATAATATAAAGATGACAGAAGTATAATACTAGCTCCTTTTCCTGATCACCAGGTGCTGCGTCTTATTATAAAACATTTGTTTATACACAAAGATTCTCAGTTCTCTTCGGCTCTCTTATTATTAATTTAGAAATCTTGTGTTATAACTTTTGAATTTAAAGAAAATATAGTAAGAATTAAATTATTAAGATTAATGGAGGAAATTATGTACGAATTTGGTGATTACTCCGATGATTATGATTTGGAGGCGACGGAATATTTTGAATGTCCGCCGGAGGCGTTTTCCGATGAGGAATTATTTGGATCGGCGGGAAACATTAGGTCGTTGGAAGTAATTCCAGCTACTAATTCATCAATAGTAGAAGAAGAAAATATTCAAGCAAAGATCTCTTCTCATCCTTTGTATACTAACCTTCTTCTTACTTACCTCGATTGCCACAAGGTAACTTCATTTTTTTTTTCATTCCGAAAACCCTAGAAAAATCGATAGATTGAGGGTTCGAGCTAGTCATGTTTGAGAGTGAGTGAAAACACTGTTGAATGGAAAATCTTCAAAAAAATTTATCTTTGATTTAGGGTTTTGAAGTGCGCAACTTCTAGGGTTAATAAGAAATGGAGTACTAATCTTATTTGACTGATAATTATAAGTTTATAGTACGATTTTATTTACTTAATTATATATTCTTCGTAGGTGGGAGCACCATCTGAGATTGTGGATATGTTGGACAATATTGTCCAAGAAAATGATCTTCATAGGAGATCAATTACAAGCACTGCCTTAAATCAACCAATCAGTGACGATTCTGAGCTAGATGATTTCATGGTAAAAAATAAAAAATCATTTAAATTTTCGGTATGGTTAGGGGTTTTGGGGATATATATGTGTAATTTCATAAGTGAAGTCTGAAGAGATAGTGTGTTATTATACACTGCTTTAACTCTACTTTGAGAAAATTAAAGATAGAGAGATTATTTCTGATAGACCCATGGTTCAAGTAAAACATAATACAAATAAGTATGTAAAATAAAAAAAAACAGAGATCTACAGCAAAAACAAAGTAATATGATAATTGAAATCAAAGAGTAAATAATGTGTGTAGATGTGTTTGTTTATATCTTTTCTAGTGATTAATTAATGTTGATGTACTACGCAGGCAACTTATTGTGATGTGTTGGCTAAGTTGAAGTTGGATCTGGGAAGGTCTTTCAATGAAGCAACTACTTTTCTTAATGATATTCAAACTCAACTTACCAATCTCTCCACTACAACAAATATCTCAGGTATATCTCTCTTCTCTCTATCTCCATACATTATTACATGATTAGTATTCCAACCGTTTCAATTTATGTGATACTTTTTATTTTTTCATAATTTAAACTATGTAAACTTTGATCAATGTTATTTTATAATGTATTATTTCACATCCAGTATAATCACACAATGTGGGGTACTCTCAGTGTACCCAAACTTTACCTCTAAGAGGTTCTTTTTGAAACACCCTCGACTCAAATAATTGTGCAAAACAGTCAAAAAAACAAAAGCAATAAAAAATAAAATAACGGATAATGACAAAAATAATATATATTTTATTATATTGACAGGGGAAGAATTTCAACTAATGATATTTTCGTATAATTTTTTAATATATCTAACACCACAATTATATCACAGAATATATACCGTGAAGCCCAACACCGGGGAAAACCAAGAAATATCCATCTAATTTAGAAGTCATGTTAAGGAAATGGACTTTGGAACTGACTCAATCTCAAAAGTTTGCTTAAGATATAAGAATGGTCCAAGACTCAATTAGAAGACTAAGATTCAAAGAGTGTGTTTGGTATTATTATGCACCTTTAGTTTAAGTTAAGGTAGTACAAGATTCAAAAGTTCTTTTGATCTTCTTACACTTTAGGTCAAATCAAATTAACTAAGACACATAAAATAATAAAATAGATGGAAGTAATCCAAGTATTTGACTTTAATTTGATTAATGCTCAAAATGCTTCTATATAACTGTACTTTTTGTTTCTCTGGCTTTATTGTTGTTTCTAGTAGTAGTAATAGTAATGGTGAAAAAGTGAAATTCAGAAGGTGAATCTTAGATTTACTATAGAAATAACAAACATTCTGAATATGGTACAAGAAATTATAAGTTGATGACCTTGAATGAGATAAAATACTAATGTCTAGAATATTGATCCACATGATCTATGATGAGTTGCATGTATATAATAAGGTAGCTTTGTTAGGTTCTTTTTAGTTTTATGAATACTTGATAGTTAATTCCTTGAACTATATGCACAAATGGGGTAAAAAAACACAATTACTATCTCACAGGCTAGCTGACATGACATAGGTACTTATAAAATATACTGTTAACTTGGTCTTAGCTGATATGTATGCTCTCTAACTTTTGAGTGTGTATAAGTAGACATTGTCCTTCAAATGAGGTATCATACGCTCCACTTTCTGCAAACTTCACTTATAAAATTAGACACAAATATTGTTATCTCTCATATGATTTTATCCAATATGATACTCAATATCAAAATTAGGAATTATAATTAGTTAGGGAATGGATTCAAATAAATACAAGAATATCACATTTGAAATTAAACCAACAATTAATTTTTGAAGTCCCTTTACTACTAAAATGGAGAGAAATCTTATAGAGTAATTAATTAGTTTAGAAGGAATATTAGGTTATTAATTAAATATAGTAAGCATGTGATATGGTGGCAGAGTGAAGTACAATAAAAAAGTTGAGTTTCCAATACATATCTCCATGATCTTGTCAAACATCCAATAGTTTGAATCTTCGATTCATCATTGTCTCTAAATCTCAACTTTAAACTGATTTATGGAGTAATTAAATAGTATAAAAGTCATGGCCGTATACATTATATATTCAGTTAGTACACAAAGAAGTTACGTTCCTCAATGTTTAGATACTTTTAGTTTAAATTTGCTTTTGTTGCTTAATTAATCAAAAGAAATTAAGAGTGTGGTCTTTTGGTTATTTTAAGTACTTATAATCCAGTCTAGAAAAGCTGTTATTCCATGCATTAATGTTGGAGATAATTTGTAATGACAGATTTGTGGCATTAAAAGCTTATTATATTAACAGATAATATGTGAAACTTATATTATTCTGATGTGATCTAGTTTCAAAAGATAGAATTAAAAAAAAAAAGAATTACTTTAGGGTTATTTGGGGCTTGCATGCTAAGTGGTCTCAATTCATGTGAAACTTTACATATTTTAATGAGTCAAATGAATTTATTTTTATAGTAATCTTTTTATATGTTTTGAAAAATATTGATTATTGTGACTTATGACTCTTTTTAGTAGGTCTTTAAATATATGAATTTTATTATTTAAAAAACTTACCGATCATTTCATATTTGGATTCACCATTAAAATTTACAATTTCACTCTCAAAAATCCAATTTACTGTACCAAAATATATACTATTAGATTTCTATATTTTTCTTGCATTTGTCTATAGGAGTGTATAGATGTATTTATTTTATTGATTTAGTTTTTTGTTTTATCTTTCAATTTTTGAGTTGCATGGTCAATGTGAAATGACTTTAACACTACAACAACTTTTAGCGACATTAAATATTGACATTAATAAAGAGTGTTGAAGTCTTTACCGGCATTAGTTAAGTGTCATTAGAACCAATGTCGCTAAAGGATTTAGGGACATATACAAAGAGTGACAATTGCCGCTAAAAATACATATTTAGCGTCAATTAATTCTTAATTACCGCTAATAATCATTTTTGCTGTAGCGTAAGTCTACTATTTATAACAAGAACAAAAAATTACTGTGATGAATATTATCATTTTATATCCATAAAATTTGGATTTAAACAAAGTCGATATAAGCTGTTCGTTCGTGCAATAAAATAAAGATCAAAAGATATATATAGAGAGTGTACCATACCTATTTGATTCTCTGACTCTGAAACGACATAACGAACCTACGCCTCTGTCACGTAACTTGCTCTTGTCCTTTACTTCATATTTTATCGGTTTACTTTTACTTTTATCACATTTCATTTCACGAAAGTGATTTAACTATTTTAAACGTTGAATTGAGTTAGATTAGTACAATATTTTTAAATTTTTTTGAATAATTTATATGAAAAATAGTATAAGTTGCATTCCTTCCATATGTAATTAATATGATGAAATATAGATTTTATGATATTGATCAAAGTTCATACAATTCAACTTTCAGAATTGTTATTGCTACGAACAAAACAATATATAAATGATGAAGTTTAATTTGTAGCTAACTTTAATTTTTTTTTTCTGCTGGATACTTTGAAAGAAGAAGGAGCGGCGGCGAAGGCGGCGGCGGCGGCGGAGGGTGATAGAATGGGTGGTGAGGTTAATAATGGGCAGCAGCAGAAGAGTAGAAGTAGTAGTAGTGATGAATCAGGGAGTGAAATAAAGTTAAAGGATAAATTAATGGAAAAGTACAGTGGATATATAACAAGTTTAAAGCATGATTTTTGCAACAAGAATTATAACAAGGGAAAGCTACCAAAAGAAGCAACACAAATTTTGCTCAACTGGTGGACTACGCACTATAATTGGCCTTATCCTACGGTAGATATATAAAGTGATTTTAGTAATTCAGCTGTATTTCTAAATTTTAGAATTAATTGAATTTTTTTTTGTTTGGTGAATGCAGGATGGAGAGAAAAAAAGTCTAGCAGAATTAACAGGTTTAGATCCAAAGCAGATAAACAACTGGTTCATAAATCAACGGAAACGACACTGGAAATTACCTTCAGAAAACATGCAATTTGCTCTTATGGAAACAACCATATATGGTCACTTTACTCAATAATTTTTTTTTTTTTTTTTTGTATAAGAAACTAAATCTCTTTCTACCAATTAATTTGGTTTAATTTCTAACAAAATTATTCTAATTATGGTTCAACTCCAAGTTTCAAGATTTCATAAGGATTGATAAATTTTATGTTGAACCTAGCTTCTTATGTGTTCAGCTTATTCACATTGTCGGTTTTAAATTTGAATAAAGGAAAAGAGTTGTCGATGATCATTGGAAACAATATCTTTACAGGGTAGCTTATGTTTTGCCTTCTCCAGACTCCACTTATGATAGGAGAGAATATTTTATATATAGGGTTAAATTGGGGTAAATCATACGTGAACTCATGCTCTTTCGGTGAAACAAGGTATTTTATGTACATATATATTCTAAAGCAAGTTCAGGGAACGTGCTTTCGACGTTTATCCCAGAATATTTTATGTGGATAATTTTGTATTGCAAATGAAATGTTATCCCCTTCAAATTTATTGGTATTTATTCTTAAAAATCCAATATTTTTATGATAGATAGTACATATATCTTCCTAATAAAAAAAGACAAGAGAAGAGAGAGATTTTCTCCTCTCTTTTTTTCAATGTCTCAAGTGTGTATAATATTGTGTCAAATGTCACTATAGGATACAATTGATGAACACAAAGAGTTGACATGAATATGACATTAATTCATTTGAAATCATAAATTAGGATAAGAAGTGTAAGTAAATTTCATAATGAATATAACTCGTGGGAGTTACATATATATTCATATAACGGAGAGTTAGTGATAATAAAATTTATGAATTATACTTCCCAAGAATACAAATATTTTTATATAAAAAAGAATATAATATAGGGCAAACATTACCAGTCATATTTTCAATTAGAAGATGAACTAAACAAAAAATTCATGAACTTACTCTAACATCAAATTAATACAAAAAATATATATTCAAGAGATTTTACGGTGATTTATTCATGTACTATATAATATGATGGTTTATTATTTAATATTTAATTTATTAAATAATTTATAACATTTAAATTTAATGCAAGAATTAGATCGTTTCTAACCTTTGCCAAAAATTCTTCCTACTATTAATATAATATTATGATGATATGAAATGATAATTAGTAGTACAATATTATTTACTCCCACCGTGCTACAAGAAGGTTAAATATGGCTATCATTTCTCACATTTTTTCTGCTTTTTTTCTACGGATTTTCATTTTTTTTGCTCCTTAGGAGACTGATACTCACAACCTTATGATTGAAAGTGAGAGATGCTTACTCTCTCTTCGCTGGAATTACATCAGTTTGTTATAGTTGCTGACAAATTTTATGTTTGATTGTCACCCTATCAGCTATCCCAACCCGCTAGACCGATAATGTAAGTAAGCTCATACTCACTATTCATTTGTAACAACGGATGCTGGTCAGCATGAACATAAAAAATAAATAAAAAAATTCTACTATAAATACGTATATAAAAATGGAGATGAAAACAACGGTCACCCTACATCTGCTGCTAAAAATGTGGATTTATCCCTGATTATAGTTTTATCTTAATAGAAATGAACATATTGATGATACAGATTAATACAAAAGTATAAATTTATCCAAAAAAAAAAAACATCTTAACTGATTTAAGAGCAAATAAGCTGTGATGGAAGTTAAAAATTAATACTAGCCATTTATATTATTATGATCTCAGCTCAACTGTGAACAAAATCGAATCGAAAATCATTAAGATTACTTTCAATTTTCCCCAAACGGGGTAGTCCCGTTATTTTCTTCTCTCTTCCTCTGCGAAAAAAATTAATTTTTCACAACACATTTATGCATTCTCATGTGTGTTTGCACAAAATAAAAAGAGAAAGGAAGAAGAAGAAGGAAAGGTGGAGAAAATTGAAAATAAGTCCACTTTTAGATATTTTTCCATAAAATTTTTAGATCTTTTCAATCCTTTACAAATATGTTTTATTTGTTACAGAAATACCAAATTGTTCATTGTACAAATGGAACATATAGAGTAGCTTAGCATCAATCTTTGTCCTGTTGGTTAAAAAAAACGAAGAAAATTCAATGCCTTTTGCACCAATATACCTTGAACATGTTACGTTCATCTCTTTAATTATCTTCATATTTATGATTTCTCCGTCTCTTTGTGATCCGAGAACTTCTGTTGCTAATATTTCTTGTAAGCCTCGAGCAAATGTGGCGATTAGTGTTGATTTAATACCAAAATTTACACGAATTATGGAGAATCTCCATGATTACATTGTGGAAAATAAGTCTGCAACATATGATGTGAATACGAATGCACCTGATATTTATGGAATGGTGAAATGCCATAATGATCTTTCTCACGATGATTGCAAGCTCTGTTTTGAAGAAGCTAAAATTAAGCTAACAAAATGTATTCCTGCTCCTGGTGGCTCTGTTCATCTAGACGGTTGTTTTCTCAGATATGAAGATTATAATTTTTTCGATGAGAGTATACAGAAGAATTCGTCTATTTATGTTTGTGGTGCTCCCACGGATATAACGAATGATCAGTACATGAAGAGGGATTTTGCTGCAAGAGTTGATCGTGCAATTGTGAATGTTACAAGCATGTCGATAGTGAATGGTGGATTTGGGGCAACGATTGTGAAAAGTGGATTGCTTGCTATTTATGCATTAGGACAATGTTGGGATTATTTGCAACCCGAAATATGTACTAAGTGTTTGAATAATGCTGGAGATATGCTAAGGAAATGTTTGCCTGCTGCAGACGGAAAAGCTATGAATGCTGGTTGCTACTTGAGATACTCTTCTAATAAATTCTTCGATGATGGAGCACTAGTCCTCGCTGATAAAGGTAACACAAAAGAACTTCTTGTTAATTAGTCTCTGGACGTCCCTGATACACTAAGCTCCCACTATGCACGGGTTTGGAGAAGGGACGGACCATATTGGGTCTATTCTGTAACGTGTCTAGTCTTACCTTGCATTTTTGTAAGAGGTTGTTTCCTTGACTTGTCTATTTCTAGCAAAGTATGAAGGGAATATTTGTTACTTGTATACGTATTTTTTAGCTAACATTTGGTCTGGTGTTTAATTTTTCTTTTTTTCAGGACCAACAAAGTGTAAGAATGTATGGATAATTGCAGCGATTGTATTATCGTCTATCTTGGGAATATTTGCTATTTTAGGAGCATTTTTAGGCTATAGAAGATATTCTCAGGATAAAGGAGGTATACTTTCAAATCTTGAATTTCATAAATTAGTTTCTGTTTGTTCATGTTCTGATGGATCTTCTGCTTATCGCGATATATATATAGGTACAAATAGGATTCATAAGATTCCACTGGCTCTTGAGACATCGAAACTAAATTTCAAGTATGAAATGCTAGAACAAGCAACAGGGGGGTTTGATCCTTTAAACAAGTTAGGCCAAGGTGGATCTGGTTCAGTATATAAAGGGATTCTACCTGATGGCAAAACAATTGCCGTGAAAAAATTATTGTACAATACGCGTCAATGGGCAGAAGAGTTCTTCAATGAGGTCAATTTGATCAGTGGTATTCAGCACAAAAATGTTGTGAAACTATTGGGATGTAGCATAGAAGGACCCGAGAGTCTTCTGGTTTTCGATCATGTATCTAACAGGAACCTTGATCAAGTGCTTTTCGGTAACTAATCTTCAAGTTTAATCTAACTAGTAGTACTATTTCACTGTACCTTTTTAGGGACGGATTCAATGATTTGATTGCTTTTTCTTGAAGATAAGAACAAACGTCAATTTTTAAGCTGGAAGGAGCGATTTGATATTATATTGGGAATAGCAGAAGGGATAGCACATCTTCATGAAGGAAGTAAAGCAAAGATCATTCATAGAGATATTAAAAACAGTAATATCCTAGTTGATGATGACCTCGTCCCAAAAATAGCTGATTTTGGACTTGCTCGACGTTTTGCTCCCAATAAAACTCATGTCAGCACCGGAGTTGCAGGAACGTTGTAAGTTATCAATGTTTGAAATTGGTTCTTCTCCAAGAATACTTCTAGTCTATAATATGATTAACTTTGTTGTAGGGGATATCTAGCTCCTGAATATCTTCTTCAAGGATGTTTAACAGAGAAAGCAGATGTTTATTCATTTGGAGTGGTGGCCATAGAGGTTGCGTGTTGTATAAAGAGCAACGTCTTTGTGAGTGATAACGGATCAGTTCTACAATCTGTAAGTCTCAAAACCATCTTTATTCAGTAACAACTTAAGCTTTTAGACGATCAGTTGGTCATATAGTTTACTCTTGTAATAGGTGTGGAGAAATTACAAGTTGAATAAGATTACGGAGTCAATTGACAGTAGGCTGATGAGTGACTTTCAAGAACAGGAGGCATCGCGTGTGCTTCAAATTGGACTATTGTGCACACAAACCAGAAGATTTTCGCGACCATCTATGTCTCAAGTGGTAAGGATCCTAAGAAACGAAGAAATTGAAATTCCAATGCCAACGCAACCTCCATTCCAGAACTCAAGTTTACTAGCTCCTCCAGATACAAGTAGTCCATCCATAACTAAAGATAGTTTCTGCTCAGAATGGTATTCCACAGATGGAATTTCTATTCATTCTTCTGAGTTTGCCAGCATTTCTAGCTCTCAATCAGGTGATTTTTCGACGTGTGAAAACAGTAGACTTTTAAAAATTGCTTGAGGATTTTGGTTGCTTGCAATTAGTCCTCTTCAGGGCAATGAACCAAAGATCAATGGATTTGGAATTGATCCTATTTGCACATATGTAAAATTTAATAGCAGAGTCATGACATGTAAATCACGGCATTGCTTTCGTTGGTGTAACTGTAACTGTAACTGTAACTATACAATTCAAGAGGATGAAATAGATTGAATCGATAGAGCTGTTTATGGGAAATGTTACTTTGCCAGTACTCGAAAATGTTATACAGAGTTTCTTGTCTGTTAAAATGGTCTCAGTAGTTGAGCTTCTCTGAAGCAAAAGACTAATATTGACTTCGTGTGACAAGAGACAAAAACAAACTCATGTGGTCACGCTTTTAATAGTTATTATCTCAGAAAATCACTTTCATTGTCAAACGAATTTGAAATCAAGAAAATATATGAATTTCTGAAATAATATGTAACTATAAGCCTGAGTAATCAAATTTGATGGTCATCTAACTTTTTCAATAACTATAAAATTTAAGACCATGATCTAATATTTTCTCATGCTCAAAATGGATCATTAGACCATGGTTTAAAAGATCCATATTTCATAAGTTGCAAAAAAAATAATGTCATTTACTGATGAAAGTTTTTGTGTTTTCCATTTGGGGAGTAGGTTTGAAAATATGCCAAATTTACTCCATCTTTACCTTGCCTATTTGGAAAGCCTGTGTAGCCCAAATTGGTCTATTTAAAAATTTAAAAGGAAACATATCACATATGTCTCTTATTTTTGGAATATATGTGAATGCTGAATTGGTAATGCAACATATTTCTTTAAAACCATAAAAAGGGAACTTCATAATTAATTTCCATTTAAAATGATAGAAGCATATTCTTATTTGAAGGTGTACTTTTTTAAGGATAATTTAGGAACATTGCAAAAAAAAAATTCTTTTTTTAAAATTTCTTGTCTAGTCAAATTACATCACATAAATTGAGTCGAGAATGTATTATTTTATGTAACAAAACAGATCAGCATCCAGTCAGCCTACCCAAAAAATTAATTTTTTAATATTGGAGTGTTTTGCCCGTTGCCTTTACTTAATCCAAGTATGTTGCTACAGAACTCTATATATAATGCAAATATAAACCCTAGTAAATAAACCCTCATTTCAGTGTTCGCCTCCTTTGCTTCTTCCTCTCTTTTTTTTTTTTCTGAAATATTTTTTGTTTCATTTTTTAGTAATTTATGTGTTTCACGTAATGGATTTTTACTAGAAGTTCATGTGTATATAATTATACAATTTAAATATATTTTCTTTTTGCATCATTTTTTATGTACTTTGAAATAATGTAATTGTATTTATGATGAAATAATGTGCAAAAACTTCCATCCGTTTGTAAAGCAATAATGAGCAAAGCGGCCATATTTTTGCACAAAGGGAAATTAATGCTTTGAGGAATTAGGCACTCTTTATGTGGTGTGCTTTTTTCTGGATCTAAAAGGTTCAACTTTACTTATAAGTTTGACCTTCCTAGATTCAAAGGGCAGACATTGAAAGATTGTTCATGTCATCATTATAATCAAATATTTTTCCTAAGATTTTTAAGTTCAAGCTCCGAATATAGAGAGAACTTCACCATTCAATATGAGACTTTCCTGTACAAACACCGGAAGGGAAACCAATAAAAAAAAGGGAAACTTTTATGCTCACTCCAAATATAACAAGTTACGTGTAACACTCAGGGTAGTTAAATAAGTTATTTAACAATCCTCCAAAAAAATGAACCAGGATACAAAGATGCCCTATTGCCCTTAACATCCTACTGACATTGCTAAGACTCAAGAGTAAGTTTAATTTAATTAGTTACATAAGTACTAGTTCTAAAGCAGCTAATTAATATTACAATAGAGCTGGATATTTATTAGCCTGTGCCCTCACTCGTTTCTTGTACTCAGTTTTATCCTGCAAGAGTGATAATCGCAATATTATTATTCATAATGACAATTCAGATAAATTTGGGAAGACATTCCAATTAAGAATTCGTATAGAGGATGGTTGTTATGGAGAGATCCGATTCTACTGGGCAATATGCATAGATGATTCAAGTACAACAAGTAACAACATTGTAAGGATTAGGGGTAAGAAAAGAAATCCAGAAGTGTTGAATGTCAAAGACAAAAATTGACCAAAAACGTGTCAAACTCAAGTACGATACCTTCTGCACATAGAGCTTATAGCACTCAAATTGTGCTGAAGAACTTGGATTTGGCTCGTTGAGTAATTCTTGTATGCCCACCAAAATTTGTTTAACTGTAATGGCCGGACTCCACCCCTAGGAAAAAGTGTTTGCAACAATTTAGAGGTGTAAACACAAATCAGCAACACAGGAAATAATGTAATGGTAGCAACAAGTACTTACCAAGCCCGTGTTGAGGATAGACAAACATACATCTCCTGAAGGATAAACATTTATATGAAAGAAACCTGGAGGAAACTTGCACTTCGGGGGTTGACTAGGATAGTCTTCACTGAAGTGCATTGTCAGTGGATAGTGACCTCCCTCCCAGTCGGTCTGTAAAATTTGAACATTATTCTTCACAATCACACTCAAGAAATAAGATGAAAAAGAGGATTTCGTTAACAGTAAACACAAGCAAAATATGTGTCGTACTAGGAATATCTAGCCTTACCCAATCACTAAATTTCCAAAAAAGAAAGTAAAAGACTTAAAAGTAAGAGCAAATGATTCAACAACTCAAAAGTCAGAGAAGGAGAAAGCACTTCTACACAAGCAATGTGCAACAGATTGATCAAGTAATCACGTTAAGTGTCTAGTGTGATCATTTCATCACTACATAATTTTATGTGACGTGGTGACTCAGGCCTCCTACTAGTCAACGTGTCGGCAATTAACAGGGATCGCAAAATTAGGAAAATCCACTTGAATTTCTACTAGAAAGAATTTTGACCCAAGAGGGGAGAACACGAAAGCCAATTGGATGTAAGGGGACAAAAATATCACATTTTTTCGTGTTATGTGCAGCTTGTTACTCAGACCTCTTACTTGTTTGAGGCAAACGACATGAACTGTGATTCAATCCAAATATTAGTGCCATTGAGATTCAAAGTCTATTTCAAGGACCTGAGAGTCTATCAGAGAACAACAACAAATTGATTCAGGCCTACAGCTGACAAAGTCATTCAGATATCATCACTATATATTTACACCTCTGAGATTGACAAAGTCATCTAGCACTATTCCCATAGTTTCTAGTTCTTCGATTTCGTATGTGCTTTTTTTTGTGCTTCTGTTATTGCATTATTTCATTGTCGTTACTGTTCTTTTTTCTATATGTTGTGTACTGCTCTTCATTTAGCATTATTTCGTTGTTGTTACTGCTCTCGTTTTTGTATTCCCCTTTTCAAACAGTTTGGAAATGTTTTATTTAAGACTAGGGCCTATAAAAAACAGCCTCTTTATTTTTACAAGGTAAAGGGATAAAGTCTGCGTACACTCTACCCTCCCTATACCCCACTAGTAGGATTACACTGTATATGTTCACGTTGTTGTTAAGATTGATCAAAGAGATGAATACCAATTAGCAGACATCCTGCTTTTTCTCATAAATTTCAGTCATTCAGGTGTTTCACCTGGAGACTAATTATGAGACTAGCTGAAACTGTTAGTAGACTCAACTCCATGATTTCTATCTGGAATCAACCAGTACTAAACAATAACTATAATCAGCAAAGCGATATATTAATTGCTAAGCGGAACACGAACATTATGAATGAATTTGTTACTTTTTCTTGAATTGCAGATATATTTTTAACTTTTTCTCCATAGTTCCTTTTTTCTACCAAAGTTCACAACTTTAACAGCAGGGAGCACTATATAAAGCTTTTCACCTTTAACAATATATATAGAAAATAGAGAGGACCAACAGTAATACAGATTCTGAAGCCTAGGACAAAAACTAGCACAAGTACTCCAATCATGTACTACAATTGAAGGAACAAATCCCGAATTTAACTCACTATATTTTAAGGATAGGCCAAAATAGATGCACCAAAACAGTTGCATCTACCCTGAGTAATTCTTCTATTGCCAATATTGGTGTGGAGTTATAACCATGTTTTTCCATAAGCTCAGAAATATATTTTGGGTTTTTTCGTTATTCAACTTTTTATTTTTCACTTCAGCCTAGTGATCCACACGCTATTCATCCTTAACCCACTAGCTAGTGATCCACATGCTATTCATCAGATACTTAACCCACTAGCTAGTGATCCACACGCTATTCATCAGATACTTAACCCACTAGCTAGTGATCCACACGCTATTCATCAGATACTTAACCCACTATATTATATATTTTAGGCATATGACAAACATCAATACATATGTATATTGGGTATATGACAAACATGAATACATATCACAGGAACTTCAGAAAAATTACAGTAAGAAACTTACCCCAGGTTTACCCGGGATAATACAACGCCACAACATCAAATTGGCAGACCCATCAGGACCAGTCTCCGGCCTTGCCACAAAACCCTAACCATAAAATCATTGACATACACAAAAATTAATTTGGTTTTACCCACCAAAATTCCACATTGAGTTAAAATATACTGCTAAACCCAATTTCTTGTCGATATTAAATTAAGAATAAAAGAATATTTATCGCGAATTTGATTTTTTAATTAAAAATAAGAGTAAGATTACAAGGAACGCACATGTGGGTGATTCTTACGCCATGCTTTCCTCTCCTCAGTGAGACGACCACGCGCGATCCCACCAGCCATGTTTTTTCTGTCAAAATCAATGGAGTAATAAACTGAAGCTAAAAGGGTTTTATTTATTTATTTATTTTTGTGGGAAAATAAAGGGTCCTATTGCTTTTATACACTTGTTATATTTTGTAAAATCTTATTACAACTTGTTTGCTTGATTTATATCATACCTGTCCTTAATTATAATTTATTGATATGCGAGTTTAACTTTTCAAAATACAAAAAATATATTAGATACATCTATTAGATAAATAAAATACATGGATACGTCCGTGACGACATGGATTTAATATATATTACTTTTGCTTTAAGTTATATGACATAAATTTACAAAGTTTATTGAAAATTTTATAAGTTTTTTTTAAAAAGAAATAAAAAATTAAACGGTTTATTATTGTGATTTATAGAAATCTTTGAACTAATATATTATACTCGATCTGTCATAATTTATATGATATTGATAGGATTTTGAGAGTATTCAAATTTATTTACATATTCTTTAATATTTTTTGTAATTTATATCACTTTTGTTACATAATTTTCAATAATACATGTTACTTTTCTGTCTTAATTTATATAACAATGATAAAATTTTAAGAATTAATTAAGAAAATCATATGATTTTTAAATATAGTTAATTATTGTGATTTTTTCATATATTTTAATTAAAAATCAGAAAATAACGGACTAAAAAAATTAAATAAATAAATTTAAACAGATAAAGTATTGAAATTTTTTAGAAATATCATTGAGTAAAAGCAAACGTAACAAACAATTGCCGTTTTTTAACCGATTCTACAAAGTCAGTACTAATAACTAGAGTAACTAGTTTCAAGTCCCCTTGTCCTAATGCTAAACATATAATGACATCATAAAAATTGAACCAACTTAAAAGATTTTCAAGGGATATATAAATAAAAATTATGGAAATATTATTGAAATACACGTCAAAAGCATCTAAAATTCCTTATTTATTTAATTCGAGCTATATATTAATGTTACTGTATTTGAGCCAGTATTTAATATATTCAAACTACATATTATGTATCCAGTTTATGTTATAATTTATCCGAGATGCTCTTTAATGTGGGGTCCATCCCCATGTACCAAACTTTGAATTGTTTTCTGCCAATTTCAAAGTTTGACAGAGTTGGTAAAGAAAAAAAGATTGTTGTTTCTTCAATTTCAAAGTTTGGCAAAGTTGGTAAAGAAAAAATTGTTTTCTGCCAATTGCAAAGTTTGGCAGAGTAGGTAAGCTATGAAGAAGAAAAAATTGTTTTTCTTCTGTAGCACATTTGGAGGGTAGTGTATTTGTTCTCTATAAAAGGGAGGACAATTCTTCATTCTAAATACACCAAAAGGAAATTACAAAGTAGAGAAAAGAAGAGTGAGGCATCACAGAGGAAAATAATCTGTAAGGAAAAATAGAAGTGTGAGCGATATTATAGTGAGGTGGAAAAATAAAAAGAGGGTTATTTCTTTTGAGTGTGTAGTGATCTTTGGAGTTTTGCTCGGATCTACAAGTGTAAAATCCTTACTATAGTGATATTCGTTGCTCCTCTCGGGTCGTGGTTTTTTCCCTTATTTAGGAGGGTTTCCACGTAAAATCTTGGTGTCATTATTTCTCTTTTATTCTCGTTGATTAACCGTATTGTTGTGTTCCACATTTATTGCCTTTATTACCGCAAATATTATTTCTGTTACGGATTTATTCCCAACAATTGGTATCAGAGCACAGGTTCTGCTCATTTACAGAAATATTTTTTGCAGCTTATTGTACTATACTCAGTGAAAAAAAATATGTCTAGAGTAAAGTACGAGGTAGAAAAATTCAACGGTGATAGCGGTTTCTCAATGTGGCAGAGAAGGATGAGAGACTTGCTCATCCAACATGGTTTGCACAAGGCACTAGGCGGCAAATCCAAAAAGCCCGAATCCATGAAACTTGAGGATTGGGAAGAAATGGATGAAAAGGCTGCCAGTGCAATCAGATTGCACTTAACAGATGATGTAGTTAATAACATCATCGATGAAGAGAGTGCATGTGGCATTTGGACAAAGTTAGAAAATCTATACATGTCCAAAACGCTGACAAATAAATTGTACCTAAAGAAGCAGTTATATGCGCTACATATGGGTGAAGGTACAAATTTTTTGTCTCATTTAAATGTACTTAATGGACTAATCACGCAGGTAGCAAACCTCGGAGTAAAGATCGAGGATGAAGATAAAGCCATAGTGCTCCTAAACTCGTTGCCATCTTTCTACGATACTTTAGCAACAATCATTTTACATGGTAAGGACTCTATTGAGTTGAAGGATGTCACATCAGCCCTTTTGCTTAATGAAAAGATGAGAAAAAGGCCTGAAAATCACGGACAGGCTCTCATCACGGAAAGTAGAGGCAGAAGTTACCAAAGGAGCTCAAGTAACTATGGTAGATCCGGAGTTCGTGGAAAGTCCAAAGTCCGATCAAAATCAAAGGCCAGAAATTTCTACAATTGCGATCAACCAGGACACTTCAAAAGAGATTGTCCAAATCTAAAAAGGGGCAAAGGGGAAAGCAGCGGCCAGAAGAATGATGACAACACAGCTGCCATGGTGCAAAATAATGACAATGTTGTTCTCTTCATAAATGAGGAAGAAGAATGCATGCACTTGGCAGGTGTAGAGTCGGAATGGGTGATCGACACAGCAGCATCTTACCATGCTACACCGGTAAGAGATTTTTTTTGCAGATATGTAGCCGGTGATTTTGGCAATGTGAAAATGGGTAACACAAGTTACTCAAAGATTGCGGGGATCGAAGACATTTGCTTAAAAACAAATGTTGGATGCACATTAGTGTTGAACGATGTGCGCCACGTACCTGATTTGCGGATGAACTTAATCTCGGGAGTTGCTTTGGACCGAGATGGATATGAGAACTACTTTGCAAATCAAAAATGGAGACTCACCAAAGGGGCATTGGTGATTGCAAAAGGAGTTGCTCGTGGCACGTTGTACAGGACAAATGCAGAAATATGCCAAGGTGAATTAAATGCGGCTCAGGAAGAGAATTCTGCAGATTTATGGCATAAAAGAATGGGTCATATGAGCGAGAAAGGATTGCAAATTCTTTCCAAAAAATCACTCATCTCTTTTGCCAAAGGTACAACGATAAAACCTTGTAACTACTGTTTATTTGGTAAACGACATAGAGTTTCATTTCAGACATCATCTGAAAGAAAGTCGAATATACTTGATTTGGTATATTCTGATGTTTGTGGTCCAATGGAGATAGAATCGATAGGAGGTAATAAATACTTTGTTACCTTTATTGATGACGCTTCTCAAAAATTGTGGGTTTATATCTTGAGAACCAAAGATCAGGTATTTCAAGTATTTTAAAAGTTTCATGCTCTGATAGAAAGAGAGACGGGTCGAAAGCTAAAACGTCTCCGAACCGACAATGGAGGTGAGTACACTTCAAGGGAATTTGAAGAGTACTGTTCAAACCATGGAATCAGACATGAAAAGACAGTTCCTGGAACCCCACAACACAATGGTGTAGCTGAAAGAATGAATCGCACCATTGTTGAGAAGGTGAGAAGTATGCTCAGAATGGCTAAATTACCTAAGACATTCTGGGGTGAAGCAGTTCGGGCAGCGTGTTATCTTATCAATCGTAGTCCATCAGTTCCGTTGGAGTTTGACATTCCGGAGAGAGTTTGGACCAACAAAGAGATGTCTTACTCGCACCTAAAGGTGTTCGGTTGCAAAGCTTTTGCACATGTACCGAAGGAGCAGAGAACCAAGCTAGATGATAAATCAGTTCCCTGCATATTCATCGGATATGGAGATGACGAGTTCGGGTACAGACTATGGGATCTTGTAAAGAAGAAGGTCATCAGAAGCAGAGACGTAATCTTTTGAGAAAGTGAAGTTGGAACTGCTGATGATCTATCCGAGAAGGCCAAGAAAAAGTATGGTATAGTCCCTAATCTTGTTATCATTCCTTCTTCTTCTAACCATCCCATAAGTGCAGAAAGTACGATTGATGAAGTTGCTGAGCATGAAGAGCAACCTGATGAGATTGTTGAGCAGGGGGAGCAACTCGGTGATAATACCGAGCAAATGGAGTACCCAGAAGAAGAAGAACAATCTCAAGCTCTGAGGAGATCAGAAAGACAAAGGGTAGAGTCATCCAAATACCCTACCTCAGAGTATGTCCTCATCAATGATGAAGGGGAGCCAGAAAATCTTAAGGAGGTGTTGTCTCATCCAGAAAAGAGCCAATGGATAAAATCCATGCACGAAGAGATGGGATCTCTACAAAAAAATGGCACATACCAGCTAGTTGAACTTCCAAAAGGCAAAAGACCGCTTAAGTGCAAATGGGTCTTTAAACTCAAGAAAGATGGAAATGGCAAGTTGGTCAGGTACAAAGCTCGATTGGTTGTAAAAGGCTTCAAACAAAAGAAAGGTATTGATTTTGATGAAATTTTTTCACCTGTTGTCAAAATGACTTCTATTCGAACTATTTTGAGCATAACAGCTAGTCTAGATCTTGAAGTGGAGCAATTGGACGTGAAAACTGCATTTCTTCACGGAGATTTGGAAGAAGAGATTTATATGGAGCAACCAGAGGGATTTGACGTATCTGGAAAGAAACACATGGTGTGCAAATTGAATAAGAGTCTTTATGGGTTGAAACAGGCCCCAAGGCAATGGTACAAAAAGTTTGACTCTTTCATGAAAAGTCAAACGTACACAAAGACCTATTCTGATCCATGTGTATACTTCAAAAGATTTTCTGACAACAATTTTATTATTTTGTTGTTGTATGTGGATGACATGTTAATTGTAGGACAAGACAAAGAGCTGACTGCAAAGTTGAAGAAAGATTTGTCCAAGTCATTTGACATGAAAGACTTGGGCCCAGCACAACAAATTCTAGGGATGAAGATTGTTCGAGAACGAACAAAAAGAAAGTTGTGGCTATCTCAAGAGAAGTACATTGAACGTGTACTAGAACGCTTCAACATGAAGAGTGCTAAACCTGTTAGCACGCCTCTTGCGAGTCATCTGAAGTTGAGCAAACAGATGTGTCCTACAACAAAAAAGGAGAAAGAGGGAATGACTAAAGTTCCTTATTCTTCAGCAGTGGGGAGTTTGATGTATGCAATGGTGTGTACAAGACCTGATATTGCTCATGCAGTTGGTGTTGTTAGCAGATTCCTTGAAAATCCTGGAAAAGAACATTGGGAGGCAGTTAAGTGGATACTCAGGTACCTAAGAGGTACCACAAAAGATTGCTTGTGTTTTGAAGGATCTGATCCAATCTTGAAGGGCTATACTGATGCTGATATGGCAGGTGACCTCGATAATAGAAAATCCACTACTGGATATTTGTTTACATTTTCAGGGGGAGCTATATCATGGCAGTCAAAGTTGCAGAAGTGTGTCGCACTCTCTACAACTGAGGCAGAATACATTGCAGCTACTGAAGCTGGCAAAGAGATGGTATGGCTGAAACGATTTCTTCAAGAACTTGGATTGTATCAATATGAGTATGTCGTCTATTGTGACAGTCAGAGTGCAATAGACTTGAGCAAGAACACCATGTATCATGCAAGGACGAAGCATATCGACGTGAGATATCACTGGATTCGTAAAAAGATAGAGGACGGATCTATGCAGGTCATGAAGATCCCTACTAGTGAAAACCCTTCAGATATGCTGACCAAGGTGGTATCAAAAGACAAGTTCGAGCTATGCAAAGAACTTGTCGGCATGCACTCAAGCTAGAAACCTAGAGCTACCTCCTTCAGGTGAATGGGTCTGGAGGGGGAGATTGTGGGGTCCATCCCCATGTACCAAACTTTGAATTGTTTTCTGCCAATTTCAAAGTTTGACAGAGTTGGTAAAGAAAAAAAGATTGTTGTTTCTTCAATTTCAAAGTTTGGCAAAGTTGGTAAAGAAAAAATTGTTTTCTGCCAATTTCAAAGTTTGGCAGAGTAGGTAAGCTATGAAGAAGAAAAAATTGTTTTTCTTCTGTAGCACATTTGGAGGGTAGTGTATTTGTTCTCTATAAAAGGGAGGACAATTCTTCATTCTAAATACACCAAAAGGAAATTACAAAGGAGAGAAAAGAAGAGTGAGGCATCACAGAGGAAAATAATCTGTAAGAAAAAATAGAGAGTGTGAGCGATATTATAGTGAGGTGGAAAATAAAAAGAGGGTTATTTCTTTTGAGTGTGTAGTGATCTTTGGAGTTTTGCTCGGATCTACAAGTGTAAAATCCTTACTATAGTGATATTCGTTGCTCCTCTCGGGTCGTGGTTTTTTCCCTTATTTAGGAGGGTTTCCACGTAAAATCTTGGTGTTATTATTTCTCTTTTATTCTCGTTGATTAACCGTATTGTTGTGTTCCACATTTATTGCCTTTATTACCGCAAATATTATTTCTGTTACGAATTTATTCCCAATATTTAATATAGTCGAGCTACATATTATGTATCCGTTTGTATTACTTTTTAAGGGATTAATGTATTATAATGGTCAATATGCTTGCCGACGGAGGGAAATTTAGGAATTTTGAATTGACGAAAAAATCAGTTTCTTTGTTGCAACTCTTTTCTATAATCTGTTATGTTAGGTATTGGGTTGTGTTAGGGTCTTTTTGCTTTGAGACTAGAATTTAGAATTATTTTTATTGAAAACTCACATTATTAATCCCGAGTATGAACTCAAAAACAGGTATTTATGTGTTGATTGTAAAAAAATATATTACGTTTTTTATTTTAATTTAAGTGATATATTTTTATAAGGCATAAAGTCAAAGAGGGGAAAAATGAACTCTTAAAATTTGTAATATAAAACTAACTTTAGACCTTTATTTGATTATAAATTATTTTATCAAAAGGTAGAGAAATTTTTTAAAATTAAGTTTGTTCCTATCACAGAATTTTGGAGAGTAATAATTGATATTTAACAACACGGAATGACGCCTTTTTTTTCTCTTCAAAATCAAAGAACAATTTTATAAAAAGGAATAATAGAATATAAAATTACATAAAATAAAATAAGATATAGCTAACTAGACAGTTTTAATCCTAAAATAAAAAGAATAAATATTTAAAATAACTATGAAATTATTCAAAAGCCCAAGCATTCTCTTTGCGGATCTCCTCTTCTTCTTCTGGAGTAAAATCATTCTCGATATTAAATTCTTTACGTATTTCTTCTGGTGTTTTCCCTTTAATCCTATCGGCAACTTCTTGACACATTATATCCAACATCTCCTTATCGTCAAGAAAATTAGCAGCTAAGATAAGAGCATACAAAATCGAGTGGTGCACCTTCACAAAAGCCTTGTCAAAGTCCATCAATTTGTCTTTGGAGATGCCTTCCTCCGAATGTTTCTTCCAGTACTCAATCACTTTGGTCATTGTTTTACTATCAACATTAGGCAGGGGAATGACGTTTGAAACACAATCGTCTTCAACCATATTCTTAATAGTTTGTGACCTTATGGCTATCGCCTCGTCCAATACAAATTCCTCATCATCGTTAGTCTTTAAAGTTAAGAACTTTGTTGAAGATGACATGATGATTAAAATATATTTGAATAAACTCAAAAGTTCTATGAATTTACTTCAAGTTTCAAGTTTCAACTATCAAGTTTCTGTATGTTGAAAATAACTAACATCTCTTTTTATAAAAGTAAGAAATCAAACTAAAATAGAATTAGGAATCACTATAACTAACAAATCCTAATTAAACATGAATAAGTAAATACCATAAATAAAAAATTCTAAATACCTAATATTCCTACTTCAATTTTGATTATTATTATTACCTACGGAAAGTACACATTTTTGTTTTTCTAGAAAACAAGCTATACTATTACTATAGTATTTAGTAGAACAGTAGTTGAGTTACTATAGCGCGTTACTTTATTATATGATTGACAATTTTTTTTTATTTTTTATGGAAGAATAAGTCCCAAAGCTATTAATTTCTTCCTATCTGGATTCTGGCCACACATATCTCAAAACTTTTTGAAAATATAAGTAAAAAAATAAATAACATAAAACACGTGAGGAAAAAGATAAATCAAAACATTTTTTATTTAATGACGTTACCCTCACCTTTTTGTAAATTTGATAAATTGTTGAGTCAAGTTGTCAATTAATGCATGCATTTCCCTGTTTTTCTTTAAATTGTTTTCTAATAATAATTATGGAGTGGAAAATATTGACTATGTATGTGGTCTTTTATTCTGCACTTGAGATCTTCTAGATTTGATATTTTATTTTTTATTTTTTTTGGTTTGACATTGATGTATGCATGTCTGCGTCTAAGTAAACTGCAATTACAAAGACCACATAGAATATTATAATAGTTTTATTTCAATATGAAAGTAATTTAACTGGCTCAATATGTATAAGAAAATAAATGTTAAATATAGTTTAGAGAATAGATTAATTATTATTTGAACTCTTTCTATATAATGTAATTTTAATGGATGCCTCCACATCTTAAAATGTATAATTGTATTAGAATTTGGTTTAATACAATGATAATTTCTCAAGTTTATCATTAAGTTCATTCATGAGCTTGTTATGTAGTTCAGTGCACTCTGAACTCGATACAAATTATTAGACTTATTCTTAAATTATTGACAGTCTTGAAAAAAATAAAATTACTTGACTAACGATACTTAAATACACCCCTAATCTTCTTCTATATTCTCGTCAAGTTTCGAGGTGTTTTCAATAATTCTCTAGAATTTTTGTTACTAACACCATGAACCTATAAAAGCTTGAGACTAGTTTTCAATACTTCTCTTGATCTCTTAAAATATTTCACTCTTGACATCATATGTATTCATCTTAATAACTTGAAACCCTCATGAATATTTCGATTAATCATGATGTGTATAATTAAAATATAAAATAAATTCACTTATCTACCTAATAGCCGTTTGTGAACCTGCCTAGATAAATATACTTTTTCTAATTGTTTGGATGCTAAATTAAAATATTTCACATTTGATCATATACCGGAAAAGGGCCTAAAATACCCTTAAAGTATTGGAAATGGTACAAAATTACCCTACATCCACCTATTGGCTCCAAAATACCCTTCTCACCCACCTATTGGGTCCAAAATACCCTTGTCATCCACCTTTTGGTTCAAAATTGACCACTTATTTAACGGTTTTATATTTAAACTATTTAAATATTTTTTTAAATACGTGGCACGCAACTATATGTTATAATTTAACTTATTAGTATAATTTATAAATAAATCCACTACCCACCCATTACTAATTAAACCCCTCCAAATTAATACACCCGTCACATTATTAATGCAACAAGAAAAAAGCTACTGCCAATTGAGTGTTTTTAAAAATTTGAGGCGAAAAAATCTATAGAAGTAAATTATCATATGTTAAGTGTCTAAATAAAAATTACCGATAAACTTAAAAGTCTGACTTACGTCTCAATTATGTGATGTTACTTCATAGTTAACTTTTTTTCAAAATAATATATTAAAGGTTTTAAAACAAATCATAAATATTTATAAAATTATATTTTAAAAAAGTGCATGAATTAATTCGAAATGTATTACTTCTTTACCTTTAATCATAAATTTTTAATTCAATCTTGAAAGAGAATCATATTGAAAGTGTCCTCCTAAATAAGCGGCTCAACCTATATTTCATTGGGGCTTCGATTCGGACTCAAATAATTTTGAATGTCATTTTCAGGAATCTATAATTTCATCGTGTTTTAGTAGTGTTTATGACAATTTTGATATTATAATTAAATTATTAATTGGGTGGGGTTTAGTTAGTAATGAGTGGGTAGTGGATTGATTTATAAATTATATTAATAAATTAAATTATAACCAATAGTTGAACGCCAAGTATTTTAAAAAATATTTAAAGAGTTTAATTTTAAAATAATTAAAAAAGTGGTCAATTTTGAACCCAAAGGTGGATGACAAGGGTATTTTGGAGCCAATAGATGGATGAAAAGGGCATTTTGGAGCCAATAGATGGATAGAGGGTAATTTTATACCATTTTTAATACTTCAAAGGTATTTTAGGCCCTTTTCCGATCATATACTATCTAAAAAATAAGACAAATTTATTACTTGTAGTTGTTAGGATGTTGCAGTCTAAATTGAAAAGTCCATAATAACAGACAGAAACCAAAGGCGGCTACAACTCTGTCTGCCATTCGTCAAATTTATCATCAATTTCCTTTCTCTTTCCATCTTCCTAACTACATTTATACTTAAATCAATCATCTTCTTCCCTTAGATTTTTCTGAAACTTAGCTGAGTTTCCCTCATTCTCTTTAACAGATTAGTTACATGGAGATATATGACAGTGCTAATACTACTCCTTATATTAGTGCTTGTACAAGCCCTCAACATCGTTATGGTACGTTTTTTCTCAGTGCCCCAACTAGCCCTGCTCGTGTCTCCGCTGCTCTCTCCGATGATTTCCATATGATTAGTGGTGGGGAAGGTGTAAAAGTACCCGGTGAAGTTCCGTTTAATTGGGAGGAAAGGCCTGGAATTCCGAAATCGAGAGATCAAATTAATGAGGAGGATTTTGTTTTCGATTTTAGTGGACTGTTGGAAAGAAGCTCTGTTTCAGCTGCTGATGAGCTTTTTGATGGTGGAAAGATTAGGCCTTTAAAGCCACCACCTAGATTACAATATGAAGCTGATTATTACAAACCATTCGATTCGCCTAGATCACCGAAGCAGAGATTCAAGCAAACTTTCTCTCCGCGAAATAAGAAGGAAATTGATCCATTTGCTGCAGCTATAGAACACACTGCTCGAATAGAAAAAATCGAAAAGCCTAAAAAGACGAGATCTTTATCTGTTCCTGATCTGGTATTTGATCACGAAAGCAATCAGGAGACCACAAAGACTAGCCCATACTCTTTGTGTTCCGTTTCATCATCGATATCACTATGGTACAGAAAATGGAAACTGAAAGATTTGTTTCTATTCAGAAGTGCTTCAGAGGGTAGAGCAAGCAGTAAAGATCAATTAAACAAGTTTTTGAAGAAAACTCGTGAACAGGAGGAGGACGCGAAGACTTCAAGCTTCAGATCAACTGCTAGTAGTGTTGCATCATCATCAGTATCAACTTCCTTGATGAGGAGGAGGGAGATTTCAGCTCATGAGTTGCATTACACGTTGAATAGGGCATTCTCCGAAGAGATGAAGAGGAAAACATTTTTGCCATACAAGAAATTAGGGGTACTAGGTTGCTTAGGATTCATTCCGTCAATGGATGATACAAGTTTTAGAGGGGTTGCTCCTACTATGTCCATGAATCGTCGTCAATAACATCTTATCATCTCTATGTGAAATTTTCTCTTCAATTTGTTGCTGTATAAGTGTATATCGTAGTTTATATGAGGACATAAAACTTTCATGACCTCCAATCTTCTTGGAAATAATTAAATCTGTTTGTACAATATTGTATTTGAGATATATATATCTATCTATGGAACATGTTAGCGCGAGGAAACGATGAAAAAGGAAAAACTTTCATTATTATACATGTCATGAAGTTATATTAGATATTTGCATGTTAAGTATAAACAAAAGAATCAAATTAACTGTAAATTGGAGTGTGGGTGAAGAACAAAATATCCCCACAATCCTTTTAACAGTTAGGATGTGGAACAGTCAATAATCTATCTACCTATGCTATTCTAATTCATGAATTTGCTACAGTTGGGAGCTCCACAATGACAGGGGACTTTAACCTCATCATTCTGATCAGGTTCAAATCTGTAATCAAAGGTTAACTCATTCCCTGCTGAAACATCCTTTTTAGCAAAAAGAACGATTCGTTCCTCGTTTTCTCCAAGACTCATGATCCTTGAAAAGCAATTTGGCATGCATGAGTGGTTGATTAATCTTGCTATGGATCCTTTCATGGTTGCATCAATCACTACTTCTTCAGTTATCCTGAAGAAGTAACAGTTCTTGCCTTGTGACTTATATTTACGCTCTCTAAGGTCAGCGACACTGCCCCTTATCTTCTCACCGACATACTCGGCTACCATTTCTCCTTCTTGAAGCTTTCTCTTGGCAAAGAGACCCCATCCATGTATACCGGATTTTCCAAAACAAACCCGGTGGTTTATAGTTTTACTCAAATGATGCAATCTCTCTCTCAATGTTGGAAAGTTCTTTTCCTCTTGATGTTGTTCTGAGGTTAAACTCTGTATGGCTGTTAGTGAGTGATGGTGAGGCATTGTTACCCTGTGGATTATTGGTTCTGGTTTAGCTTTCTTGTTCGTTGATGGTCTGAAAACTCGACATCTAGCTGCAGAGAAAGCATCTGGTTGGTTAGCTTCGGCAGATGATGTATCGGAAGGCATGAGCCTCAAACCTTTCAACACACGACCTCCATTTCTTCTCTGAAGCAATTTTTGGTTCGAGTAAATTCCACCAGGAGTTCGCATGACTAAAATGTTATCCTCACTAGGGGCTTTATGAGAAGCACAATACGATAACCATTTAGTTGTTTGTGTTCCGTTCTTCTCTGAGCAATGCATTTCCATGTAGTATCCAGCTCGGGAAGCACACGTGGAGTGATAAGATATCGTGCATTTGCTGCATTGAATGCAAGAACCATGAGTCTGCTGGCATATACTGCACGCTTGATGAAAGGACTTTGGGGGAATCGCGAGAAGTCCTATGGCAGGCTCCATCTTCTCATAATCAACAAAAGCAATTTCAGGTCTAAACCAACCACAAGTAACATGAACCCAAAAAGGATCAACATCAGTAGGTTTCATCGCGCCCCCTTTGACAGGACACAGACAACATTCCCTTTCAACTTCTGGAGTTTCACAAGCCCGGCAAACCCACGAAGCTAAATCTTGAACCTCTCTAGCACCATAACATTCTTGATGAACAGCTATCTGGCACCTACTGCATATAATAATCTTGTTGAAGTCCCAATCTTCAATCCATCTACAAATAGCGCAACGTTCTACAGTCCACTTTGCATTAACAGGATTATACTTTTCTTTCAAGACTGACGTCAATTGCTGCCGCCTATCTATTTTCAAAGGAGTAATCCCATGACCATTGTTATTCGCAACCCATTCCCCTAGTGGCTGCATAGTCATCATCACCTTAATACTGACCTTCCACTTTTTCGCTCTGGAACCAGCATGCCGTTCCCATTCACCAACTGTCAGCTTCTTAACCCTGCAAGAACCACACCTGCACTCAACCATATGAAGTTCTGGAAAATAAATTCCTTCCATCCCATTACAAATTACACCAATAAAATCAGAGTTTACTCCACAGTAGGGGCATAACGAATTTTCGTTAAGATCACTACAAACTTCCTTACATGCCGAGCAGCATATATTGATTTTCCTCAATTCAACTTTGACCTCACGATCAAGATGGGATCTTGGACTTTCTGCTGAAAAACAGTAATCTTGAACTTGGGGCAGAAAATTTGGCGATTTACTTTCTTCAACATTAAATTGAAAGCTAAAATCTTTGAATCCAGCCCCAAATATTTCATCAAATTTCTGTTTCTTGGATGTAAAAAAACAATTTTCTCTATAAATTTCGTCGTCAATCTCTTTCTTGTTTGTTTTCCGTTTCACCGCCATTAGAACTTTACTTCAATCAATACTTACACTCAAAACAAAGACAATTTAATTTCTTCATCCACGTCGGCAATTTATAAACCCTAAACCCTAAAACACATAAATTCGATTGCAATTCCCAGTAAACCCCTATTTCTCAAGATTTCGGGAGAGTCGAATCCGATAAATCAAACAGAGTATTGCAAATTTATGTTCAAATATTTCTACAAATTCACTTTCACCGTTGCCGTCGCCGTCGCCGGAGAAAGAGAAGCCTCCGAATAGAAATAAACGGCAAGACTCATAACTCATAAGGAGAGAGTTTAAGGAACTACATGTTCCTATTCCCATTCGGACAAGGATTTTTTTATATTTATAGGTTTCGGTAAACAGTATATGGGCTTCTACTGGGCCTGAAATTTTCAGATAAAATAAGCCCATTGGACCATTATTCTATAAGACTCAGCATCTTCTTGCTTAGTGAATTTAATTTCTTTTAGATAATGGAAAAATTGATATAATGTAATTAATTACTCAAAGTTATAGCTGTTATTTATTCGAACAAAACAGATTTTGTTTACAAATCTTGTAATAGAATAGAAGAAGCAGAAATACATTTGTATATAATATATTTTGAGCTTATAAATTGTTTGGGTTCTTTATAATTTTGGAGTAGCGTTACTTTCTCACGAAATAAAATAGAAGAATGTTTCTATTGACGATGCAAATTAGAAGACTTTGATAAAGAAAAAATGATGGAGCGAAATCACACTAAACACTTCTGTTTTTATTTTTGAATAAACGATATTTGTTAATATTTTTGGTGAAAAATTGAGGTGAAAGTCTTGAAATTTATGGTGACGAGATTGGATATAAACAGATACAAATAAACTTTATTCGAATTTTTATTTCTGTGTATTTTATTTTTCACCATTTCTCAATTTTACACAACTATCTTATACTTTTCTAAAAGGAAAAGCACGCAAACTAAGGCCAATTTAGAATTTAATTTTATAAGTTCAATCTTAAATATGTTTTAGAATAAATTCATTTTTAAAAAAAAATTATGAATTCATATCTAGTAATTATAATAATTTTAATATATAATAAATTACACAAATATATATTTCGTTAACATTTTTGGCTCTGCCCTCACAACCCCACCTTCGACAACTATATATGCTGTCAACTTCCATATCTAATCAAATTTCAAAAAAGATCTAAAAAGTATTATTTCCCCCCCTGATATTTTGGCCAATGAACTGTTTACACCATCCCAAAAGTACCTTAAAGACAATGAAAAAAAAATGGTTCGGTCGATTTGCTCTTCAATTTTCTTCACTACGTGGTAGACAATATAATTAACATATCTCACTACTCATAATCATGAGTCCATCCTTGATGGCATAGATTTGGATTTAGAATTTTATATATAAGTGTAATATTAAAAATTGAAGAAAAAAATATTTCATGTTCATTAATACGAGTATTTTATTATGATATATATATTGATTGATGTTTAGTTTGAAGGCAATTTTAGAAATAATTTAAAGAATAAACCTTTAATGTTTGAGGATAAAATAGGAAAAAAATTATTTGATATAATAAAAGTTTAGCATATTACATAAATAGAAGTTAACGAAGGAGTAAGTATTATATTAAATAACTCAAAATTCAATCAAGTATATTATTTAGCCTTTTTGAAGGATAAATGTCAACAGATAATATTAGATCAATTCTAAGAAACATATAATCATGAATTCACGCGTATCAACCCTGGATTGATGAGAGTTTTCATAAGGTAATTGTTCTTTACATGTAACCCCCCCACCTAAACAAATTAATCTCAACACATCACAAAAAAATTTACAAAGTAAATTGACAAAAACAAAAATTAAACTAGAGGTTTTTCTGTGCTATCTGATGAACTTACACTAAGATTAAACATGCATGTCCCTTTAGATATTTGCTTCTCTTTTGATGAAACTAATGATGTTGTATTCCAATATTGTCCACTTTTGATCTCTTCTCCATATACCCAATTTTCTCCTTGTTTACTTTTACTCTCAATTCCACCATTCTCTGAGCAAGAAATTGTAACTTTTCTCCAATTGCACCAAATCCTCAGCATGATATAAAGCAGAACCATGCATATAACTGTTGCTGTTAACACAATAGCTACTGTTATCCCTACAACACTTGCTTTTGACAACTCCCATATTCTCTCATGTTCCTTTAATTCAGAACAAGATAGTAATGGTGGGCCACATAGGTTATGATTGTTTCCCATGAAAGAACTTTGTGGGAATCCTGAAAATGTGGAAGGGATTTGGCCTTCAAGATGATTATATGAAAGATTGAGTCTATGTAAACTTGATAACCTTCCAAGTGATTGTGGGACTTTTCCTTGAAGTTGATTGAATGAAAGATTCAATCTTTCTAACTTAACAAGGTTTCCAAGTGATGATGGGATTTCACCTGAAATGTGATTCTTGCTGAGGTCTAGTATTACTTGTAATTCGGATAAGGAGCCGAGTTCGTAAGGGATTGAGCCTGTTAAGTTGTTTTCAGAGAGCCTTAGTTCATAGAGCTTTTGGCATTTTTGAAGAGTTGAAGGGATGGAACCAGAGAGATTGTTTCTTCGAAGATTCAAGACATTTAGACTTGTGAGATTGCCTAGTTCTGGTGGTATGGGGCCTGATAATCTGTTGTAACTTAGAGAAAGTTTGAGTAATTTTGGAGAGTTTCCAAGTTCTGTTGGAACTGTTCCTCTGAAGTTGTTGAACGAAAGATCGAGTTCACCAAGATCTTCTATGCCTCCTAACCATGTGGGAATTTCACCGGAGAATTGGTTAGAGCTAAGGAGAAAATGACCAAGGTTTTTTAGACCAGCAAGGGATGGTGGTAGATTTCCTGTCAAATTGTTGAATGATAAATCAAGAAACCTGAGATCTTCAAGTTGTCCGAATTCAGAAGGGAGTTGTCCAGTGAAAAAATTATTAGCAAGGCGAAGACGGGTTAGATTTTTTGACAAAGCTAGCTTAGAGGGAATAGGACCAGAGAAACTGTTGTTTGTTAAGTCAAGAGCTGTTAGAGAATCTAAACCAGCTAAGGGGGAAATGTTTCCACTGAACTTATTGTGAGAAAAGTTAATTTTGCTGAGATTTTTCAGAAGGGAAAGAGATTCAGGAAGTGGACCTTCAAGGGAATTGTTGTAAAGAGTAATCAGGTCCATCTCTAAGAGAAATCGAAACGTTGGTGGCAATGATCCTGAAAGTTTGTTATCAGCCAAAGCCAGTTTTTGAAGCTTCCTGCAGTAGCCTAAGCTTGATGGTATCGGACCGGACAACTCATTCTGCCTTAGCTGAAGAATAACAAGATTCTTAAGCCTCCCAATGTTATCAGGAATAGGTCCTGAAAGTTGGTTACCGAAGAAATCAACGCTTGTTAAGCAGGAGCAGTTTGTCAACTCTCTTGGAATACTTCCTGACAACTGGTTTTCGAAGAGGTATAGTTCACGCAGCCTTTGAAGCTTTCCTATTTCAACTGGGATTCCGCCAGAGAGCATGTTTTGAAACAGGTACAAGTCTTCCAAGTTAGTTAAGTTTCCTATTTCAGGAGGTATAGTTCCAGTAAAGCTGTTATTGTTGAGCAAGAGGTCTGTGAGACTTTCTAGCCTGTCGAGGCCTCGTGGCAGCATTCCTCCAAAGCTGTTACCGGAGAGATCCAGTTGTCGTATGGACGTGCAGTTCAATAACTCCAACGGGAAGTTCCCAGACAGCTTATTGTCAGCCAGAATGAGTAGGCTTAAACTTGAATCGCGGAGACAGAAGTTACTCGGGATGCTTCCTGTTAAGAAGTTGCCAGAGAGTGATAAAGTCTCAAGATTCTTCAGCTGAGTGTTGAGAAGCCTTATGGTTCCTGAAAGCTTGTTGTTTGATAAATCCAATGTTTCAACCAGAACCAACTTGTTAAGCTCGAAAGGAATTTCGCCTTCCAATTCATTGCTAAACAAGTTCAAGTACTTCAAATTGGAAAGATGGCTCAGCTCAACAGGAATCGAACCAGAAAAACTGTTGTTTGCCAGGTTCAAGATTTCGAGTGATTCGAGCTGACCAATTGAGGCAGGAATCTTTCCCTCAATCCTGTTATTTGATGCTGCAAAATTTTGAAGATTTTTGCAGCCGCCAATTGCTTCTGGTATGGGGCCACTAAGACTGTTTTGCTGCAAGTCAAGATTTAACAGCTGCTTCAAATTACCAATCTCATTTGGTATCTTTCCACTGAGTTGACAATAAGCAACAGCCAACACTCTCAGCTCAGAAAGTTTACCAATTTCTGGTATGACTTGTCCTGTCAGCATATTGGCTCCAATTCTAAGAACTTGCAACTTCCTCAAACGACTGATCTCCGAAGGAATCTCACCACTGAGAAAATTAGAGAACAGAAGCAATTCCTCCAAGTTATGAAGCTCTCCAAATGCAGGAGGGATTGTTCCATTAAGAAAATTATCCGAAAGATCAATCACTCGAAGAGAAGTAAGATGCGCGATTTCTTGAGATATTTGACCTTGTAGTCCTGAACTAGTAAGATTGAGCCTCACAACATGAAATTTATCATCTGAACATGCCACTCCATTCCAGGTACACATATTAGTCCCTTCAGACCAGTTTTCAAGAACTCCATATGGATCAACAAGTTGTGACTTTATTCTCAAAAGGCGATACGAATCAGATGAACCATCTGCTGAAGAAACAGCAAGAACAACACTCACTGCTGTCAAGAAAAACAACAGATAAGAAAAAAGAACACTTCCCATGTCAATATTTGTGAATGGAACACAACCTTGTGAACTTAAATTGACAAATGCATAATTTATGAAAGAAATTTTGTGGGGCTGTTTATACTTCAAATGGGAAACTATTGAGATTTGCTAAGAGAGATAGGAGGAATGTTAACAGTATCCTAAGTTGACAAGGCAAAAAGGAATTTGGAGTTTAAATAGTTTGTTCTGCCTAATCATCTTTCCAATAAAGTTGATGACAATCAGCATGAAAAGTTTTCTGATTTTAATAATAGTTTTTTAATGTTACCATATGACTATTTCCACAACTAGAAATAAAGTTATTTTCCACCTTGAATCAGTAGAAAATTTATGCTATAGAAAATGATTTTTCTATCGAATCAATTCACTGTAAATGCATAGCGGAAAACTTCCTTATTTTTTCCATATGGAACAATTACTATTTTTTTATCTTTTCACGTTGATTTAATCAAAATATATGTGAAAATAGCCACTCAATATTTTGAGTGGAAAAACAATGATTATTTTAGTATGCCCTTCATTTTCCAAGTTCTAGGTAAAATGTGTGATATTATTGTAACCTTATTTTATTTTATTTTTACTTTTTGGTTTGAGGGCAGGGCAATCATATAATTATGGAGCATGTGTTAGTAGCTTTAAAGATGATGAAATGTATGAAGATAAGATGTTGTGATTGCTATGTTTAACACAAGAAAAAAAAAGCTATGGGAAAGAGTCCCACTTGCTCCTGCAAATACAATCAAGAAAAGTGGACCTTACTCTATTTAAAAAAAAATGGGCCTTTCCCTAGAGAGCTCCAACTCTTGAGGGCCCTCTTAAGTCAAGTTGATGTAATTCTTTGAATTAGATAATATCTCCGTTTAAAAAAGAATAAATAAATTTTCTATTATTTTTAGTCTGTTTAAAAGAGAATGATTTTTTTTATTTGTAATCCTTTAATTTTAGTTTTCCACATTGCATGTTTAACGCCATAAAATTAAATAACATTTTGATATATTTGATATAACTTTAATTTATAGCAGCAAAATTAATAAATCTTTTTTATTTTCTTGAACTCCGTATCAAATTCATTCTTTTTAGCGAAAGAAATACATAGAAAGAATGTTATTAAAAATGAAAATCTTTTGGAATTTATTGCAAAAAGATCAGATCATGTTTGACTTTTATATTTTTGAAGAGATGTGGTCATTTAAGCTTCACCCTTTTTTGTCAACTTAATTGGTATAACTCCATTATATAATTTGCAATACACCATTTAGCTTGTTGTTCTTTATCTCCCCTAATTTCGTTTGAAATTAATTAATATCTAGGCATAGTGACATGTTTACGTAACAATAGTAATGATATTCTATCTGACGTTCTACGTGTATTATGCACTCAGGCACATTGATGTTGATATTTCTACAATGATCTCGAGACGTTGAGAGCCTACCTCACACGATATCGAAGGCGAGTCCTTACTAGTAAAAATAAATAAATTTTAACGACTCTAAAGTTCCATAACCGCGTGATACTATAGTATCTAGACAAAAAACTTTCAAGTTGTTCTATTAAACTTGAGCCTATCAATTTTTCATAATTTGGTATAATTATGTGTCAACTTATGATTGGAAATTTGCATGAGATTATTCTCAACCCTTTAACCAAATCTGACCTAATACCACATTTAAAAACAACTAGAAAACAGAAGAGCAGAGCAACCACATTTGAATTATCTCATAAGAGGGAGCAGTTTGATTTTAATGCTTTTAAAATTCAAAACCACCAAATGACCATGTGAACTATTTTTGGTTGTATTATGATCAAAGAATGTTAATATTTATTCTTTGTCCAATTAGGCCTATTATTAAAGGTTAAATTTGAAGAAAATATAAAAAATTTAGAGGATTATTCTTGACTAAGAAGAACACAAACATATGAAGACAAGTGATTAGTCAACTTTACACAGGGATATCTCGTTGACAATTACAATTAGCTTTGAAGTTTTTGCTTACGCAGGGACAGAGTCAGAAGTTTTCAATTTTATGAATTTTGGATTTCAGAACATGACTTCAAAGACTAGATTCTAAATTTAACACAATTTTACTGTTTGAATAAAATTATTGAGTTCGACCCAACATTTATCTGAGCTTCTGGCTCCAGCCCTAGCCAAATGTTGTCCTATCAAAACTAGTAAACAAAGCAAAATATTTACTTTGCATGATCATATTACCCAAGTGTTCAATATTCACATATTTTCAAAAAAAAGACATCCATTAATACCTCCAATTAATTGCATAATATTTGGTAATAGTGAGGTAGGGAAACATAGAAGGGAAAAATCTTTTGATAGGGACTGAAATCTTGTACATGAATTAACACTACAATAAAAATGACTATTAGCGGCATTTAATTCTTAATTGCCGCTAAATATGTATTTTTAGCGGCAATTGTCACTCTTTACATATGTCTCTAAAGCCTTTAGCGACATTGGTTCTATGGCACTTAACTAATGCCGGTAAAGACGTTAGCACTCTTTATTAGTGTCAATATTTAATGTCACTAAAAATTATTTTTGTTATAGTGTAAAATATATAATATTTTTGTTGATATATAATTAATTAATGCAAATATTTGTACTTAGTAAAAGTAAAAGCTCTTTTTGTTGATATATAATTAATTAATGCAAATATTTGTACTTAGTAAAAGTAAAAGCTCTTTAATTTTAGATAGTAAAAAAGAGAATTAATACTTTTAATCTTATACCTAAAGTTGGGAAAATTAATCCAATCCAAAATCCCTATTGTTACTTTTTTACGAGCTGATTGCTATATAAAAAAAATAAAAAAAAGGTATGCAAATGATAGATAGTAGTGAAGCTAAGATTTTTAATTTATTGGCCCAGATCATAACATTTTTAAATTTTTTCCTATTGAGTTCTAGAAAAATGATTTATGCACATCAATTTATTTTTTTTAACACAAAGTAACAAAGTTCGAATCAAACTATTGAATTTGTAGCTAAAAGCCTAAAACAATGTCTCCGCCCAAAATTGTAGAGATGATAGAATTTAGGGGAATTGTATAAAATAGTAAATTATTTAATAAAATTAAATGTTATAATTACAATTTCATTTAATTTTAATCCGTAGCAAACACTTTGTCATTCGTCACTCTCTCTTGCCTCTCTCACTTTATACAAACATAAATGTATAAAATATGTTTGTGTTTGTATAAAGCGAGAGAAAATTGTATATATACATATCTTTTCGTTCGACTCTCTCCTTAGATATCTCGCTCGCCACTCTCCTGATCTCGCTCGCCTCACTCATTTTATTTAAATATAAAGGTATAAATTGTGTTTGTGTTTGTATAAAGCGAGAGAAAATTGTATATACAATACAAATACAAATTTTTTTTGTTCTATACACTTATAATTATAAATACAAATCTTCCCCATGCGCAGTTCTCTTTTGTCTTTCTCTCTTTCCCGTTTTATACAAACACAAATTATATAAAAAAATAAATACTACAGATACCAAATATATACTGATACAATTGATTCTTTTGTATAAGTATACCGAAATATACATAATAGTCATAGCAAACATAAAATTTGTTATGAAGCGTATTTATGCAAACTATATCTATATCATACAAATATGATTTCTATATTTGTTAAACCTAAAATTTACTCTAAAATTTATCTATAGCCAATATTTACCTATAATATAGTTTAGTGATAACATGTATATTAAAAAACATAACCATATTTTTATGCAAATATCAAGAATTTTATCGCGTAAAGAGCAAGGTAAAAGATTATAAAAAAAGGGTGTGATCCAACCACCTTTGGACATTAGAGTATAATATGGTTTTATTTACTTGTCTTTATTCAATTTGTGTATTTTTTTGTGCAAGGTTCCACCTGAAGAGAAACAAATAGAATGATGCCACACCAACTCTAGAATTAAGAATGAATGAAGGGATAATTGACATTGACTTATAAAGACTATGGTTCACAAATTAGAGGATATAAATCCAACAGAGAAGGTGCAATACATTGATTAATTTAAAAGCAAAATAGTCACTACTCACTCTATTAGGGAGATAACAACAACCTAATTATTATTTTTTGTTCAAAATGGTGTAGACTTTTTTCATGATGGAGAAAGAAAATATTATTTGTGATTCATTGACATTTGAGGGAATATCTCATATATTATTACAAATAAATCAATCCACTCCGTGGAATTAGTAGATTTGAATTTCACACTGACAATATAAATAATGTATAATACTTTCTCTATTTCAATTTGTGTGGCCATTTGAATTTCAAAAGTCAAGTAATTTAATTTTGATCGTCAATTTGGATATATGGAATTTTTAAGTTTTTTAAATAAAATTTACATATCTGAAAGCTAAATAAAAGAGTACTATAAATTATAATAATTGATAGTTCAAAATGTTTTTAAAGATACATGAAAAACTTATAGTTAAAAAGAAACTTGCTTAAATCTCAAATTTCAAAAAATATCATATAGATTGAGACAAACGAGTATGTTATAGCATGTAATCTATCTTAACTAGTGATTTTCTTTTTTGTGATAAATGGTCACATGTAGTATTTTAAGTGTTTAATGGTTCGACAATTTAAATTTATTATCACAATAAAGAAATTGAACTCAATAAACTTTGAGCTTTTTATGTTGAATAAAGTACACTAATGGAACTGCATATCATTTCGGCCTAGGATATGAAGTTTGTTAATTTTAAACACTTTTTAATTTTAAGTTCTTGAGTTCGATATTTTATATTTATTATCGCGATATAGAAATCAAACTCAATAAGTTTTGAGCTTTTTATGTCGAATAAGGTACACAAATGTAACCAAGGATGTGGTGGAGTGATAAGTACTCCGTCCTTAATCAAGAGGTCTCGTTTCAAGCCTCCTTGGGTATGAAGTCGCCCGCTATCTCCTTTGTTAGAGAGCGCTTTATCCCCACTGTAAGACTTCTCGACGCGAATCCAAATTTCTTCGAGCTCTAATGTGAAGTATCGAACAGCGGATGGAAAACAAAAAATGTAATTGCATATCAATTCGGCTAGTCCATATGTAGATTTAGGACTTCAAATTTGTTGGTCTTTGGAAAAAAAATAATTTTAAGTTCAAGTTATCGAGTAATATCGAATATTTTTTTAAAAAAAATTAAATATAAAATTTGAATTAAAATCATAAGGTATTAAATTTAACGATTCCATAACAAAACCCTAGTTCTGTCCCTAATCAACATCAGGTGTTGAATTGTAAGTGCTAGCTTTCTCCTTAATCAAGGAGTTGACTTTATGTTGCAGAATAAATCACTAGGTGGGACCGATAAAAGAAAGATACTGAATTTAGGGTACAATAGCATATATATTTCTTAACTAATATTTTCGTAAGAGACGTGTAAAAAGTAAATACCATAAATAATTTGAGACAGTAGGAAAGTATTAGGGAATGTTTCACTATGCTAATTAGCTACCAATTTGGTCATTGCTTTTTTCCTTTTTCGTGCAGCTAGTTAGCTAAGTTGTATCTTAGTGCGTGAATTGAGCAAAAAACAGTCTCATAAGTTCCAAATTCAAACTTTCACAATATTTTTGACATTATAAGTCGATTTTAGAATATGTACTAAACACTATGTGAAGCGTAACATACATTACAAAAGGGAGAAGTGGAATAAGTGAGATTGATTCACCCTTAATCAGAAATCTTGAGTTCGAGTTTTGTGAATGAAAATATCTTTTAGAAAGCATTTTTCCCTTACATTGCAAATTTTGAATTCAATCAGTAATTTATATGAAGTTGCTTTTTAGTTCATTAATTATGTATTATTTTTAGAAAAAATAGAAATAGAAAGTAGTTGGTACCTTCAAGAAAGAGAATTCAGCTGCCAACATTTCATCTGGAAAATTAACAAAACAAAGTGTGCCACTTCAACACAAAATGCGGCTGGAAAAAAGTGAAAGTTACGACATTTGAAAGTGGAAAATATTGACTATGTATGTGGTCTTTTATTCTGCACTTGAGATCTTCTAGATTTGATATTTTATTTTTTATTTTTTTTGGTTTGACATTGATGTATGCATGTCTGCGTCTAAGTAAACTGCAATTACAAAGACCACATAGAATATTATAATAGTTTTATTTCAATATGAAAGTAATTTAACTGGCTCAATATGTATAAGAAAATAAATGTTAAATATAGTTTAGAGAATAGATTAATTATTATTTGAACTCTTTCTATATAATGTAATTTTAATGGATGCCTCCACATCTTAAAATGTATAATTGTATTAGAATTTGGTTTAATACAATGATAATTTCTCAAGTTTATCATTAAGTTCATTCATGAGCTTGTTATGTAGTTCAGTGCACTCTGAACTCGATACAAATTATTAGACTTATTCTTAAATTATTGACAGTCTTGAAAAAAATAAAATTACTTGACTAACGATACTTAAATACACCCCTAATCTTCTCCTATATTCTCGTCAAGTTTCGAGGTGTTTTCAATAATTCTCTAGAATTTTTGTTACTAACACCATGAACCTATAAAAGCTTGAGACTAGTTTTCAATACTTCTCTTGATCTCTTAAAATATTTCACTCTTGACATCATATGTATTCATCTTAATAACTTGAAACCCTCATGAATATTTCGATTAATCATGATGTGTATAATTAAAATATAAAATAAATTCACTTATCTACCTAATAGCCGTTTGTGAACCTGCCTAGATAAATATACTTTTTCTAATTGTTTGGATGCTAAATTAAAATATTTCACATTTGATCATATACCGGAAAAGGGCCTAAAATACCCTTAAAGTATTGGAAATGGTACAAAATTACCCTCCATCCACCTATTGGCTCCAAAATACCCTTCTCACCCACCTATTGGGTCCAAAATACCCTTGTCATCCACCTTTTGGTTCAAAATTGACCACTTATTTAACGGTTTTATATTTAAACTATTTAAATATTTTTTTAAATACGTGGCACGCAACTATATGTTATAATTTAACTTATTAGTATAATTTATAAATCAATCCACTACCCACCCATTACTAATTAAACCCCTCCAAATTAATACACCCGTCACATTATTAATGCAACAAGAAAAAAGCTACTGCCAATTGAGTGTTTTTAAAAATTTGAGGCGAAAAAATCTATAGAAGTAAATTATCATATGTTAAGTGTCTAAATAAAAATTACCGATAAACTTAAAAGTCTGACTTACGTCTCAATTATGTGATGTTACTTCATAGTTAACTTTTTTTCAAAATAATATATTAAAGGTTTTAAAACAAATCATAAATATTTATAAAATTATATTTTAAAAAAGTGCATGAATTAATTCGAAATGTATTACTTCTTTACCTTTAATCATAAATTTTTAATTCAATCTTGAAAGAGAATCCTATTGAAAGTGTCCTCCTAAATAAGCGGCTCAACCTATATTTCATTGGGGCTTCGATTCGGACTCAAATAATTTTGAATGTCATTTTCAGGAATCTATAATTTCATCGTGTTTTAGTAGTGTTTATGACAATTTTGATATTATAATTAAATTATTAATTGGGTGGGGTTTAGTTAGTAATGAGTGGGTAGTGGATTGATTTATAAATTATATTAATAAATTAAATTATAACCAATAGTTGAACGCCAAGTATTTTAAAAAATATTTAAAGAGTTTAATTTTAAAATAATTAAAAAAGTGGTCAATTTTGAACCCAAAGGTGGATGACAAGGGTATTTTGGAGCCAATAGATGGATGAAAAGGGCATTTTGGAGCCAATAGGTGGATGGAGGATAATTTTGTACCATTTTTAATACTTCAAGGGTATTTTAGGCCCTTTTCCGATCATATACTATCTAAAAAATAAGACAAATTTATTACTTGTAGTTGTTAGGATGTTGCAGTCTAAATTGAAAAGTCCATAATAACAGACAGAAACCAAAGGCGGCTACAACTCTGTCTGCCATTCGTCAAATTTATCATCAATTTCCTTTCTCTTTCCATCTTCCTAACTACATTTATACTTAAATCAATCATCTTCTTCCCTTAGATTTTTCTGAAACTTAGCTGAGTTTCCCTCATTCTCTTTAACAGATTAGTTACATGGAGATATATGACAGTGCTAATACTACTCCTTATATTAGTGCTTGTACAAGCCCTCAACATCGTTATGGTACGTTTTTTCTCAGTGCCCCAACTAGCCCTGCTCGTGTCTCCGCTGCTCTCTCCGATGATTTCCATATGATTAGTGGTGGGGAAGGTGTAAAAGTACCCGGTGAAGTTCCGTTTAATTGGGAGGAAAGGCCTGGAATTCCGAAATCGAGAGATCAAATTAATGAGGAGGATTTTGTTTTCGATTTTAGTGGACTGTTGGAAAGAAGCTCTGTTTCAGCTGCTGATGAGCTTTTTGATGGTGGAAAGATTAGGCCTTTAAAGCCACCACCTAGATTACAATATGAAGCTGATTATTACAAACCATTCGATTCGCCTAGATCACCGAAGCAGAGATTCAAGCAAACTTTCTCTCCGCGAAATAAGAAGGAAATTGATCCATTTGCTGCAGCTATAGAACACACTGCTCGAATAGAAAAAATCGAAAAGCCTAAAAAGACGAGATCTTTATCTGTTCCTGATCTGGTATTTGATCACGAAAGCAATCAGGAGACCACAAAGACTAGCCCATACTCTTTGTGTTCCGTTTCATCATCGATATCACTATGGTACAGAAAATGGAAACTGAAAGATTTGTTTCTATTCAGAAGTGCTTCAGAGGGTAGAGCAAGCAGTAAAGATCAATTAAACAAGTTTTTGAAGAAAACTCGTGAACAGGAGGAGGACGCGAAGACTTCAAGCTTCAGATCAACTGCTAGTAGTGTTGCATCATCATCAGTATCAACTTCCTTGATGAGGAGGAGGGAGATTTCAGCTCATGAGTTGCATTACACGTTGAATAGGGCATTCTCCGAAGAGATGAAGAGGAAAACATTTTTGCCATACAAGAAATTAGGGGTACTAGGTTGCTTAGGATTCATTCCGTCAATGGATGATACAAGTTTTAGAGGGGTTGCTCCTACTATGTCCATGAATCGTCGTCAATAACATCTTATCATCTCTATGTGAAATTTTCTCTTCAATTTGTTGCTGTATAAGTGTATATCGTAGTTTATATGAGGACATAAAACTTTCATGACCTCCAATCTTCTTGGAAATAATTAAATCTGTTTGTACAATATTGTATTTGAGATATATATATCTATCTATGGAACATGTTAGCGCGAGGAAACGATGAAAAAGGAAAAACTTTCATTATTATACATGTCATGAAGTTATATTAGATATTTGCATGTTAAGTATAAACAAAAGAATCAAATTAACTGTAAATTGGAGTGTGGGTGAAGAACAAAATATCCCCACAATCCTTTTAACAGTTAGGATGTGGAACAGTCAATAATCTATCTACCTATGCTATTCTAATTCATGAATTTGCTACAGTTGGGAGCTCCACAATGACAGGGGACTTTAACCTCATCATTCTGATCAGGTTCAAATCTGTAATCAAAGGTTAACTCATTCCCTGCTGAAACATCCTTTTTAGCAAAAAGAACGATTCGTTCCTCGTTTTCTCCAAGACTCATGATCCTTGAAAAGCAATTTGGCATGCATGAGTGGTTGATTAATCTTGCTATGGATCCTTTCATGGTTGCATCAATCACTACTTCTTCAGTTATCCTGAAGAAGTAACAGTTCTTGCCTTGTGACTTATATTTACGCTCTCTAAGGTCAGCGACACTGCCCCTTATCTTCTCACCGACATACTCGGCTACCATTTCTCCTTCTTGAAGCTTTCTCTTGGCAAAGAGACCCCATCCATGTATACCGGATTTTCCAAAACAAACCCGGTGGTTTATAGTTTTACTCAAATGATGCAATCTCTCTCTCAATGTTGGAAAGTTCTTTTCCTCTTGATGTTGTTCTGAGGTTAAACTCTGTATGGCTGTTAGTGAGTGATGGTGAGGCATTGTTACCCTGTGGATTATTGGTTCTGGTTTAGCTTTCTTGTTCGTTGATGGTCTGAAAACTCGACATCTAGCTGCAGAGAAAGCATCTGGTTGGTTAGCTTCGGCAGATGATGTATCGGAAGGCATGAGCCTCAAACCTTTCAACACACGACCTCCATTTCTTCTCTGAAGCAATTTTTGGTTCGAGTAAATTCCACCAGGAGTTCGCATGACTAAAATGTTATCCTCACTAGGGGCTTTATGAGAAGCACAATACGATAACCATTTAGTTGTTTGTGTTCCGTTCTTCTCTGAGCAATGCATTTCCATGTAGTATCCAGCTCGGGAAGCACACGTGGAGTGATAAGATATCGTGCATTTGCTGCATTGAATGCAAGAACCATGAGTCTGCTGGCATATACTGCACGCTTGATGAAAGGACTTTGGGGGAATCGCGAGAAGTCCTATGGCAGGCTCCATCTTCTCATAATCAACAAAAGCAATTTCAGGTCTAAACCAACCACAAGTAACATGAACCCAAAAAGGATCAACATCAGTAGGTTTCATCGCGCCCCCTTTGACAGGACACAGACAACATTCCCTTTCAACTTCTGGAGTTTCACAAGCCCGGCAAACCCACGAAGCTAAATCTTGAACCTCTCTAGCACCATAACATTCTTGATGAACAGCTATCTGGCACCTACTGCATATAATAATCTTGTTGAAGTCCCAATCTTCAATCCATCTACAAATAGCGCAACGTTCTACAGTCCACTTTGCATTAACAGGATTATACTTTTCTTTCAAGACTGACGTCAATTGCTGCCGCCTATCTATTTTCAAAGGAGTAATCCCATGACCATTGTTATTCGCAACCCATTCCCCTAGTGGCTGCATAGTCATCATCACCTTAATACTGACCTTCCACTTTTTCGCTCTGGAACCAGCATGCCGTTCCCATTCACCAACTGTCAGCTTCTTAACCCTGCAAGAACCACACCTGCACTCAACCATATGAAGTTCTGGAAAATAAATTCCTTCCATCCCATTACAAATTACACCAATAAAATCAGAGTTTACTCCACAGTAGGGGCATAACGAATTTTCGTTAAGATCACTACAAACTTCCTTACATGCCGAGCAGCATATATTGATTTTCCTCAATTCAACTTTGACCTCACGATCAAGATGGGATCTTGGACTTTCTGCTGAAAAACAGTAATCTTGAACTTGGGGCAGAAAATTTGGCGATTTACTTTCTTCAACATTAAATTGAAAGCTAAAATCTTTGAATCCAGCCCCAAATATTTCATCAAATTTCTGTTTCTTGGATGTAAAAAAACAATTTTCTCTATAAATTTCGTCGTCAATCTCTTTCTTGTTTGTTTTCCGTTTCACCGCCATTAGAACTTTACTTCAATCAATACTTACACTCAAAACAAAGACAATTTAATTTCTTCATCCACGTCGGCAATTTATAAACCCTAAACCCTAAAACACATAAATTCGATTGCAATTCCCAGTAAACCCCTATTTCTCAAGATTTCGGGAGAGTCGAATCCGATAAATCAAACAGAGTATTGCAAATTTATGTTCAAATATTTCTACAAATTCACTTTCACCGTTGCCGTCGCCGTCGCCGGAGAAAGAGAAGCCTCCGAATAGAAATAAACGGCAAGACTCATAACTCATAAGGAGAGAGTTTAAGGAACTACATGTTCCTATTCCCATTCGGACAAGGATTTTTTTATATTTATAGGTTTCGGTAAACAGTATATGGGCTTCTACTGGGCCTGAAATTTTCAGATAAAATAAGCCCATTGGACCATTATTCTATAAGACTCAGCATCTTCTTGCTTAGTGAATTTAATTTCTTTTAGATAATGGAAAAATTGATATAATGTAATTAATTACTCAAAGTTATAGCTGTTATTTATTCGAACAAAACAGATTTTGTTTACAAATCTTGTAATAGAATAGAAGAAGCAGAAATACATTTGTATATAATATATTTTGAGCTTATAAATTGTTTGGGTTCTTTATAATTTTGGAGTAGCGTTACTTTCTCACGAAATAAAATAGAAGAATGTTTCTATTGACGATGCAAATTAGAAGACTTTGATAAAGAAAAAATGATGGAGCGAAATCACACTAAACACTTCTGTTTTTATTTTTGAATAAACGATATTTGTTAATATTTTTGGTGAAAAATTGAGGTGAAAGTCTTGAAATTTATGGTGACGAGATTGGATATAAACAGATACAAATAAACTTTATTCGAATTTTTATTTCTGTGTATTTTATTTTTCACCATTTCTCAATTTTACACAACTATCTTATACTTTTCTAAAAGGAAAAGCACGCAAACTAAGGCCAATTTAGAATTTAATTTTATAAGTTCAATCTTAAATATGTTTTAGAATAAATTCATTTTTAAAAAAAAATTATGAATTCATATCTAGTAATTATAATAATTTTAATATATAATAAATTACACAAATATATATTTCGTTAACATTTTTGGCTCTGCCCTCACAACCCCACCTTCGACAACTATATATGCTGTCAACTTCCATATCTAATCAAATTTCAAAAAAGATCTAAAAAGTATTATTTCCCCCCCTGATATTTTGGCCAATGAACTGTTTACACCATCCCAAAAGTACCTTAAAGACAATGAAAAAAAAATGGTTCGGTCGATTTGCTCTTCAATTTTCTTCACTACGTGGTAGACAATATAATTAACATATCTCACTACTCATAATCATGAGTCCATCCTTGATGGCATAGATTTGGATTTAGAATTTTATATATAAGTGTAATATTAAAAATTGAAGAAAAAAATATTTCATGTTCATTAATACGAGTATTTTATTATGATATATATATTGATTGATGTTTAGTTTGAAGGCAATTTTAGAAATAATTTAAAGAATAAACCTTTAATGTTTGAGGATAAAATAGGAAAAAAATTATTTGATATAATAAAAGTTTAGCATATTACATAAATAGAAGTTAACGAAGGAGTAAGTATTATATTAAATAACTCAAAATTCAATCAAGTATATTATTTAGCCTTTTTGAAGGATAAATGTCAACAGATAATATTAGATCAATTCTAAGAAACATATAATCATGAATTCACGCGTATCAACCCTGGATTGATGAGAGTTTTCATAAGGTAATTGTTCTTTACATGTAACCCCCCCACCTAAACAAATTAATCTCAACACATCACAAAAAAATTTACAAAGTAAATTGACAAAAACAAAAACAAAAACAAAAATTAAACTAGAGGTTTTTCTGTGCTATCTGATGAACTTACACTAAGATTAAACATGCATGTCCCTTTAGATATTTGCTTCTCTTTTGATGAAACTAATGATGTTGTATTCCAATATTGTCCACTTTTGATCTCTTCTCCATATACCCAATTTTCTCCTTGTTTACTTTTACTCTCAATTCCACCATTCTCTGAGCAAGAAATTGTAACTTTTCTCCAATTGCACCAAATCCTCAGCATGATATAAAGCAGAACCATGCATATAACTGTTGCTGTTAACACAATAGCTACTGTTATCCCTACAACACTTGCTTTTGACAACTCCCATATTCTCTCATGTTCCTTTAATTCAGAACAAGATAGTAATGGTGGGCCACATAGGTTATGATTGTTTCCCATGAAAGAACTTTGTGGGAATCCTGAAAATGTGGAAGGGATTTGGCCTTCAAGATGATTATATGAAAGATTGAGTCTATGTAAACTTGATAACCTTCCAAGTGATTGTGGGACTTTTCCTTGAAGTTGATTGAATGAAAGATTCAATCTTTCTAACTTAACAAGGTTTCCAAGTGATGATGGGATTTCACCTGAAATGTGATTCTTGCTGAGGTCTAGTATTACTTGTAATTCGGATAAGGAGCCGAGTTCGTAAGGGATTGAGCCTGTTAAGTTGTTTTCAGAGAGCCTTAGTTCATAGAGCTTTTGGCATTTTTGAAGAGTTGAAGGGATGGAACCAGAGAGATTGTTTCTTCGAAGATTCAAGACATTTAGACTTGTGAGATTGCCTAGTTCTGGTGGTATGGGGCCTGATAATCTGTTGTAACTTAGAGAAAGTTTGAGTAATTTTGGAGAGTTTCCAAGTTCTGTTGGAACTGTTCCTCTGAAGTTGTTGAACGAAAGATCGAGTTCACCAAGATCTTCTATGCCTCCTAACCATGTGGGAATTTCACCGGAGAATTGGTTAGAGCTAAGGAGAAAATGACCAAGGTTTTTTAGACCAGCAAGGGATGGTGGTAGATTTCCTGTCAAATTGTTGAATGACAAATCAAGAAACCTGAGATCTTTAAGTTGTCCGAATTCAGAAGGGAGTTGTCCAGTGAAAAAATTATTAGCAAGGCGAAGACGGGTTAGATTTTTTGACAAAGCTAGCTTAGAGGGAATAGGACCAGAGAAACTGTTGTTTGTTAAGTCAAGAGCTGTTAGAGAATCTAAACCAGCTAAGGGGGAAATGTTTCCACTGAACTTATTGTGAGAAAAGTTAATTTTGCTGAGATTTTTCAGAAGGGAAAGAGATTCAGGAAGTGGACCTTCAAGGGAATTGTTGTAAAGAGTAATCAGGTCCATCTCTAAGAGAAATCGAAACGTTGGTGGCAATGATCCTGAAAGTTTGTTATCAGCCAAAGCCAGTTTTTGAAGCTTCCTGCAGTAGCCTAAGCTTGATGGTATCGGACCGGACAACTCATTCTGCCTTAGCTGAAGAATAACAAGATTCTTAAGCCTCCCAATGTTATCAGGAATAGGTCCTGAAAGTTGGTTACCGAAGAAATCAACGCTTGTTAAGCAGGAGCAGTTTGTCAACTCTCTTGGAATACTTCCTGACAACTGGTTTTCGAAGAGGTATAGTTCACGCAGCCTTTGAAGCTTTCCTATTTCAACTGGGATTCCGCCAGAGAGCATGTTTTGAAACAGGTACAAGTCTTCCAAGTTAGTTAAGTTTCCTATTTCAGGAGGTATAGTTCCAGTAAAGCTGTTATTGTTGAGCAAGAGGTCTGTGAGACTTTCTAGCCTGTCGAGGCCTCGTGGCAGCATTCCTCCAAAGCTGTTACCGGAGAGATCCAGTTGTCGTATGGACGTGCAGTTCAATAACTCCAACGGGAAGTTCCCAGACAGCTTATTGTCAGCCAGAATGAGTAGGCTTAAACTTGAATCGCGGAGACAGAAGTTACTCGGGATGCTTCCTGTTAAGAAGTTGCCAGAGAGTGATAAAGTCTCAAGATTCTTCAGCTGAGTGTTGAGAAGCCTTATGGTTCCTGAAAGCTTGTTGTTTGATAAATCCAATGTTTCAACCAGAACCAACTTGTTAAGCTCGAAAGGAATTTCGCCTTCCAATTCATTGCTAAACAAGTTCAAGTACTTCAAATTGGAAAGATGGCTCAGCTCAACAGGAATCGAACCAGAAAAACTGTTGTTTGCCAGGTTCAAGATTTCGAGTGATTCGAGCTGACCAATTGAGGCAGGAATCTTTCCCTCAATCCTGTTATTTGATGCTGCAAAATTTTGAAGATTTTTGCAGCCGCCAATTGCTTCTGGTATGGGGCCACTAAGACTGTTTTGCTGCAAGTCAAGATTTAACAGCTGCTTCAAATTACCAATCTCATTTGGTATCTTTCCACTGAGTTGACAATAAGCAACAGCCAACACTCTCAGCTCAGAAAGTTTACCAATTTCTGGTATGACTTGTCCTGTCAGCATATTGGCTCCAATTCTAAGAACTTGCAACTTCCTCAAACGACTGATCTCCGAAGGAATCTCACCACTGAGAAAATTAGAGAACAGAAGCAATTCCTCCAAGTTATGAAGCTCTCCAAATGCAGGAGGGATTGTTCCATTAAGAAAATTATCCGAAAGATCAATCACTCGAAGAGAAGTAAGATGCGCGATTTCTTGAGATATTTGACCTTGTAGTCCTGAACTAGTAAGATTGAGCCTCACAACATGAAATTTATCATCTGAACATGCCACTCCATTCCAGGTACACATATTAGTCCCTTCAGACCAGTTTTCAAGAACTCCATATGGATCAACAAGTTGTGACTTTATTCTCAAAAGGCGATACGAATCAGATGAACCATCTGCTGAAGAAACAGCAAGAACAACACTCACTGCTGTCAAGAAAAACAACAGATAAGAAAAAAGAACACTTCCCATGTCAATATTTGTGAATGGAACACAACCTTGTGAACTTAAATTGACAAATGCATAATTTATGAAAGAAATTTTGTGGGGCTGTTTATACTTCAAATGGGAAACTATTGAGATTTGCTAAGAGAGATAGGAGGAATGTTAACAGTATCCTAAGTTGACAAGGCAAAAAGGAATTTGGAGTTTAAATAGTTTGTTCTGCCTAATCATCTTTCCAATAAAGTTGATGACAATCAGCATGAAAAGTTTTGTGAGTTTAATAATAATTTTTTAATGTTACCATATGACTATTTCCACAACTAGAAACAAAGTTATTTCCCACCGTGAATCAGTAGAAAATTTATGCTATAGAAAATGATTTTTCCATCGAACCAATTCACTGTAAAATGCATAGCAGAAAACTTTCTTATTTTTTCCATATGAAACAATTACTATTTTTTTATCTTTTCACGTTGATTTAATCAAAATATCTGTGGAAATAGCCACTCAATATTTTTGAGTGGAAAAACAATGATTATTTTAGTATGTCCCTTCATTTTCCAAGTTCTAGGTAAAATGTGTGATATTATTGTAACCTTATTTTATTTTATTTTTACTTTTTGGTTTGAGGGCAGGGCAATCATATAACTATGGAGCATGTGTTAGTAGCTTTAAAGATGATGAAATGTATGAAGATAAGATGTTGTGATTGCTATGTTTAACACAAGAAAAAAAAAGCTATGGGAAAGAGTCCCACTTGCTCCTGCAAATACAATCAAGAAAAGTGGACCTTACTCTATTGAAAAAAAATGGGCCTTTCCCTAGAGAGCTCCAACTCTTGAGGGCCCTCTTAAGTCAAGTTGATGTAATTCTTTGAATTAGATAATATCTCCGTTTAAAAAAGAATAAATAAATCTTCTATTATTTTTAGTCTGTTTAAAAGAGAATGATTTTTTTTATTTGTAATCCTTTAATTTTAGTTTTCCACATTGCATGTTTAACGCCATAAAATTAAATAACATTTTGATATTTGACATAACTTTAATTTATAGCAGCAAAATTAATAATTTTTTTTTATTTTCTTGAACTCCGTATCAAATCAAATTCATTCTTTTTAGCGAAAGAAATACATAGAAAGAATGTTATTAAAAATGAAAATCTTTTGGAATTTATTGCAAAAAGATCAGATCATGTTTGACTCTTATATTTTTGAAGAGATGTGGTCATTTAAGCTTCACCCTTTTTTGTCAACTTAATTGGTATAACTCCATTATATAATTTGCAATACACCATTTAGCTTGTTGTTATTTATCTCCCCTAATTTCGTTTGAAATTAATTAATATCTAGGCATAGTGACATGTTTACATAACAATAGTAATGATATTCTATCTGACGTTCTACGTGTATTATGCACTCAGGCACATTGATGTTGATATTTCTACAATGAACTCGAGACGTTGAGAGCCTACCTCACACGATATCGAAGGCGAGTCCTTACTAGTAAAAAAAAATAAAGTTTAACGACTCTAAAGTTCCATAACCGCGTGATACTATAGTACCTAGACAAAAAACTTTCAAGTTGTTCTATTAAACTTGAGCCTATCAATTTTTCATAATTTGGTATAATTATGTGTCAACTTATGATTGGAAATTTGCATGAGATTATTCTCAACCCTTTAACCAAATCTGACCTAATACCACATTTAAAAACAACTAGAAAACAGAAGAGCAGAGCAACCACATTTGAATTATCTCATAAGAGGGAGCAGTTTGATTTTAATGCTTTTAAAATTCAAAACCACCAAATGACCATGTGAACTATTTTTGGTTGTATTATGATCAAAGAATGTTAATATTTATTCTTTGTCCAATTAGGCCTATTATTAAGGGTTAAATTTGAAGAAAATATAAAAAATTTAGAGGATTATTCTTGACTAAGAAGAACACAAACATATGAAGACAAGTGATTAGTTAACTTTACACAGGGATATCTCGTTGACAATTACAATTAGCTTTGAAGTTTTTGCTTACGCAGGGACAGAGTCAGAAGTTTTCAATTTTATGGATTTTGGATTTCAGAACATGACTTCAAAGACTAGATTCTAAATTTAACACAATTTTACTGTTTGAATAAAATTATTGAGTTCGACCCAATATTTATCTGAGCTTCTGGCTCCAGCCCTAGCCAAATGTTGTCCTATCAAAACTAGTAAACAAAGCAAAATATTTACTTTGCATGATCATATTACCCAAGTGTTCAATATTCACATATTTTCAAAAAAAAGACATCCATTAATACCTCCAATTAATTGCATAATATTTGGTAATAGTGAGGTAGGGAAACATAGAAGGGAAAAATCTTTTGATAGGGACTGAAATCTTGTACATGAATTAACACTACAATAAAAATGACTATTAGCGGCATTTAATTCTTAATTGCCGCTAAATATGTATTTTTAGCGGCAATTGTCACTCTCTACATATGTCTCTAAAGCCTTTAGCGACATTGGTTCTATGGCACTTAACTAATGCCGGTAAAGACGTTAGCACTCTTTATTAGTGTCAATATTTAATGTCACTAAAAATTATTTTTGTTATAGTGTAAAATATATAATATTTTTGTTGATATATAATTAATTAATGCAAATATTTGTACTTAGTAAAAGTAAAAGCTCTTTTTGTTGATATATAATTAATTAATGCAAATATTTGTACTTAGTAAAAGTAAAAGCTCTTTAATTTTAGATAGTAAAAAAGAGAATTAATACTTTTAATCTTATACCTAAAGTTGGGAAAATTAATCCAATCCAAAATCCCTATTGTTACTTTTTTACGAGCTGATTGCTATATAAAAAATAAAAAAAAAAGGTATGCAAATGATAGATAGTAGTGAAGCTGAGATTTTTAATTTATTGGCCTAGATCATAACATTTTTAAATTTTTTCCTATTGAGTTCTAGAAAAATGATTTATGCACATCAATTTATTTTTTTTAACACAAAGTAACAAAGTTCGAATCAAACTATTGAATTTGTAGCTAAAAGCCTAAAACAATGTCTCCGCCCAAAATTGTAGAGATGATAGAATTTAGGGGAATTGTATAAAATAGTAAATTATTTAATAAAATTAAATGTTATAATTACAATTTCATTTAATTTTAATCCGTAGCAAACACTTTGTCATTCGTCACTCTCTCTCTCCTCTCTCACTTTATACAAACATAAATGTATAAAATATGTTTGTGTTTGTATAAAGCGAGAGAAAATTGTATATATACATATCTTTTCGTTCGACTCTCTCCTTAGATATCTCGCTCGCCACTCTCCTGATCTCGCTCGCCTCACTCATTTTATTTAAATATAAAGGTATAAATTGTGTTTGTGTTTGTATAAAGCGAGAGAAAATTGTATATACAATACAAATACAAATTTTTTTTGTCCTAAACACTTATAATTATAAATACAAATCTTCCCCATGCGCAGTTCTCTTTTGTCTTTCTCTCTTTCCCGTTTTATACAAACACAAATTATACAAAAAATAAATACTACAGATACCAAATATATACTGATACAATTGATTCTTTTGTATAAGTATACCGAAATATACATAATAGTCATAACAAACTTTAAACTATATCTATATCATACAAATATGATTTCTATATTTGTTAAACCTAAAATTTACTCTACAATTTATCTATAGCCAATATTTACCTATAATATAGTTTAGTGATAACATGTATATTAAAAAACATAACGTATATATTTGATGCAGATATCAAGAATTTATCGCGTAAAGAGCAAGGTAAAAGATTATAAAGAAAAAGGGTGTGATCCAACCACCTTTGGACATTAGAGTATAATATGGTTTTATTTACTTGTCTTTATTCAATTTGTGTATTTTTTTGTGCAAGGTTCCACCTGAAGAGAAACAAATAGAATGATGCCACACCAACTCTAGAATTAAGAATGAATGAAGGTATAATTGACATTGACTTATAAAGACTATGGTTCACAAATTAGAGGATATAAATCCAACAGAGAAGGTGCAATACATTGATTAATTTAAAAGCAAAATAGTCACTACTCACTCTATTAGGGAGATAACAACAACCTAATTATTATTTTTTGTTCAAAATGGTGTAGACTTTTTTTCATGATGGAGAAAGAAAATATTATTTGTGATTCATTGACATTTGAGGGAATATCTCATATATTATTAATAACAAATAAATCAATCCACTCCATGGAATTAGTAGATTTGAATTTCACACTGACAATATAAATAATATATAATACTTTCTCTATTTCAATTTGTGTGGCCATTTGAATTTCAAAAGTCAAGTAATTTAATTTTGATCGTCAATTTGGATATATGGAATTTTTAAGTTTTTTAAATAAAATTTACATATCTGAAAGCTAAATAAAAGAGTACTATAAATTATAATAATTGATAGTTCAAAATATTTTTAAAGATACATGAAAAACTTATAGTTAAAAAGAAACTTGCTTAAATCTCAAATTTCAAAAAATATCATATAGATTGAGACAAACGAGTATGTTATAGCATGTAATCTATCTTAACTAGTGATTTTCTTTTTTGTGATAAATGGTCACATGTAGTATTTTAAGTGTTTAATGGTTCGACAATTTAAATTTATTATCACAATAAAGAAATTGAACTCAATAAACTTTGAGCTTTTTATGTTGAATAAAGTACACTAATGGAACTGCATATCATTTCGGCCTAGGATATGAAGTTTGTTAATTTTAAACACTTTTTAATTTTAAGTTCTTGAGTTCGATATTTTATATTTATTATGGCAATATAGAAATCAAACTCAATAAGTTTTGAGCTTTTTATGTCGAATAAGGTACACAAATGTAACCAAGGATGTGGTGGAGTGATAAGTACTCCGTCCTTAATCAAGAGGTCTCGGGTTCAAGCCTCCTTGGGTATGAAGTCGCCCGCTATCTCCTTTGTTAGAGAGCGCTTTATCCCCACTGTGAGACTTCTCGACGCGAATCCAAATTTCTTCGAGCTCTAATGTGGAGTATCGAACAGCGGATGGAAAATAAAAAATGTAATTGCATATCAATTCGGCTAGTCCATATGTAGATTTAGGATTTGAAATTTTTTTGTCTTTGGAAAAAAATTAATTTTAAGTTCAAGTTATTGAGTAATATCGAATATTTTTTTTAAAAAATTAAATATAAAATTTGAATCAAAATCATAAGTTATTAAATTTAACGATTCCATAACCAAAACCCTAGTTCTGTCCCTAATCAACATGAGGTGTTGAATTTTAAGTGCTAGCCTTCTCCTTAATCAAGGAGTTGACTTTATGTTGCAGAATAAATCACTAGGTGGGACCGATAAAAGAAAGATACTGAATTTAGGGTACGATAGCATATATATTTCTTAATTAATATTTCGTAAGAAACGTGTAAAAAGTAAACACCATAAATAATTTGAGACAGTAGCAAAGTATTAGGTAATGTTTCACTATGCTAATTAGCTACCAATTTGGTCATTGCTTTTTTCCTTTTTCGTGCAGCTAGTTAGCTAAGTTGTATCTTAGTGCGTGAATTGAGCAAAAAACAGTCTCATAAGTTCCAAATTCAAACTTTCACAATATTTTTGACATTATAAGTCGATTTTAGAATATGTACTAAACACTATGTGAAGCGTAACATACATTACAAAAGGGAGAAGTGGAATAAGTGAGATTGATTCACCCTTAATCAGAAATCTTGAGTTCGAGTTTTGTGAATGAAAATATCTTTTAGAAAGCATTTTCCCCTTAAATTGCAAATTTTGATTTCAACCAGTAATTTATATGAAGTTGCTTTTTAGTTCATTAATTATGTATTATTCTAAAGAAAAAATAGAAATAGAAAGTAGTTGGTACCTTCAAGAAAGAGAATTCAGCTGCCAACATTTCATCTGGAAAATTAACAAAACAAAGTGTGCCACTTCAACACAAAATGCGGCTGGAAAAAAGTGAAAGTTACGACATTTGACATTTTAGACATTATAAGTTGTCATGATAATTTCATTCATTTTTTGTCCACATACGATGTTTCGTGTTACATGTTATTTTTATATGACTTGAATAAACTCTTTGATAATATCTACAAGAGAATTGAATAAATGACATATTTAAGACTTGATATAACTAATCCTGTATACTCTTGAAAGGGTAAGAATATACACAAAAGACTATGTTGACCCTTTTTTTCTCAGACACTACATAAAACAATTGAGATCACAAGCAACATATTACACCCATTTTAAAAGTACAAAACACTTAGGGGCCGTTTAGTTACCGTATAAGAGATATCTTATTCATGTATAAAAAATTGCATTAGCTTTACTATGTTTGATAGAATTTTGTATTAGGTATAAACGTCAACATAATTTATACCATGTTTGGTTGCACTTTTGTAATCCTACATAATTAATATCAACATAACTTATGAGGGAATCTAGGTATAAAATTATGCAGGGTAGAAGGTGAAATAAGTTATGTGGGTATTAGTCATACATATATTAAAGTGATAAATTACATATTTACCCTATTAATTTATTTTATTGTTTTTAATTGAAAACTTTATTGTTTTCCTATATATAGATTTGTTGTATTTACTTATTTTTTATATTTAAATCATTTTTATTTCTTTCAATTTATTTATTTTTAATTGGAAACTTTATTATTTCCTATCAAACACATGTTGTTTTTATTTCTTATTATATATAAATTATTTTTATTTCTTTTTATATACTTGTGATTTTGATTGATTTATGCAAATATAAATATTCTTTTAATATTAGAAATTGATTGTATAGTTTTTAACGGTACATATGCCAATCACAATATTAACATTATATATTACTCAATATATTTCACATTTTATTAACATGTATTACTATTTTGTAAATAATATATATTAATAATTTACAACAAATTTAATATTCAATAGTTAATAATTCATGATTATAATCTCTACGTAACTAAATAATATCTACATAACTAATACTCGCATAATTAAACCCTGCATAGTTAATACCTGCATAACTAAACCCTGCATAACTAATTGGATGGGGAGTATGAATGTGATTTGGTGTTGGATGTTTAATGAAAAGAAAAAAAAAAAAAATAAGAGATTATGCAATCAACTAACCACTTCAATGTCACAGCTGAATCTGTCAATCTGGGAGAACTGAGGAAGTAGCTGCAGACTCGGACTTGACGAGTTATAAGACCAAAAAACGTCCACAACAAAAACGCATACAACCGACTTCACATGTCAACTAAGTTTACATAAACATGTCTTCCTGCTCTCAAAGGAGAACCCCAGCCCAAACTGGGGATTCTCAACAGACAATGCCTAAGACACTGCTTACAAAAAATAATACAAAAAGAGAAGACTAAACAAAAAAATATTCCGCATTTGAATGTGCTTTTCCGTTGACAGAATATTTTGCAGAATTATAATAGTCTTAGACCTAGATTAGATTTGCCCTCTTCAGAAACCTGATAGTTCTGCAGTAATATGGCCATATCGATTCAACAAAGTCCAGGTACTTCTCCACCAAGTACACTTCTATATCCTTTGCCTTTCTTTTTGCTGCCTCTTTGTAGTCCAAGTTCTTTATATCTATGAATGGTTGCAATAAACGCATTCTAATGTATTCTTTAAGCTTCCCACGAACAATATAGTCATAAGCTAATAGGGAATACGTAGGCAAGTTCTTGACCACATTAACCGTCTGCTTGAAGCTGAATACATAGAGTGCACAAATGCCCCGTAGCATCTTAACATACAAAGAAACAATCAATGGCCCAAGAATCCAAAGAGGGGTCAATTCTTTAGATACTTCCGCTCCATAAACTAAAGTAACAGCAAGATACAGGGGAACACTGCAAAGTGAGAAAATAGGCAGTGTAAACATCTAATATGCAGGATCACAATGAAAGCTATAAAACAACAGAGCCATTCTATTCCTTAAATTTAATGCTTTACTATAAAAACATTCTGCAACTTTTGGATAAATAACTACAGACATAATAGCAAAGCAACAATTTTCTATTCACAGACATAAAGTCCAGAATGCTCAGACCTCCATTCTTTGAATGGAAGAGACATTCTTTTACTTTTAAAAAACAAAATGCCCACGAGCTCCGTTTTAAACCAAAATAGCAGATCGTTTGCACATAGTAAGGAAATATTTGAACTCATTAAGAAAATCTTCACATTAAGGAAATATTTGGTGCAAAAGGGAACTTCACTTCCACCATGAACATACCCCTTCCTATTGTACCCCCATCCACTATTAATAGACATCACAAGAACAAAAGGCAGATTGCAGAAGACATGTCGACTGTCCAACTCAAGATAATAAAGTAGAATGAAACACCACATAACAGGGAGACACTCCCCCAACTCAAGATAATAAAGATCTGACAGAAAAAACATATAAACAAAGAGAGAGAGGACGGACAAAACAGGTAGGAAAGGGACACAAGTAACAAGATATTGAGACTAACGATACTTACAATGTCAATACAGGTATCTTTATTGTTGCATCCAGACTCAGAAAGAAGTACCAGACAGCCTTTAAGACATGAACTCTTTCTTTCTCTTGTACCATCTTTTGTGTTTCTGAAGTTTCCATGGTATATGGCTCTTCCACAGTTTGATCTGTAACTTGGTTTGGTGAAGGTGTACGCAACAATGTTAACCAGCTCTTAAATATATTTTTGGCAAAATAATTTGTAGTCTCATCTGCTTCCGCAGAGTAAGAAATGGGAACATTCTGTGCCCTTGGAGATTCCACAGAGGTTTCTTCACTCTCATGTGGCACATAAGAAAGTTTTACTGAGCTCTTCAGCGATTTTGACCCACTGACTCTGCCTCCAGACTCATTTTGGCTGTTGCTCTTGAAAGCGGAGATCTTCAAGGATTTTCCTTTTGGTTTAAGGATGAAAGGAGCCCCTATTCTGGAATCAAATTATTTGATCATCACATATGCAGCACCATGCGTGGAACAGACTTAATACAATCTAGAATAACTAATATGAACTCATAAACACATTAGTTAATCCAAATACACAAATGAAAATCAGTATTCCAGATTTCATACTGCACACGTGCAATATGTACACTAGGGCAGCATCTTTCTGGGCAATTGAACATGTAGAAGTGGCCCTCCGTAGAAATGGCAATTGATTATTTAAAAAGAAAAATTACTTTATTATTTCAGAGGTTGTTGCTTGGCAGAAACCTACAGTGAGAAATTCCATAAGGAATGAATCAACCTATCACCAGGCTAAACGCAGAGACCTCTGATTTTCTTTAAGCCCTATAATGGCCTGACAAAAAACTTGACAGATGGCTTGGCAACTCCTAATTTGTCTAGCACAGATGAAGACCTACCTTCAGCATGTAGGCGTCAATGCAGCTACTTATCTGAAGGCCGCCATGTTTTTTTGTTATTAATCAGTTACTTGGTACCATTGACATTCAGTGTAGATGGTAAATAAGCATCTGATATGTCAGATCAGAGTATAATATGACAGTAAGAGAAAGCAAACTCAAGTTTTGCATTAAGGAATGATGAAAAGATTGCTCTTTCAGAGTTTGTTATGTGGAAATGAAAATAAGAAAATTTATCTAAAAGCTGAGAACATACACGTATTTATAAGTAAATGAAAAGAAAAAAAACTGATTAGAAGTTCAATTAAGAAAGTCTGCAGGTCCATAGTCATGGGGAAGAATTTGAGGAACCAATTATGGAGTAGCTGAGAAGGGGTCACCCACATTGAGACTGAAGAAGTGATCAAAAGTAATACCATGTTCTTTCCCACAAAAACAAATTCCATCAGCCCCCTCGACCTTTCTCAACTTTATCACACTACAACCAAGAGATGTGTGCAGTAAGAAGGGTGGAAATGGCATCAGCATAGGCATATTGATCAATTATATTCTAAATCTATAGTGCTGTCCTTCTCATATACAAGATGATTGCAAGACAATAATCAAAGAACCATACATCATCTCCGTGGATTGCTGCATAGGTGACTGCTGCTTGGATTGATCAGGTCGGATCTTTTTTTCAAAATTAACGCAATTAGGTTGGGGGAGAATTTGTACTCTGATCTTCAATCCATTCTCAGTGCCTTAGAACATGTCTTAATTAACACCAATAGAAACAAAAAAAATGTATAGCAACTGCACAAGCCCATAGGACTTAGGTCTGATAAGATGTATGGTTAGAAGCATTCAAACTCTTCTACATAAAAATATGTAATATTTAGGCGGAGAAGGGTAGAGGGATGAGACCTCAGTCCATTATCCATTAAGTTCCGAACCGTGAGCCACTGTCCCTCAGGGATTTCTCAGTCGCTAAAATAAATAAATAGCAACTCCACAAGATTATTAATAAGGGACAATGAAAACTAAAGCTCTTCCAGTTCACCACCATTTCCTATCCCATGGGAAAGAATGCTAGTTTCAACAGTGAGATTGATATTTTCTTCATCCAGGATATCATCAGATTTGGGTTTGAGCTCTCCAATTTGAACTCATATCCATGGACAATCTTTTATAATTTAAGAAGAGAACATCTACAAAGTCTTTTCTATCTCCAATTTTTCTACCTGCTTTGTGCAACCCTATTCATTACAGCCTCCAGCCAATAAGGAAAAGAAAGAAGCAAGAATTTCTCCATGGAGTAATTAATTGACCAAGATTTATCATATATTTATACTGCTATCTAGTTTCTTATTCCCTTAGCCGAGGGTCGATCGGAAACAGTCATTCTAACTCTGAGGTAGGGGCAAGGTTTGTGTACACCAGTGTTTTGGACGGCGAGAGGCGACAAAAGGTGATAAGGGCCTGCCTCGCCACACGGCGAGCCGCTCGCCTTTTTGAAAAAGGCGCCAGTTAATACCAAAAATTAAATATATTTAATTGCATATATAAATATCCAAAATCTCAATAGCAATAACATATATTAGCAAAATATTTCAATTAAAAAACTCATAAGAGAACAGAGGAAAGAAATATAGAGCAGTCAGCACACTAAACATTTTTCCCTTATTACTTATGCTGATTCAGCAGTGATGAAGGAAAAAAAAACAGAGCAACTGAAGAAGAAGAAGAAAACTCAAGAAGAACAAAAGAAGAAGAACAGAAAAGATTACATGAGGAAGAGGAGTCGAGGAGCAGCAAAAAAGAGGTATACCTCAGGTCCTCAGTGCAGTAGCAATTCGAAGTCTCGAAGAGACGCGACCGGCGAGGGGAAGAGGAGTCGGGGAGAAGAGATCGCGAGGGGAAGAGGAGTCGCGCAGCAGCAAATTTTGAAAATAGAAAAAAAAAACCTAATTTTGACTAATATTGTTAAGTCAATCTTTTAAAAAAAATTGAATCAAAAAGGCGCCGCCATTATTGTCGCCATTAGCTCGCCAAGGTTCGCCATGGGTCGCCTTTTGAATGTCGCCTCGCCTCAGTGTGGAATGGCGAGAAGGGCTCGCCTTGCCTCGCCTCTCGCCTTTGGCGATGAGGCGCTCGCCATTCACAACACTGGTGTACACTCTACCCTCTCAGGCCCCACTTTACGAGACTACACTGTATGTTATTGTCGGTTTTATTATATATTTACATCTGACTGGAACTATACAGACCAAAAGTTTTACTATGTCTATTTCTTTAGAAAAATCATAGAAAAAGAGCTAAATATTTGTTTTATTACTTCTAAAAAAAATCTATATATTGTAGGCTCCTCCTTTTTTGGTATACCCCTTGTATACTGCCAAGTTGGCCTTTTGCCTTTATCAATGAAACCTTATACTTGATCAAAAAAGGATCTTCATATAACTGCTCATTCAAAAGGGAAGACTAGTCCATCATCACCAACTCCTTGAGTTTAGTCGCTTCTTTTTTTGTGATGTCATTATTAAAAGCTGGACAGGACTGTAAAAGTTAAGATCATAAATGCAAACATAAATTGCACACCAAGAACCAAAGGTCAATGGAGGATACAAGATTATACCTCAAACAGGATTTGCACTTCAGTGAGATGAAATTATCTTTCTGGCCAACAGGAATTTTTGTTACAGAATGTCTCAATTTGTTCCCAGTAGTCCAAGAAGATGGACTCAAAGGACATGTTCTATAAGAACCCTACAAGTAAAAACATGTCTACTTAATAGAATTGAGGAAATCGCAGGCTTTAATGGAGACACTGCTTCAGCAAACAGAAAAAGACAGTAAGATGATATTTCTCCTATTAGCCACTATTAAAAAAAATCACAATCATTATATGATGAAATATTGAACTCGGAAAATGGCAGAAAATGATTGTATTTTCTAATATAAAGTACATCCGACATCGTCAACTCGGACAGGAAACTTGATGTAGATGAAGTACTTGAGTAAGTAAGTCAGACAAAAATTGAAATCATGTTTATGAACTTATCAACAGACTCTGAATCTCGTTACTTAGATGAATGTTAAAATTTAAAAAGAACATGATTTAAGCAGAGTACAACAGCTAATCACCAAGGCAGAGCACTAACATCAAACGACAGAAAGCTTTATCTACAGGAAGAAACATCAATTAATCTCCTGTGTGACAATTAAATTACAATGCTTGCATTCCGAACAAACAAAAGCCAGCTGCTCTACAGGATTGTCATGCCATTAAAAACAAAGAAACTATTCATAAGTTTCATCATCTAATTAGGGAACAATTCGTAGAGGGTAGGGGCAATTCATAGGAACATTTGTTTTATAAAGTTAGATATTTTCATTGCAGGGGATCAAGAAGATGCCAAATTACAAAAGATACCAAATATGTTAGCTCCAATAAAAAGACAATGAAAATACATTTTTAGCACCAGTACATGTATGCCTATGCTACAACTAAGGAGCTAACATAGTCCAAAAACAAGTCGACACAATTAACAGGTGTAAGAGAGTTCCACTGAACAAGCTCACAAAAATCTAGCTTCAGAGAATGTGTAGTAGGCAATGCGTAGAACTTCTTTCATTAATATAGAGAAAATTGCACTATATAAATATGATATGGACTTCAAGTGCAATAAATCAAATAGAAATTTCCTATGGAATTGGATCATTGTCCATTTACCTGCAATTGATGGGTTGCCAATGCCATTATCTCCACCTTGCACGTGCAATCATCTAGCAAGCAAGATCATTACTTCCCCTAGAGCTACAATAACAACATAGTATAGGGACACATCACAACACAAAGATATATATCTCAATTATTAGTAGAAGAGAAAACCGGAAAACTCACTCACAAATTCAACCCCAATTTCATGAAGTATCATAGAGAGCAAGACAATCAAAGATAACGGACGCCACACAGCACTCACCCACAAAGATATATTTTTTAAGGAACAACAAAATAAAAAGACAAGCAATCATACGAATACCAAGATAATCCACAAATTAAAGTATAGATTAAATCCTTGCAAACATAAATAAGAAACATACTCTCCCCTTCCCAAGAAACAGATTAAAGAGGTTATAATTCATTCCCTAAAAGGGGAATACTAAAGTTGTTTCATACATATCCATCTAGCTCAACGCAATTCCAACTTCAACCTATTTCGGGACCACAATTCCATTTCAAAACTAAAATTCAGAGCTCAATAAGAAAATATAAACACAAATTTGCAATAGTATTGAAGAAGATGACTGCTTACAGCGCAATACAAATACGTTTAACCTATAGAAGGGTTTCTCCGGCGACTTTGGCGGTGACGAATTGGTTTTCCGAGGAGAAAAGAAAAGCTTTATGTTTCTTCAGATAACAATGCTTTCAGAAAGGGAGAGATAGAATGTGAGATTTCGGATAGGGGAAATAGTAGAAGAGAAAGGGTCAGAATGGTGAAATTAGGGTTCTTTCAGGGACCATTTCGATTTTTCAATAAATCATTTTACATGTATTATTTTAATTTTAAAAAATATATAGTCGGTTCTGTTGTTTAAAATTAAATATTTGTCATTTTTATAACCAGGAAAAAAAAATTGGAAAATGTTCAAACTCACACTCTAATATCACAATTTTCGCACCCTTCATTGACTATTAAGTCAACCTTAGAATGCATATCTATAAATAACATTTTTATATATTATCGTATTCTTAGTAGTGTTACACTTTGATTTGAATGGTTATCACGTATTGTTTTATATTGTATTATATCGTATTTATTGTTTAAATGAATACACTGTTTGAATAGGTTGTGTCGCTTTCCATCATTATATAATATCATACATCCATAATTTGAATAATAAACCTATCAGAAAAGTAAAATACGTGGTAGAGCTACAGTTAAAAAGGTAGGATAAAAAATTAAAATATTATTATAATAAACAAATTCAAAATGAAAAGAAAATATCAAGGTAACGACGCGATCACACCAAATCAGATATTACATAGTTTTTTTTGTTGTACCTAACTATGAATTCAAATAACACAATACAAGCAACAATCAAAACAAGCATGATACTTAAACTAACAATACGATGCAACGGCTAATAACCATCCAAACAAGGACAATGATTAAGCGATGCGATTGCATATTTCATTTCACCAAACTAACGTTTTGCACATGTTGCTAATGATAATAGAGTAGTAGAGAAAATTACCTAACAGAGCAAACTATATGTGGGTGTATTCTACTTTAAGTCTTTAAGTAGTCAAGAGTTTAAAATAGTTTACAATGTATAACGAGAGGATTTTCTGTGTTGTTATGGGAGCTTTCTTATTTATTTTCTTTACCATGTGTTTGAACATGCATGTACAACTATACAAGTTTCAAGAGTGGTTTGTGTATTGGATTCAAAGGTATTTGCGTCAGCTAAGTAAAATAGCAAAGTGGATGGGAGGCAAAACCAGCTAACTTACAATGCTCCATATGCATAGACATTCATTCCTGTGCTGAGATAATGGGCCACAATTTAAATGTTCTTCAAATTAATTACACCTCTCATAACATCCATAGCACTTAGAGTTGCACCAAACACATTACTTTTTACCAAAACCATGTGGCCACACCAGGCCTTAGTACAGCTCACCCGTGTCGCATTGGCCAACAACTTCTCTCTTCTACCATGACAAAAGCTATCACCTAAGACTGCACCACCAGATATCTTGTCAAACAAAGACGAGACTATCTGGTAAGGTTGCGGTTCATCACAAGCTAAAAGACCTAAAACCGCATTTTGGCCCTCCCCATCAATCATAATTGGCATTTACTCTGCCAGATCCACCTTGCCTACCATGGAAATTTCCACCTCCGCGCCTTGACTGAACCTGACCCCTCTCTCTGTATCTTTTTTGGTCGACATTGTGAGAACCATCAGCTGCCTCTTCAAAATTACTTGGTTTGCTATTATTGTATTGCCCAACTGGCTGGTACTCATAATGCATGTTGTTCCTCTGCCTTTCTCGACCGCTGGAGGTGTTGTGCTGCCGATTATCTTTAACTGAGAACAAATCTCCATGAGATTCCTGGGTCCGGCCAGAACGATTGTTATGGTTTACATTCCTCCTTAAGCCTGAGTTGCTCCGCTCTTGCACAGCTTCGGTACTTTCAGCAGGAGCTGATTCAGCTTTGACAACAGGACCTTGGTTAGGTGAGTAGGGGCGTCCCCTAAATGAAGCAGGCTTTCTCTCTCTTCTTGGATCCGAATTTCGAATGTTTGGCACCTCTGGAACAATTTTATCTTCAGATGAAAATGAATCTGCTTGACCTGCACCTATATCACGGCTCTCCTTCTCACTGCGTAGGGGGATACTAACTTTATCATGATGATAATCTCTCTTATTACCCCGATCGCCTTCCATAGTAATATGTTGGGTAGACACACCTTCATGTTGATTATTAACTGCAGTCATGTGGGACTTTGGTTGCCAATGTGGTGGAGTGCGATTGCCCACGCCACGGCTTTCCTTTGCTGCCACTCTTCTGTCCATCTGGTTTATTTCAGTTGCTCCTGACAGAATCTGATTTTGCTGAGGCCCCACACTGTTGTTTTTGTATTCATACCCAAAATTTCCTGTGCTTCTGTGACCCTTGGAAGGGTACCGTTTTCCTTTACCCCTAGTTCCCTCATCTGATACAACAGGAATGGTGGTACGTTGACCTTCGAAATCATCTGGCATGTTCCAACCATCTGATACATCAAACTCACTGGAACACTTGGACTCATATCTCAGAGAATCTCCATCAGGCTTCAAAGATTGAGTCTGATCCAAAGACTTGCAATCGTTCTTGCTGGTGTCCAATGCCAATTCAGTTGAACCCCTTTGCCTCCACACTCCATGTGCTTTTCCTTGCTTATTATTATTGTGTTTTCCATCACCATCCCTGGACTCTATGGGAAAACTCTCCATTGCAGATCCAGTTGGTACAGAACATCCAGCGTTTTCAGGCCTAGATTCTGCCCTGCCAGTTGTCCCATCTGGACCGGGAGAATTGCCTGACAACAAAAGTGGCTGTTGACTACTACCATGCTGGGCAAGTTCTTTGGCCACCGGTTTCGGAACGTATCTCTCCATTTCAGCTCTCTTGCTTTTTGCATTACTCTGCACCACGTTATCACTCTTCAGAGGACCAATGGAATTAGATCCAGTTTTCTGACTTGCTTCAGCAACATCTTCAGTTTTGCTTTGAGATCGCACAGGTGCCCACACAACTGTATCACCTCCCTGAAACTTATCAGTATGAATATTAGAGTGCTGATTTCTCTGTGTCCTCCGAGGGTGCTGAGATTTCCATAGATTAACTACTCGACCATGACCTTCTTCTGTAGGCAAAGGGGAACTCTGGTCAGAAGGTTGCACAACATTGTCACTACTTGCTGCCTGATTATAGATCACATCCACAACCAACTGAGAAGAATTCAACTTCTCCTGTTGAGTACGAACTTTAACAGGATTACTATCACTTGGCACCGGTGATGGAGAGGCAGGACGAGGTAGCACAGCATCAAGCTTCTGCTTGTTCTTGTTGCTCCTATTACCTTTCCTTCTCGGCTGCACGGAAGACTCAACCGCAACCTTGGCATTATTGACCATGTTTAATTCAGCATTTAAGCCAACTTCATGAGCCTCACCAGATTGAACATTATTAATAATATCAGTAGGGCCCTTAGATACCTCAGTAACGCAAACAGGGACTGATTTTTCATTGATATTCTTAGGTGTCATATTTGGCCTTTGCTTGAAGTTAGTACGCTTAGGCCTGATGAGACCCCCATCACTCAACTGACAAGTCTCTTTTCCATGAGAGGCAGAAACCCTATTAGCATCTTGCTTGGTTAGAAAAGCCTGGGGTTGTGGGATGGCTATTTCTGACTGGACCATAATAGAGGTGCCGAATTCTAACACAACAGGTGGATTGATATACTCACTGTCTTTGTTGAGCATGCGCCCACTAGCATCAATTACGTCACTGTGAGCTGCTAAAGTTACATTGCGTGCTTGACGTTTGACCGTGGACACCATTGTTTCAGGAGCTGAGGAGCCTTGTAGATCTTGCTTGATAACATCACCGGGCGAATCCTTTTCAGTCTTCTGACACAAAGCATCACCTGCCTGCATACGGCGATTCAATTCCTCTAATTTAGCAAGAGCTTTCGCTTTCTGTTGCTTAATTCGTTCTTCCTCTTCTTTCTGCAGCTGTAAGGCACGCTGCCTGGCCAACTCTTTCATCTTTGTGCGCTAATTGAAAACAAGTAGCATATATATACATAAGGTAAAAGGGAATAAACAACTAAAGTTAAAGAGTAAAAGTAAGCAAACTACCTGAGCCTGGGTATCTGCTGAATCATGCAGTTCTGACGAGGATTCTTTTTCAACACTCACGCTTATATCAGTTAAAGCTAGCTCAACAGCCTCAGCTTGTGGACCTGACTCACACGCATGAACATTAGAAGAAGGTTCTAAGTATGTTCCAGAAGCCACAGCAGATGAGCCGGCTGCAACAGGCTTCTTTCTCCAACCATCATCATGACTATCAACTTTGGGTTTACCAGGATGATCATTTCTGGTTTGCGCACCGTGATATGGCCTCCTGCAAGAAAGATGTTTTTAGTAAAGGAAATAGCAGATCCATGGAGTACCACACACAATATAAACAGCCACCTTGACATGGCAGCTACTGAATGACCACCCTTGTTCCCTGTGGTTACAGAAGTATGAGTTCTTTCCGATGACATAAGACCACCTCTAGCTTCATTTACTGAATTGGTAACCTTAGAATTCAGTTCTGGCTTATTCATATCCTCTTCTGATGAAACATAAGGCGCTTCAAAGCGTCCATCAGATGCTCGTGCTTTTGCATTTAGACCTTCAATCTTCTGCATCAAGGATGAATCTTTGGCAGTCACTGCAGGAGCTGAAACCTTTTCAGGAGCCAAGGAAGATGGAGGCACTCCACCAGAGGATTCAACATACCCTGATTTCTTTGCCCAGCTGCCATCAGCTACCTTCATTGTATTTACACTTTCAAGTGAATTCGCATTTGTGGTATCTGAAGAATCGCCTCCTCGATCACCATAGCTACGCGGATAAGAGTTCCCACTCCCTGCTGCTCTCCTCGAATGCAATTCCTTCTCACTGACATGTTCACCTCCCCGCTCATGTTTCTGCAATGATCTCTGAGAACTTCTATCATGATATGGGCCATTGGTAGGTGCAGCATGTTCCCAAGTCTCTCTTTCATCTCTTGCATCATGCTTTAAAAGAACTTTAAAGGGTCCTTTAGCATCATCAGGACGAGAAGACTCCAGTGCCTCTTGTATTGCTTTGGTATTAGAACCATGGCTACCAATCCTGGCATGAGAATTGCTCGGATCAGGAGTCGTTGGGCCTGAATATCTATTATAGACTGGAGGACCAGGAGGCATGCCCATAAGAGGAATTTCCTGTTCATTGGAATTGCAATAACCCATTGGCGGTCCAAAATAGCCCTCATAGGTCACTGGACCAGAGTAAAAACCAGGTCTAAATGGCATATTTGGACGAATATAAGCATCAGCAATCTGGGGTCGATACATGTCTCCACCTCTGGGATGATGCCCTCTGGATCCAGGCCCTGGAGGAGGACCTGGCTGTGAATTTGCAATAGCAGGAGGCGGCATCTGGGGTGGAAAGTAGGGGAATGGTTCAATTGGGAAACCACCGGGAGGAACTGGAGCTCCATAAGGTGGCCCTCCAGGTGGCCCTCTATACCAAAGAGCAGCAGGACCATTCAAAGGAGGACCACGCCATGCATCAAAATGCTGTGGAGGAACATTAGGACTGTGATACTGATGGGGATCCCCTTGCCATTTCTCCATACCATGCTGAGGAGGATCCTCAGCACTTCGACCATCTCTTTTCCTTGCATCAAATGATCCACCCTTCACATCTGCACTCGTAGAATTACCCTACCAGCATCAGAAAGCATATTCCACGAATTTTCTGTAGCAACTGACAAAGAGTACCAAGTAATGATCACTTGTAAGTTTCAACAATATACACAAACCTGAGTGAGAAGCAACTGTCTTCTCTAGGGGCTGTGCTACTTTGCCAGAAGCTGAGCTAGGGCGGCTACAAGAACCATGATCTATCAAAAGAAAATGAACAAGCAATCAGTTAAGAGAGCAATCCCAACAAAATAATCTAGCAAGGTTTCATTCCAGCAATAGGATAAACACTACTAAAGTATTTTTTCCTTTTTTCTTCCTTTACCTAGGGTATAGGGGGAGATGGGATTCTTGGGATTGAGACGTAGGTGTTGTTGAAGGGGTGAGGGGATTGAACTAAGGAAAGAATTATAATGTTTTAACTACAGTTTATGGCATCCCTAGAAAGGGATGTTTTGAAAATTTAAACAAACATGGCATGTTCTTAATAATTGCCAGCAAAATCATAAGTTCTAAACTCCAAGTACACAAACTGCCAAAGAAACCAGAAAAAGATGAAATGAAAAAATTTATTGTCCAAGTACAAATTCATTTTAAAGAAAATATATCATTCCACAAAGCATAGTATAACAATGATATATGGGTTGAGCGGATAGTACTTACACACCCTAAGATAACAAAAAGGAATGCAGTAGACAAGTAAAAGACATTATGCCATATATCTTAAGACACCAGCAGTCACCTTGTGGCTCGGTAGTCTTCCCAGAAGCATCTTTATCCGACCCAAGAGTTGGAAAATCCCCAGAAGCCAGAGAAAAGCCTTCATTCTTAGTTGACAGTACTCCCTGTATGTACAATTAAGCTCACCAATCAGCACAGTGACAATTTTTATCTGGGGAAGAAAAGAGAGAACAAGCAGAATTACAGAATAGAGAGGATTAAGATAGAAGAAAAATATGAAGAGAACATCAATAATTATGTATATAATTACAGAACAATCTTCTTAATACAAGCACGGTGATTTTCTTGTAGACCTTCCCATTTGTTTACCTCAACTGATTAACTCCTATAACTATTAGATTGCAGAAATAAAATTTTAAAATCAAGTGCGAGAAAAGGAAAACTCACTCCTCTTACTCTCACTCTGTGTCCCTTAGAAACAAAAAATACAGAGGAAGCACAATACGAATAAAAGATATTTGGCAAAATATGTGGGGCTTACTCAGTTGGGTCATTCGCCGCTTAAAGACCATTTGTTGGCTTATAAACTATCAACACAGTCGCAGTTGGACACTCGCAGATTTTTTGTACATCGCAAGACGGAGATAAGAGTTTTAGAAGGAACACAAATGACCCGGAAATGGAGAGGTCATGTCTTTCGCTTCAAATGCTAAGCAACATTGTTAGGGATAAAAAAAAAATAGACACTATCAGTTGGAAGGGTCATTCCAAGGGTATTTGTTAGTAAAAAAGTTGTTGCAGTACTCTGAATTTTAGTAACAACTACAGACAGTTATGGCCTTGGGAAAAAAATCGTACAACATGGCACCTTTAAAGCAAGGGCGTATCTAAGGGGGGTTCCCAGGTTCACGTGAACCCATGCTCCCCTCCCGAGATCATATATAGTAGTGTTATATTTTTTTTAAAAAATACGTAAGTAAAGATGTGTGCCCATGCTCAAAGTATTATATAATGATGATTGGGTGTATCACTCTAAGTGAGGTTAGAAATTTAAAACTTATATCTATCTTGTTTTTGTTCTTACAAAAATAGTGTAACACCTCTATAAGTGATTATTGGTAGCACTTTTGGCGTTTGAATTAATACTTTTATCTTTTGCTTTGATCTTTCAAAATTTTCAAGACTGTCACGTTGGAAATTCCTCAACTTTTTAGCACTGTGAACTTTTTGTATAATTAAACCAAAGGTGTATTTAAAACTATTTGTATTGATGATATAGCATACTGTCAATGGATTCAACCGATCTCAATGCCTTTGACATAAAATATATATATACGAATTAATTCTGGACCTACAAGTTTAAAGGTTTAACTGGTCAGTGATAAGAACCTAGGTCAAACCGGCAAAATTTATATCGTAAATCCACCTTTTCGTAATAGTGCACCCAAAATTCAGGATACGCCTTTGCTTTAAGGTCTCTTGTTTCTCCTAGATAACGGCTAAGGAGGCATGCCTCACACAAAACCATCTCCAAAAGAACGGTTTTCAATTGTGCAGCAGTGTCAATAATGTGAAGAACAATCTGAAGAAGTCACCCACATTTTTTCGCATTGCAAGGTTACAAGTCAGTTATGGAATTTCTTTTTGTCAATAGATTTAGAATACTAATAAATCACATAATATCCCCAGTACGTCTTGGACCATGCCAAACTCCATTACAGAAATGTTGAAGTGTTGGACCAGGGAGGGTCTGTGCAAAAAGCTCAAAAGACCTGGAACACTATTCCTCAAGTTATCTGGTGGTCAGTTTGGTTAGAAGGAAATACCAGAATTTTTCAGGGCAATAGAAGAAACATACAGAGCCTTAAAACTTAGATGTCTTCTGTTGATTGCTTTTTGGTGCAAACTAGCTTTCAATCCAGAATTTAGAAACAATAGCTGATTTGCACAACTTGTAATTTTGTTGCAATAGCTTAGTGCATTTCATACAAGGGAACAGAACATCAAATAGCAATAAACTACATACCAAACGCTCTGCGGTGGTTGTTGCTCCCCATGCTACTGGATGTTCAGAAACAGGCTCAGCAAAGCGTGAAAGCTGCGAGCTGCCGGGCCTCGTCTCTGCACTGTGTGGGCGCGCCAATGTCGATGGTACTTTGTTTGATGATAATGGCCCAGAAGCCGACGAAGGCCTAGAACTGGTACCCCATGCACTAGTTGTAGGTTCTTGTGTTCTATCACTACCAGCAGTTGAAGGTCGAGTGCCACTCCCAGATGAAGGGCGTGATCTAAGATGACTTGGTGAGCTTGATCCACCATCAGCATTTGGAGAGTGTGTTGAGGAACCCCATGGATTTGAGGTAGAGGAAGATGTACGGCTACCCCAGCTCAATGTACCCCTATGTCAAAAGACGAGAGAGGAGCCTAGATCAAATCAACAAAGAAACAACACATACCAGACAGCTCTCCCCAAGGCAGACAAACCCAAATAAGTATGCACAGAAGTGCCAATGCCAGGGGCAGGCGGAGACCAATATAAGAAGGGCTTGAAAAGAAAATAGGAATTAAAAAAGAACACAGGTACTCACTTGGGAACAATTTCAACATTTGGGTCCAAACCATGGTTCTCTAACCTTCAAAAGATTTAAGTACATACAACTTTAGAAACACCTATAATTAGATCAAAAACCCAAAGTTCAAATCAGCCAATATTTCATACCGCTGACTGGGTAAGTTCAATGGTTTTGGGACAGCCACTTTTCCAAGGACAGTCATGCCACCTCTTCTTGCAGAAACCCACCTATAATGATGGAATTAAAGGGCAACTTAAGGAGATGACACAACCACACCAGTAAAACAATGTCATCATACCAACTTCATTGTATGTAACACAATCTAATAATAACTTAGCAATTTGATAACACCATAAACTATAACAAAATGCAAAAAGGTTAATTTGTTGGAGAAATCAAAGCAAAAATATTCTTTGATCCCAAAAAAAGGGCTTTACAATATATTCCCAAGTTTTAATGCAACACCACTGAAACATCACCTTTTGAAAAAAAAATTACAGCAATCGGTCAATAAACTGAAAATGTCGCACTGGAGCTCATTTCTAGCCCCTAACTAGAGAAATCCACAAACATCATAGTTTTCCTAAAAACATGTAGAATATTTGGAATTTAAGCAAACAACAATACTAAATTTTTTGGAGAGAACAGCTTGTGCAGAGGAACCTTCATAAAAGAGAATTATGACTTTTGCAATGCAAACTTAACGAGGCAATTCGGATCACGAAAAGAAGAATATGAGATCCTCCTCAAATTGGTCGGTCTACATTGCATTGCATTTCTGACCTAATATATTTGATACTTGATCAAAAAAACAAATACTACCGGTCTGCACTATTAAACACGTTAACAAACATAAAAACCTTCTTCACAATATTTGGCCATTGAAGCGACATATTTCCAATATAAAAACCACTTTAGAAATTGACCTACTCCATCATTCTCTTTATTTGATAGTATTTGACAAGGACAAATTTTAAGATGCCGGTTTCACTTACATATAAGATTAGTGATTGTCTAAGAGCATCTTAAATGTGATCATAAAAAAGTTATTGATCCTGAAATGTTATGGTCATGAGAACTTGTTCTTTCTTCCAGATTTTTTTTCACTTTATTTAAAAATCAATGTGCATGAAAATGGATTTAGAGAACACCCAAAACCTTGTTTTCACTTTTTTCACTTTTACTATATTTTTCTCTTTCAAATTTCCCCTAAACTTTTTAATTTATAAAAATAACCCCATTTAATAATATATTTCATGTTTTTAGGAACAGTTCATTTGAACAATAAAATATTATTTGCAAAAACTATAACCAAATACAATTCCATCTTCAGCTCCAATTTCAAAAATTTCAAATAAAGTGAACTAACATTTCTAATATTATGTGGTAGCTCGTATATGGATTTGATCTATTACATTACGTAACTATCCATTATGAGACATTACTCTTTTAAAAGAAAATTTGGGGTTTTCAAATAGATTAGTCAAGTTGGGTGACTTTACTAGTTTTACAAATTTGGGGGTATACACCATGTTTAGAAGAAGAAAACATTCAAATTCTAAATATTCTTTGCAAAAAGTATGGTCAAATAGAACTCCAACTTCTGAAAATTCCAAATAAAGTGAATATTCTTTTGTTTTCATGGTCGAAAGACCACTTAATGAATTAAAAGTTGTATAAAAATGGGATACTGTCAATCATCTTGGAACATCACAAAATGAAAGAGTATCACATAAAGGATCATGTTCATTAAAAAAAATAAAAATAAAAAGAGTATCATATAAAGGACTATTAGGAAATACTGTCATAGTCTAATTTTGTCCATAATCAGCATAACAGACAAAGAGGGCCAGAGAGAAAAAGATGAAAAAATGTACAGTTTTGGACTTATAATGGTTTTTTAAAAACAAAATAACAGAGGGAGGCATGTAGTTGACTAGGAATGGAGAACGAAACTCAAATAGAGCAACATAAGGAGCATTTATGGAAAGTTAAAAAATTCTTGTGAAAGAAGGATCTCTTCATACCTTCTCTCCCCTGCCAACATGTTTGAAGTCATTATCCAAATATTGATCTACGCTCATCCAAACAGCTTCACAACCTAATTCAGCTAGAATCTGGAAAATATTTGCAACAGCACCACTTTCCATTTAACAGAAGTCATCTAATTAATAGAACTCATACCAAAATATTTCAAGATAGAACGTTACACCAAAAACTTCACACACAATTTCTACTTCATGGAAAACAGTGTGCATATGATTAAGAGTTAGCCGATGCCCAAATCAATTGGATTTGGGGAAGTGGTGAACAAAAACACATATGGAATGTTCGTCCAAGCCTTCAGAATCTGCTTATACTGAAAAGTGTTTTTCAGAAAGTACTTGGTAAGTAGCAATTTGTTTTTTGCTAATCAATTTGAAAAGCACTTTTGTCAATATTAGAGCATCAATTTGTGTTTGACCAAGCTACCGGAAAGAAGCTACTTTTTTCAGCCTCTGCCACTAGTCAAAAGCACTTACTTTTTCCTAAAAACTTGGCCAAACACTTCAACTCACTAACATAAGCACTTTTGATTCCCAGAAGCTTTGGGCAAACAGGCTAGACAGTTTCACTAAACAATTTCCTTTTATGGGATCTCCAAAAAGAAACTTAACTTTTATTAAAACTACACTACTTTACAATGGTGGTTACAACAACGAACGAAAATGAAACATAATTAAATCCAGGTATGACAAGTGATGCATTCTGATATGTGTGTACACGAGATCAAAGAGAGATATTCCTATATGCTATTCATCATTTTTTCTTTTCCCTTCTTTTTAAGTACAATACTACAATATTGGCTGATTATTACCCCCACCCCCACACACCCCAAGGATGTTTGGCTGCACAAGGAGTTTAAGGAATTAAAAAACACTTGTCACACATAAACCAAATGTAATCATTGTCAAATGCCAAAAGGTGGCTGAAAGGACTGTTTTACCTGATAACCCACAGGCTCCAAAAAACATTAACCTCAATTTTGAGGTTAAGATAATTAAACTCTGCCTAATCAACTGTAAATTCTTAAAATTTGAGGTTAAGATAATTAATCTCTGCCTAATCGACTATAAATTCTTTTCAGATTACCTAAAGGTATTTGCATATTCCCAGGAAACCAACTATTTTAGGTCATTAGGTAACTAGACAAGAGAAAAGGGCATTGTCAAGATAACCATTCTCAAAAAGCTTAGATAAGAGAAAAACTAGCCATAGTAACAATCTTTAAGCATTAACAACTGTATCAACCCGGAGGACACATCTTTAAATTATTTTCCTATTTTCTAGCATAACTCAATGGCTATTACTTTTTAGTAAAAAATAGGTTAACATATACATATATTCAGTTATGGAAACCACATAATGGTTTTGGTCCCTAACCAAGCTTCAATGCATACTTCCCTCTGTTTCCACAAAATACAGCAAAATATGTAACAGAAAGTCAGAAACAACATAGGAGAATATAGGCTCATTCCTTAAATTACATATTAATTCCTAAAAGCCAGTAAGTATCAAGTAAAAATAGCTGAACTTCTCTAAACTAGATGATTGGCTTCACTACAAACCAGCTTAATACAGTGTTGTTTGGAGTGTGTTTCCTTCTCATTGCAATTATGGCGTCAAAATCAAAGAAACTCCAAGCAAGTGAATTGTACAAAATCATTAACATCACATTTACAAAGTTGAGGTATATGATACAAGTCTTAACTTGACATACTCTATACATACATGTGCAGAACAGTATAATAACAAAAAAACAGAATATGTCAAAATCAAAGAAACTCCAAACTAGGTTAACCGCATATTCAAATAAACCTAACTCTATCTGCATTTCATTTCTTTTCTTCCTTTTTCCTCCTTTCAAAGAAAAGATAAGGAAACTGGGTCCCATAACAAGCAAAAGTGCAAGGAAAGAAAACCTTGCTAGTGAAAACTAATGGCCAAGCTACAAATAGGAATCTCCACATAAACATAATTTATCTGTAAAGCCTAGTCCTTCATCTATTATCACATGAAACAAAGAATACAATCCTCTCATTGCATAAAGCCTAATACTTTACTGAGCAATAATGTTACTACAGTGTAATTAGAACCCCATCAAATTCCTACCAACAACCCTTTTTCCAATTGCAGCTCCAGAGATTAATTTACACATCCAAACGAAAAAAAAATGTTCCATTACCCACAACAATGACGCCTAGAACACAAAAAATAATTCTAAAAACCAAACATTTACCTCCACAAAATTCAGTGCAATTACAGAGTAGTTACACAATGCTCATAGCTCAAGACTCGATAATTTTCCCTAAACGCAGCGCACTCGATGACACACATAGTGTAAATACCCATATTTCTAAATCCCCTAACCCTAGAATCCAATTTTTTTTCTTAATTTCATTAAAATCTCTTAAAATCAAGATAAACACGAGAGAATGCCGAAAAATCATATTTTTGTAAGAAAGAATCACCGATAGAGCTTACCAAAAGAAAAAAAAAAGAATTGAATCGGATCTGCGAGAAGCTCCGATCTGCAACAGGTAAATATAAGTGTATTTGTGTATTATAGAGAGGCGATGATGAGTGTGTGTGTGAATTTGTTAGTAATTTTTTTTGGATTTGAAGGGGAAAGAGATCGAAGGAGGAGAACAAGAGAGAAAGAAAAGGGGGAAGTGGAAAAGAAGGGAGAATAAGGAAGAAGGGGAATATTGATTTTTGATTGAACCTCAAAACAAAAGGATGAGTAAAGTCTTTAATTAAACTAACACGGGTCCACTGTTAAATTTTCGGATTCACGTTAATCTCCATCTTTTTTCTATAATTATAAATCTTTTTATTTATTACGTCACTCCAACTCTCACTTTTACTTTCACCTTTCATGGATGAAAAATGAGTAAAATAAGTTTTTTTTCTTCTAGATACTTTTACTTTACATATAATCTCATTTGATTGCACTTTATGAATATGAATAATTATTTATTGATGTTAAGATTTGAATATTTATTTAGTCTGAATAAATTTTAATTATTATTATATTAAACAAAAGTTTAATAATATTCAATAATATTTTTGTATATGAATAATGTCATCATTATTTTGTTCACTTTTGTCATCAAATGAACATTATCGTTATTAATCATCAATTAGCATTGTTAACCACTATTATTCGGAGCCACCACACCTACCATCATAGTCATTAATGTCATATTTTCTATTTAGAATACCTATACTAATGACTGTATTCCTTAAATTGAAATCTTAAGCACTATAAGTTATCAATACCATCATTGCGAACAATTTTTACTATTACTCATCTCCACTAACTCAACTAGCACAACCGTCAACTACCACCAACATCACCATCAAGCCACTATTATAACATGCCGACTACTAACATTAACCAACTTCACTATCAACCTTCACTATTATTAGCCAGCATCAACCATCACTGCCATCATTACCACAAACTATCCCCTCATTAGTGAACATTAATATTTTATTTTTTGTCAAACAATTATATTGTTTAGTAAATTTATGTATTTTTTTATTAACAACGTGAAGTTAAATGCCGTACAAGAATAACACGCATGGTAATGTCAAAGTTCTTTTATCAAGGGAATTACAGAATTTATCATGAAATCCCAAATTTACAGAACACGAGCATGATAATATATGAACATAAGAAGCAACCATTCATGTCTCTCTGGTCTCTATAACGGGAGATGTAAAACAACGATCCAAGAAGCTTCAAGCTCACACTCGTAATCAGTACGCAGCAATTGGATTGGATTCAGATTCACAACCATTTGGTTGAGATCCAGTGACATCCACCCACACTTCATTGACACGCCCAATGATCCGGAAGGGAGAATTATACTGCGCTATAGAGTAAGCATATTCACTCGTAGAAGCAGTGGAGTTTGCCCATGGAGATCTACTCAAGCTCAGAGCCAGTTTCTCAGCTTCTTTAACAATGTTGCTATCTCTTGCAAATCCGGAAAACTTCCTAACAGCAATGCAATGTCTGGTCCATGGATCAGGTTGAAGGTTTAGCTCCGGAAGGGGAAGAGGTGGATCAGCCTGGAACTTATCAGGCAAGTAGAATTTAACAACGTATGCCAATGAGCGAAGAGGACCAGCTCCTGGGACAATGCTAGTCAAAACTGGCTTGGTCATATAGATACGAGAAAAGTTCAAATTTGCACCTTGAATGAACTGAAACAACCTGTACGACAATGAGCGAACATATAAATGTAAGCTTTCAATTTATCCACACATGAACTCTGCTTATACAAAGCCAGTCCTAAATTCAGACAAAGTAGGGTAGCTGCAATAGGTAGTTGGACAACATAAAAATAGTGAAATTATGATAGATTCTCTGAATACTACGTTCGTGCCTACGTATTCACCTAGATATACGTAACCTGAATCAATACAAAGGATTTATAAGGCTGATTCATACCAATTGAGATTGAGTCTTAGCTAATTGATTTATATTTAAGAGAGAGAGAGACGGAATTTTTCTTGTGCATTGGTCTGTTCAACGGCTTCAACTGTATTTGTTCATATTTGCAACCAAAACTGAGTTAAATCTACTAAAAGAACATCTCTGAATCTTCATACAGCGCTAGTAGAGCCACAAACCTACCTCTGCTAGCATTTACTAGAAGTATATGTATCGGGTACGCCAGGAACAGCTTCTTATTAACACTTAACATTAGCAACTAGTTCAGACTTCAGAATGACAAATCTGACACTCAGTGCTTAATTATGACCAACCATCTAGAGTTGCCCGTTGCCACAAGAGGCCTCCATGATTAAAGTCCCAACCCCATACAAAACTATATGACTTGACAGACCCTTGCTAAATCTCCAATTGTCAAAACTACCATCCATTATTGTTATATATAACATAGAATAGCTGTAGCAGCCCAATCGCTTGAGAAACAGAAGAAAGAACATAGAACACAGTTGACCGTGTGTTCGAAGAGAATCTAAGAGTTAAATCAACATTAAAAGACTTTAGTAGTCGATAAAGATGCTTAATCCACAAATAAATCTGTCTACTACCTCTTATACTAAGACTTGAGCAAATTACATCTAAGCATGATTTCTTTGTTTGATAACTGCTGTATTTGACACAACTATTTCTTTGTTTGATAACTGCTGTATTTGACACAGTTGTGTCAAAGACCAGCTTGTACCCACCTCAACTAATTCCAAGAACACCTGCTATCTCCCATGGACCCGGTGTCCCGACCAGCTTGTGCACACCTCAACTAATTCCACGAACACCTGCTATCTCCCATTCAAGCCGGTGTCAAGACCAGCTAGTACACACTTCAACTAATTCCACGGATACCTGCTATCTCCCATTCGAGCCAGTGTCAAAGACCAGCTTGTACACACCTCAACTAATTCCACGGATACCTGCCATCTCCCACCAATACAGATTACGGATAACTCTATCAACCCAGTGTTTTTGCCTCCAGCAACCCTAAATCTAGGTGTCTGTGACTGTCACACAGGAAATTCACGCAACTGAAAGATCCTGAATTTGACTTTCTATACCAAAAATATTTCCTGAATTTACTTTCTATATTCTCTTAAGGAAGGTAGTGACTACATTGATCACCAGGCCGCACCACAGGGTGCTAGACCTAAGATTGAAATGTATTGTTGATTATATATTTCTGTTTTGGTACATGCAAATCTCACTTACAAACTTCTAAGCAGCTTATGTATAACGAAAGTGCAAGTCCATAAGAAAAATGGGGGTAATAACTTAGGAAAAGCTTATAAGATTAGAGATCAAATTGGGGATCACCAATAAGTTAGAAGCTGCAAAAAAAACATCAACTCTAATTTCGAAAAAAGCTATGGGTAACTCCAATCATTGTAACCAGGAAAAAAAAAGTATCCGAATTAGAATAAACAGTAAACAAATGAAAAAATGAGGAAAAGGGCACCTGTGAAAACCATATCTGGTTGCTTTTTCGAAGGAAATTTCGTTGACGGGTGCCGCCATCCATACCGACTCTCTGTAATGTCTGATTTCAAAATCTGATTCTGAGTGCACTACTCTGTACTCTGGTGATTCAATTGCATTGCACAATTCTGTTGAACACGCAATAGTCATTGCAAATACGATTATTAAACCATTCTTCAACCTTGACTTTTCCATTTCCTCACAACAGAGCTTACCCTTTCAACAGTGACGAACTGATCATATATTTATGACTTGTTTGCTTGTTTCGAGGAAACTTTACTAAGGCCCCCCTAACTAAAATTTAATTGCAAAATCACTCGGTCTCAGAAGTTGTGAATTTATGATTTAGCCCCTTAAGCTCTATATTTCATCCTTATTCTACTGTAAGTTTTGAAATATAATGTTTCCTTTTATGTTTTGCTAACCATCTCAACATTTGACAACGTTTGTTTGAAAATTGAAATCAACACATTTTGATACATTATTATACGTATTTTAGTTTTAAAACCACAATATTGAAAAGATTGTTTAGCTATCTTTTTTGTTTTGTTATTTTATGTATTAAAATAAGAGAAATGAAGTTTTGAAAGATAACTTTTCATACAATATTGTACGCCATCCATTTTCTTTCATGCCTGTATTCTCATTTCTCAAAACCTTTAGGTAGTGATATGACATTCTGAAGTGTCTGTGAAGAACTAGACAATTTGGAGTCAAGCCATAGCATATGAGTAAAAACAACAGCATTACTCTGAGAGAGTGAGAATAGTTTTGCTTAGTTCCTTCTCCCTTGGGAAAACCGAGAAATTCGGTGTTTACTACTTCCAAACTCGGTGAATAATGGACTCTCAGCCTCTACCCTATTCAACTTCAATACCAAACATGGTTCATAACAGGATCAAAGATTGACAAGCTTTAGTGTTGAAAAGAGCATTGGGAGCATCATAACAGTAACTTTCAAGGAGATTTTTATTGTATATATTAATCAACCAAGTATACATTGTATGAGCTTTTTTTTTGGATACATCATTGATGTTGTAAATGACCGTAACTCTAACACAGGGATTTAGGAAACATTGTCTTCAATTCAAGTAAATTTGAACGACTAGAGTACGATTTCACTAGCCCATTCCAACATTGAGCTTGTCATCGTTATCTTGGACGAAGCTTCTGTGTATCAAGTACCTGTCTTTTCTATCTTTACTGTATATCAAAGCATTGGTGTTAACAAGTGCTCCTTGTCTTCATTTTCTAAAGCTAGCTGGGAGTGTGTCTTCTGTAAAATACTCCTCCCTGACCTCCTTTGCTGAGCAAAATCTCACCTTTGAAATTGCAAATACAAGTGTAAGACGATAACATATCAAAGCAGCTGGAAAAAAAACTATTTTTGTTTAATCAAAGATAAACTGAAGATTACGTAATCAAGATTTGATATAGTCATTTCTTATGTTGTCCAATTTATTAATGGTAAAGCATAAAAGGTTTTGAATGACATATATAACTAATCATGAAATGAAAGTTATGAAAAACTGAGGACTATTCCTTCAAAGGCGCCATAGGTATTTTCATGCTTGCTTTAACTTAGAGGCTCACTGTATAATGGGTAAAAGCAGACATAAAAAGTTAGGTTACAGGCAGTGAATATACTATCTCAGTGTGTCTGTCTAAACACAGGCATTAGTAGCAACCATGACAAGCTGATTCAAAGGGGAAATAACTTCAAAACCTTGTTTAGTTCTTCGAATAAAATCATAATAGACTATGTTTACAATATAGTGAGGATATAAGACGGGCTTTTGGATGTACGATTTATAACTCGAACAGAAACAATATATGTGAGAAGTCAATTAATTCCTTGACTAATATAGCATGGAAATTCTTACCAATGAAGTGTATTGCTTGAGCATGGGTTTGACAAGCTGCCACAGTGGTTTGAACACAAAAGGAGCGTCAACAAAAAGAACCTGACCCAATCGTCTTGGATAATAGTAGTAGAATACATCAAACTGTGTCAGAAATGAATAAAAGTAACTCAGCATGCAATTTTAAACTGTTCAAGATTCTGATGAAAATTGCTAAATGCTATATACTGGAATACAAGTAAATACCATGAGGAACACCATTAAGTTTCTCACACTGAACTTTCAAGCATACATTTTCATGATGTATCAGCATCATGAAAGTTGAGTTTTACTTGACAAAGGTGATACAACGTTGAAGTACTGTATCAGCATAGTTTAGCCACAAAAGAAAAAAGAGAAAGAAGATGGAAAACCTTACGACTTAAATCATCTTAAACTAAGGCACGGAGAGATAACCATGCAAAATATGTAAAAGAGCAGCTACAAAGGACATTACCAAAAAAGTAAGGAACTTAAGATCTGCATTCTCTGTTCCAAACCATGCAAAATATGTAAAAGAGCAACTACAAAGGACATTACCAAAAAAGTAAGGAACTTAAGATCTGCATTTTCTGTTCCAAACACTCTCAGATCAAATATACCAAGTATATCTTGTTTGCCAGCAGGAAGTCTACTCAATGCCTTTTCAATTAGAAAGACACATAACTTCTCATCTTCATCAGGATCCTGCTTCTGTGGCACAAAATTTTACTGTATAGATTAGAACAGCTAAACAGGATCTACAGGGTAAAAATTTTGTTTCATAAGAAATGTCCAGTTCCAAACATTCTATTGCTTTTCCACCCAAAACCACAAGTTTTGAGGAACACTTTAATTCTCCTTAAGAAATTATAGTAGATAGATAAGTTTTATATTTCCAATTGGAAGCATTCTGAAAAAAGTACTTCAATAAATATAAAGAATCAGATCTAGCTAAGGGTCGAATTCGGAAGTTTCATGATAGCAAAATCCACGCATGCATGAAATAACTAGGAGAAAGTACAAATGCATGTTTCGTTGTTTACATCATTAATACTTCAAATTTCACTCACCCAAGTTAACAAAATTTAAAAAAAAAAAAAAAAAAAAACTTCAAGCTTTTACTTAAACAATGGAATCAGGCACGTAGGACCTAAAAAATTCTGATCAGTCAAAATAGAGGTGGGTTCAAAGTTTAGTTCTCTGAATGAAAACCAAGTGGTAAAGATACAGCATTCTGTGATAAGCTGGGTCACATTGTTACCTGAGGGAAATGCTTTGATGCGTCCACTATCAAGACTGGTCTTCCGTTGACATCAAAACTGTCATGCACATATGCTTTTCCAGTTTCAGCACTACTTTTAACTGATTCTTCTGACAAGTCTGATACACCAAATTCATGACGCCATCTCTGATATGAAAGTTTGGGAGATACATCATCGTAAGTGTCCCTTCTTACTCTTGAAGCTTACAGTAACTATTATAGCATTGCAAATATTCAACTCAGATGTAGCTTTTAAGTAATTTCATGATAATTGAGATGAAGGATTGACACAGTGAAACAAGTCAACTGGCAGGAAATAGGAATAATATTCCCATTTTTCTCATAACCATGAGATAATGAAATGTTTCTAGTAATTTAGGCTCTTAGCAATACAGTGTCCCATGTTTTATAAATCCACTTCATGAGAACTGGATTAAATTCTTTTGACACAGTGTGCAAAAGACAATTGAAAGGCAGAGGGTGAATAAGTCCATTGTAGACCTTCAGAAACCATATGGAAGGAGGAAAAACAAATCAGAGAACAGTAAAAAGAAGAATATAGTGGAGGCCTTATGGGTGCAGATATGATGCAGCTGCGCTAATCTACATGAGAGAAGCTATATGGTATTCCTTTCAATAAACAAGTCGGAGTATGGCAGTCAAAATAACATGATCATTCTAGTAAACATAAATGATATACTTACAATGGTTTTTTGGAGCTTGGAAACAGCATCATCAACAGAGAATTTACGATCCTTCAAGAACCATAAAATCATCTCCTCATCATCTCTTCCATTTCTTCCAACAGGGAGATCTGTATATTCCCTTTCAAGTCTCTCCTTTACATCCAACACCAACTGCAAAGTACAAATGTGGCATCATCAGATTTTATCACAGCATTATTTGTGTGAGAAGTGCATACACGCCCGGTCTCATGAGATGGAATTTAACTAACAAATTGTCTAGTATTCAACTAAGAATTTTTATTTAAAAGGGGGCTTTTATCCCATATTCCAGTCAAATTCAGTAGATCATGATCAGAGTATGCCTAATCTCCTTGAACTGATAATGTTTCATGGAATCACTTAACATTTATATATCATTTGCCCAAATTTTAGATACAGACGGAAAGAGCTTACTAAAATTCAATTTTCCAGAAATTTCATTAAAAAGAATAGTTCCAAGACCATACTATATCAAACTCACTCACATGAGTTAAGAAGGCAACATAGTCAAGCATATGTAAAAATTGAAGAACTAACACAGATGGCAAGCATAAAATCATCTACTCCAAACATCACTCTTTTCTAGTATTCAAGAGCTGCAAAAAACCTAAAGACATTTCCCTTCTAATCACTTGATAGTTTTGAGTTAGGAATTCAATTTGATTTACTGGGTTCATCAATAGATGTCTAATTTTAAGCAGATATAATGATACAGAGAAGTACCAAAGCTAGTGGTTGGGATACTACTTACACCTTTTGAGATTTGTGAGGGTCCATGGTGAGGCAATTCCGAATTCGTAAGGTGGTATATCCAGTGGCTACAAGCGGAGTAGCTTTGACAAGATGACGACCTAATAATGGAGGTCTAAGAACCAACTGGAATGACATTGCTCAATTTCTCTTTAAATTCCCCCTTGTACAGAGAAAGAAAGAGACAAAGGTATATATATGTATGATGGATTGGCGGGTGAGGTGCCACCTATTGTCGCTCACCCATTTTTGCCTTGTCGTTTTTATATTTAATCAACTTTAGATACAGGAACACAAAAATTATATTTATTTATTGTAACTATAGTGTGTATAATTGTGCTCCAAAATAAATGTAAATATGTATATTTTGTTATATATTTACAAAAAAAATAGTTATATATAATTTGTTTCTATTTCGATATATATATATACAAACAAATCAATGGTGATAATCCGTATTTGTGTAAAGTGAGAAACAAAGGCAAAAGAGAATTGGACAGAATAATATATTGTATTATATAAATATCAGTGTATATGATAAAGAGATATGTATTTGTATGTGTATATATAATTTTCTCTCGCTTTATACAAACAGAAACGCAATTATGGATTTCTGTTTGTATAAGCGAGAGAGACTGGCGAGCGACATCTGGGAGAGGGGAACAAAAATATATGTATATATACAATTTTCTCTCGTTTTGTACAAATACAAACGCATTTTATAAATTTGTGTTGTATAAAAGCGAGAGAGACGAGAAAGAAAACGAGAGTGGCGAGCGAGATTCAGCAAGAGGCGAAATAACAACAGTTTGTTATGGGATACAATTAAATCAAACTATAATTATAACATTTAATTTGAATTAATAGTTTGCTATTATATACACTTTTCCATACTGTTAATATCTTCAATTTCAATCCCCACCTATTTGACAACCCTAGAACTACATCCTTTGGTGATAGTGGAATCATGACTCAATTCATTTTTCTATTTCAAATTATTTAAATATCTTTAATTTCGATCCCGTCTATTTGACACCCCTAGCTAAGTGCACTTGCACTACAACATTTGGTAATAGTAAATCATTCAAATCAACTTTTCTCTATACATGAGTTACTCTATGCTTAGCGCTGAAATGAATGATTAATGCTTTTATCATTAAAATTAATGATTTACGTAAGAAAATTAATGAAATACTGTCAAAACAAATATGTATGGACTATAGAGTGTCGTATAAATCATTATACTTCTTAGCATTGAATTTATCCTTACATAAATCTTAGGGCTGCTGCAATTTTAATACTAATTTTTTGCACATAAATTTATATTCGAACATACTGAGTTGAAATAAACCTGATGTCGCCTTGACTTAATTCATGTCATGTGAATATTGTTCTTGTTAACGATATGAGAACTATATAGTCCAAACACAGTAACAACATACAAATAGTAATGTATAATTTGGGCGTATAAATGTCATATACGCTTTGCTACAGAGTATGATACCAAATATTTCGATTCTATGACTATTAATTATGACTTCAAAGAAGCTCTAAGAAGAGGCTTGCTTTAGGATGAAGGCCTGCATCTTTGAGTGTTACTCCCATTTGATCCACACCATACACTTTCCTTGGAAAGTTTGATATCAGTCTGTAATTTCCAACTCCAGGCAATCCTAGTGAATCGACGTACCTAAAAATTGCTTGAATCTTGTCTGTCGATGAGAAGCTCTGCTCCCTCCTCTCACCATTTGGAAATCGAATTGCAATCTGCACGAATTCATCAAGAAAGTGAGTATACCAATCATCAGTATGTCACGGATTTTAAGTTATATACACTGATATGTTACTTGCCATTTATTCTAAGTTAACAATCATGTCATTTACGGTATCAATATATATAACTCATATGCAATACCAAGAGATAAAAGTACTGTGCTATTACCTGAGTCATTTGAGTATTTTTTCCTGCAGTTGCATTGGTAGACTCTTTCTTCATACTAGAATGGGATTGTTTAGGATTTTGCATAGTTACTTTAGTAAAGATAGAATCTTTTTTCTTGCTAGATTGGGATAGTGGCGGATTTTGCGTAGTTGCTATAGCAGAAGTTGTTTCTTTTTGCTTACTGGATTGGATTTGAGTTGGATTTGGTTTAGGTTTCTCTTGATTTGATTTATTTGGAACATGTTCTGGTTTTGAATTCCGCTGCGAGGGCATTATGTTCTTGAGTTTCTCTTTCTCCTGAAAAAAAGTGAAGGAAGTTGGTTTGATATCGAGTTTTCTGTTGATAAGAAGAAATATAGAGCTAGTAATACAATAAACAGAAATGGACCTCATCAATCTGAAGAGATGCAATGTAAGCTACATCTTGTTCTTCCCTTAATCGAAGATCCGCCCTTAACTTTTCCTGTTCTCTGAGCCTTCCACTGCCAAAAGCCAATCCTTGTTCTTCCATTGTTCTTTGTAATATCTCCACTAATTCAGATGGAGAAACTGGACCTTCCAACTATTCAAAGTGAGTGAGGAAAAAACAAGTGTAAGTACCATCTAAAGTACATTACCCTACTTCACAAAAAATGTTGACTAAACAGAATACAAGTACTTTTCCTCAATGCTAATGGACTATGTATCAGGTTGATACCTTATTCAGAATCAAACTGCAACTCATGATAGTCAAGACATGTTTCTAGAATATGTTAGGTGCTTTCCCTGATATATTTTCTTTGATAACCGTGGTGTTCACGGTTAGCTTATGAGCATCTCGACTACTAGTTTCACAGATACCTGACACCTCCCATCAGCAACAAATACTAGATAACTTTATCTACCAAGGCTAGAATAGATAGGAAGAAATCGCCTAGTTTATTGTCTCTTCTGGAAATTGAACCTAAGACCTCGTGGAGCCCAATCTACTTCATTGACCACTAGGTCACACCTTCCCTGAATTCTAGCTGCCTCTTACTATAGATATCTAAGTCATTTCATCAATCTTGAAGCAGGGGAAATTTTTATTATTATTCTGTTTAATTTTTTTGATTGTTAGATACATTAAGCTCCCGCTATGCATTGGGTTTCGGAAAATGGTTGGACCCTGTGGGGTCTATTACACATATCCTCACAAGGTTGTTTGTACACTTCGAACCTGTGAACTCTAAATCACACGACAACAACTCTTACCGTCTTAGAGCTATACACAAATAGGAAGACAATCCAACAAAAAAAATGAACTGAAATTGAACATAACCAACTCTAGTTAACCTGTTGCAGCACAGCTATGCTATCTCCAGGAGCAGGAGCCACAAGGGCACAAAAAGGGAAGCTTGAAGCCCTTAGACTTGTAGCCATCTGCAACCCCTCCCCTCTATCAGCAAGTGCACCCCAACAAACATAATTTGCATCAAGAAACTGCACCACAAGATCACAACACAGAGTCTCACTGCAGAAAGAAGGGGTGAAAGGGTGCTGTGGAGAGTGAAAGTACACAAACAAAAACTTATGCTCATCCTTTGCTATCTTTAGTGCATCCATAAACTTACAAGCATAGAAAAATGGATGTTGAGTTCCATATTCTTGCTCAAAATTGTTCAAAAATGCCCATTCTTCTTGAACCATTGAAGGGGGGAAATCAAATGAATCTTGAAAAGGGAATTCATAAGGGTGTTGATAAGGAAAATTAGGATGAGGTAATTGTTCTTGATAATTTCTTCTTCCTCCAATTCTCATTAAGTCCATTCCTTGATCCATTACTCTTGAAAATCCTCCCATTATACTACGAGGAAGACTCACCATCCTTCTAACAATCCCATTATAAGATTGTCCTGTTGATCTTCCACTTGAAAAAGACATTACTAATCAAGAATAGTTGTACTTAAAGAGAGAAAAGATTGAATCTTTAAAATCAATTTGCAAAGAGTGAGTCTTGTAAGTGTGAAATCCCTTTTAAGGGGAATCCAAGAAATAATTTTACTGTATCAAATAAATATCAAATGAAGGGACATAATTTCTTGATGTTAGTCAAAATTATTTAGGATTTTTTGCTTTTTATCAGACTTTAAGAAAAGTAAATTCTGGAAATATTGTCTAAAACCAAAATTTTCATTTTTGTCTTCTTTTACATGATTTTTGAACGGGTACTTTGTACTTGGAATAAATCTAGTGGTGATTTTATTTTTGTTATAGAGGGAGTAGATTTATAGAGGTTTTTTTTTTTTTTTTGATGTGGAAAGAAAATTCTCCCATAGATATTAAATAGTAGTATGGCATTTTGTTTGTCTCCATATCAAGATTAGATTCCAAGTTAGTTCACTATACTACTCCTTTCTTGATCAACAACCACATCTAAAAGGGTAATTAGATCAGACTTAAAACATCTAAACTCCTTTGATCTTTAGCTTATCTGTTAATTAAGATGGTTACCAAAAAGTGTTGAGAGTGCTAGAAACTTGACAAATATTCCCATCTTTATGGTGAGAATAGGTAAGGTGAGGCACTTAGCAATTGTCCGTATAAGAATAATATTAAATATAATATATTAGTAAGTTCAGTATAATAGGGTTTGTTTTATTAAATGAATAGGGTATATTAGGAAAAAAAACCAACATTGAATAGAATATATTAGAATAAAATTAATTTCGGTATTACTACTAATGACATGGTTAATTATGTACTATAAACAGTAGTATTGAAGAGAATTTTTAGATAAATAGTATCAAAGTTGATTAATACTTGTATTATTTATCTAATCCCTCTTCCTAAACTACCCCTCCATTACATTTTACTTGTATACAAGTATTATTATTAGTGCGGTGTAAAGTTTGGGCGTGAGGAACAAAGTGTTCAAAAGGAGTAAAAAATATGATGTGACAAAAGTATAGTTTGACAAATGTTATAAATTAGCTAAAGATGTCTATGGACTATGCATACAAAAATCTTTAAAGCAGAATAAAGTATGAGGTTCTTTGCAGGAAATGTATGGAAAAAAGTGAGAAAAAAACTTGATTTGACAAAAGAAAAAGAAAAAACATGAAATAAGGTCAGATACATAGCTACTTATTTTTATTGGTACTATATTTATTTTAAGATTCGATTATTTTATATTCATACGGTATAAGACTCCATTAAAAAGGCAACGCTCCCTATTAAAAAAATATTATAGCTAAAATACGAAACTTTTAATTAAGGGAGCACCACCTCCTTCGATGGTGACACGTAGCTACTCATTTTGTTTTTTTGCCAGCTTGTTCTGTTTGTGATGAGTCGATGAAATATAAAGATGGGCGCTCTTGTCCCTTGGAAAACGTCACACGTGGAACAGTTCGTTACATTATTACTAGTATAATTTCATTGAATTTAATAACTTTTATTAAATCCTTTGTTAGTTTTGAATAAATTATTATATACACATAAAATATTATATTTTAAATTAGTTATTACTAATCTAAGTTATCATTTAACTAATATTCATAATTTGTAAGGTAATTTTTGTTTTTTGGAAAATTACGTAACAAAGTAAATTTATACTATTTAATTACACATCATACCTACAGTTTGCTATAATCATCACTCGCAATTACATTATACATTAATTACATGGATTGACTTCGAGTTTATATAATTAGTCACGTTTATATATGTATAATTCACCAGAATATACAAATGCACATGTATAATATACAATTATTTAACATATATACATATACAAATCACCTCTCTCCCACTCTCTCCCCTCTCTCGCTCGCCTCTCTCCTCCCTCTCCCAATCTCTCTTGCCATATATATAAATCATATGTATAATATACAATTATCTAACTAATATACATAGACAATTCACCTTTCTCCAACTCTTTTCCCCCTCTCTCTCTCCTCTCTCCTCTCTCCCAATCTAGCTCACCTCTTTCATCCATATAACATGTAGGTACAAATTGTAATTATCAAACTATAGCTATCGAGAGTAATTAATTATTTTTAAGTGGCTATATGTGAAATTTAGGTCGACTGAACTCTGCTGCTATGAGTTTTTTAGGATCAATCAAATAGTCATGACTGGTAATAAAAACGTAATTTTATTTCTTAAATAAATCTATAAAAACAAGTACATATTCGATTTTAAATGTAACTGTTATCTAGAAATGGATCTAAATATTTGGGCTTTAGAGAGTTATATAAAGCCCAAAGATCCCGTGAGTCCTTTTTTAACATATTAAATTGAAGGCCCAAAATCGTATATTTCAGCTCAGGGCCCAATTATGTTACACATCAATAAACATAGGAAAGTACAGTGATGCCTATACTGATTTTGCGTTTGGTTAGTTTTGATTTTAAATTTATAAATAGGTAAATTTGTTACGAGATCAAAATAGTTTTGTTTTTCTGGTTCATACCTCAACGAGTCATTCAAACATTGATGAAAATACTCTTTTTTTGACAAAATAAAATTTTCATAGCAACATTTTATTGAAAATTAAAAACTCTCTACATAAATAAATACAAGCAAAAAAAAGCAATGCTCTGTTTTTAACTTTTAACCATCCTAATAAGGTAACGAATCTATGCTAATTCATAGGCATGAAAAATATATTGGTGAAGATATTAGACAACTTTTACATATGAAAAAAATATGAATGCACTCAAAAATAGCATAATTATGATTCGTAGTTACATGTTATAGGTAGGAGAGAGACGAGTGAGAATGGAAGAGAGAGGAGAGAGGCGAGCGAGAGATGACAGATAGTGGGAGATAGATGAATTGTATATGTATATCAGTTAGATAATTGTGTATTATACATATATATTTGTATATATGACGAGTGAGATTGGGAGAGGAAAGCGAGAGAGGGTAGAGAGCGGGAGAGAGGTGAATTGTATATATGTATATCGGTTAGATAATTGTATATTATACATATGCGTTTGTATATGACAAGCGAGATTGGGAGAGGGAGGAGAGCAGCGAGCGAGATTGTGAGAGGGAGGAATAGGCGAGCGAGATGGGCAGAGGGAGAAAAGAGGCGAACGAGAGAGGGCAATATAATTTGTATAATTCGCATTTCATTTGTATAACTCACGGCTACGTGTGTATAGTTCAGTTTTTTTTGTATAATTGAGTAATATAAAGTCTGAAATACAAATATGATAAAACTTGAAATAGCGCATTGACACAAACAATAACATATGAAGTTTACATAGTTATACAGAGTATATTATGCTAATTACATTATATAAATTATATTATACAATATACGAAAACTACACGTTTATACAAACTTTTAAAACTTATACATAAAAAGATTGAATATATTGGTGACAAAATTGAAAAATCAAAGGAATCACCATCATATACAAATATAAACCCTCGTATACAAATACAAATCAAACGAATAATTGTTAGTTGCGAAAAATACAAATATGACGAATCATGCAAACCTAACTAATTATACGATTTGAAGTCGATCCTCGTAATTAACAGTTAATGTTGATCAGAAATAGTAAATTATAGCTGTGATAACTAATTAAATAATATAAATTCATAATTTTTCAAAAAAGAAGTGAAATGGTCACATCACATTTAGGTTCTTCCCTTAAAGCTTGACACCAATGGATATTGGTGGTGTTAGTGCCGGCCGCTTTATTATTTTTCTGCCAAACAACTCACTCACTACTGTATAAAGGGGTGGGGCAACATATAATATAACTTATTTAATAGCTAACTAATTAATTCAAGGAAAAAACTTATCCGAGGTATTTATATCAAATTAATGTAATTTTTATTAATATGTGATTTAATAAAATAAAATGAACAATAAATTTAAACATATGATAATTTGTATTGATTTGATGTAAACATGGTAGATAAGTTTTACACCATACTTTACTTTTACCGCCTCTTTGTCCTTTGCTTTACTTTTGCCGTCTCTTTGTCCTTTCCTCTCTTCTAATGCCCCTTCTATCACAAAAAAATTAAAATAGTACTCCGTCAGTTTAAAAAAGAATAATTTAATTTGATTTAAAATAGAGTTTAAAGAAGAATAATTTTTAATTTTGTGGTTCTAAATTAAAGTTATGTCAAAAGTACCAAAATGCTCTTTAATTTTGTGTACTTAAGCATGTCACATGAAGAATTAAAGTTAAAGTATTGTCAAAAAAAGAGAGAATCGTTCTTTTTTATACAGACTAAAAAGAAAATAAGATCATTCTTTTTTAAAATGGAGGAGTAATAATTTAAAATAATAAATTATACTTTAATATAATATTTAAGTATGACTATTATTTCAAATATTTATTGCTAAAAATCTTATGAAATATAATTTCATTTTCTATTCTAACTTTATATATTTTTAAACAGTAAAATAAAGTAAAATTGAAACCATGGCCAAATGTGTACTAAATAGAATCAAAGGTAGTCAAATTAATATTTAGCAACAATTAATTAAAGATAATAGCTCAATTACTGCTATATATGTATTTTTAGCGGTCATTAATATTCTTTGTATATGTCTCTAAAATATTCAGCGACACTGAATCTAATGACACTTAACTAATATCGATAAAAAATTTAACACGCTTTATTAATATATTTATTTATTATCGCTAAAAATTATTTTTGGTGCTCTAGATATAAACACGCCACACGCATTAACTTGGATCAACAGTGTATCAAACTCTTTGTTCCTATATTCATGTAGGCCTTCCTAGAAAGAGCTAGTCACAAAAATAAAAAATAAAGAGAAAAAGAAAATGTTTAATTAAGTGTAGCTTAGCCAGCTACCTCTAATTTAACTTAGAAAACCTTTATGAGTATATGCTTCACTACTTTGCAATTAGCAAACTCACATTGTACATATAAAATTTTGTGAATAAAGTTTACTGCATGCACAGTTTCTAAGAAGATATAAACCAATGCCCATGAGTCATGAAATTTGAACAACTTGTTAAATAATTAAAGAAATAAAGAATAATATCAAGGCAATGTGAGTGGGGAATCTTATACAGGGCATGCAACTTTATAAAAGTTGTAAAATGATGATAATTGTCCTCTAAAAGATGGCTTAAAATCTCAGCTTACAAGTTTGAAATTAGAGAGGTGACATTTCCTAACAAAAACCTATATTCTCCCTTCTAACACACAAAAGTTCTTCCTTCCTCAATCTAGAAGCAAATACATCATCACGACTCAAAATTTATCTAAATTCAATATTTTTAATACGTAACATAATTTTATGTAGTAAAAATTCACTACATATATAATTTAATATCAAGTATCTTAAAAATTAAACTTGTAAAACATAAATTCTAAATCTGTCACGGATCGTCACTATATGGTCTCTCACTCTCCCCCTATTGGTTTGCCTTAGCAGCCAAGCTGGCAGGGTTGTGGATGGGTCTCACTCTTTTTCTTTATTTTGTTTGTGAAAAGAAGTGATTTAAAAAAAGGGTGAAGTGGGAAGCAGCAAATGCCCCAAAACCCCATAAAGATGTTAAAAGTGTGTAAAAGTATGTCCTCCATACCTTTGTGCTCCTATACCAAATAGTGGCATACCACATGCTATCTCAATTACCCACACAGTATATTCATTGCCTCTTTAAAATTTCATCATCATCATCACCTCTTTAGTGCACTCTTGCAAATGAAAATCATCTTCCATAACTCACTTTTTTTCATCTTTTTTCTTAATAAAATATTCTTTTTTTTGTCTTCTTTCCCTAATGAAGATTAATGCCAACAAAACTTAGATATAATAAGATTTGATCATCATGAAGACTAATTAGGGTTATGAATAATGATAAACCACTTGATTAAAAGAATAATTGACCTTTTAAGCAAATGGCTAGGATCTAACAACTAAAACATTTATTCCTTTCTAGTTTATCCTCAAAAGATAGATGTCTCAGTAACATGATTAATAGCTACACAATCATCAACGACCACTTGTTTTACATTATAAATTTTAAAGGTTATCATTTTTTTCCTTCTTAAACTTAAATCATGTCACATAATTAGTAATCATACAATGTTTTAGAAGTTCTTAGAACTTCTTTTAAGATGTTGGCGTGTTAGTTTTTTTTAGAAATTGATTAGTAAGAATTTGTTCGACTTAGCTAAATAAAAGGAGTCGTTATTAGAGTTTGTTTGGATTGATTAAAATACGATAAATTTTAATTCAAAAAATGAAAAATGAAACATAAATAAAGTTTAAGTTAAAAAAAAAGTAGGGGACTCCTACGTTTTATTTTAATTTTTAATAATTATTTTAAACTTATTTTAAGTTACTTTTAACCTTTTCAAATACTTCCAAAAACTTAAATGAGTTAAATGTATATCTGATCAACTTTTAAGTCAATTCAAAGTTTTTAGTATCAAATGTAGAAAGTCATACTTCAACTTTAGTCGAAATTGATGTTACGATATCAAACTTTATGAGGAACTTTTTACCCTTGCACTATTTAATAGTGTATTTTAAACGTATATCTGTGCTCACGTGGACACATTATTATTTATAATAATATAATATTTATGATATCTACGTGGACACATAGAGTTCGATTTTGTGATAGCAATTTTAATCAAAATTTAAATATATTTGAGAACTTTTTTCTAAATAAATAATTAGCACGTGTTAATTCTATAGAAATTTATTTTATGTGAAATGTATCCATAAAATAAAGTCCAGATGCCCTATCTTTATTTTTATTTTTTTGCGTTTTTTTTCTTTATTTTTTTCTTTTTTGTGGCTCAGAAGACAACATGTTCACCTTTTTTCACTTCCTTATGGGACTCTCACTATCCCAACCATCTGGTCAGATTTATCTATTACTTAGCAATTTCATTTATTCCTTGCTTGAATGAAACATTTTGTTTGTTACTATTAATAACTTTTCATATTTCAGAAATTATTTATTAACAACATGCATAAAGTGAAAGGAAAAAAGTTCGACAGTAGACTGACATATAATTTACAATATTTCAACTTCTATAATGATGAAATGAAATAAATCCCTTTTCTGATATCCAATTTATTCGTTTTTTCTACTGTTAATAAACATGATTGGAACTTTTATATGATTCCCAAAATCAAACAAATTCCAAAAAAGTACTAAAAGTCTATATTATTTAGGTAAACCAAAGTTTTATAATTATACGTAATTACAAAGTTTTATAAAAATAAGGTGGTCCCACTGTTCCTCGACCTTTAAATCAATTTTCAATTTTGAACTTTAATTAAGTCCCACGTTAAAAAGGAAAATAATTCAAATGTTCATTAATTAGTCAAGATTCATTAAGCCTAATAAAATAACTAACATCATTGCTCATGAATTTCTCAAGTCAATTTTGATATGAAAGAAAAAAAAACAATCCAAAGTGACTGGGGCCAAATTTGAGACTTTGAAAAGTTGAGTGTGTAAATGCACTTTTATCATGTATTGATTAAAAATCAATGGTAGGACCCTAGGATGGTATATTATTAGTGAATTTAATACCGGATAATATTATTGAAGATACCAAGCAACATATAGCATATACAAACCAATTGCAGGAAATATTTGTCATATTTGTAATAGAAATTTGTAAAAGAAAATAACTTAAACATATATTGAAAAGTACGTTAGACGATTTTTTTAATCTAATCAACATAGATTTGCATGAGTTAATATCTTAGATGATTACTCAACTTTGAGTAGTTTACTTAAAAAGTCATTTAATTTTGTTTTATCACTTAAAAGTCACTCAACTATTGATATTTCACTTAAAAGTCACACAACTAATTATATTTTACTTAAACAGTCATCCAATTAATTTGAATAATTTCTTCATTAAATTTTGTTTAAATACAATTTCATTTTAAACTAATTAAAAAAAAAAAGATGGCAATTTACCTAATTATTGAATTTTATTGAAATATATATTTTTTAAAATAGTAAAAGATCGCTAATGTGCATCTTTTTTATTACCCCTTTTAATTTAGTAAAAGATTGCTATTTAAAACGTACAGTGCAATTGACAATTAAAATTAAAATTTACAGTAGCATTGCTTATAATTTAATAAGAAATAATAAATGATTGTTATTTTTACATGTACAGTAGCAATTAAGAGAAAAAAATGTTTTTCTATTCTCAGCAATTGTTTTACTGGAAGTCTGAAATTAAACGTGTTAAAAAAATATTATTGTTCGTTTTTAAAAAAAATTGTAATTCAATAACGAAAGAAGGTCAATAAATAAGATAAATAAAAATAATATCTTATTATCTTAGAAAACAATTTTAAATAAACGTTAGATTTTAACAAAATAAATTATTTAAATTTGTTGGGTGACTTTCTAAGTGAAATATCAATAGTTCAGTGACTTTCTAAGTAAAACGCTAATAGTTGAGTGACTTTTGAGTTATAAAATAAAGTTAAGTGACTTTTTAAGTGAACAACTCAAAATTGAGTGACTTTCTAAGTGAAGTATATAAAGTTAAGTGACCATTCGAGATATTATCTCAGATTTGCATAGCCTTATTTTCAGCCATTTAGGCATTCAAATTTGTGAAAATTTTCAGACAACGTAACATTGCAAATATGTAATCAGTCATCAAAAGAAGTTAAAAACATTTTTTTTTAGTTAATTATTTTGGTGCTTAGTGTTCTCAAAGCAAGAGCAGGTTGACAAGTGAGATATCATAGTAAAACATTTTACCTTGTTTACTGCACAATAATAATAAATAATAAATTTGTTAAAATGGGACAAAAATATATTGTGCTGACAACCTACGAAACAAACAAGAACCTTGTGCATTGCGAACATACACATTACTACGCTAAATAAATATTATTTCTGTCTCAATTTATGTAACATTATTTAATTTGACATGAAATTTAATATTTATAATTTATTATCTAAACTAAAATTTTAAATTCTATGATGCAAAATTAAAAGAAAATAGTAATGTTAAAATAAGACAAAAATATTTTCCTTCCTTCATCTCTGTGTTTTGTTGTGTTGGTGGTATTTTTTTTTCTTATTTTAGTTTAGATGTATTAAATGGTGATCATAATTACGTTTGTAATAAGTATTATCATTAAATGCAAAATTTGGTCCATTAGAAAGCGACCCCAATTTTTTGCAGAATAGAAATTGATCCAACAATTTCTGACGTTTTGCTTAAATTCTTGTTATTCATTACTGTTACATATAGTACATGGTAGGTTGTCTTTCCAGACAACGTCTTTTAAAATAAATAAATAAAATAATTTATATATTTTTAAAATTCGGAAGTGTTTTTTTCTTTTTAAAAATAAAAGTATATTTTAATCAATTATGAATTTAAATGAAGAAGTATGACTACAAGAATAATATATCTAGTGTAATTTCACATATGAAATTGGGAAAAAGTAGAAAAGTTATTTCTAATCGATCCATTTTTTTAAGGGAAAAGGGTCAAAAATATCCTCCAACTTTGATTTATTGTTTAAATTTACCCTCGCCGTTAAAATAAAGTTAATTTTATCCCTCGCCATTAAAATAAAGTTAATTTTACCCCTCGCCGTTAAAATAAAGTTAATTTTACCCTTCCTGTTACTAATTTCACCAAATTTACCCCTCATTAGATAAATTGACCCAAATTGACCCAAATTTTAAAAATAAAACTTATTCCTTATTTTAATCCATTAACCCGATTATTTAAAATAACTCGACCCTGTTCTCCCAAATTTCCTATACCATTTACTCATTCTTCCAAATCTTCATTAAATATGTCAAAGAGGTAAATTCGGGTCAATTTGGGTCAATCCATCTAATGAGGGGTAAATTTGATGAAATTAGTAATAGGAGGGGTAAAATTAACTTTAATTTAATGGCGAGGGGTAAAATTAACTTTATTTTAACGGCGAGGGGTAAAATTAACTTTATTTTAACGGCAAGGGTAAATTTAAACAATAAATCAAAGTTGAGGGATATTTTTGACCCTTTTCCCTTTTTTAAAAAAATAATTCCAAAAAGAGAATACAAAAATAAGATCAATAACAACAAAAGAATAACGTGAAATGGGAGCAACACAGTTAAAGATAAAAGAACTCTAATGCCAGCTGAATAATGTTATAATCGAAGCACATAAAAATATGATTGATTATACAAAAAATAAAGGTGATAATTCAATCAAAGAACAAGAAATTACGAGAATAGCGTTAATATCTTGTAATGACGGAGCTAGAAATTTTAATAAGAGGTTCAAAATCTGAAGAACTAAACACACGAACTCAGCAGAGGGGTTCAATATTTATTATATATACATAAAATAAAAAATAAATTTAACCATGTATAAATAATAATATTTCTCGCCAAAAAAGCTTCGAATGAACCCTTAACAGAAGGCTGGCTCCGCCCCTGAATAACGGTAAGAATGAAGGTTCACGTACTACCACCAATCCTACATCAGCGACAGAACATTCAACTGCCAACTAACCTTCTATCTTAATTCGCAATCTCCAAACCCGTTCACCTCATCATTAATCCATTTCTTTCTTGAAAACCAAGTGAAGCAACAGTATTAATGATTCCCCTTTCCCCACAGAAAAAATAAAAAGGAAGAAAGAATATAGAATACTATTCTCTTTTTCGTAATTTATTTGATACTTTTCATTCTTTTAAATTCAAATTAGGTAAATTTTGATAAATATTCTATAATTTTATTTTAATTTAAAAATATAAAAAGATACCACATAAATCGTGACAGAATAATAATAAATATGCTGAAACACCAAAATCTCAGTTTGTTAATATTTTAATCAGGTATATTTTGAGTGCCTGGAACTCTGTAACACAGCTATTAGAATAAAGAATTGGTCCTTACTTTTGACTAGAAATACAGTAAGTGGGGTTAACACTTAATTAATCCCCAACCCCTACTTGTCTATTTTAATACAAATTCAGCCTGCGTGTCAGTACACAAAACCAAAGAAACACACACAAACATTAAAAAAAAATAAAAAATTCTATACAAATAGAATTATTTTTCTCTATCAAAAAATAAAAACAAAAATTGAATCTTGAAAAATGTTTGTGTGTGTAACCGTGTTTTAACTTACTCTTTGAATCTTTCTCTTGTCTTGTACTCTTCTTCTCATTATTTTTTTTTAGTATATGGAAGATCAACAAGTAGTGTTTCTTCCATGGACAAAATTCTGGAATAAATCATCTTGTTGTGTTGCTTCTCATTACAGTAGAAGACAACTTCAATACAACAAATATTAACAGAAAAGGACATTCCAAAAAATCATGACTACTTCTTCAATCATATTCAAATTTGTTGCTTTCCTTGTTATTTTTTCTTCATTTACTACTCATGTTTTGTCTACTCTCCAACCAAATCAAACATTCAGGCCAAAGGAAGAATTGTTGAAACTCAAGAAAATAAAGGGTTATCTGAAGAAAATCAATAAGCGTCCTGTCAGAACGATTAAGGCATATATCTTCTTAATATAATACTCTGTTTCCTTTTCAAGATTGTGAGAAAAAAAGATTTGATTTTTTTTTTTTTTGGTTTTATGATGCAGAGTCCAGATGGAGATTTAATAGATTGTGTTTTATCTCATCTTCAACCAGCTTTTGATCATCCTCAACTTAAAGGAATGAAGCCATTGGTAATTTGTTTAACAAAACATTTCTTTTTACTTTTTTTTAGTTATAAACAGAGTTGGAAGATTAACTTTATTGATGTGTTTTTTTATCTTTTTATGCAATGTAGGAACCTCCAAAGAGGCCTAAAGCTAATGACTCAATGAATATAATGGAAGAAAGTTTACAACTTTGGACAGTTTCTGGAGAATCATGCCCAGAAGGAACTGTTCCTATTAGAAGAACAACAGAGAAAGATGTATTGAGAAGTAGTTCATTAAGAAGATTTGGTAGAAAAATTAGAAGAGGTGTTAGACATGACACATTAAGCAATGATCATGAGGTAATTTTTTTTATTTTTTTTATTTTTACAATTACGCGATCTGTTAAAATGAGGCAGTGATAAGTTCTGCATATAAAATCTAAGTCAAAGATGTCCTATTCAAGAAGGAACGGACATTGCTTGTAAAAGCAAATTAAAGTAGGATTAAGACATTACAATGTTAATGTTACAAATATGTCTAAAGGTGAAAATTAAAAAAAATAAAAATATGTGTGGTGTATGACAGCATGCAGTAGCATTTGTGAATGGAGAACAATATTATGGAGCAAAAGCAAGTATTAATGTATGGACACCAAGAGTTACAGATCAATATGAATTCAGTCTGTCACAACTATGGGTCATTTCTGGCTCATTTGGTAATGATCTTAATACCATTGAAGCTGGTTGGCAGGTATGCACATTTCATAAGCAATAAATTTTCAAAGTCCTATGTACATTATTTTACCACTTTCTTTCGTAAAGATACGATATTTGAATCTAATTTTATTTGTTCTGCTTTCTTATGATAGCGAGATTAAAAATTATTTTAATATATTTAATGTATCTTTTAATTTAAGAGGACAATTATAAGAAGAGAATTGCCTTTTGGGGCTATGTAAACTTCAACTAATTCATATTGAGTACTTATTATGTTTCACCAATATGTACCAAATAATTTTGCTTGATTTTTAGACAAATAACAAAAATCACCAATATTTTTCTTTTGTCTTTGTCCATATAAATATTTTTCCTTCTTTAAAAAATTAAATCATACTAACATTTTCTTGTTATAAATTAAAATGATTTTTTATGTTTGTTAATTTTCAACGAGTTTTTTTTTTTTTTTTTTTTTTTTTTTGACTAATTTTTTTCAAGTAAAATACATATCTAAACGATTTTTTTTTGTCTCTCCAATGATCGAAAATTTTCTATTTTTTTACATTGCTTTAAGTGCAATTTGAACCTACTTTGGTCTTTTCAAGTACCCGTTGAAGTAGTAGAAATCATTATTGCTGCTAAGCTGTACAATCACTAGTACAACAAATGATTAATTTTGAAAGTGAAATATCGAGTAATTTAGTTGTCACAACAAACTAACATCCATATATAATAATAACAGCTAATATTCTTTTATTTAGTCAACATAAATTTTCAACTATAGTAAATATTAATATGTCCCATGTTGATATTCAGGTTAGCCCGGAATTATATGGAGACAACTATCCTAGGTTCTTTACTTATTGGACGGTAAGTATTTTAATTTTTCTTAATTTGTCAGTGTATAAAATTTAAACTTTAATGTAATTTTGGTACGCAGACGGATGCATACCAAGCTACAGGATGTTACAACTTATTATGCTCAGGTTTTGTTCAAATAAACAATAGGATTGCTATGGGAGCTGCAATATCTCCAAGATCATCTGTTAATGGTAGACAATTTGATATTGGCATAATGATATGGAAGGTAATATTTTTTTAAAAAAAATCCTATAATATTTATATTTTTTAATTCTTTTTTTTTAATTAAAAAGTATTTTAGCTGTTTTGCACTTCCCCACCCACCAAAAAATGTTTATGAAGTACGTTTTCCTTTTCTTTTAGGCATGCGTATAGGGACATTTTTGGTGAGCTGACAAAAAATGTAATAGTAATATATATTTTATTATATTCCATATAATTTATTTTTAAAATATAATATTTAAGAATCGTAAACTGCAAGATTCTCTAAACATTGCTGAGTCAACTTTCCATTTTGCATCTTCAATTTAATATTCTATTTTCTTGCTAGCTGACATCTAACAACTTTTAGGTCTAACAGTTTAATATTTTGGAACTATTACACTTCTTGTTTCCACACTTGTTTCTTTTGGACTCTTTGTTTTGAATCAAATTTTTTCCTTTTTTTTTTTTTTTTTTGGGTCTTATGCATTTTAATATATGTTTGAGCAGATAATATTTTTAGGTCAGGGGCGGTGTCACACATTCGATTTATGGAATAAATAAAATAACGTTAATAGTAGTGATATTTCATTTTTGTCTTTCGACTCAACTTATACTAAACTAATGACTCGAAGACCTAAGACCTTGGCATAGCAATGAATGAAGGGAAGCTCTTTGAGCTTTCTCTGTCAGCAGATTATATAGTGGTTGACCTTATCTTCCCTCTCCCCTACACTTATTTAGTGGAAAATAGTCAGCGACATTCTATAATGACTTGCTTTTCTAGTAGACATTAATGATATTCGTGAACCTATTTCATTTCAGGATCTCTATTTTACGTTTCAGTGTCATTATTCCTACTTATGCAGCTATAGACTGATTCAGGAATTTTAATCCTTTCCTTTCTAAGTACGCACAAAACGTGCTATATCTCCCGCTCTTTTTTAAACGGTTACCTGTAATCTTTTAAATAATTCGATAACTAGACCAACTAATTAATTTGTCTTGCGTGTAGGATCCAAAGCATGGACACTGGTGGCTAGAATTCGGGTCGGGTCTATTAGTTGGATACTGGCCAGATTTTTTGTTTAGCCATTTAAGAGGACATGCAAGTATGGTACAATTTGGAGGTGAAGTAGTGAATTCAAGATCAATGGGATATCACACTTCAACACAAATGGGAAGTGGACATTTTGCTGATGAAGGATTTGGAAAAGCTTCTTATTTTAGAAATTTGCAAGTTGTTGATTGGGATAATAACTTGATTCCTTTGTCAAATCTTCATCTATTAGCTGATCATCCAAATTGCTATGATATTAGAGCTGGAAAAAATAATGTTTGGGGTAATTATTTTTACTATGGTGGTCCTGGAAGAAGTTCAAGGTGTCCATAAAGAAGAAAACAAAGAGTGCAATTAATTTCATTTTGGTCTTGTAGAGTGTCTTATTTTTAATTTTTTTGGTCTTTTGTGTCCCTATTTTGACCTAGGATTTAGAAGGTTTGGGTCATTTTCTATGATTCTTTAATATATAACAAAAAGAAATTGGTTTGCTCCAAAGTTACTTATTTGACCATCATGAGCTGATGTAAATTTTTTGGTGAGAAGTTGATAGTATTGATTTACAATCTATATCTATGTTATTTTAGTTTATTTTTTGTCAATTGTGTGTAGAAAAATTGAACCTCCACACCTAGCCTTGGAACTTGGAAATTCAAAGTCTAAGGTGTATTAACCAAAATGATTTTAATAATTTCGGATCAACTTTTTTTTCCCACATTTCTCTCAATTAATTTCGAGTAACTCTATTCAGCAAGACTTGATAGAAAATTGAATTTGAGACTTCGTGGCATTAACTAGTAGGTTGGGGAACTCAATTACCCAATGTATCTGTCTTATTCTGTGCCAGTGAGATTACAGATACAGAAAGCAAGAAAACTTCATATTTTCAAATATTTTTTCTAGTGAGATAATGTTGATAGTAACGTTAATGTAGATATTGCATGTGGGAAGCATAGGAAGAATACAATATAACTGGCATAAGTCTTAAGTTATGAACCTTCCCAGGCATTATAATAATAAAAAAATATCCAACAAAAGAATTAAATTTTTTTTATGATTTTATAAGAGAAGTTAGAGGCCTAGTCAACCCAACAAAAGCATCCAATACATGAAGACAATCCAAGTTCACTAATCAAGAACATGGTTTTTATCAAGAAAATATTTAAAAAGACGAAACTTGTAGCAGGGATTTGGTTCTTGTCTTTGTCTAAAAAGTCTTAAGTCAATTTTTAGGTAAGCTGAAGAACGTCATACTTCTGGATCACGCAGTCTTTGATATTCATGTGCCTTAAAGTAGTTAAAATATATGTAGCCACAGTCAATTATTTTTGTCAGAACGAACTTCAACTATATATGCATAAACATTTAGACTGAACTTCGATCATATGAAACTTCAAACATTTGTCAATAGTTAGGCAAGCCTAAATTCAAATAAACTGTTCCAAAGTGGGTAGACGTACAATTTTCAAAGTTCAGACCATGACTAATGTAAGTAAAATGCAGGAATATTTACTTCTCCAACATGTTCAAGCATTTAAGAAAAAAATAGTAGTCGAATCATATTAACTAAATTTGTGAGGTAATGTGTGCATATTAAGAAACACATAAACATTCAGGGACATAATTTAAACCATAACTTTCACTATTGTTTGTGAAATCATAAATATAACTTTATAAATAGTGTAATTTATCTCCTAGTAAATATAAAACTTCAATAAATGAAATGACAAATATGGAAATATTTCAAACATCAATCTTGAACTTTGAACGATACAAAAAGCTCAATTTTAGTTCATATGGAATAGAGGGAGTACTAATTAGCAAATTATATGGAACAAAAATAAACATTAACATGTAAAAGAGGGTGATGATAAACCTGATGTACTCCTTGAGAATCAGCGTGCTGTCCTCTATCGATATGCAAAGAACATGAACTTCTTATTTCATATATGTTAGATATTCCTAACGAGAAAAAGAACCACCTAGTTTTGTCAAAGCATCATCGATAAAGGCAACGAGGTCTTCAGAACTCTGAACTTGAGATCTAACAAAACTAGTACATATCAAGTCTGTACACTGCAATAATGTAGGGGTCGTCTCATCTTGGTCATGTATCAGTTCATATGTTTTTCCAACAACTGCACAGAGCTCTATAAACGAGTGATCCTCCAAGTTTTTCCTCAAGTCAAGTAAAACATCTTGTCTGGCCCCTGTATTTATGGGCTTCATTTTCACCGCGATACTTCTTATTGATTTGAGGTTAAAACATATATGCTGCAGCGTTTTTGATGGTTTCCGACTTGTTTCATTCTTTACATGGGCAAGTGTATGTAGTAGGACTACATTTGCAAAGGCAAAGCGCACAATGAAGATGAAGAAGTCGTAGAAATTCATGCCTACAAAAGAAAGAAAAAAGTAGCCGGACTGTCAAGATGCTGGCGCCATCAATCAGAACTCAAACTATAATAACAGAACTGTTAGAACTATCCAAGAACTAAAAAGAGAAAAGTGAACAACAGTGTGCGGTAGAGTTATAAAATATAAGTTTTTTGATAGGTCGAGTAGATTTATATATGAGTAATATATAAGTATAATAAGATGATTACTGTTCTCCCTTCTCTAAGTGAACTCACAAAGAATTCAACAAAAGATAACAAAGCCCAAAACATCTTTTTGTTAAAACAGTCATGTTAGAAGACTCGGCTAAGCCACAATTGTAAGTTCGTTACACAATGATGTACATCCCCCAGGACCCCACCATTATCTCGCTAAAAATACTAGAACTTTTGATCAAGGGCAGACCTGTATTAGCGGCAAGATTTCGTTGGCAAAGCTCCTCAAAGTCATCACATCCCTTGAGGTCTTCAATGTATTCACTAGCCTCATTGTAATCTTTTAAAAGCAAATCCCACTAATATCACATATATAGATATGATTAGTTTCTGAGGAAAAGATAATAACTATATTCATGTAAAAGGCTAGTAAGCAAGCATTTTATAGCAACTTTACTTACCACCCAAGATAAATTGTATCCATTGAACCAGTTATGATTTATCGATATGGTATCCTCCTGCAATTCATGTAACATACTTTGATTCAGCAGAAATACAGGCCATAGATCCTTGAAATAAATACGAGAAAGCAGTATCTTAAATGCAATTTTCAGCTAAATAACATGCAAAGACTGATCCTATCTTCCTTCCAACAGCCATATACAAACAATTAAAATGATCCTTCTTTTACCAGAATCTACTGTCAATTGTTATGAGAAACAGATCCAAGTTAACAAATACATATGACCTTCCCGTGTTAAACAGTTATGTCCAGTATATGTGGAAGATATTTAATCTGAAACTAAGCGATTCATTCTTATCTATTATGTGATGGATATAACTAGGACAGTAACCACCTCACTATTAGATCCCTTTATGGAACTCAAGATTAAAACCTTCCAAGAGAGCAAATTGCAGTTGTACTTGTTTCAATTTTAGCACTATAACCCCATAAGCCATAGGTCAGCTTTACAGAAAGCACTAACCAGTAAGCAGTGTAGTAAATATAGGAAGTTAGGATCTAATACAAGGCAAACTACTCAAGTTTTTCAGTTGAATGAAAAGTTGTAGATAATTTATACGCTATGGAGAAACATAGGCCATGACAAATAAGACACATTTGATTAAAGCAACAATACCAGATTATGAACTTGATGATACCATCCACTGGGAACAAAGATTACTTCATTTTCCTCTTGGGTGCACTCCCACCAGATAGCCTGAACTCATGATGGAAGTCAAAACTAAGCACTAAAAGCCGAAAGAACACTTGAATCCCAAGGAAAATTGCCAGAGAGACATACTTCATGGAAAAGCAACTAGCAATTTACCTTTTCAAATCCAGGAAATTTTGATTGAGAAACGTCAGCAAAGATGTCATATACGGAACTTCTCATATTCCTGAGTAAACAAAGAGTATAGATTATGTGAACTCCGAAGATAGCAAGCATCGTTTGTTCCACCAACATCATTTTCCCTGTTAAAGTAATTTACTTATAGCAATATAGGGCAACTTTATCACTTTAAACCAATCATAAGTGCCATTACAAGTTAATAGTTATCAATGGAAGTATGAAAGGGAAAACGCATCAAATGTGTAGATTTGAATTTTACATCATTTTGTAATGCATTGATCTAGGAAAATGAAAGTTATTCACACGTGTATGATGTTCCTATTTTAGTATTCTGGAACAGCCATCTATAGAAGATTGTGAATATATGTAAAACCAATATAAAATGTGTGAAAACTTCTTTTGAGATACATGTTTGCGTTGATATGGCGCATCTGCTTGGACCTTGACATCAGAACCTTCAGGGTTCCGCAGCGTACATTTCTTTCTCAGTCAATCAGACAAATATTTCCAAACATTCACAGTTTCAATTTAATATCATTTTCAAAGTCTATGGAAAATGTTGGCAGGAAAAGAAAACTGGTCTGAAGAAAGTCCATGGATAACAAAAGAATGTACTGCACCTGTCAAAAACCAAGTGATGTTGACTTGGAGGCAGAAAATACCACTGTTTTTTTCCACAGACATTTGCAGACCAACTGTATGACCTGAATACATCAGCATGAAGAGGTGTCCATGTTCCTGCATCCATTTCAAAAGTTTAAAAACTTCCCAAAAGTATTAGATATTTGATTAAAACAAACTAATTTATAGCTAGAGCCATGAAAAATAACAACCGTGTCTTACAAGAAAGAAATTACCGCGATGATGGTCAGACCTTTTGATCCCATGTATACAAAACGATAGTCAGAGCAACTTATTTCATTTTTCTCACTATATGTATCAGGATCGTTATGCATATGAAATTTGTCAAGATAGAAATTCAGCCAGTCATCTGAAAAGTCCATGGGAGTTCTGTATGCAATATACTCCGGATATTCCTAAAAAGAAGTTTGAGTTTTCAAAATTAGCAAGAGAAACAGGCTAAGAATTTTTTGATATGATGGAAAAAGAAGGCTGGAACAAGCAGAAAATTTTGAAAGACGGACTAAAGAAAAAGATGGAGATATACATTTCAAATCCTACTTAGTAATTAGTACTTACGATACCAGTGTAATCTTGTGAATGAAGAAAATGTAACTCCTAATCTCCCCATTATGATTGAAAAATTACAATTTAATATGTAATCTACTCATTCAGTTTCTATGGAGTATTTTTTTCATCTTATGTTACACAAGTGTATCCCAATATATAAAGTCACTGAAACAAAACTGAACAATTATACACAGTGTACTTCTAATGATAAAATCAGCTACCTATACTTTTCAGCACTTTTCTGCTACTATGCTGAAAAAAGAGATTTATCAGCGGACTTAAATCCTGAACAAACATTATCATAGCGAAAAGGAGTATAACACAAAATTTATGTAAGCAAAGCTTCTTAAAAATAGAGTCCCTCCACAATATGTTAAGTGCGGGGGTCAAACAATATGCTATATCCATATATCGATTCTGATTGTTGGGATCATAGATAATAACTATCCATAAACCATTATTTCAAACACTCTACATTCTACTTTATGTGTGCTGATAGCATTTAACAAAACTACTCTGTTATTTGGACAACATTTTTCTTTCTCCAAGAATAAATTATCAGTATTCCACTATTTCACAGCAGGAGTAGAACAAGCTTTACGAAATCAATGATCAGTAGCACATATATCAATTGCATCCATATAGCTAATTTTCCTTCAAGAAAGAGTTCTAATACAAAAAAAAAAAGATTCACAAGCATCACAACATTGAATTTAGCTATTTCACATTTTAGCGGACCCAAAGTTGATACCTTTACAAAATGCCAGTCCTTCAAATACAATAAAGACCCGCCACCAGCACCACCATCATGAAGCCAGTGATCAACAAATTCAGAAACAGTCATTTCTATTCTCTTCTGATCAGTGAACTCTCTAGTACCACAATCTGCAACCTGTAAATCACCAGTAAACTGACCACAAACCCAAAAACCTAAAAAAAGTCCGAATTAGGGGATTTAACGAATTGGGTCGAAAAAAAGTAATATCTTACCTGAACTTTGGATTTCCCAAAATGGGTAGAGAAAAAGTAAAGATTGGGTTTTCCATTAGGTGAAACCCAATCTTTGCGAGCTCTCCAATCGTCCATCAGTCCTGTAAGAAGCACAGGTTGGTTCAGGGACATATATTTCTCGGCGAACTCAGTGTAAGTTAGTTCTCTACCGTTCACTTTTTCAATTCTCCCTCCAATTTTCAAACCCATTCTATATCATTCAGTTATGATCTTCCCTCTTCGTTCTTCTTTGCCTTCTGTTGATGATGAATCTTGACTCGGCCCGTTTGGCCATACATTTCCATATAATATTTGGGGGAAATTGGCCAATAGTATTTCTCTATATATTTTATCATTATTCAATAAATATTTTTGATAAATATCTCAAATTCTTAAAAATTTGTTTATTCTAGTATTTTGTAAAATCTCATTATTTAGATCTTTTAATAATTAAAATTTTATCCCAAACTTTTACCTTTTACAAAGATACACTATAAAATTGTTGTTTGCGTTGTATTACAAATTTTTTATGTTAACACTAAAGTAGTGATTGAATATTCAGTGAATGTTAAATGATGATATGATTTTTTATAAAATGATGAACAATCGACTTATGATAACAAAGTCATGTGTTTTGTCTACTTCACCATATATGGAGTGATACTTGTTGCACTTACTCCAAATTACCACATTGTTCTACTGTCATAGACACTATTTATTATTGTTGTAATGAAAATCCAATTGACTTGTAATACAAACTTTTGGTTAATTTTGATAGTTTTCAAACTTATGGATGTAAATCATATTTTTCTAAAAAAATAAAATATATTTTCCATATACTATGGTCAATTACATGGTGAAATTTCACACAAATTTTCATCCAAATAATATTTGTCAAAAATATTTGAAAATATGTGACCAGACACTAGCTTAAGTTAATTAAATTTGAGAAAATTATTGAAAAATTATTTTACAGACGATTATTGGAAAATCGTACAAATAAAAACGAAAACAGGACATATCATAACAAATAAAAACAAATAAAGGACGAGAAATCTTTCAACTCAATATAGAGTTGGTGACCCAAATTGGAGGACAAACACGACTCCTTGAACGACCCTCGTAATGTGGCTGAAAACTGTCATCTTCTAAGTTGAACACCCCATGTCCAAGCCCCTCCTTCTTCATAGTTCAGATATATTATCCAATAATCGTCTGTAAAATATTTTTTCAATAATTTCCAATATACATTGCTTGCATATCTTTAAGTAGATTACTCAATTAATTTAGACTGAAAATAAATATTTATAAAGTTAAATAAATTAGATTGAAAATAAGTATTTATAAAGTTAAAATAACTTATAATCAGTAAGAAAACAATATGAAACAATAATTTTTCAAAGATGTTTTACTTTACTCTTGATTTATTCTTTAATGTATAAATTTTATATTGTTTGTACGAACAAAAGAGGAAAGTAATATATTTCGATATTCTTTTGAAATTATTTTTGTTACAAATTAATAATTTATTTGTTGTAATATAATACTTAGATTTTTGTTTTCAAAAACATTATTGGTATATTTTAAATTTTAGATAGTTTAGTTCAATGTTCTAAAATATCATCAAAATTTATTACTTTAGTCTTTACCTACCATATCTCACATAAGCTAGTTACACTTTCTTTTAATTAAATCACTTTGTACGTGTAATGATAGCTCTAATATTGTTTAATTGCTTAATTGACTCAATAGTAGTTTTTCTATGGATTATTCATGTACTAGATATATGTGTCTATAAATTTTCTTTTTAAAATTTCTATTAAAAAGTAATAAAACATTGATGATATTTTAGAACATTGAATTAAACTATCTAAAATTTAAAATATACCAATAATGTTTTTGAAAACAAAAATCTAAGTATTATATTACAACAAATAAATTATTAATTTGTAACAAAAATAATTTCAAAAGAATATCGAAATATATTACTTTCCTCTTTTGTTCGTATAAACAATATAAAATTTATACATTAAAGAATAAATCAAGAGTAAAGTAAAACATCTTTGAAAAATTATTGTTTTATATTATTTTCTTACTTATTATAAGTTATTTTAACTTTATAAATACTTATTTTCAATCTAATTTATTTTAACTTTATAAATATTTATTTTCAGTCAAAATTAATTGATTAATCTACTTAAAAGATATGCAAGCAATGTATATCATCAACTACTCCTTAATTAGAGCTAATCATTACTTTTAAAACAGCTTTCAATACTATTTCATCAATGATAAAACGAATCACTAATTTTAAATTTGATTTTATGATCTAAAAACTTTGTCTACCATAATTTTAATATTAGTTTAAATTATTCTTTTTAAGTTATTATATAATTGTTATTTCTAACAATATTGTTTTGTTGTTAAGACAAATAAATTAAACTCCACAATTCAACAGATTATTTTAATGATATTTACTTTGTTGCATGATTATCAATGTTATAATTCAAATCTATATTCATATCAATGTTACAAACTTGGCACAAGTCATTTTAAGATATTCCTATAAAAAAAATTAAATTATTCGAGTTGAATTATTTTTTCAACACAAAATTTTTATATTTGTATGATTGGATTTCTATTTCCATTAAAGTTGCAAATCAGTTAAAATTAACTTTTTCACAAGTTTTTTGAGTATTTTATAATTTATACTAAGAAAAATAGATGAAGGCTTGGACCTCTTATTGTCCGAAAATAAGGGACTTATACACCTTATAAACTGATGGTTTGATCACTTGTGAAACTGGAATGGTTTGTTGATGTTGCGAAAATGCTTTAGACGATATGAGACTAACATAAAATACAATACGAGTTTAATGTGTTTCTCATCTTATTAGTTGTATTTGTATATGAATTTAAGGCATAAATCATAAGACATCCACTATAATAAAAACAATTTTTAATGCCATTAAATATTGACATTAATAAAGAGTGCTAAAGTCTTTACCGGCATTAGTTAAGTGTTGTTGGGTTTTATTTGCCTTGATTTCTTACCATAAATAGGTTTTCGTTTTAGGAAAAGATTTTGGATTGGCTAGTCTTTTTCTGGTAGGAAAAGGTTTAGGACTCTATAAATAGAGGCATGTTTCTTCTAACTTAATTAGCATTCACAATGTAGTCTTACGGGCTTTGAGAGTTTTGGTTAGGGGGAGAATTTATGGGTCACAAGCTTGATACATTATCACTTGTGTGAACCTCCCATGTATTCCGAGTGAATTGGTTAAGGTTGTTTCTCTTTGTATTTTGTACTCTCATATTTATAGTGGATTGCTCATCTTCTTTGTGGACGTAGGTCGATTGACCGAACCACGTTAAATCTTTGTGGCTTTTGGTATATTTCTCGTCTGTTTTCTTACTTGTGGTCTTCGAAGTTCGCTTTGCTAGCTTCCGCATTCACACCTGCTTATTTTCTGTCCTAACAAGTGCCATCAGAGCCAGATTCAATGATGGAGTCAGGTTCAGTGGTTCGATAATCGATGATTGAACCAGGTAAGAAAGATGTGTTCATCTTGGCGGGTGTAGTTCTAGCAGCAACCTTTTTGACAATAATGAAGATTATGTTGGAGAAATTGTTTCAGAGATGTTCTCTGTGTTGAGACATAAATTTTACAAAGGAGATTATGGAGAGGAGAAGCAAGTTGTTGAAAATTAAGTGAAGAAGGTGGACAAATTTATTTTGTCAGAAATTCAGGCCACGGGGGAGATTTGTTGGGTTTTATTTGCCTTGCTTTCTTACCATAAATAGGTTTTCCTTTTAGGAAAAGATTTTGGATTGGCTAGTCTTTTTCTGGTAGGAAAAGGTTTAGGATGTTAGGATCTAGATCACACACACACTTTTCGGATGAAGAAGATGAGAGATCTAGAGAGAGGAAAAATAGAGAGAGAATTTTGTGGAGAGAGAATTTCGTGGTAAAACCCCGTGAGTAAACTTCCACGGCGGTGCGATATATATATATTAATAAATCAGAGTATTTTCGTTACAGAGAATAAATGGAGAATAAATAGTACAGCCTAAACAATTCTCCCACTTGGAGACTGAACCGCGTAAACATTAATATATATATAACAGTACATCAAATATTAATCAGGCTCCACAACCTAACAATTCTCCCACTTGGAGACTGATTCAGTCATCCAAAAAAATATTACATTCTCAAAAGAAAATCTCTTCATCATCAACATATTTACCGCACCGCAACATCTGTAGCAACAACTACAGAAGACCAACCGAGGTTTTGCATAACCCCAGTTTCCCAACATCAACACATTTCGTCAACATGTCTGCCGGGTTCTTTGCACCCTCTATCTTCTCCAAACACATATCACCATCCTCTACTGCTCTGCGAGTGAAATGGTACCGCCTTCTCATGTGCTTTGTCTTCGAATGATAGACTGGATTTTTCACCAACTGTATGGCACTCTGGCTATCTGAGTAAAGAATCTTCTCGCTCTGCTTCTTGCCCAATTCCTCCAGATAATCTGCCAGCCATATCATCTCTTTCCCAGCTTCAGCTATTGCCACATACTCAGCTTCAGTAGATGAAAGAGAAACACACTTTTGAAGTCTGGACATCCAGCTCACTGCTGTTCCACCTATGGTGTAAATGTACCCGGATGTACTCTTGCTCGAGTCAACATCTCCACCAAGATCAGCATCCAAAAAACCCTGTAGAGTCACCTTGCCTTTGCCAAAACAGAGTGAAGTACTGGATGTACCTCTCATATATCTCAGAAGCCACTTCACAGCTTCCCAATGCTCTTTCCCCGAGTTTGCCATGTACCTGCTAACAACTCCCACTGCATGTGCTATATCAGGTCTTGTGCAGACCATAGCATACATCAAACTCCCAACTGCTGAAGCATATGGAACAAGTGCCATGTGCTCATGCTCCTCGGCTGTCTTGGGTGAATGCTCCTTTGACAATTTTGAGTGATTTGCCAATGGAGTAGTTCTGGGTTTAGCATCATTAACCCTGAATCTGCTCAACACCTTCTCAATGTACAACTCCTGAGATAGATTTAAAGTGCAAGCAGATCTATCCCGAGAAATCCTCATCCCCAGAATCTGCTTCGCTGGACCCAAATTTTTTATCTCAAATGTTGCAGACAACCTTGTCTTCAGATTGTTAATCTCCCTCATACTAGATCTTGCAATCAACATATCATCCACATACAAGAGTAGAAAGACATATGAATCAGTGTATTTCTTGAAATAACAACACGGATCCTTTTCAGCTTTGCAGAATCCATTCTTGATCATGAAGGAGTCAAACTTCTTGTACCACTGCCTTGGTGCTTGCTTTAGTCCATACAAGCTCCTGGTGAGCTTGCACACCATGTGTTCCTTGCCTGGAACCACAAATCCTTCCGGTTGTTGCATATAGATCTCTTTGTCCAGATCTCCATGTAAAAACGCTGTTTTTACATCCATTTGCTCTAGATGCAAATTCTCAGATGCAACAATACTCAACAGAATTCGAATAGAGGTTAACTTCACAACAGGAGAGAATATTTCAGCATAATTAATACCTTTCCTTTGTGAATATCCTTTAACCACTAAACGAGCCTTGAACCTTCTTTTGCCATCTGGTTCAGTCTTGATTCTGAACACCCACTTGTTCAGCAAAGCTCTCTTCCCTGCAGGTAACTCAGTCAACACCCATGTGTCGTTCTCCTCAAGTGACCTCATCTCATCATCCATGGTTTGCTCCCACTTGATCGAATCCTCCACCTGTAGGGCCTCATCAAAAGACTCTGGTTCCCCCTCATCAGTCAGCAATAGATAGTGTAATGAAGGTGAATACCTATCTGGTGCCCTGATGGTTCTGGATGATCTCCTTAACACCTGCTCAGGTGTAGCATGCTCCACTTCAGATTCTTCATCAGTAAGAGTTGGTTGAGTATCTACTTCGACATCTCTGGGGTTACTCTTCTCTAACTCAACCTCAACTCCCACTTGCTTTGTAATCTCAAGAACCTTCTGCTCTCTGTCCTTGTACAGGACAGACTCATCAAATGTCACGTCACAATGTCTTTCATCCCAAAACCTGTAACCAAACAAATCAGAACCATAGCCTATGAAGTAACACTTCACAGCCTTGGCATCAAGCTTGTCTCTCTTTTCTAGATCAACATGAACATAAGCAGTGCAACCAAAAGTCCTCAAGTGTGAGTACTTGAGTTCTTTTCCTGTCCACACCTCCTCTGGAATCTTGAACCCCAAAGGAACTGATGGTCCCCTGTTGATCAAGTATGCAGCTGTGCTCACAGCATCCGCCCAAAATGTTTTGGGCAGCCCACAGTGTATCCTCATACTCCTCGCACGCTCATTCAATGTTCTGTTCATCCTCTCAGCAATTCCATTCTGCCTTGCCTTACCAGGAACTGTTCTCATCAATCTGATTCCCTCAGCTGCACAGAATGCCTTGAACTCTGATTTGTCATACTCTCCTCCATTATCAGACCTTAGGCATTTGACTTTCAAACCTGTCTGATTTTCAACTTCAGCTTTCCACTTCTTGAAGGTTGCAAACACATCTGACTTATGCTTCAAGAAGTAAACCCATACCTTCCTGCTGAAATCATCAATGAAGGTGACATAGAATCTGGATCCTCCAAGTGATGATACTGGAGATGGTCCCCAAACATCTGTATGGACCATTTCCAACCGCACTTTCTTTGGCTCTCTAGGAGTCTTTGTGAAGCTTACTCTTTTCTGTTTGCCCATAACACAGCTCTCGCAAAGACCCATATCAACAGACTTCAGACCCTCTAATGCTCCTTTTGCAACCAATATCTTCATTCCTTTAGCACTCATGTGTCCAAGTCTGTTGTGCCACAGACATGAACCGGAAGCACCTTCAGTAACAGCGGCCATGTTAATACACCCATCAGTGGTGTACAAGGTTCCAGATTTGGTGCCACGAGCTACTACTATAGCATCTTTCACAATCTTCCACGAACCTTTCCCAAACTCTGCTGCATATCCCGTGCTATCCAACTGACCAACAGAGATCAGATTTTTCTTGAGGCCAGGAATATATCTGACATCCTCCAATGTCCACTGGTTTCCCGAGGTGGTCTTTATGCAAACATTCCCCTTTCCTTCAATCTCTAAGGCTTTATTGTCAGCAAGATATACCTTTCCAAAATTTCCAGATTTGAAATTTTGGAACAAATCCTTGCTTGGAGATGAATGGAAAGATGCACCAGAATCCAAAATCCAAGATTTAACCGGGCTGTTCACACTAAGGATTAGAGCATCCCCAATGTCCTCTGCTGAATTCACAGAATCATTGTCATCTCCAAATTTCTGATTCTGTTTCTTCTTTGGCTTTGTACAACTCGTTCGAAAGTGCCCTTTTTCTCCAAAGTTCCAACAAGTCACGTTTGATCTGTTCGAGGATTTTCCTCGATTCTTTGACTTTGATCGACCATGTTAATTTTGGCCTTTCGTCTTACTTCTCCCCCATCGGTCAACGCTGAGAGCACTGCCGGATGAATCTCCCACTTCTCGTTTGCGAATACTTTCGCTAAGAACAACATCACGGATTTCATCAAACTTCAGTTTCTCAGATCCGCGGGAACTGCTAATCGCAGCAACAACAGTATCCCAAGACTCGGGCAGAGATGACATCAAAATCAACGCCTTAATTTCATCTTCGAAATTAATATCCACAGAATTGAGTTGACTCACAATCATATTAAACTCATTTATATGATCAGAAACAGATCCATTCTCAGACATCTGTAAATTGAACAATCTACGCATCAAATATACCTTGTTCATCGCCGATGGTTTTTCATACATGTTTGACAGTGCCTTCAACAGACCGGACGTGGTTTTCTCCTTCACGATGTTGAACACCACGTTTCTCGACAAAGTCAACCGGATCAACCCAAGAGCTTGGCGATCCTTGAGCTTCCACTTCTCCTCCGTCATGGATTCCGGCATCACCCCCGTCAACGGTTCGTGAAGACCTTTCTGGTACAGATAATCTTCGATCTGCATCTTCCAGAAACTGAAATCGGATCCATCAAACTTCTCGATTCCAAGCTTTGAACTACCCATCTTCAGTGATCGTGTTGAATCAACCTTGCTCTGATACCAGTTGTTAGGATCTAGATCACACACACACTTTTCGGATGAAGAAGATGAGAGATCTAGAGAGATAATTTTGTGAAGAGAGAATTTCGTGGTAAAACCCCGTGAGTAAACTTCCACGGCGGTGCCGTATATATATATTAATAAATCAGAGTATTTTCGTTACAGAGAATAAATGGAGAATAAATAGTACAGCCTAAACAATTCTCCCACTTGGAGACTGAACCGCGTAAACATTAATATATATATAACAGTACATCAAATATTAATCAGGCTCCACAACCTAACATAGGACTCTATAAATAGAGGCATGTTCCTTCTAACTTAATTAGCATTCACAATGTAGTCTTACGGGCTTTGAGAGTTTTGGTTAGGGGGAGAATTTATGGGTCACAAGCTTGATACATTATCACTTGTGTGAACCTCCCATGTATTCCGAGTGAATTGATTGAGGTTGTTTCTCTCTGTATTTTGTACTCTCATATTTATAGTGGATTGCTCATCTTCTTTGTGGACGTAGGTCGATTGACCGAACCACGTTAAATCTTTGTGGCTTTTGGTATATTTCTCGTCTGTTTTCTTACTTGTGGTCTTCGAAGTTCGCTTTGCTAGCTTCCGCATTCACACCTGCTTATTTTCGGTCCTAACAAGTGCCATTAGAACCAATGTCGCTAAAGGCATTAGGACATATACAAAGGTGACAACTAACGCTAAAAATACATATATAGCGGCAATTAAGAATTAAATACCGCTAATAATCATTTTAATTTGTTGTAGTGATCATCAAATGAACAAATTATTAGTCTTGAAATATGTTTGATTTCTTAGAATGTCTTTAGCTATTCAATTCAATCTTGAATGATCAAAAAGCAAGCTTGCAACAATCTAAATGAATACTTCGGCTTTCTATTATTTTTTTATTGTGGTCTAAGGGGTCGTTTGGTACAAAGATTGATAATGCAGGGATTAGTAATGCTGGGATTAGTAATGAAGATAATTAATAGTGCAGGGATTAGTAATACAGGGATTATTTTTATCAAGTGTTTGGTTCATTGTTTTCGACCTCATCTTATGTTTGGATTAAAACTTTATAAAAAACTTCTTTCCAATTATACCCTTAAATTCTTATGCAATTGGGTTAAGGTAAATAATTGCCGGATAATATTTTTTTATGACCTTGTAACTAGCTAAGAAAAGAATAATTTTATCGTCATGTTTGCCTTTTTTTCCTTAAATTATTTGAGGATAAATAATTGTCATCTTATCTTAACTTAACTAAGGCTCTATAACCCTCTTGTACCCAATTTTTTAAATAATTTTGTACACTTTTTTGACCTACGTGGCATCCAAACATCTATGGCCACATCTACGTGGAGTCATGCAACCAAAAGGTTTACAAAATTACAAAACAAATGAGTTTGGTGTTAATAGAACCTTAGTTTAGTTAAGATGTATCTCTGTGATTTCGATTATAGTCTAGGGGAGGTACTTATTCCTGTCCCAAATGAGATTAGGTTGAATTATCTTTAATTTATGGGGCTGATATGTGAAGTCATTGCTTGAAAGTTTTAGTAAGATTAGATGGTCGGCCGTAGAATTATCAATTGGAGAAAATTGAGTTTCTTTTTCTTATTTCGTAAAGTTGACTGTAATTAAACAAAGAATGCCTATCCTAATTGTGTTTGTAGGGACATGTATTGAGATTTGAGGAACACAAATTAAAATACTAATGGATTCACAACAAACAAAAATCACCCTCGCTCAATTTAGGAATCTCATGATATGAATGCCAAAAAATATGCAATGTATGTCCACATCAATGTAAATGAAAAACAAACACTTCTATCGCATTGACGCACGAAACATCTAAGAGTTTGAAATTTTAAGAAGAACCTTAGCTTTAGAAAGGGAAAATAGTTTGAAATATATCCGAACTTTGATCAGAACTGCTGTAAAAATACCGTACTTTGGAAAGGACCTTTTATCCCCTTCACTATTTAATAATGTATTTTAATGATATATATATGCCCACATGGACATCATAAATATTGTTTCATTATAAATAGTAACGTGTCCACGTGGGCACATATATACCTTTAAAATACACTATTAAATATTGCAGGGGTGAAAGGTCCTCTAAAAAGTTTGATATTATAACAATAGTTTCGGCCAAAGATGAAGTATTTTTTAGACCCTTTTCCCTTTTAAAAAAGATGTGGTAGAATGGACACTTTCATGATTAGTGTTAAAAAAGATGCGGTAGAATGGACACTTTTATGATTAGTGTTAATTAATTATTTATAATTACATGTGTTTGGGAAGAAAACTATTTAAAATTCATTAAATGATGTCAATTATGGTACAAGTTTCGGCTAAGCCCAAGATCTGAAACTTCACTTACATACAGTTTGCCGCATGGATGGCCCGATGATAATCTAAGTTCATTAGAAGATGTTTCGTCATTATTTATTTGTTTGTTGGTATCGCTATTGATCGATGCACTAAAATATTTCATGATAGAGCTTTCTAGCTGGTCTAATTGATAACTAGGTAGCCATTTTTTCTTCTGTTCAATCTATTTGTAGTTGATAACTGTCACTTAAATATGATATGTTCTTTCTCTTTAATTCCGTGCTTTTCTGTCTCCCATAAATCTTTATGGTTCTTGATCTATTTCTTTAACATTGTGAAATTGTACAAGTCTATGTCATGATAGAGTAATAACTAATAGCACATGAATGGCTATGAAATGATGGAAGCAAAAAATAATAGTGATACATGAGATAGGTTTTATGATTTTGTAGTTTATGTTGATTTTTTTTCTTCTAGCTTTGCTTTTGCAGGAGTTCCTCTTCTGTGTTGTTCAGATCACGGTATATGATCCATTTATCACATTACTACGAATTGATCTATTTATCATCTAGGGAAGATAATACCGTCGATTCTTTTCAACACCTGCCACTTCAATTGGTATTATTCACAAAAAAAAAACAGACATGACATAAGAAATTCAAGTACAATAAGCGTCTTCTTGTTTCCTTTTGAGACGTCAATTTTGTTCCATATTCGATCGTAAGATAAGAGCCAATTATTACTAGATCAAAATCTGACGCTGTACTACTGTTGCTGCAACTGTGTGGGTTGCTTTCACATTTCTGCATTGTGTTTAAGAGATGAAAATATGAGGTGTTTGTGTTGAATCTGATTGGGTAAGTTCAGTTTCATTTTGGCATTATTGGTGTAACTTTGTTTTAGATACGTGCATACTTATTCAACATACTTTATATGTTAATGTTCCTATGGGTCTATGTTTTCGTTTTTGCAACTTTACCGTGTGTGACTGCAAAAAGTCTGCCACATTATTATTAACTTCTCAACTTTATCAACTTCTCAGGTGGATACCACTAAGGGGTTGTATGGTTGAGAACAAATTATTAATCTCTTGGGATAAGTTATTTCACCATGTATATGTGATAAATTTATTCCACAATGTATATAGAGTAATTTATCCCATCAATAAGGTATAAATGGTGGGATTAATAATCCCAAAACTGCCTAATACCTACAACAAAACATAGCGTAAAATAGTCCTGCATTTTACCTCGGGCCTCATACCTCACACCAAACGACGTCTTAATGGAAGGCATGAATTGCAGCTGGCATAATTTTGTGCCGAAGCACATCACCAGATTTTCTTACAGTTGGGCTTTTTCTTTGTGATCCATAATAATCCATTTGCTTTTGATCAGGTTACTGACCTCATCAAACAAGCGCTATAGGGATCAGAGTGCTGATCTTCCTCTTTCACAGGCCTCTATCTAGTGGCGGACTCAGGATTTTCGTTCAGGAGATTCGAAAAATAAAAATGTTGTTGATGGGACCATTGAGCCATATATTTTTAATTGTTATTGAGAGGGTTCAAAATATATACATCTACAAAAATATAGAAAATTTACCTTATATATATCGTGTATTTTTTTGCCGAGGGTGTTCCTGGTCCCAATGTGGGTCCGCCCCTGCGGCTCTATCTCATTTGTAAGTTGATCTAGGGAATTCAAGTGTTTATAAGGTGGAGAAGTAAATTCTGTTTTAGTTGATTCTCTGCATTCAATGTAATGAAAATATTTTTGTTGTGCACCTATTACCATCTTCCATTCAGGATAATCAAATTCCTTTATTATCATTGTGCTACTCATAAATAATCAGATATCTAGATATGCTTTTGATGGAATCCATATCAATGTTGAACCACATGTCGCTAAGTTATGTTTTTATCGTTTTAATCCAGTAGATTATGCAAATCTAATGCTGAACATATATATCTAGTAAATTATGCTTAGGCAATATATATAATCGCATAAAAGCGAGTACAAAAAAACTTCAAAATAAAGACGTTAATGGGATAATGTTGTCGACAAAACTGCTGACATGTGCTATTATAAATAGCTCAGGGTGCAGCAAAGAAGTCGGGGCACCAATAATGCTAGCTGTTGCTAAAACAGCGTCCAGGGTCTCCGTCGGCCTGTCCGTCCTCTCTTCTTTTTCAAGAATCACAACTTTCTCTGATATATCATCGGAATGATAATCCACAAACTTCGTAAAATCCTTTTTAGGGTCATTGCATATGACATTTGCACCACTCCTTCCGCACTGCACAATCAGTTTTCCCTGTAATGCAGTTTGCATCATATTCAAAATGACTCTACGTTTGTGCGCAAGGTTGTCAAATTTTTCCTCTCTAAAATCAAAGTAGGCACAAGTATCAATGCCGTAAAGAAACCCGTCAAGGTAAATATGTCTTGCATGATTCATAAAACAATCTATCGGAATACTGATTGATCTCCATGAATTGGTTCCTAGAGTTAGAATCATATGCTTCATTATTCTTGGGGAATTTGGTGTCCAAATAATATTGAGCAACTTGTATTTTTCCGTTACCTTATCAAATCCCAAATACAATCTTGGATCCATTGAATTCTTCCTCACGCCTTTCACAGACACAGGTAAAGCCTTAAACTCCCTCGTGCTCACATTGAACAAATAAACTTGTCTATCTTTAGAGCTATACAAACAAACAAGGCCATTGCAATGATTTGAGCATATAAACATATCTTCAAAATAAAATCGTCTTGTGAATTCTAAAGAATATCTTTCTAATCGTCTTTGCTTCTTTTTCTTTTTTGAACAAAGATACGATTTACATGGATATAGTTCAAACAAAAGGCGGGTGCCACAGGGACGGGCTTGAGAACGGGCTAGCTGCAATTTGGAAAAGTTGGGACGTTCCATCCAACGGTTCCAAAATTTACAAACACATTTGAATCGCATGATAGATTTCGCTGGAAGCCATGATATAATCTCCGATGTTATGTCTTCATTACCATGCTTCTCCATGATTATGGAGAAAAAGAGAGCCCTACAACTATTGATATAGAGTTTGGCAAATCTATATGTATTGTTGGGTTACTATTCCATTAATTTATTATTTTCCATAAAAAAGTTTGAACCTAACCTAAATCAAAAAGGAATTAAAAGACCAAATATATTACAACTCATACTCCTAAAAACAAGGCTAAATATTTTTAAAAAAAATTATTTCCCAAGTCGCATGGAAAATTTTGAAAAAGAAAAGTCACTGCGTAAGAAACTTGAAAAATAGTGAAACTAAAATTTTTCAATTTTAATATTTTGTATGACAAGTTTAAAATTGAGACCATAACATTAAATAATATCCTACTTTTTTTGTTTTTTTAGTTCCTTTTTTAAAAAACAAAACCGAGAAAATCGGATTTGTGTTAATTTTTTACTTTCTTCAAATCTTTTAGATCTTTTTTTTTTAGCGAGACGTAAATTAATTTTTTTTTTCAATTTTTTCTAAGTTTAAATTTTACGAGAGTCCTATCACCCCCTAAAGTATTTAAAATTAAAATTATTACATCCCTAAAAAGCCACAACCACATTTGTGTTAGACACCTGAATATCACGCTTGACACCTGAAAATTTCGTTAAATTTTATTTTTTTTGACTTTTTTTTATAAGTCTTTATTCTTTTCTCCTATATTTTTCACTATATTCATTTTCACCATTATTGTAAAACCCAAATATCTTGGTGTTGCACTTGTGAGTAAGAGGAGTGAACAATGATGGTGAGATCTGAAAAAATAAAGTAAAAAAGTGAGAAAGAACGAGAGACGCGATGAATAGAGAAAGTGATGTTGCCATCAATGGAGATTATTTGATATGGGCACTATTCTCTTAGAGAAGATGAAGAGGAGCCGGCAATGTGTTCCACATCATTGTCATGTCGATGCAGACGACAATTTTGAAGAAAAAAATGTTTATTCACCGACGATTGAACAATTAATAAGATTGAAAATACATCTAAGATGTAGTTGATTGATTGAAATTTGAGATTGATAATTAAAGGGTCTATTAGTAAGAAAATAATATTTTTTTGATGTTCAAATGGATTTGATTTAAATTCAAATCAATTTTTTTCCCAATAAGATTCAAAGCCTTTTTGTGGTGATATCTATGTATACTCATATCAATTTATCAATAGTTTATTACATAGATTTTGCAACTTTATTTTATAGAAAGTTTAAATATTTTTTCTTGAATCAAGAATTGTGAATTTGGTGAAGATGACAATGATAGTAATGGTTTAGAGATGGTCAGTCTTGCCGAAGGAGGCGACGATGGTGGCCGATGGTCATAGTGACAATTGATTTTTTTAAAAACATTCTCATTTGAGAGTTCACTTGAATTTTATGTAAATTTAATTTAATTTTTTTTTTTCAAATCTGATCCTGATATATTTTTTTTTGGATAATGTATATAGATCTCATTTATCTTGAATTAATTTGATTGGTTCTTGAAAGTTTTTTATACTAGAGTTTAAAAGTTTGTGTGAAATCAACCATGGTGAATGAAATTTGATTGCTATGGAGAAGAAAGATAATAAATAAGAAATAAAATAAAAATATATATATTTTTAAAAGAGATTAAAAATAAAGTTTTAATATTTGTTTTTTTTGTGTTCACTCTGTCAAAGAGAGTGAAATACATTCTCTTTGCCAGCTAAGCATTCAGGGAAATATTAATTTCAGTTTTAAACACTTCAAGGGGTGATAGGACTTCCGTAAAGTTAAAGTGTATAGTTAGAAATCCAAATATAATTTAGGGGAGCTTTTGGTCATTTTCTCTTTTTTCTTTGTTATTAAAATTTTAACAACTAAACGTTAACATCTTTTCAAAATAAGTTTAAATGTGAAACTTAAGTTTTCATATAATAAATCTCTATCATCCCTATTGAAGTAACAATAAATTTATCAAACTCATTTAATATCTTCTTTTTTTTTTCATTATAAATGCACTTTAGTCATATGAGTCTAAAGAACATGTATTGATTCAGTCACATGAATCCATTTATTAAATATTTTTATTTGAAAAACCAAGTAATTAATATTTAGGGAACATTACATGAATGGTCAAAAATATTCTAGTTATTAGTTAACATAGTTACAATCTAATGTAATTACCATTCGTCACTGACTTACAATTAGTGACCTACGACTTCGTAAAATTTGACTCATAATGATATAAATCAAAAATTTGTATAATTCAGTTTTTAATGATATAAAATTATGAATCTCACTTTTTCTAATTGTATAAAATCAAATTTGTATATTACCCTAGCTTGTATATAATGATAAAATTTGTAAAGGTATAAATATAGAATTTATATATACTTAATTATTATATTTATATATTGACAAACAAATTATACAAAAAAAAAATATACTCATAGCAAAGAAAATTATAGCTATAAAATGTAATTAGACAAATCGTAACTAAAGATACTTATTAAGTTTAGTGCATGTTTTAGGTGTTTTTAAGCCAAAATAATTTTTAAGCAGCTTTGAAGTGTTTGGATAAAGTTAAAAAGTGCTTATAAACACTTATTTTAAAGCTAAAATAACAAAATTAACCAAAAGTCATACTCTCTCTGTTTTAAAAAGGATGACCTAATTTGACTTGGAACGAAGTTTAAGAAAAAAAAAACTTTTTAATCTTGTGGTTCTAAATTAAAGTTATATCAAATGTACCAAAATGTCATTTAATCTTATGGTCTTAAACATGCCAAGTGAAAGTTAAAATTAAAATGTTGCCAAAAAAAGAAAATAAATTATTATTTTTTAAATAAACTAAAAAAAAATATTTTTTTTTAAACGGAGAGAGTAAATTAGAATTTCTAACAACCATTCCAAACAGGCTCATAATCTCTTTCAAAGGTCCTTCATAAAAACTCTTTTCACAACAATTTTGTTAAGGTTAAAAAAAAATGAAAAGACACGTGTTCTCACCTGTCTCAAAGGCGACTAATACAATTCGAAAATCTCCACCCCGTTTTTATATCTTTTTTTATTCTCTGTATTTAAAGGGTAAAATAGAGAATATATTCTCCAATTCCTTGTTATATTATTCTCTATACTTTATTTTTAGAGAGGTGTCACACTCTCTAATTTACTTTTTAAATATTTTATTTTAAACTTTTTTAAAAAAAAAATTCAAATAAGTTAAACTAAAAATTACGTTGGGACGGAGGAACTACTAATTAGCACTTTGAGCGTCCCTGCTCAATTTTTGTAGTAAGGTATACTCGTAATGGCTGATTCAAACATGACACAATTTTTGTATAAATTATTTGATAGCATATAAAGATTATACATATAAAAATTAATTCTGGAGATAATATGGATATTATTTTATGAAAAATTAATTATGCAAAATTTAACCATAATAATTCATAGACATATACTTTAATTTGACAATCACATAAATTAAATATCCAAACTTTCATAACATTTCAAATTGATATAAGTGTGTCTTACAAACACTTTAATTTTAAAAATGCACTTTTTAAGGGAATGGATTTATAAAGTTGGGGTATTTAATTACGGAGCGTAGAAGTGCCCGTAAATTAAGTTGTCTATCTATAGGTATATTTTAAGTTGAAGTTAAGTGTTTGTCTATGTAGAATAACGATATCTATTTGATCTTCAATTCTCCATAAAACTAATATATGAACTCTCCTATAAAAATTGAAATATATATTAGTAATATAATTTTTATTATAAATCAAATATCATATTAAATGTCACACATATCAAAGTAATATTACTAAATATGATATATAGATGAATAACTTAGCTCACGCTTATCCAATATGCACAAACGTGTCAAAAGAGAAAAAAAGGAAACGAAAACTATGAGCGGACAGGTGAAGTGTGTGTTGAAACGACAAGTATACAATATTACTCATGCCAACTTTGTCCTTTTCCTTGTGCAACTTTGTTTAATTTCTACACCCATTTCTAAACCTCTGTAAAATACTATTCTCTCATGGCGGACCCGAACTCTTCCACTTCCGACTCGTATGTTCTGTTTTGCTTTTATGTTTCTGTGATCACAAGTTTGACGATTTACTGACTGTTTCAATTTTAGGAAAAACAATAAAAAAGATTTTGCTACGGCAATTTTGGAGAGGAAGAGATCTCCTAACCGCCTAATTGTTGATGAGGCTATAAATGATGATAATTCAGTGGTATCTATGCACCCTGCTAAAATGGAAGAGCTCCAGTTGTTTAGAGGAGATACCGTATTGCTAAAGGTATTCAATTAGTTTGTTTATTGTAACTACGGAAAAGGATAAAAAATACTCTTAAACTATCTGAAATAGCTCAAATATACCCTTAAACTATATTTTAGCTCAAAATTACCCTTTCCGTCAAACTATTGGGTCAAAAATGCCCTTCTAATTAACGGAAATTGTTAAATGCCATGTGGATGCCACATGAATGCCACATGGCACGCCAATAGACTTTCACTGCCACATATACTAAAAGAAAAAGGGTCAAAAGTACCCTTAAACTATCCGAAATAGCTCATATATACCCTTAAACTATATTTCGGCTCAAAATTACCCTTTCCGTCAAACTATTGGGTCAAAAGTGACCTTCTTATTAATGTAAGTTGTTAAATGCCACATTGCACGCCAATAGGGTTCCACTGCCACATTGACTAAATCCTTAAATCTTAATTACTCATGTTCCCCTCATTTCATTATTTTCCAGAAACGATTTCACCCCTTCTCCCTCATTTCGCGGATAGGGTTTCACAGTTCTCTTCATCGCTGGGTTTCAAAGTGGATATTCTTGGTGGTAGGTTAGTAAAACTTTTTTCTTATTTTATTATGTTTACAACCACTAAAATCAACTTTGAAACTTAGCTCCGAAGAAAGTTAAGAAACCTTGATCGCGAAATGATGGGAAAGTTGTGAAATTCTAGCTATCATACTTAGAAATAGTAAACATAATAAAATAAGAAAAAATATTTACTAACCTACAAGTATGAATATCCACTTTGAAACTCAGCCCTGAAGAAAGCTACGAAGCCTTAGCTGATAGGGGAAAGTTGTGAAATCCTAACTATTATGCTTTGAAATCATAAACATTATGAAATAAGAAAAAATATATACTAACTTACAAGCATTAATATCCACTTTGAAACCGAGCCACGAAGAAAAGTATGAAACTCTAGCCGCTAAATGAGGGAGAACGGGTGAATATATCGTTTCTGGAAATAATGAAATGAGGGGGTGGGGGGGAGTAATTAGGATTTAGGGATTTAGTTTATGTGGCAGTGGAACCTTATTGTTATGCAATGTGGCATCCACATGACATTTAACATCTTCTGTTAATAAGAAGGGTATTTTTGACCCAATAGTTTGACGTGAAGGGTAGTTTTGAGTCGAAATATAGTTTAAGGGTATATATGAGCTATTTCGGATAGTTTAAGGGTATTTTTGACCCTTTTTATTTATTCTACGTAGCAGTGGAATCCTAGTGGCATGCAATGTGGCATCCATATGGCATCCACATGGCATTTAACAACTTCCGTTAATAAGAAGGGTACTTTTGATCCAATAGTATGACGGGAAGAATAGTTTTGAGCCGAAATAAAGTTTAAGGGTATATATGAGCTATTTCGAATAGTTTAGGAATATTTTTGAGTCTTTTCCGTTGTAACTATTAGTTGAGATGTAAAAAAAAAGTATTCTATTATTGTAGGGTAAAAAACGGAAGGACACTGTTTGTGTTGTCCTTGCGGATGAGCAATGTGAAGAACATAAGATCAGATTGAACAAAGTCGTTCGGGCGAACCTTCGGATTCGTCTTGGGGATGTTGTATCTGTGCACCAGTGTCCTGATGTTAAGTATGCGAAGCGTGTTCATATTCTTCCAATTGATGATACAATTGAGGGGATGACTGGCAACCTGTTTGATGCCTACTTGAAGCGTAAGGGCCTCCATTTTGTATTCGACTCTTCGTCTAGTCAACTTCGAAATGTATTTTGATAAAATAGTTGAAATACAAACAACTGATAGTTTAGATATGAAATTTGCAATAGAGTGATACTTTTTGTGTGTTTTTCACCGTTTTCTCTTTTCATTATCTAGATTATCTCATATCTCATTTAACAGAGTATTAAAAATCTGTTTGCATTTGTCATTGTTGACATACCAGCATACTTCTTGGAGTCTTACCGCCCTGTGAGGAAGGGCGATCTCTTTGTAGTCAGAGGTGGCATGCGCAGTGTTGAATTTAAAGTGGTTGAGACGGAGCCTGGAGAATATTGTGTTGTTGCACCTGATACAGAGATCTTTTGTGAGGGAGAACCAATCAAACGTGAAGACGAGGAGAGACTAAATGAAGTTGGATATGATGATGTTGGGGGTATGAGGAAGCAAATGGCTCAGATTCGTGAGCTGGTTGAACTCCCTCTGAGGCATCCACAGTTGTTCAAGTCGATTGGTGTGAAACCACCAAAAGGTATTCTTCTCTATGGTCCTCCCGGATCGGGGAAAACCCTGATTGGAAGAGCTGTGGCAAATGAGACTGGTGCCTTCTTCTTTTTGATTAATGGGCCTGAAATTATGTCCAAATTGGCTGGTGAGAGTGAGGGTAACTTGAGGAAGGCATTTGAGGAAGCCGAAAAGAATGCGCCATCTATTATATTTATTGATGAGTTAGACTCGATTGCTCCAAAGAGAGAAAAGACACATGGTGAAGTTGAGCGGCGAATAGTTTCCCAACTTCTGACATTAATGGATGGACTCAAGTCTCGATCACATGTGATTGTCATGGGGGCTACCAACAGACCAAACAGTATTGATCCTGCTCTCAGGAGATTTGGAAGATTTGATCGGGAGATTGACATTGGTGTACCAGATGAAATAGGGCGACTGGAGATCCTACGTATTCATACTAAAAACATGAAGCTCGATGATAATGTGAGCTGCTTTCTGCTTGTCCTTGTTGCTTGCTATGTTTACCTAGTTTTCCAATTATGAGCAGTTTCATCAATTTTTTGTTGATGCTGTCACAGGTTGATCTAGAGAGGGTTGCAAGAGACACACATGGTTATGTCGGAGCTGATCTTGCTGCCTTGTGCACTGAGGCTGCACTGCAGTGTATCAGGGAGAAAATGGATGTTATTGACTTGGAGGATGAGACCATTGATGCTGAAGTGTTGAATTCAATGGCTGTGACTAATGAGCATTTTCAAACTGCTCTGGGTGCTTCAAATCCATCAGCACTACGAGAAACGGTGAGTTTTATTTTTTCCTAATTGTAGCATTCCTTCAAGTAGGAGTTAACTGTTTGTTGTTTTTCAAGTACTTCTCGGTGACTGAATCTCCCGGTTTTCAGGTAGTGGAGGTTCCCAATACATCTTGGGAGGATATTGGGGGGCTGGAAAATGTCAAGCGGGAACTTCAAGAGGTATGTGATTACGAAATTACGAGGCATGTAATTGAAAATTTTGATTCCATTACGGACTTCTTAGGTGTTGTTGATGGTCCCATCGTCATCTGTATATATTGTTTGTCCAAAACTTGGGACAATAAAGAACACCTTAATAATTGTTCTATTGATAAGAGAGCCTAACAATTCATTAGTTTAGGTTAATAGTTTCAGCTCCGAAGGAAAGAAAAAAAAATTCTTCTCGTTGGGGTGGTGGTGGTATTTAAATTCCCTCATTTGCATCTTCTACTGTTCTTACTTGAAAATCCACTTTGCTTGCGGCAGACTGTTCAGTACCCGGTCGAGCATCCTGAAAAGTTTGAGAAGTTTGGAATGTCACCCTCCAAAGGGGTACTTTTCTATGGACCACCTGGTTGTGGAAAAACTTTACTGGCCAAGGCTATTGCAAATGAGTGTCAGGCTAACTTTATAAGTGTGAAAGGACCGGAGTTGCTTACGATGTGGTTTGGCGAAAGTGAAGCAAATGTTCGGGAAATATTTGACAAGGCACGGCAATCTGCTCCATGTGTACTGTTCTTTGATGAACTCGATTCCATTGCTACGCAGGTACTACCTCAAAAACTCAAGCCTGATGTAGAGTTGTCACTTCATTTCTGTCACAATTTTATATTTTCTTGATCCAACTCTTGTTGCATATGTCCCTCTTTCAGAGAGGAAATTCGGTGGGAGATGCTGGTGGTGCTGCTGATAGAGTACTCAATCAATTGTTGACAGAGATGGATGGAATGACAGCAAAGAAAACAGTTTTCATTATTGGGGCAACAAATAGGCCAGACATTATTGACCCTGCATTGCTCAGACCAGGTCGTCTTGACCAATTAATTTACATCCCCCTCCCTGATGAAGCTTCTCGTCTTCAAATCTTCAAAGCATGCTTGCGTAAGTCCCCTGTCGCAAAGGATGTGGATATGTCAGCTCTAGCACGGTATACACATGGTTTTAGTGGTGCAGACATAACTGAGATTTGTCAACGAGCATGCAAATACGCCATTAGGGAAAACATTGAAAAGGTAAGAGATGCTCCTTTTGCACATTAATGATGGTACCTTTCAATATGTAAATTGCAGCTCAGTCGGTCATTTCCTTCTTTTTTTCCGATTTGGTAATAGATGAATTTTCCTCCCGTTTAATTTCTGAATGACAGGATATTGAGAGAGAGAGGAAGAGGAGCTTGAACCCTGAAGCCATGGATGAAGATGACACCGATGAAGTGGCTGAAATAAAGGCTGCACACTTTGAGGAGTCCATGAAATATGCTCGAAGAAGTGTGAGTGATGCTGACATTAGGAAGTACCAGCTTTTTGCTCAAACATTACAACAATCACGCGGACTTGGAACTGAGTTCAAATTTGCAGAGCATGCAGCTAATGCTACACCAACCGGGGCAACAGCCGACCCATTTGCTTCTGTTAATGCTGCTGGAGACGAGGACGATTTGTACAGTTAATAAGTTAACCTTGAGCACAAGGATGCTAGGGATGCTGGAAAAATGGAATGTTGGTGTAAGTAGAATAAATAGGTATGTTAACATGTTGCAACTTTTGTATTAAATAAATATTAGTGACAATGCACCTAAATGTTTTTTCTCCTGTGGATGTCATGTAATGTACTAATCTTATAGGCTATTACAAGAATTGAGATGTGTTTGTCTATGTAGATTGTTCTCATGATATAACTTGATATTCGAGTTGTTTATTTCCAAAAGCTAGCCTATGAGAGATTGTTCTCATGATATAATTTGATATTTGGGATACGTAAACGAGGATAAATCACATTGTTTTGTACTGGTCAGTTTTAAGTTGTCTAGTGAGGATTGCTCCATCTCTTAAGAAAGAACGCGGGGGCCTGTCTGGGGTACTCTTCTCTGATGTGCGCTATATTCAGTGTCCTTTATTCCAATGAGGCGAGAATTATTCATTATAGACCTGCTCATTCCTATATATAGCGAATAGAAACTCTCTTTAACACTTCTCTTGAAGAATCTCTCCTATGATATTATATTACTTGTGATGTTATGTTTTTGTGTGAAATTTGTTATTTTTGATAATTTTTAAAAGAATGATAGAAGTTAAGAGCCTGTTTGGATTAGTTCAAAAGCTGGTCAAACTGACTTAAAAGTCAATTTTTGATAATTATCAAAGTGACTTATTTTAAGTCAAAAAGGACTTATTTTAAGTCAAAAGCTAGGTTAAGGGTGTTTTTTTTAAAAGTCATTTTATGTTGACCAAGTGTATTATATTTTTACCCTTAATTCTTTTATTTTTATTTTTATTACTATTATTATTATTTATCATTTATTATTATTATTATTATTTTATTATTATATATTTATTTATTATTTATTATTATATTATTATTATTATTATTATTATTATTATTATTATTATTTATAAATAATTTGTGATGATAAATAAATATACGAATGATAGGAAATATTATTACTTATGGATGTAAAATATAAATTAATTTTGTTTTAATTTTTTTTAAGTATAAAAACCTTAAATTAATCAACTTTTTATCATGTTAACAACTTAAGGGTAGTTCAAACATTTTGATTAAAAAACTGATTACCGGCACTTATTCGCCAAACACATCAACAACTTTTTTTCAACTGCAGCACTTTTATCTAAACACATAACTACTTTAAAATAAGTTTCAGCACTTTCATAAGTACTTTTTAAAAGTTACTTTTTTTAAATCAATCCAAACGGGGTCTGAGTTTTAAATGCTCGGGAATGTTTTCTGTTAAAGAAGTATAGTTTTAAGTATATTTTTGACAAAAAAGATCAATTTTAGCCCTTCTCTTGTTGGATTAGGATTCCACATTTACTTGGACTCTGTCTTATAAGAATACTTTTGGTGTGTGCATCATCAACTGTCCAGAAAGATGTCTGCTGATTGGTCGAAGCTTCCCAACGACCTGTTGGTTCTCATAGCTAGACGTTTCAATCTGATTGAAAACTATTTAAATTTCGGCATTGTTTGCAAATCGTGGCACTCTGTAACTACCAAGGACAATTTCAACAATGACCTGCCTAGAACTCCATGGGTTATGTTAGCTGAAGAAGAGAATGATGATTGCTCATGTCGAAAATTCTTCAGCCTCTATAATGGCATGATTTTGAAGAAGAAGATTCCAAAGGCTAGCGGAAAACGTTGTATGGAGTCTATGGGTTGGCTTATCACAGTTGGAAAAGATGAGGGTGAAATTAGTCTACTACATCCCTTCTCTGGTGTTGAGATTGAATTGCCCCATCCAAATACCATGGAAAATTATGAACATGACCGGACAGCAGAGTTGTGGACGTTTTTTAGCAAAGCAGTTCTATCAGCTAGTCCTTCTCATACATCCGACTATGTTCTTATGGTTATGGTCCCTGAGGCTGAGGGACTCGCTAATAACCTCAGTTTTTGGAGACCAGGGTATTTGAGATGGAACAGGATTACCTGGGATGAACCTGTACATGTTGACGTCATATATTTTGAAGGGTACTTTTATTCGGTGGGTTATTATGGTCGTGTCCTAGTTCATGATCTTACTACCTCTCAACCCACTAGAAATGTCATAGCGCAGTTAGAAGATACTATAGGCCGCGAAAACCATTTATACATACTAGAATCACTAGGATCATTATTTGTAGTTGCACGATATGGTGTTGTCGAATTAAGGGAGGACCACAAGTTAAGGTTATCACTGGACGACTTCCGATTTGAAGATAACTATATATATGGGACAATAAGTTTTCGAGTTTTCCAGGTTGATTTAGCTGGTGGCAAAGTGACGGAAACCAGGGAATTAGGGGATAGAGCATTTTTTATTGGTCATAGTGCTTCTTTATCAGTCCAAGCTTCTCAATTTCCAGGAATCAAGTCCAATCATATCTATTTTACAGACGATTATTGGAAAATATATCTGAAGTATGAAGAAGGAGGGGGCTCGGACATGGGGGTATTCAGCTTAGAAGATGGCAGTTTTCAGCCGCATTACGAGGGTCGTTCCAGGAGTCGTGTTTGTCCTCCAATTTGGGTCACACCAACTCTATATTGAGTTAAAAGACTCATCATTTACTTGTTTTTATTTGTTATTATGATATGTTCTGTTTTCGTTTTTATTTGATATGATATATCCTGTTTTTGGAATTGGTTGATGCATCGAGGGTTCAATATGTACTACATATACATAAACTCTCGAAACTTTCTAGCTCCGCCCATATGTGCAGTCACCATTGCAATTTATATACCTTCTGAATAACAGAAGTAGCAATATAACCATCTTTAGCTATCTAGATCTTGCGTTATAATTTTGAATCACTTCTAAATTTGGGCTTGCATGTCAAGTATACCTGGGCCTTCTCAACCAAGCCCACTTAGGGAGAGCACACCCCCAGATGTTGGGCCTAGAGATGAGCTCGGTCCAGCCCATAATCTCTTAGGATGTGGAGTTGTGGAACAACATTTCTTCTTAAAACTTTTTTCTAATATAAACTCAAAAAAAAAAAAAGGTAAAAAGTCCTAAACATGGATAGTTAGTTGGAAAAAAAAAATTCTTTTGAATTTGAATTAGTAGATAAATTTGTTGAAATATTTCATGTATTTATCGATTTAAAAAATAGGATTAATACATCGATAACTCTTAAATTTATCAATAAATTTTATTTAGATACTCAAACTACAACTTGTTTCAATTGAATAGTAAATTTTATCAAGATACTCAAACTACACCTTGTTGAATTTGAGTATCTTACGTTTTTTAAACTATACCCATCAACCTCCATTGAAACAAGATAGAAGTTTTATAACTTATTAAAACTAATATCTAATTAAATAGATGATATAATTAAACAACTATGACATTATGAGGTTCACTAATTACTCATGGGTGACGTGGTAGAGCACAAGCAGTTATGTGCAGGAACGTACAAATGTTATGGAAATAGCAAGAATGTAAAGTGACCTTCATGGATTTCCTAAGTTGGTGGGAATATTTTCTACTCGGAGCTACTTTATTTCTTTCGTAAAATTCAGAAATTTCGTTAAGAATATTATAATAAATATTTCAAATATAATGCAGAAAAGAGTATTATAATTAATGAAAGAAGGTGAGTTATAGTAATATGATATAGGATTCTCTTATGATATAAGTGTTTTTTTTCAATTAATATGTTGAATTGTGTGTGTTTTTTTGAAAATATATAATGCCGTTACAATCATTTTATTCAATTCCATGTTTAGTGGTTTGTACTGCCCACTTTCTAAACTGACCAAACGGCTTTACATTTGCACTTTCTGTTTGTCTTGTGTGCTTCCTCACATGACCACTTTTTCATTTAAATCAATGGTTTTTTTTAAAAAAAAAACAAAAACAAACAAGTAATCGTTTAATTTGATCCATGGAATATGAGTCGGACAATATTTGAAAATTTATCAAATATAGATATTCATATTATAAATACTCATTTGTCTGATCCGTAGATTAATCAAATCTTTGGCAGCAGATTGATGTTCTACTAATTAAATGTGTAGCCTGTAGGTCCATAGTTATCCACAAATTTATGGACACAAAACACACAAAACTCTGATTAAAACAATACGTACTTCAGTTAATATCATGTTTTTGTCAAAACAGTGACAATGCTTCTAATGTTGAAATCAGACACTAGTATTCTGTTTTTGAGTGTTAATTTCACATACGGTTACTAAATTAACTATTTATCACATTGAAATCGCAAAATTAACTATTTATAACATGCAATATATAGTTGCCCAGAAAAAAATCAAATTCCTAAAATAACAAATGATTCGATAAAAACGTCTTATAGTTTGTGGGTTCGGCATAAACTCTGTTTGAGGGGTCCTTGAGTTGTTTTAGATGAGAACATTTCACTTGATTGGTTTGGCAAAAACTTAATTCTTTCTATTCTAATTCTTGGACAATAGCGTTATGGAGCAATAAGGGTCATCCTTTCAATCATTGATCCAACCTTCCTATGCTCAGTAGGGGGCGGAGCTAGGAGCGCAAGAGGTTTGATTTGTCAAAAAATTATATTGTATAACAAAGTTAAAATTATTTTTAGTTGGTGTACTGTTGTTTCTTTATAGACATAATGCATAAATATGACTCTTAACTTGGTATCAGTTGACAACTATGACATTTAATTTTGGATGTGCATAAATAGACACTTAAACTTATATAAAATTGAGCAAATGAACACATTCGTCCTGTATGACGCCCTACAGGACAATTTTGAGTTCTATATGGCGCCCTACGTGTATTGTGCCATGTGGGGCACTTATGTCTATTTGTTTAATTTTATACAAGTTTAAGTGTCTACTTGTGTATATTCAATGTTAAAGGTCATAGTTGTTCGCTGAAACCAAGTTAAGGGTCATATTTATTTATTATGTCTTTTTATATTTTGGATCTCTGTAATGAAAATTATGATACCGTTTCCAACTACCCTTATTTGTTAGCCCTTCAATTACAAGTTAGGAGATATATCATCACCAACTAGAGATATTATGGTTTGCTATCTTTTTCACTGTCTCTATCATTACAAAAGTTTAAAAGAAACAGAAAAGTGTAAAATAGTGTATCTGTGAAAAAAGGAATGGTGCAACTGATAGTTTGTACTTGGAAAAACTTAGAAGAATTATGATTAATTACTTTCCAAGGTGCTGAAATTTATTAACATCTATTAATTTTGGTGCAATGTAATATTGACAAGGACTTCATTTTCTTACATTCATGCACGACGGACTAGACATGTAAACGGCTTGCTAGTAGACATATTCGACAAGATGTTACAGTATACTTGCTCTTGTACAATTATAGTTCTATCATTACGAAAACCTGTTAAATTATCTAACTTTCGTATCGTCAATCACTTCAATATGCTTATCAATGGCTGCTAGTAATTTTCCGTTTCTCATTGTTTTTATTTGAAGGCTGTTTGAATTGATAGTGTTAGTGGACAGTGGACACTGTAAACTGTAAAGTAGGGAGATAAAGAAACTTTGCTGTACAATGGATTTCATTTTCATTTGCTTAACAATTAAATTGACAAGAAGGTTCCCTCTACCTAGCTCTTTACGGTTGCTAATACTATCTAGTTCAAAAGAATAACAGATCTATCATGACTAAACTATCGCTACATTATTATTGGTTGCTGGTGCTATAGCTAACGGAGGAGGATGAGTGAGTAAGAGAGCAATTAAAAGACCCTTGGAGGCGTAGCAACTGAGCTGGAGTGACAGATGAAGACGAGTAGGAAAATGATGGAGTATCAGACATTTTTGAGGAATTGTTCGATGTCTTTTTAGCTTCACTTCCTGTTGCATGCTCATGGATAATCTCCTTGAGTAATGCCACCACATCTTTCATTGTTGGACGATCTTCAGCCCGATTACTAGTACACAACAAGGCTATACCAAGGGCTTGAAGCATTTCTTGAATTTGTGTATCAGGATGTCCTTGTAACCTTGGATCAATAACGTCAACTGGATCTTTCTTGCTCTTTAGGTGGTCGCGAACCCATTGTATAACATGTTGGCCATCAGGGAAGGATGGGTCGGCTGGCTTTTTCCCAGTAATGATTTCTAGCAACACAACTCCAAAGCTAAAAACATCGCTCTTCTCTGTAATCTTTAGCATACAAGCGTACTCTGCAAGAGACAAAACAGTAAAAAAGAGTTTAGTCCTTTTCATGCCAGATATTTATCACCTATTTGATCTTGATGTTTTTTGGAACATAACAAAGGCATTTGTTGGGCGATTATTTTTCACATATCGCAATCGGACAACAAGCTATGGCCAAAGGGGTATGGAGACAGCAGCAATCTGTCCATGCTTGGCTGTGAAAGTGTGACCACTAACTTTGGTTATGGTTTTTTTAGAGTATTCCCCATCCTAAGTATCTTTAGTGGGGGGCCATACACAGGCAAAAAGATGGGGAAATAGCACTGTAGCTGCCAAGTATGTCATGACAAACTTGGTTTTGCACATAGTTAAAGCTAGCACATGCCTTCACATGCATATATTGTCAAAATAGTGACTTAATTCCATCCGTATGGAAGCAACTTAAACTGAATTCTCCTTCTTGCTCTCTGTTTGCAGTACTTTATATCTCTTCTCTTCTGCTACCTAGCGTTCAGTTCTTTTTTTTCTATAAAGGAAAAAATCCAAAGGCAAACTTGGGTTCGGCTATATGAATCCTCATTCATTTAAGTTCACGGCATATCATCATCATAAAGTAAAGAAAATATGTTACAGATACAAATAAATGATACTAATACAAATAATAATCAGGATTTTTCTTCCATTGTGTCTTATCTTTACCTAAACCTGTATTGATATCAAGCTATGTTATGTGTAATTTTACGACGAAGAGGGTTCAAAATGAACTCTCTTCTGTCCTCTAGTTCCGCCATGGACTTGAACTATATAATCAATGAAACCTCACATAATTAGTCTGAAGATTAAAGTAATAGATGAATCATAACTAGTCGATTTTCGAAAGAACTGAACTTGAACTAGGAAGAAGAGAAATATTTACCTGGGGCAAAGTAGCCATAAGATCCAGCAAACTGAGGATTTGCTGTAACTGAAGCATTTTCCTCCTCCATGAGTCTAGCAAGTCCAAAATCAGCTAAACACGGCTCGTAACGATCACCTAACAAAATGTTCTGAGCCTTGACATCGCGGTGGAGGATGGGCGGAACGCAGTCATGGTGCAAGTAAGCTAAGCCCTCAGCTACCCCTAATGCAATCTTGAATCTGGTTTCCCACTCAATTAACCCTCCAAAACCTTCATGTAAAAATGAACCTAATGTACCATTTGGTAAATAATCATAGAACAATAGCTTAGTCTTTCTATTTGCTGCCCAGCCAAGTAATCTAACAATGTTTCGATGTCGAATTCGTGCCAGCGTGGCAATCTCCGACGAGAATGCCGACATTGAGTGCTTGTCCGATGCTCGGAATCTTTTCACAGCGATCGTCAATCCTGACGGAATATTCACCTTATATACAACTCCAGACCGACCACGGCCGAGGACGTTACCCACGGTTAAACATTTTGCAACGTCAGTTATAGATAAGTCGAGTTTTTGGTATACTGTGACCTCCCATGGTGGGCCAAGTTCAACGTCATTGTCGCCATCTAGATCGTAATCGTGGGCCTTGCGGTTCCGTATTTTGCCGCTGAGGATGATGTAGAAAGCTGCCAGAAGTAGGGCGCAAGCTGCGCAAAGCAACACTACCATCGCCACCCTCGCCGCTTTGGTACGACGGACACCGCCGCCCTTATCGGCGGAGCACTGGTTGCCGGGAAAGCATAGATCTGGATTGCCTGCAAGTACACTGAGTGGGAGCTTAGAGAAGAATGAGGTGTCAGGCACGTGCCCCGATAAATTGTTGTGCGAGACATTCAGAACCACGAGATTTTGTAGGTCCGCGAGAAAATGGAGGTCCCCCGAGAGCTGATTATGAGAAAGATCAAGCACTCCAAGCTTGTCCAATGCGGCGAACTCTGCCGGAATTTCACCGGAAAGCTGATTCCAGCTTAGGTTCAGTGCAATTTCTAGACCAGGGATTTTACCAACACTCGCCGGAATCTCGCCGGAGAGTTGGTTACCACTCAAGTCAATCAGCTGAAGCTTCATGCAGGAACCAAGTTGAGTTGGAATAGGACCAGAAAACCTGTTCTTACCCAGAACAAGTTTGGTGAGTGAAGTCAGTAAACCGAAACTCGGACTCAAAGTGCCTTCAATTAAATTATCGGAAACATCAATGAACTGGAGGATAGCAAGCTGATTCAAATTCTCCGGTAAATTCCCACTGATTGAGTTGGAATGCAAGTCTAGAAATGTCAGATTCCGGCATCCAGATAACTCCGGCGGAATGATCCCGGTGAGGTGATTAGATCCGACATCAAGGAAATTCAAGTTCTTCAATCTCCCAATCTCCGGTGGCAGTGATCCGGTCAGCTTGTTATCATTTGCCCGAAGTCGAATCAGCGATGAACAGTTCCCTATCTCCGGTGGAATGGGACCAGAGAGATTATTAGACAGTAAGAGTAGCTTGTTCAGCTTCTGAAGATCGAATATCCCTTTAGGAATCGAACCAGTCAATGCATTCTGCGACAAGTCAACAGCCTCCAGATTATAGCACGAGGAAATTGAAGAAGGGATTTCCCCTTCAAGGCGATTTTGCCACAAGAACAGCAAAGTTAAGTTGGACAAGTTTCCGAATTCTGATGGTATGGAACCGGTTATCTCATTGTTGTCGAGCTCAATGTGAGTAAGACCAGTGCAGTTGCCAATCTGTGCTGGAATCCGACCTGAAATTTGATTAACACTCAGCTGTAACTCTTGCATTGAATTCAATCTCCCAAATGATTCCGGAATGCTTCCAGTTAATGAATTCATTGAAATGTCAATGACTTGTAATTGTTGACAGTTCCCAAGCTCAGGAGGGATTGTTCCAACCAAATTATTCTGCCACAAAAGGAGGTTTTGAAGGTTCTTGAGGTTACCAAGCCGAGCTGGGATTGAACCAGTGAGTGAATTCTCATAAAGATAAATATTTTGAAGCTTGGAGCAATCCCCGAGCTCCGGTGGTATTTGTCCAGAGAGCAATGAGGTGTAAACAGCAAGCGTTTCGAGTCTTTTCAGCTGGCCAAGAGAAGACGGTAGAAAACCAGAAATGCTGGTTTCTGCCAATCCTAACATAACCAAATTACTACAGTTGCCAATTTCTTGAGGCAATGGACCTTCAAGATTCTTGTTTCCACCTCCTCTAATAATCTCCAGCTTTTTCAAATTCCCAATACTACTTGGAATTCCACCACTCAGCTGATTATCGTAGAATATAAGCCACAACAAGCTAGTGAGATTACCAATGTCCTCAGGGATCGATCCGACGAGCCGGTTAGAATTAATATGAAGTTGCTCCAGTTTTGGCAAGTGAAAAATTTCACTTGGAATTTCACCTGTCAATGCATTGTCACTCAAGTCCAAGAACTTAAGTCCCTGAAGCATCCCAATCTCTTTTGGAATTACCCCACTAAGATTAGTCCCTGACAAAACAAGCTTATTCAACGACACCAATGAGCTAAAATTGGACGGAACAATCCCAAGCAAATCCACATACTTCAATTCCAATGCAACAACTTCCTTATTGAAGTTGCAAGTAAGACCAAACCAACCACATGGAGTTTCATCAGTAGGATCCCAATTACTCAACACATCTAATGATCCATTTAAACTTCTTGTCTTCCATAAAAGAAGAGCTTGACCTTGAGGGTTGAGAGCAGAGGAGGTAGTAAAGAGAAAAAAAGAGAAAAAGAAAAAAAGGGTCCATGAATAAACAGGCATTAGATTAGAACAAATATGTGAGTGCTACAAAGTTCAAGATTAAACAGAGAAAGGAAGGGTTGTTCTTGGTTTTGGTGTAGAGAGAGGTTTAAGCCTAGGGAGGAGAGACAAAGAGAGGAAAACCAAATCATGTCTTGTGGGCTAATGGATTTTATGTAGGTTACATATAAAAATTTGAAAAAGTTGCCAGAATCTCCGGATCCAAGAACAGCTAGGCCATTATGTAAGAGAGAGTGGGGAGGAATTTTAGATGGCTGTTGTTTTTTTTTATCAAACTTGTAAGTGGATTTTTTTCTATTCTTTAAAAATGCCAAAGATGGTGCTTTCAATTTTTATTACTATTATTTGAGCTTGGTGTCTTTGAACTTCATTATCACTTGACATGTGACCTTTTGGGTACTGTTATAGCCTATATTTTACCGTGCATCGCGATTAATTTCATGAAATATATGTTATTTCTTAATAATAAATATCATCCCTCGAAGAAAAAATAGATGTGAAGAATCATCAAGTGTTATATATAGCTACTATTTTTTTTTATCCTTTTGGCATGTCACTATGGAGTTAGTAGTAACAGAATTTAATGGACATTATACAATATGAAAATTTGACAGTTCCATCATTTTCAGCCAATAGGTATTTACAGAATTATTGGCATCACTTCACACTTTGTCTTGTTTTCTGGAACTCACTTCTTGCTTTCATTTAATTTAATTCGACACCTTTTTGCGCAAAAAAGGGAAGAAAAAACATAAATTTGTTTTTTTACTTTTACGAATGACAAGAAAACAAAAACGTTACAACCGAAAGAACAAATATATGCAACTATAATGTGACGTATAGTTAAAAAATAACATATTCAGTAAAATTTATAAGTAAAATGTAAGTAAATTTTATTTCTATCTCGTGAGGTTATGGTAATATTCTTTTTACATTTGGAATTCAGATAAATGACAAGAAGAGAATTAATTAGATGTGAAAATTAAATGTAAAGACTGGATTATAGATCTAGATCTAGATCAATTGCAAAACTCTACTGAACACTTAACAGATTCTTTATAAAAGCTTCAAACTTAATAAAAGATTTGTTACACCAAATTAGCTACAAATTTTACCTAAAGATTGCCAGTTTCAGTGTCAGTTTTTTGCAGAGGAGTTTAAAAATTCCACTCACTTTATTAGTTGAAGCATTCATTACTGTTACAAATACAAATTTAAAACACCGTCACTTCAAAAAATTGATTGTAATTACTAATTAGGTGAAAAAAATAATACTAATTAATTATTTTGAAGAAAAAAAAATCCCATTTGACTTAATTAATTGCAAGGAACCTACAAAATCAAACTCCCTTTATTTAAAAGAAGAAAAAAAAAACTTCTGAACAGATCTCTTTTATTTCAATTTTTTCCCTTTTTTTTTTGTTTCTTTTAATGAACGTAAACAAGTGATCACGTGGTGTCGCGTGATAGCTGACTACAGCGAAAGAAATACCGTACATTATTAATAATAAATTAATAATAATTATAATAATTATTATTTTTCTTTGACATAATTATAATTTTGGATTTGTTTGTGGGAAAAAATATATTGTAATTTAGTGGCGTGTTGGTTGTCTCGTGACTAAGGTCACAAAATGAGATTATTTTAAGTGTAAACTATCTTACAAGGATGTCGATTTAGGAATCTAATCATGTTCTTGGACAGGCTTTATTTTTTTATTTTTTTGAAATTTTATGGCAAAGAAGAAGAAGAAGAAGAAGAAAAGACAAGCAAAACCCCATGAAAAAGCAAGAAATAAAAAAGGTTTCACTAGTGAAATTAATTAATTAAAACTAGTTCTAATTTATAATTTGCCACAACTTACCTTGGACATTAAGCTATGCTCTTAGCCTAACCCCATGTTAGCTAAAATACAACAATAACATATTCAATTACTATACGATAATAATATATTCAGTGAAATTTCATTGTGGGGTTTTAGGAGGGTAAAGTGTACGAAAAACTTGCTACTATCTCATTGGGATAAAAAAAAGGTCATTTTTGCAAAACTCTTGACTCAAATGCAGCAAACTCAAGTACAAAGAAGAAAGAAAACATAACATGAACTAACAAGAGAAGCAGTGCAAAACCTACCAGAAAGGAACAAAAACATTAAAGTAGTTTGATAATTAAAACTCAGTAAACAACAGATGATGAGAAGTAAGAATTACAATAATACGATTAGTACAACGATAATCAAAAAAAAAAACTAGAAGGACAAGCTTTATAGACTACCAACCTCTTATTCTATTACACATTCTTTATACTCTCTTATCTAATATTATATTCTCAATAAATATAATTGAAATATATGAGTTATATCATTTTATTTTTAATTTAGTTAAAAGTTAATCGATTCGAATATAAATTAGTCTTTATCAGTAAATTTTTGTATATGGAATGAGCACATCGAAAGGAAGAGACATTTTTGTTTTGTTTTTCTTCATTATTATATTTCAAATAGAATATATATATATATATATATATATAAGATGATTTGATAAGTGGGGTGAATTGTGTTACTAGAAAAGGAAAAGAAGAGGTATGGTAGATTAATGAGTTTTTTTTATTTTATATATGGGACAATTAATAAAATGGGTTCCATCCCAAGAGAAGATATTTAAAATCTTTGATGGGGACTATATATTATACATATCCCCAACTATTCCATTGTTTTTAAGTTATGGGAATTTGTTGTGTCACATCTATAGGCACATCATGTGTGTTTTGAGGGGCCATTTTTTTTGTTTTGTGTATTTCTATCATTTCATAAAAATAATCATTTAATTAATTAATCATCCTTACAACTAATGCTATTAAGGGTTGTAGAATTAACATATATAATGTGCATGATTATTAAAGATTTAATGATTAAGTGGACATAGTCAGCCGACATGAAGGGATTGATCAAAAAAGACAAGAATCATTAAGACAACTATAACTGTTCAAAATAAGCCTACAACTCAAGTTTCTATCATATCTATTGCGGCAATTTTAAGCTTTAAATTAAGTTAATTTAATTAAAGGGAAAATTTAATGATGACAAAGTGTAATAAATTAAGAACCACACAAGAGATTTGTTTATAAATGCAAAATGATTGTACATTGGAAAAGAGTTCAAAAGTAGCACATGCACGTATAGGAGGAACTTCTAGACTTGTATCATGATTTCCAAGAAACATGAATAGAAAGAAAAGTAAATATTCTTGCATTTTTAAAAAGGAGAAGACTTAAATATTTCATTAAATTTTTAAAAAAGGCTTATTTATGATATCAGTTAAAAGTTTAACTTATTTATGCTGTTACCGTTAATGAAAAGGCTCATTCATGCCATTATTTTTTAACGATGATTTTGCAAAACCATTTTTGACACGTGACCAATTATAATTCGGCCACGTTATCAATTTTTTTAATCAAAAAAAATCAAAAAAAATAATTAAATTTTTATTCAGAATTTTAATTTTTTTATTTAAAAAATTAATGACGTGGCCAAATTATAATTGGACACGTCATCAATTTATTTAATAAAAAAAATTAAAAAAAAGAATTAATTCAATTCTTTTCAGAATTATAATTTTTTTATTAAAAAAATTGATGACGTAGCCGAATTATAATTAACCACGTGTCAAAAATGGTTTTGCAAAATCACCGTTAAAAAATAATGGCATGAATGAGCTTTTTCTTTAACGGTAATGACATAAATGAACCAAACTTTTAACTGATGGCATAAATGAGCCTTTTCTGAAAGTTCGATGGCATATTTGAGCTTTCCCTTTTTTAAAATACAAAGTGTTGTTTATATTTACGTTCTTTAATTTTGAAAAAGTATAAATGAATATCTAAATTTATATAAAGGTGTATAAGTAGATGCATATATCATTATAAATGATTATAAGATACACTCGAACTAATTTATATTATGTCATGTAGAACATGTGTGTCTACTTAGCTTGTTCAATGTTATATAAACTTAAATTTATTTATGTACACAAAAAATTAAGATACCATATGAGCGTGCACATCTAGATATCACAACTTCATATCAACTGACAACTAAATATCACTCGTCCCATTGTATCTATTGGATACATAATATTGACGTAACACATATATAAATATTGAAGGTATCTAAATAATATTTTTGTAAGTTGGAGTATTCAACTGATACAATAAAAATAAGTTGAGTTATCTAGATATGCACATTCAAAATTAGCGTATTTGTATATCCGTTGAAGCCAAATTTAAATGATGGTAACTTGTTTATAAATTAGGTCTAACCCTATCGCAAGACTTGTAGTTAATTAGAAGAAATTCCAACTATTTCATCATATTTGTTGTATCTCACACACACACACACACACACACACACACATATATATATATATATATATATATATATATATATATATATATATATATATATATATATATATATATATATATATATATATATATATATATACTATGCATTTGTATTGTTTAACTACAAAAATAATATAGTACCACCGACTAATTGGCAGTCGTATTAAACTTATGACCAGTGTAGGGACATTTCTTATTTATTTTTTTCATTCGGTATTTTGATATTCATATTAGATTCCGATTAAATTAAGATTCGTAATGAAAAATTTCACATTAGGATAAAACGCTCCCTAACAGTGGCGGAGGGAGGATTTTTATCAAGGGGGTTCAAAATAAATAAATTAATCACATAAATAATATCCACAAACAAATGGGTCGGATCGGATATAAATGGGTCGGATAAAAAAATATATCTAAAAACTTAAATTGATCAAGTTTTCAATAACAAACGATCCAACAGAAGCAACAAGCAGCAGCCAGCGCCCAACGGGCAACGGCAAGGAAGAAGAGACGTGAAAAATAAAACGTGAAAAAATCCTAAAAGAAAAAAAGAGTTTTTAATATTTACATTCCATTATTATTTAAAAAAGCAATTAAAACGCATAAAATGTAAGCTGATAAAAAATTGCTTTCATCTGGGTTCGAACTTGCAACCTTACGTAATCAGAGCAGATTCTTGAACCCCCAACACCACTGAGCTATGCCTTTGGTGTATGTTCAGGGGGTTCAATGATATATATATACACATATATTTAAAATTTAATCGTGTATATATAGTGTAATTTTTCGACGATGGGGGTTCGTATGAACCCCCTTGGTTGAAGGTACATCCGCCCCTGCTCCTAACAAAGCAACTTTATATCAGGAAGGCTCAAACTCAAAACCTCTTGATTAAGAATAATTAATAAATACTTGTCATTTTACCACGACCCTTATTGATTAGGGACATTTCTTATCTTTAGCCTTAACAGTACTGTAATATTTATTGGACATTAAAACCTCATAATATACACCTCCGTACGATATTTTTTTCTCACCGTACTCAAAAGAAAAGAGAAAAAAATCAATTACACCTAATAATTAGGTCAAATCAATAAATATATATATAGTAGGTTCATATATATGCACCTTTTATTATTAACTACGAATATAAGATCATAATGTTCTATTAAAATTATAATATAGTTAAATTGGACCCGTTTTCCTTGATAGATTCAGGGAAAGTACCTCATATCTGGGGGTTTTCCCCCTAAAATCACTCGGTATTTAGAATTTATTAACTCAAATACATTATAACAAAAATAACTTTTGGTGATAATAAATATTGATATTAAAAAAGAGTGTTAAAGTCTTTATCGACATTAATTAAGTGTCATTAGAACAATGTCGCTAAAGGCTTTAGGAACATATATAAATGCGAGTCTGGCAAGCGCTTTAACTAAAATGAAAACGAGCTGTATTTTGAGTTTTTCAATTTCTATTATTTAAACTCGATAAATTATTTAAAGTAAATGCAAGTTTTTCTTCTTTTAAGAAAAAGCCTAGAATCGTTCAACTAAAATTTGTGATAATATTTATAATTTGGTTGAACATACCACTAAATTACATTACAATTTAGACCAAGAAGTGTTACCAATTCCTTTTCTCATCATTTCCTAAACTTTATATTAAGTTTCATTAATTAAGTTGAATTATTGGATGCTTTCGTCAAGCAAATCCATTTTTGGTTCTACTGTTGGTGGAATCTTCACCCACACGTATGTTTTTCTCCATAACAAATTATCAGTCAAAAAGTGATTAATGAAAGAACAATAATTTTTTAAAAAAATTAGAAGCACTAACATCATTTTCCATTCAATTACGTATGTTAATTAATATATCGTCATTGCTAGAAATAAAGCACTTTTTTTCCGTTGCTTTAGTCATAAATTCCTTAAAAGTTTTGGTTATGATTGGAATATTGGAGTTGTTAGATCACCACTTTATCTTTTAAAAATTATTTTCTACGAGAAATTTGACTACTGAAGTAGAGATATATTAATTAGTGTGGAAATTAACATGAATTATCTTCCTCCTTAATCAAATAACTCGATTTCAAGTTAAGAGGATAAAAAAAGTCCAGTTGGGACTTGAGAAAGCCATTTCAGAAATATCTCTTACTAATCATATAAATATCGAATATCGAATAACAATAAAAAAATATTGCTGAGGAATGTTTGCATGTAACATTTGATACCAAAATCATATCTGAAAATTGTCAATTAGTGGAGAGCCTCTTTATGCTTTTAATTAAATATAGCTTTTCTATTAGAATAATAAATAATTAATAATGTCTCAAATATGTTGTGTTATGCTCCTCTCGAGCTTAGCATTCAAAAATTGTACCAACTTAACTTTTTCGTGTATCCTTTTTTATATTAAACTACTTATTTTCTAATTAAAAGAAAAATTGGAGGATCAAGTCAAAAACAGTAATGAATAAAAGTAAGGTGTGTATATATAGTTGATGTGCTACTTTAATTCTTAGCAATAATTTAACTCTTCATTTTGTTGGTATTTAGGGTGGAAAAGGGGTCTTCACTTAATTAATTATTTTAACCTACCTTCTGTCTTTGTGTTTGTTGTGGGGGAGGATTGTGCATGTATTGATTAGATGGGGATTATAAAACAAACAAATCCCAATTAAAAAAGTTTTTATCTCTATAATGGTCCAAATTTTATATACTTTTGGCCTCTTCTTTTTCCTTCAACAAGATTGGCCCATATAAGTCTATTGCATGGCTTATTACCCTACAAATGACGATGCATATATGAACTAATTAATTAATGAAAAATTGATAATGTGATATATTTCATTTTTCAAGATATAGTGTTCTACTAATTTCTTGTAGAATGATTAGAAATCGTCTAACTATTTTATCTCATTGGAATTTGGTAAGATTTACTAGCTAATAGTTAAAAATTGATAATAATCAATGATTAATTATAATTCTTCTTTCTATTAAAATAAATCGATCAAATTCAAAAATTGCATCACTTTTATTTATTTTACAACCGTCCTCTACCTCTGTCACTACCAACTAGCACACATCATTTGGCTGGGTCTTGTCAATATCAACAACGAGGAAGAAATAATCAAAAGTATTAACTAACTATGACTCTTGGTCTAGACAATGTCCTAAACGTAGTTGAGGAGATCAAAACACCAAGAAACACCTTCATGATTTTATTTTTTTCTGGGATGCAGAGTAATTAAGTAGGTTGAGACGTTATTATGTTTCTCATTTCCGAATATGAAAAAAATATGTTCTCATAAAATATTGCTTCAATCTGATTTAGCTGGCGTGTGATTCCAATCCGAAGAAGAGAAAAAGGACTAAAAAGAAAGACTAGATATCTTTTTCATTTGGTATGTAACTTATTTTAGGTCTTTAATGTGCTTTCCTCCAACTTTGATGTATGCTTTGCTTCTTCTAATTGCATTTGCTAAACCTAATGTTTACTCTTTTTAATTAGCTTAGCATCTCGAAATGTTGTTTATTTCCAAGGTTAATGCTTTCGTTAACTTTTGTGCTTTCGGCTCTAAAGAAACAATAATTGAGTTAATTAAGCAACAAATTTGTCTGTTTTACAAAATGGTCTCTTTCTTTAATTTAATTTAGTTTATTTCTTTTTTCACTTCCCCCCATGCTAACAACTTATTCAAAGTCAAAACTATAAATTCAAAAAACTATTTTTTTCAATTTCATTACATGAATGATGTATGTGAGCTCCTTTTATAACGGTAAGAATATATGTAAGTCATTTGTATAATGGTAATTCGATAAGGGTATATATTAGTCACTTTTATAACGAGAATATATCAGACCTTTTTTCCAATATAATATATGTATAGTTCATTTGGTAGAACTTCTCTATATTTGTTCATCTCCTTCCAAATATGTGTAGTCTTATTCATTTCTAGCATAAAGTTATGATCCTCAATAATATCCTCCTTTTTTGATTTATTTTTTTGTACTACACATAAAAAATCATGCAATAAAATCAAATAAAGCACTTTATAATGAACCATATATACTACTTATAATAGACCAATCATGGAAAAGTTATTATCAAATGCCCAAAAAAAAACTGAGGATTTCAGAATGTGTACTACTCTGAACAATTATGAGAAATTTGGTAGCTTTATTTATAAAATTGTACCATATACCCTACTATTTATAAACCAACCTACCTAACATAGAACAACAAACAACTACTGAATGATAGAGACCTTTCATTCAAATATTTTTGAGATATTCATAACTAGCAAAACTTTATTTTATACAAATGAGAATTGGCAAATGAACCAATTGCTAACTTAATATTCCATACTTCTTATATTATCATAGAATCAAGGATAGGGACAAATCGAGAGGTGAGACGCAGAGCAAAAGCCAGAAATTACAGAAGGAATTAGTTTCTAAAACTAGTTTCTATAGGCCATGGTCGAAATTAAGCAGAATCGATGAAACAAAGCATTTGAACCAGCAAAACTGGATGTGAAATTATAGTCAATACATTGCAAAACTGTGCCATTCTGCATTTTGATCGATGTGCAAAATCAGCTTGAGATCAGTTTCCCTTATTGCCAATGTTTCCAGGCTTTGGGAAGTGCATCGAGAGTTGTTTCTCCAACTCCACTAGACTGAAAAAACATAAACATGAGAGGGAAGATTGTGTCAAAAGTAAACAAATATCTTATGAAGATTGAATGAAAATGAATTTAGATTGGAGTAATTATCTTACATCTCATATTTCTGCAAAGCTTCTGTTTGTTTTGCTTTATAGAGATCAGTGTCCTTAGGTACGGCGGTGCTGAAATTATAGTCTACAGAGTTGGATCAACAAAACCCATCAGCAAGAGACTTAGCAAAGGAGAAGACAAAAAGGCTTAATAGGGCATTTTCTAGGAAGCAACCTTACTTGAGTTACAAAAACTATTCAACAGGAGAGGAATAATAAGCATATTCATACAAAAATTGACAGAACTTTCACCACGCCCCACAACCCATACTCGATGAAACAACCCATTCCTACTGAACCCTCTCTTAAATGGTACATGTCATTCCATATTTGGGAAAATCAAGTTCGTTTCTCCATATCTGAGAAGTAAATAGCATGTTAGCTCAAAAAGTATTCCCATCATCGAATGCTAGCTCAATTATTCACCATCTCCTCTGCGAAACACCCCCAAGAAAAAGGTGCTAGATATGCGGTATTATATGTCAGTAAACCACCCTCCAAGAAAATCCCGGTAACCATCTCTCTTATGTCAAAACATCAATAGCAATTGACAAAGCAGTGTCCTAACCCAAAAATGCAATTTGCATCTAAATTAAACCAAAAAGAAATTAAAATAATCTAAACAAAAAGAACACCTTAAGAATCAACTGCCACCTAAGTAAGCAGTGTCCAACTTAAGGTCATTCTCCAGGTGTCTGGAACAACATCAATGGTTTGCCACTGCCAACGACCCTACCACCGACTAAACAGGCCATACCCCCTTGACTTACTACTTTCACCATGTCCTTCCGTTCTCCATAGCAGGTAAAAAACTCTCAAGAAGACCTAAAACCAATTAACACATCTGATTCTTGAATGCCAAACCATCCATAGCCCCTACCTCAAAATACTTTATTAAACACTTTTTCTAAATACCTAAAGATCTAATCACACACCCTCAAAGAACACTGTAGTATCCATGAATAAAGAAAATTATGACTTAAAATAAATAATCTAATTTCTAATATTCTACAGCCAGTTCCTGACAAGAGGACGTGGAAAGAGACGTACAATGTGGCAATAATTATTAAGAATATACCTTAAACAACAAGGATCATGGAGAGTGATAAGATGGATGCCACAATGGGCAGATGGGTCTTTGGAGTACATGCAAACATGGAGAAGTACAAGCTAGTACCAAAGGTAATTAAGCATGGATTTATCATTTAGGGTAGATCTGTTTTTGAAGTAATTCAAAGATGTTGTTCGGTTCATGTCTTAAGCAGGATCTCCGCTTCTATAGGAATACTCTTCCAACACTGACTAACTATTCATGAGTTTGCTTTGTCTGCAGGGATACGACGGGAAACCACAGAATTAGATTCATATGAGCTTTTCTCCCTTGCACAAAAATATTCATTGTTTACCAAAAGGTCTAGCAATGATTCATCATCTGACAACTTAGAACGTGCTTACTCTTGTTATGCACTACATTCTATGTAACAGAATTCACCTGTAGTTTGAACTGAAACAAGTTTCTTCACATCTTCACTTTTCTTGACTTCTGACACAGACACGTTTTTGGTGAATCCTGGTACCTTGCCAACAGAACAAATTGTCAATAATAGGTTTAATGCTGAATAAAGCATGACGAGAATTACAAGTTGACAATGCAGACACAAAAGCATGCATGATCAGACATACGGAATTACTGAATTCCTCTTTCATTCAGTGGAGGAAGAAATTGAAATACTGGAAAAATGACATTAATGCAGTAAAGCCTACTCAACTTCTGATAAACTAGATATTATACCTTCTTCTTCTCCTTTCTCTTCAGAATTTTCATGTGGCATTTTTTTATGTAATGCATCAAATGGTAACGTGAATGCCTTGAATTTAATTGTTCTCTCACATCAGAATTCTCAGTAAGCCAGTCTATAATTTCTTTTGATTTAACCACCTCGTCTGTGTCTAGAGTCTCTAACCATGAATAGACAGGCTTCCACTGATCAGTTCGTTGAAATCGATGATCAAAATTTTCCTGTCATGAAAGGATTCTAGGAATAAATTGCTAGTCATCTACCACAAAGCAAGATACCGGTTGATGCAAAACTAAATCAAACATTGGGCAAGAACAGCTGAGCAAAAGACATACTAAATATTCAAGTAATAATTAAACCTGTACAAATTTGATGAATACTACAGTAACAATGAATTAAAATTTTCAACTGAGACATGGCAATGATTCCTAAAATAGGCAATTTTTAGCAGTCTCTTGGACTATAACAAAGTATAACATTAATATTACAGGCCAATTTTGTAAAATGCTCATTGACTTATGGCTCCTGGAGATCTTTTCTCAAGAAACTTTTAATATTGTATACAGGATATACTTTTTTATATTTTTCTAATAGTGGTGTCTGGGCTGGCTTGTGAACACCTCGATATTCCACCTGTTACCTGCTACCTCCCACCAAAACAGGTGTCGGTAACTGTACTCACCAACACTTCATTGACCACTAGGCCACACACTTGGGGTGCTACAAACTATAATGTGTATTCTTCCAATCCCTTTTAACTTAATAAACTAAAAGACATGCAATTTCCCAGAATAATACAAAAAGCACACAGACAGAAACAGTGAATATATTGTATAAAGTGCTATTGAAGTTTTTCTCTACACAGTATATTGTGGGAAGTATCATCAAAGTTTTCTTTACATATTTATCAGCTATGGTATCTTTTCACTCTATTCACACTCACCATCCCACAAACAATCCATTCTAAACTCACTCAACTAGAGTGTGTGTCTGAACACATATACAAAAGCTGGTTAGGTAGCTTTTCAACCTGGGAAACTAATAAAGAGATCCAAGTGCAATGTGACGACTACACGAAAATCAAAGAAACCATAACCACTTGCAACTACATATATAGATGCTTATCTGGCAGGGCCAAGAATGAGCATAATAAACAACAGGTGTAATTATAAAGGATTAAGACAACAAGGGATGTTGAAGGGGCTTCAGGCTGTTGAGTAAATGGAGATCAGAGTTTAAATTGGTTCTTGAATTCAGTCTAGGGACAGGTGCTAAGGAATTTACTGGCTTGATGAGGCAGAAAGTGCAGTCAACAGAAGACATCCATGTGAAGTTAGGAGGACCACGTACAAGAATGATAACATAAGGAAATATGCCAAATGACAGAAGCAGTAACAGTGAGGTTGACTATCTTCTATTGTGCATCATGGACCGAAAGTTAATCTGATTATCGGTGTCAGCCCACAAAAGTAACTGACCAGAGTGTCAGGTCCTTAGTCTTCAATTAAGTGCACATGCGACAATTGACAACTTGCTCACATTCTTGCACTGTGTAACATCATTCTGTCTCATTCAACCTGCGGCTCTCGAATGATATAGGATAAATAATCTGCAACAGGACACCCCCAATAGTAAAATCAGATGCATATGTATGTATCTTGAATGTCTTGTTAAAGTCGGGCAATGCCAAGACTGTCACAACGGTCTTAATGCCTTCAAATGCCTTTTGACAATGTTCCGTCCAAACTCATGGCCTGTTCTTCTATAACAACTCAGTAAATTGTGTTGCTTTTGGCTGAATATTCGCTGATGAACGGGCGACTGTAGTTAACAAGGCCACGGAAAGATCTCAACTCAGATAACTTTGTAGGTGCCTCTCACTCTTGGATAGCTCATACCTTATCCTCGTCCATGCGTAGCTCACCATTGATGATGACATGTCCAAGAAGGGTGCCTTTGATTGTGCAAATTCGCAATTCTCCCTCTTGATGTATAACTCATTCTCCAGCAAGACTTGGAATAACTTTCTTAAGTGCTCTACATGCTCCTCCAAGGTGTTGCTATAGATGCCTATATCATCTAAGTATACTACTACAAACTTATCAAGATGGCTGATAGAGAAGAAAGAACTTGTTCATGAGAGAGGAAAACATAACAGGTGCATTGGTTGAGACGAAATGTATTATCAACCATTCAAAGGCTACATATCTCGTCACACATGTTGTCTTCAGCTCACCCCTTCCACAATGCGAGCCTGGTAGTAGCCTTTGTGAAGATCTACCTTGATAAAGTACTTGGCTTGTCCAAGCCTATCAAATAAGTTAGTTATTAGCGGGATCAAATGTCTGTTCTTATTGTAACTTTGTTGAGCGCACGGTAGTCTACGCATAAACACAATAAACCATCCTTCATCTTTTGGAATAACATCGGCACGCCAAAAGGTATCTTCAATGGATGGATGTGACCGACATCCAATTACTCTATCAATTATTTCATAAGCTTCAGACGGTACCATGCGATAAGAAGCGTATGCGGGTGGCTTAGCTCCTAGCTGTAACTTAATCTTGTGATCTACCTCATGCCTAGGAGGCAAGTGCTTAGGTAGTTCGTTTCGGCAAAGCATCTTTGTGCTCTTTCACTCACTTCTCTTTGCAAGGCGACAATGTCTCATGGTAACCCATGTCTTGCTCCAAACTTGCAATGGTTGCCATAGACGTCAGCGCCTCCTTCTTGAGATCCTTGACTAACTACATAGCCGAAAGTTGTCCTTGGCTCTATCTGTGCGCAAGTCACTGTAGGCACCATGCAATCTCCTTATTTCATGACCAAGAGACGTGGAGGTAGGGATGATTAAAGTATGTCGTACCTTACTAATTGCCTAACTTGACACCAACAACATAGGCTACACCATGAGCATTTTGAGTCTTTGTATTCACGGTATTAACGCGGGAGTGAGCTGAAGCGAGCTTCAACTCTAGTCTCTTTGTTGCAGCCTCGGTCACAAAATTATGAATTGATCCATTGTCCACTAGTGCACAAGCGGGTTTGTTATTGATAGTAAGATCCATGTACTAATTGTGATTGTCATCGGGTGCATAGATTGCTACTTGACAGCTGCACATCGTCCTATCATACCTAATTGTGTTGCGCCCCAACACTCTCTTTGTTTTTTTCCTTTCTGCTCATGCACCATAGCATTCCTAAAACTGTGTGGCCCTCTGCATGTGTAGCATCCCTTCTTTTGACATAGCTCTGGTGGCCACTCAACTTCTAGAAATTGAACTTATAAGTATCTTAAGTCTTGTGGTGGCGCTAGTAGGTCTCTTAGTTTTCAATGATCTCCTCCACCTTTAACATTACTACTTTTTAACTCATTGCTTTTGCCTTTGTCATGCATATCATGCCAGAAATCCATCAAAGACTCGGATTCTACTATGGCTTCGTCTATATCTGCAACTTATTGGCATTGCAAGTCCTACTTAGCCCAATTTTGCAACTGATCCATAAAGTGGAACAACAAGTCATTGCTGGTGAGGTTGGGGATTTGCAGAATAAGGGTGGTGAACTCTTTGACATAGTCGTGTATGCTCCATGTCTGCTTCAACTCCTGAAGTTGCACCTTGCCTTGTAAAAGACATTATTTGGGAAGAACTGATACATGAACTGATCCCACGTGCTAATAGTGCATAGACCTCTCTTAGCATCAGCCATTTTTCGTCTCCACCATAGCATGATAGTCACTGACAGGTTCAACACGACAGTATTGATTTTGGCTTTGTCGCCCTCACCTTTCCATGCCAAAAATAGTTCTCCAAGTTCCAAACAAAATTCTCTACTTCTTGTGCATTACAAACCCTTTTGGAACACTGGTGATTTGGGAGTCGCAATCTTAGTCTTCCTTGTCATAACAACATTTCTTGTTGTCTTAGTCATGCCAGTGCCGACCTGCTCTTCGAGTGCCTCCATCTTTGACTTGACATAGTCAGATTGTGAGCAAATTGTGTTAGAACGTAAGCGAGTTGTCAAGTGTCGCACGTGCACTTAGTTGAAGACTGAGGATGTGAAAGAGCCTTTCAATAAAAAGCAAAGATTTATGAGCCCCGTAAACCTACAATTCAAATCGTAGTCTAATACTCTAATTAATAGGATTATTTCATCAAAATTTTCTTAAGTGGAACAGGCCTCCGATATGATATGATGTAAAATGTAAAGCAATCAACAAATTAACACAGAAGAAAGAGTTGACGGAGATATATAACCAGAAAATTGATAAAAAATAATTGCACCTTAAAAACATCCTTTGATAATGAAAGCCTGTGAAGACACTTAAGTAGCAAATAACGAACATCAGAGTTTCAGTTATCATTTAAGCATGCTAAAGCTCGACATAGCCTCCTATAGACTATGACATAACAATGAGACAAAGCAAGCTGGAGGGATTGGTTTGTGTTCTTGGAGAAAATGTTTGATTTTGCCTAGGATGTAAAATTCAAAAGATATATGTTGATCTAAGAAGTTTAAAAGCGGACTTGATACATGATTTTAACTATTTGAGCGCAACATCGGAAAAAGAGAATAATCTAGATTATTGAAACAAGAACATGATTCTCTTTTTGATAACCGTGGTGTCGGGGCCAAGTTTGTGCGCCCTTTAACTAATTCCATAAGGTACCTGCCACCTTCCAATCGCACATTTACTAGGTAACTCTATTCACCAAGACTAGGACAGGCGGGAAAAAATTACCTAGTGCTTTTTATCTCAGTTGGAAATGTAACATGAAATCTCATGGTTCTCAATCAACTTCATTAACCACTAGGTCACACCCATGCATGCGTAATATGAACATGATTTTGAGAAGGAACAAAGTCAAGACCCTGAAAGAAAATATAAAAAGTAATAGGAGATAGCTTTTAGTTTTCCGTTTCTTTGTAGCACAAAAAGATTTACACAAAACTCCACTTTTAGAGGAACAAATATTAAAACCTTGGACTAGATTTTAGTCGGTTAGCATCGATACCACAAGGGTAGGAAGTGACACTCAAAAAATAATATACTTCCAATAAGGATAAAGGTGCACAAAACCATTTGATCTATACATCAAAAAGTGGCATTCAATCCCTTACAAATAAGAGCTAAAGATGGATTTATAAGCCTATTCAATTAAGGAGAAGAGAAGATTGAGGTAATTTCAACTAGGCGAGCATCCACAATGTCTTTTTATTTTTTTTGAGAATGGTAACTTAAATCCACCATGTCTTTTTTGAGAAAAGATAGTGAATATATCCCCAAGTGATAACTCTCCCGTGAAATTCCCAACTATATACATAACAGTGCAAAAGGGAAAGACTTCTTCTTCCATGCAGCGTGTGGCCTAATGGTCAATGTAGTGGTTTGAGAACCATAAGGTCTCAGATTCAAATCCCAGCAAAGACTACACACTAGGTGATTTCTTCCCATATGTTCTAGCCTTGATAGACGGATACCTATTGGTGGTGAAAGATGAGAGGTACACGTGGAAGGTGCGGCAGAGCTAGCCGGACACCAAAAGGATTAAGCAAAAACCTAAAAGTAAAATTCAAGAAATATTGTGTTCTGAAGTAAAGGTGTCATCTTTGCTAACGAATTAACCAAAGGTATCAAAGCAAGTGAAATAAGATTTCAATATCCACCCACCATAAGCTACACCAGCATGACATAATTAATTTCAGTCCTCATCGAAATTAGCCACAACTCCGCAATACAAGTGCAAACCAACAACAGAGAAAGGAAAACAAACAGCAGCTGTAATTTTTTTAAAAAAAAAATTGCAGAAACGGAAGAACCTAGAATAGCAAAATAAAATATTTATTGAAATTAAAAGAATACCATTGTGTCTCAAATTGAGAAGAAGTTGTTGGTCTCCTTGGGAGTATTATGATAATTGAGCCGGCTGCCAAATTCCTCGGCAAAAAGTGCAAAACTGAAAGGAGGAACACTGTAGACGAAGCAGAGAGCACTCTATTCTGCTCTTTCTGTTATTTGTATCTAAAGAAAAGGGTTCAAATTGCCCTATTTAGTCTCACTCTAATTTGGTTATAGAAAAAAATTAAAATTATTATCATTATACTTTGGTTTTAAAATAAAAGTTTCTTGATTCAATTTCGAACACATAATTATCTTTAAACTACTAATTTTCTTTTATCTCCACTTTTATTTCGTATGTGATGTTTATGTAAATTTTTATTTTTTATCTAATTTAAATTACCCTCAATTTAAATTATTCTAATTGTTGTAAATAACAATTTGTGAATGTCCATTATACCCCTCTTATGCCTATAAAAGGCATTGTAATCTCTATGGAAAATACACCAAAATAAGGAAGATTCAAGTTTCCTATTTTATCTCTCTAATATATTCTTCTCTCCTTAGTTGCTATTAAGTTTAATTTTAGCACTTAGTCTTTATTTTATAACACGTTATCAGCACGAGACTCTGTCATATCAAAGTTTGAAGACTAAATTTGAAGGCTAAGGTATTATTATTTTTCTTCTTTTTATTATGGCTAATCTTACTAAACTTGAGTTCGTTGCCCTTCAAAGTTCGGGCAAGAACTACCTTTCATGGGTATTGGATGTTGAAATCCATTTGGATGCTATGGGTCTTGGAGACACCATTAAAATTGAAAATAAAGCATCAAAACAAGACTGTGCTAAAGCAATGATATTCTTACGTTATCATATTGACGAAATTTTGAAAATTGAATATCTCACAGTCAAAGATCCACTAGTTCTGTGGAATAACCTAAAAGAAAGGTATGACCATTTGAAGATGGTCATTCATCCAAAGGCACGATATGATTGGATGAATTTAAGACTACAAGACTTTAAGTCTATTCATGAGTACAATTCTGCCATGTTCAGAATTACTTCTCAATTGAAACTATGTGGAGATACAGTTAATGATGTTGATATGCTGGAAAAAACGTTCTCCACATTTCATGCCTCGAATGTGCTTTTACAGCAACAATATCGAGAAAAGTATTTCAAGAAGTATTCTGAACTAATTTCTCATCTTCTCGTGGCTAAATAAAATAATGATTTGTTAATGAAAAATCACGAGAATCGTCCCACTGGATCTACACCACTTCCTGAAGTGAATGAGGTGTACGCCCACCACGCTAGGCGTGGAAGAGGACGTGGACGTGGACGTGGTCGTAATTACGACCAAGAGCAAAATCCTTTTCCCGGTGTTAATCATTCACCAAAGAAAAATAGTCATCAAAGGGGAAAAGGAAAAGATGAGAAATGTGAAACAATTAAAATAAATTGTTTCCGATGTGGTGGAAAGGGTCATTATGCACGTGATTGTCGTACTCCTAAACACTTAGTTGAGCTTTATCAAGCATCACTAAAAAGGAAGGATAAAAATCCCGAAACTAATTTTATCACTGATCATATTGACATCACACACTTGAATATGGTGGATTTCTTCACACACCCTAAAGGAAAAATAGATCACTTAATTTGTGACGGTTTTGTGAATATGTAAGAATAATAATGGTTGATATTTACTAATGTTATTAATATTTGTGGTTTTGTATTGATCATAATTGAGTCCATTCTTTTAGAAACACCAATGGAAAGTGAGTTGGAATGTTATGATTTGAAAAGGAATTGAAAAATATTAAAATCATTCTTTCCTTTAACTTTTGTGGCCATAAATGAAAAATGTATAAGTAAGACCACTACCTAAATTGGTTAGTGGAAAACACCTTTTCCTTTTTGTCACTCAAATGTCATTTCAAGATAATAAATTATATCAATACTTATTTTAAACATACTAAACTAAATGAAATTTAGTGTTAAAGATTTGAATGATAAAAATCTTATGCATTATTAATGATTCAAATATCATTTTAACATTTACATTATTTCTTAAATATTTAACAAAAGATAATTAATCATTTAATATAAATTTATTTCATTACTTTTGAAGATATGGATAATTCTCCAAACAAATTATTAAATTATGAAGACATTTGCTTGATTGATTCTGGTACAACACACGCGATATTTAAAAATGAGAAATATTTTTCTCATTTGAGTATGAGCAATATGAATGTTACTACGATATCTGGTAGTACTAATTTGATTAAGGGCTCCGGAAGAGCCATTATAATTTTGCCCAAGGGAACTAAACTCATAATAAATAATGTCATGTTTTCTCCTCAATCTCGGAGAAACTTATTGAGTTTCAAAGATATCCGTGAAAATAGTTATCATATCAAGACAATTGATGAAATGAATCTTGAATATCTTGGTATAACCAAAAATGTCTCCGGGCAGACATATGTTGTAGAAAAATTCAAGGCCTTATCTTCTGGATTGTATTGGACAAAAATTAGTGCAATTGAGGCACATTCTATAGTAAACCGGGGTTTTACTGATTCCAATACTTTCGTACTTTGGCATGATCGTCTGGGACATCATGGGTCTATAATGATGAGACGAATTATAGAAAATTCAAATGGGCATCCATTAAAGAAGTTGAAAATTCTTTTAAATGGTGAATTTTCTTGTGATGCGTGTTATCAAGGCAAGTTAATTGTGAGACCATCACCAACAAAGGTCAAAATTGAGTCCCATGCGTTTTTGGAACGTATACATGGGGACATTTGTGGGCTAATTCACCCACCGAGTGGGTCATTTAGATATTTTATGGTCTTGATAGATGCTTCCTCTAAATGGTCTCACGTATGCCTATTGTCATCTCGCAATTTGGCATTTACAAAATTATTGGCACAAATAATACGATTACGGGCACAGTTCCCTGATAATCAGATTAAGTCTATTCGCCTTGATAACGCTGCAGAGTTTTCATCCCAAATATTCAATGATTATTGTCTATCGATTGGGATAAGAGTTGAACATCCTGTAGCTCATGTTCACACTCAAAATGGTCTGGCTGAGTCATTAATTAAACGACTGTAGTTGATTGCAAGACCATTACTTATGAAAACTAAGTTGCCCACTTCTATGTGGGGTCATGCAATTTTGCATGCTGCAGCACTTATTCGTCTCAGGCCGACAAATTATCATAATTTTTCTCCATTGCAATTGGCTTTGGGTCAACAATCCAATATATCTCATCTGAGAATTTTTGGATGCGCTGTTTATGTGCCGGTTGCACCACCACAGCGCACTAAGATGGGTCCCCAAAGAAGGTTAGGAATATATATTGGGTTTGAATCGCCCTCTATTATTCGCTACCTTAAGCCATTAAATGGAGATATGTTCACAGCTCGATTCGCTGATTGTCGGTTTGATGAGACACTTTTCCCAAAATTAGGGGGAGAAAATAGTGAAATTAAAGGAGAAATTTTGTGGAAAAATCCATCATTGTCTCATCTTGATCCTCGTACTTCCATTTGTGAGCTAGAAGTACAAAAGATCATTCATTTGCAGAAAATCGCAAATCAAATGCCAGATGCATTTACAGATTTGAAAAGGATTACTAAATCACATGTTCCTGCAAAGAATGTCCCAGTTGAAATTGATGTCCCCGTAGGACCATCAACTAGTGTCATAGCTAATGAGTCAAAAGCACACCTGAAGCGTGGTAGACCATTAGGATCAAAGGATCAAAATCCTAGAAAAAGAAAATTAAAAGATCAAAATGACACTATGAAAAAAACCTCACATAGAAAGTCAAGATGTGAGTAATTCTGATATCATATTGGAGGAATCAATGAGCTTGAGACTCAAGGAAATAATGAACTATCCATAAAATCAAGTGATCATGAAACAAATCTAAATCGCTCAGAAATAGCGGTGGATTATGTTTTTGCATACAATGTTGCATCAAAAATTATGCAAAATTTTGAGGATCTTGAACCTCAATCTGTTAAAGAATGTCGACAGAGAAATGACTGGCAAAAATGGAAAGAAGCAATTCAATCAGAGTTGGATTCACTTGTCAAGCGCGAAGTTTTGGGGTCTATAGTACAAACACCTAATGGTGTTAAACCTGTTGGCTATAAATGGGTTTTTTATTCGGAAAAGAAATGAGAAAAATGAAATACAAAGGTACAAAGCACGTCTTGTTGCACAAGGATTTTCTCAAAGGCCCGGCGTCGATTATGAAGAGACATACTCACCGGTTATGGATGCAATAACATTGCGTTATCTCATTAGTTTGACGATCCATGAGAAACTTGAAATGTATTTGATGGATGTGGTTATAGCCTACCTTTATGGATCACTCGATAATGAGATATACATGAAAATTCCTGAAGGATTCAAAATGCCCAAAGTATACAGTTCAAAGCCTCGGGAAATGTACTCAATTAGATTGCAAAGATCATTGTATGGTTTGAAGCAATCTGGACGCATGTGGTATAACCGTCTTAGTGAGTATTTATCTAAGGAAGGTTATATAAATGATGCGATTTGCCCATGTGTGTTTATAAAGAAAACAATATCAGAGTTTGTTATACTTGCTATTTATGTCGATGATATAAACCTTATCGGAACTCCAATGGAACTTCACAGTGCAATCGATTATTTAAAAAATGAATTTGAGATGAAAGATCTCGGAAAGACAAAATTATGTCTTGGTTTACAAATAGAGCATTTGACAAACGGTATTTTTGTTCATCAATGTGCATACACAAAAAAGGTGTTGAAAAGATTTTATATGGATGAAGCACATCCATTAAGTACTCTAATGGTTGTCCGATCACTTGATGTAAATAAAGATCCATTTCGACCTCAAGAAAAGGATGAAAAAATTCTCGGTCCTGAAGTACCATATCTCAGTGCAATTGGTGCACTAATGTACCATGCTAACACTACAAGGCCTGATATAACCTTTTCGGTTAATTTGTTGGCAAGATATAGTTCTGTTATTCATGAGGCAAGCCGAGAATGTGTGTGGTTAAGGTCCATTATACACCTTATTCGAGAAAAATGTGGATTGAAATGCGACAAAGTACCCACAACCTTATATGAAGATAATGCAGCATGTATAGCACAACTCAGGGAAGGATTCATAAAAGGCGATAGAACGAAACATATTTCACCAAAGTTTTTCTACACACATGAGCTCCAGAAGAATGGTGATATCAACATACATCAAATTCGTTCGAGTGATAATGTGGCTGATTTATTCACCAAGTCTTTGCCAACCGCAACTTTTGAGAAGATGGTATACAAGATTGGAATGAGAAAACTTGGGCAGCTAAATCATGGTTTTCATCAGGGGGAGTAAAATACGCGCTGTACTCTTTTTCCCTTAATCAAGGTTTTATCCCACTGGGTTTTCCTGATAAGGTTTTTAATGAGGCAGCAAGTAATGCGTATTAGGATCAACTATTTACATTTGTTACTTTACTAAGAATTTATTTTAAAAGGACATTCAAGGGGGAGTGTTGTAAATAACAATTTGTGAATGTCCATTATACCCCTCTTATACTTATAAAAGGCATTGTAATCTCTATGGAAAATACACCAAAATAAGCAAGATTCAAGTTTCCTATTTTATCTCTCTAATACATTCTTCTCTCCTTAGTTGCTATTAAGTTTAATTTTAGCACTTAATCTTTATTTTATAACACTAATCAAATTCAATTTGTAAAAATTAATTCATCCCAAAAATTTCGAACTCCCAATTCTTTCCCATCATAAGCAATAGCATAAAATAAGAGTTTTTATAGCTAGGAATTTATACTTCACTTATGGAACACAATGTACTCTTTCAAATACATATATTATTTTATTTACTAAAAAATTCTTGGTACAACTTTTCTAACTTTTATGGTAGATTTTATAAAATAAAGTTGCATTTTTAATGTTGAAATAAATTTGATTAGTTTCATATCAAGTTCCTCATAGAACCTTTTTTCTAGTAAGGCATCTATTAAATTGTCGTGACCTTTTAGATTTGATTCCTCTATCTCAATATATAATGTTACATGTGAGTTAGAAAGTAAAACATGATTAATATAGTTTTAGTAAAGAGTTTAAGTAACAAAAATCTTACTTTAGCAGATTTTGAAGCCTCGATCGGCACATAAAGAATCGCAAAGAACCTTAGCTTAGTCGATGTTTCCAGTGTCTGGAAAAGAAAACTCATTCAAATACATATATTATTCGATTTGCTTAAAACTCCTTCCTACAAATCTTTGAATTTTTGTGGTAGATCCTAGCTTAGTTAATGTTTCCAATGATTAGAAAAGAATTGAAGATCCTGTGACTGACTGAAAAAGAAAACTCATTCAAATATATATATTATTCGATTTGCTTAAAAATTCCTCCCATAAATCTTTGAACTTTTGTGATAAATCCTAGTAAAACAAAGTTGCATAAGGTTGCATTTCTTATGTTGAGATAAATTGATTGGCTTCCTATCAAGTTTGATTTTTTTATATATAGCATATTTCCTAATACAATTTTTTTTCTGTAGTCATCTATTAGATTGTTGAAAAATTCAATTCCATTTGGATTTGATTCCTCAATTCCATTTGGATTTGATTCCTCAATTCCAAACATGTAATGTTACATGTAATTTAGGAAGTAAAACATGATAAAAATAGCTTTATTAAAGAGTTTAAGTAATAAAAATCTTACTTGTTGAATAGATTTTGAAGTTCCGAATCGCACATAAAGAATCATCAAGAACCCTAGCTTAGTCAATGTTCCTATGACCGAAAAGAATTGAAGGTTTGAGAACATTTGGATTTTGGGATGGATTTATATATTGCATATTTCGACGGATTTAACAATAAATCATGTTAAAATAACTTAAATTTTAAAAAATAAGAATTCACACTAAACGCCACGTTGCAAACTAAAGGTGGGGTCCAAGAAAATAATTATTGAGGAATAAATAATTATTCAAAACCGAATAATAAAGATAATTTTGTTGAAAAAGTATAGTAAAGGATAACTATAATTTCAATTTTAATTTTTGGTGGAAAAAGGATAACTATAATTAATTTTCAATTGTAGAGAAACAAATTTACCATTTTCCGTTGAGGGGTAAAATTCCAAAGGGGAAAAAAAAGAAAGAAAAAGGCAAATTATAAAACTCTCCATCTTTCTCTAAAATTTTAGATATTTCATCACAAAATTTGTCACTAAAAAAAGTAAGCAACTATTTGGGATTATTTATTGTAGCGTGTAAAATTGCCCAAAAATTATACCGTATAATTAAATATAATTAATATATATATATATATATATATATATATATATATATATATATATATATATATATGCGATAAGAGAAATACAGCTCAGAAAAATGCACGGAACACATGATACTATTATTGATTTGACGTAAACAATCGATGCAGATAAGTTGTTATCTTGTGTTGCTGTACTGATAAAAAGTACAAATAGCAGTAGCATTTACTCACAACATTTCAAGCTATAACCTGTCTGAACTCACTCTTTTGAACAGATTAGTAACAAACAACTTAGAATACACCCACAGTACAAGTTTGTTGAGTTCAAAAGATCACCTCTTGTTTGAAAGAAAGAAAAAGTTATTGTTATCTTTACAATAGAATCTCCCATTGCCTCTGAAGTTGGTACAAGACTTTCAAGGTCCCCAATCAACACAGGTGATGTGAAACAACTCCTGTTTGGCTACTACTCACCATCTTTTGAGGTACTGTGTATACATCGAAAAGAATACCAAAGGTTAAAGACCGTGGTTTGATTTTTTCTTTCCAGTAAGGTCAAATAAGCATTCCAATTTGCTCTTGGTGTGTTGTTTCTTTAACCAAAATGACTTGAGGTCAACAGAGGGCTTGCCAGATTTAGATGCACAAGACCTGATGCAATGCAACCACAAACACGTAGCTCACTGAAACACATTTTGGTATCTTCAAAGAATGTCAATTCATGAGGAGTCGCTTTTGCACTTTGTAGACACATTCAAAAGGAGGATCACCTGCTGCTACCAAGCACAAGGATGACAAAGAACAGCTGAAGTTCAACATGGTTTTATACATCTTAACTGCATTGTGTCACGTGCAGACATAAAACATCAACTGCCTTCACAGTCAGCAGTAGTCAACTTTGTCCCCAGTTCTACCCTCGGCTTAGCTGAAAGGCCCTTTGCTAACATCTCTTCATCATATTTACGTGCCATATCAACCATACCCTTTTGCACCAAGGCATCAATTAGTGCATTGTAAGCAGACGCATCAGGACTCAATCCCTGTTTTTCCATCTTTTCCCAAAGAATAAAGACTGGTCGAAGAAATCCCCATCTTCCAAATTTCCTCATAAGCATGACATAGGTGTCCATCCTAGGTCGCACTCCGCTCTCAATCATTCTATCAAACAATTTGAGAATCTCTCTCGGCTTTTCTAGGCAACCAAAGAAGCTGTTGTATGTAATGACATTAGGCTCGCAACCCTTGTGAGGCATTTGACTAAGCACTTTATATGCGTCTCTATACCTCCCATTTTCACACATAAGCTTGATCAGTGTGTTGTACGTAGAAACATTTGGTCTGCACCCCAACTCAATCATCTCTTGACAGAGCTTAGCTGCTACATCAACACCATCTGCAATCCCTATAGCACGGATGACAGTGTTATACGCGATCACATCCAAGTCAATTCCTTTCTTCTTCATTTCTTTGTATAATTTTACAGCTTTCCATGGCTTTCCGCTCTTGCACTGTACATCCATGTAAATAGAGTACGAATACAGATCCTTCTGCACACCCCTTGTATCCATCTCTTCCCAAAACTGTCTACATTTACCCCACCAACTCATCTTGAACCACCCACGAAGAAGCATATTACATATTTTTGTGTCAACCTTAAAACATGAATATTTCACATCATTCTTGTTCTTAGGGAAGCACAAGTCTTCGGCCTCTATCACATGCTTATACTCACATAAAGCATCAATTAGATTTGAAAATGAAATTTGATCTTTTAAATTAAATTCCTCCGTCTTATCAAACATATCAATTGCTTCTTTTACCATGTGAGCAGACACATAACGTTTGAACAAGACCCGGAAAGTGGTGTGGTCAGGCATGGAGGATACACTTCTCATTTTCTCAATCAAGCTCCAAGCTGCATCAAATTCAAAGAACTTTCCCAGAATGTCAATAAGTTGGTTGCTCGTTTGGCTGGTGTGATGGAAGCCACACTGCGTCTCGGCCCAGTTGAAGAACTCTAAAGCTCTTCTCCAGTCATTGTTGTAACAAGAGAGGGTTTCCAGCACGATGGTGGGGTTCAGAGGGTCAGAGGAAGCACTTGTTGAACTTGGGGATGAATTTGGGTCATCATAGTTGGGAAAGGAAGTGGATTTTGGGGCTTTGGAGAGGGTGGAGTGATAACCATGATGATGAATCAAGGTTTCGAATTGGACGAGAAGCAAAGAAGAAGGTAAGAAAGTTGAAGATCGAGAAATAACTGATGAAAGCATTCTAGAAGATTAGGAACTAGTTTTCGAATATAATCTGCTAATAACTGTGTGGTTCACAGGACTGCGGGAGTTAACGATTGACCTGCAAAGTAAATCACAATGATCAAAAATGTTTTGTTAGTTTAGCATCACCTCAGAAAGAATTATCTAAAAATTAAATATTTTTTACATTTTTACAGTATTCTATAATGGAAGATTGTATGTTGGCAAATATTTTTATTAATGTTTTTCTATGGATACTTGTAATGGCAATGTAGTGAGGAATCAAAATATAATTGTTTATATGTTGTCTTTCTTATATTTTAAACATAATTTAGCTATCGCATTTTATTTTTTGCCTTTTTGTTATTATATACTCCTATATTGCATCTGAACTAAGACATGGTGTGGTTTTATATCTTTCAAAACGTAAACTAGTAAGTACTTGAATTCGAAACTATAGAATAATACAAAATTTCAGCAAAACAAAAGTTCAGAAGTAATTGCAGCCACTAGACCCAGCCAGTTAGAGTGATAGGGCTTTTGCAAAGTAAAATAAGCCTCAATCCGTTGACAATGCCAACCATAGAAGCAAACGGAATTTCCTAATTCAATTTACCAAACCAACTTAACTATTGATCTTGTGATAATTTGTCAATCTTTGAGGAACTTAAAGAACAACCAAGTTTAGCATGGATAATACACTGTTAACTAATTTCTTAAGTTGAGAATTTTTATGATACCTACCCTTTTTTAAAAAAAAAAGTCGGGAACTTTTAAAACCATAATAGAGCTCCATTCACCTTTCACTTCTTTCAAAAATGTAAACTCAGTTATCATAACCTAATATATTTGGGAAATTAAAGCAAAATCATGTATGGACATGATTTATTGAAGCATATTCTACAAGATATTTTTTTAAACAGAAAATCAATTATTCAGCTTTGGAAGCAAAAATATGTATGGAGTCCATTTATAAACATGAACACTAGTTTCATCTTTCAGTTGTAACATTATACATACATGAGTTTACAGGCTCAAGTAGAGATAATTGAATAAATAGTTATATTAGAGGCATAATGGCCAATGGCTCAAACTCTCAATCCTTTCCAAGATCTTTGAATTCCGTTTCCAACTGAAAACATGAAATTTTACTACAAAACATGTGTTATTGGCGTCATGGATGAAGATATATTAATTAGCACATCTTATGAATACAATGAGCTGCAATCTGTTCTTTAAAATGCACACAGAACTAAAAATATTGGTCTGCAAATAGCTCAAATGGGTAAGGTATAACAAAAAAGTTATGCAGGTTATGCATAAGTAAAATTAAACAAAATGGAGGTCCACTTTGTCTCTAGCCATGCTAATGGCAATGTTTGTTTCCCCGATAACTCAATGGGGGAACTCGAGATGCCAGGCAACAAAGTGATTACACTTCTGAATACGAAGAGAAAGACGCAATGCGGAGGATAAGACTAGAGTGAATAAGCTAGGGTCTAGTCAAACTGGAACACCAAACAATCAATCAGAATAAGCAAGAGTCTGTAAAAAGAACCCCAAAATTCTTTCTTGGACTGTTCAAATCATTTGAATGTATGAATAGAACATTTAGATTCAATCAATTATGCATTTATCAGGAAACAAACCTAATTCTTTTCACAGATTTTACAGGTAAGAATCAAGAAATATTACACTTAAATTTAAGGATTAAGGTATCATTTCTTCTTTAAATTAAATTAAAAGAAAGATGAAATACTGGTGCCCACAAAACAACAACAAAAGAAAATGAGAAATTAACATCAAGATCAAATCTTTATCTGATAATAGAAGAATACCATTGAGCCTCAAGTCGAGGAGAAACTATTAGTCTCCAAGATTAACTCAGCAAACTGCAACACAAGAAGGATGGAATAGCCCGACAGGCTCGATGAAGAAGAAAAGAGTTGTTTTCTAGAGCGACTCCATTACTGCAAAGTTCGAAGTACTAATTACTCTAAGGAGTTCTTTTGCATTTAGCACCCATAACATATACTTCTTACTATTTGCACCCTATTCTTTTGTTTCTGATAATTAGCACCATAATCCTTTTTTTTCCTTACGAAACAATGGAAATTAATATATTCCTTCTTATGAAGTATTGCTTTTGACACTATGATCTGGGGCCACCAATATTACCTTCAAATATTGTGTTGAAATCTCCAATCTCATTTTGAGATACAATTATGTTATAAGGTGTTTTATTTATTAATTGACTTTAACAACATAAAATTATAGTTGCAGCGATAAATATCATTATATTAGACATAACACATATATTGTACCCTAAATTTGACTTTAAATTTTAACTGTGACCTTCAACTTTCATAATGCACTAATAGGCACTTTAACTAACTATCCTACCTGTAATAAACAAGCAATTTTTACGGTTAAACACCTATTGGTGGTGAAAGCTGACAGGTACAGATGAAATTAGTGGAGGTGCACCAGAGCTAGCCGGACACCTAAAGGATTAAGCAAAAACCTAAAAGTAAAATTCAAGAAATATTGTGTTCTGAATTAAAGGTGTCATCTTTGCTTACGAATTAACCAAAGGTATCATAGCAAGTGAAATAAGATTTCAATATCCACCATAAGCTACACCAGCATGACATAATTAATTTTAGACCTCATCGAAATTAGCCACAACTCCGCAATACAAGTGCAAACCAACAACAGGGAAAGGAAAACAAACAGCAGCTGTAATTTTTTTTAAAAAAAAATTGCAGAAACGGAAGAACCTAGAATAGCAAAATCAAATATTTACTGAAATTAAAAGAATACCATTGTGTCTCAAATTGAGGAGAAGTTGTTGGTCTGGTCTCGTTGGAGTATTATGATAATTGAGCTGGCTGACAAATTCCTCGGCAAAAAGTGCAAAACTGAAAGGAGGAACACTGTAAACGAAGCAGAGAGCACTCTATTCTGCTCTTTCTGTTATTTGTATCTAAAGAAAAGGGTTAAAATTACCCTATTTAGTCTCACTCTAATTTGGTTATAGAAAAATTAAAATTATTATCTTGTTTTAAAATAAAAGTGTCTTGATTCAATTTTGAACACATAATTATCTTTAGGGAAAATGCTCAAATATGTCTTTAAGTTTTCAGAAAAGGTTCATTTATGTCATTCGTTAATAGTTTGGCTCATCTATGTCATTATTATTTAAAAAAAACCTCATTCATGCTATTATTTTTTAACAATCATTTTGCAAAACCATTTTCGACACGTGGACAATTATAATTCGGCCACCTCATCAATTTTTATGATAAGAAAACCGAATTAATTTTGATTCTTGTAGATAAATTAAAATTAAAATTAATTTTGATTCTTCTATATAAATTAAAATTAATTTTGATTTTTTTTAGTTCTAAAATCGACGTGTAAAATATTTAACTAGTTGGCAGTCATTGAGTGGCTCACTGATACACATTGGAGCGATTGCCTTTCACACTCTTTGACTGTAAAATATTTTGTTAGTTCTATTCTTTTGTTTTCGATAATTAGCACCATAATCTTTTCTTTCCTTACAAAAAAATGAAAATTATTAATTAATATATTCTTGATACGTGTCTTTCATAATCCTATGAAGTACTGCTTGACACTATTGTCTGGGAATCACGAACGGTCTTAAGTGAGTAGACATCTCCCCTCCTTCCCTTTCTCTTGGACATCTCACTTGTAATCAATGTTTTCTTTCTTCCCATTCTCAGATCAGAGATGAAGTTGAGAGTCAACTGTGAATCAGGTTAGCCTGTCAGGGTGAACGCAGGTAGTGGATGTAGCTTTTCTTCTGAACGTCTTAGTTCATAGCTGTCGACGTGTAGCATTGAGGTGAGGAGCGCGCTAGCTAAGTGGAGTCTCCTTTCGCAACTACTTCTTTTCCTTTCTCTCTCTGCTATCCTCTGAACTGTCAGTATCGAGACATCTTCAAACCACGACTCCGATCACGGTTTCCAATTGACTTTATCTTAGGCGACAGGGACAGGAGAACACTTCACAAAATGCGCTTTGACAGCGAGCGAGATCTTTGAAATTCAATCAGAACAACACTGGATGGTAAGATATAGAATTCTTGTCTGAGTCGCGTGGGGCCGCCAAAATTACCTCGAGCTATTGTGTTGAAACTTCTCATCTCATTATGAGAAATAATCGTGTTATAAGGTATTTTATTGATTAATGGATTTTGACAATATAAATTATAATTGCAATAATAAATAATGACGTTATATTACTACGCGGAGATAATAAATGTCCCTACATTAAACAATAATGAACACAGATAGCTAGTATATTCATGAATACAAATAGAGAATATATATTTTATATTGTAAGAAGTATTCGGGATAGTCATCCCAAAAATGAAGAACACTGTGAAGCTAACAAAAAAGTACTATAACTTTGAATTACTGAAAGGAGCAGCAACTTCTTGACAGTAAATTAAATAGTTGCATAATAATGTGGCTTTAAGTTATTGCATATCTAATTAACATATAGGAGATTTGGTAAAAAAAAATCACTCTTTACTTGCAAGTTTTAAATTTTACATACATTTGAAAAGTGATTTGATTTGTTAAATGTCATTTCTCGAGGTTCCTTCCCTATACAATTAAGATGTGTCATGTTTACTTGTAAGTAGTTTTTGCATAAAATTTAAACTCGTAATAATAATATATATATTTACACTTATCTACAATTCTATGTATAGATCATATGTGCTATAGTTATTCTAGAAAGTTTGTTTTCAATTTATGAATAAATGAAACCGTCTTATCAATGTCTTCTCTCATCTATACAATACTAATCACAAGTGTCTGTATTAGAATGAGTTCAACATATGTTGATTTTTTTTTTAATTTATGTGACACAAATAGTTTTTAGAGAATTAATCAATTTTTAATATGTCTTTTAAATATTTAAAGTTGTTAATTATTGTAAATTAATATTTTCTATGTAATTTTCAATAATATATGTTATCCTCTCTATCCCAATTTCTTTTGAATGTAGAATTTTTCTATGTCTTTTACTTTTTAAGTTATTAATTATTGTAATTTATCATTTTTTTTTACATCATTATAAATTAATTTATATTATATGTTTTGTTCCAATTTACGTGACACATATAAAATATTGAGAGTCAATCAAATTTTTATATGTCTATTAAATATGTTGTAATTTATTGTATCTTTTATTTAAATTTCAAATAATATATGCTATTTTCTTAATTAATATTACACAGATAGAAATTTGAGAACCATTTAAAAAATTTTAGTTGTTAATTATTATTACTTGTAGTATATTGTACAATTTTTTTCTAAAAAATATTTAACATATTCCAAAAATATAAGAATTTCAAATATTTTAAGTTACTAATTATTACTATAATTTATGATATTTTTATCCAATTTTTAATATCTAACAATTAAAATAAAAATAAAAATTCACAACTGCACTAGAGAAGCCGTCCATAAAGAGTTGCATGCTTCCAACAGCTGAAACAAACATGTCGATCCTAAGCAATTCAATATTAGCCGCTCATTATATTATAAGAGAAATATATGTTTTATCCGTCCATCTTAAGAATAAAAATAAAAATCATTGATAGATTGATAAACTCGTGAAGTTTTAGCTTATTTTTCGTAGAACTTAGAGAAGACACAATTGAATATTACATTATGTAATACACGATTCAAATATTTTCTTTGGTACTAGAAAATGGACAAATAAATAATTTCAACCTTATTGAAAACAAATAGCTAATTACATACAAAGATTTGTTTTGTAACTCAAATTAATAGACAAAAGATATCCAATTATTATATAGATTGGTGAAAAATGTCATTTTTTTAGGGCGCCTTGCTTGGACAACTAAATGTCATTTTTATTTTATTGATTTTTTTACAATTTAAGAAATTCCTTATCAGTAATACACAATTGTGGAAATATAATAATAATAATAATAATAATAATAATAATAATAATAACATATTTAATGTAATTTTATTAGAGGAGTTCGGAGAAGGTAAGAAGTGCACCAACATTATTTCTATATTTTTTTGTAAAACAGAGAAATTATTTTGATAAATCCTTAACTTATAAGGAATTTATTTTTTTTTAAATAATAATTGCAAGAAGCTTTTGTTCAATTATAAAAAAATTAAGCACTTTGATGAATATTTATGGTATCATTCAAGTGAATATAAATTAAGATAGTAGAAACATGAGCTTATGGTATAATTATGCCTAATTTCAGACGGTTGATGTAAAAATTATAAATAAAAAACCAAAATTTCATATACAATAGAAAAAATTATTTATACATAGTATAGTCCAAATAAATCCCTTAAAATTTTTACTCAACTATTAGCAGCATCATATTAGCAAAATGACAACAAATATATATTTTAATGATAAATAAATTGAAACGGAATTAGGAATTAAATTTTTTATACTACACATAAAAACAAGTAACTATTATCATCATTAAGCTTTTTAGAAAAGTGTAGAGTATTCCATCATATATTTTCAAACTAAAGAAATGAAAATGGCGGGCTAAGCATATCGTCTCTCAGTGTTCAAATCTCAAAGAAACCAAGCAGAGAGCTTCTGAGATTAGGATGAAGATGAAGATCAGCGTAGGGGAAATTACTAGGAACAAAATGGAGGAACTTAGATTGGTTTGTGACAGGGAAATTCCAATTCAACAGCAGAGAATCGATGCTGCCACTCGTTCCTTCAAAAAATCTCTCGATTCAACCAAGACACAAGCACAAGAAACTCTTCAATTACAGTGTATGTTTTTCCCCGCATGCTAAATTCTGTGGCTTTTGTACGATATTTGCTCGAATTTCTAGTTTTCTAAAGTTAGGGTTTTCAGCTACGCATTATTCTCAAGAATTGTAGCTGTAAGATTATTTCTTTTTCTTCATTTGGGATCTTATTGATTGGTTATTTGATTTAATTGATTGGTTGCGGCAGCAAAACTTGGCAAGTTAAAAGTTGAGCTGAGGGAATTGGAAGACAAATTGGTGAAAGCACTTGCAGGTGTGTCACTCTTTAAATTTTTTTGTATACTCGTCATTATGTATGCTGTTGTTCTTTGCTGACACTCAAACCTATGGATGGTTGGGTTGGATTAAAGATTTAAACTTTGAGTTCAATATTTAAGTTCTTAGCAGTGCCAGTGAGCCCATTATATTTTTTAAAATTATGGGTTCAGACCTACTATTTATTGCAATTTTAGTTGATTTTAAATATGCATTTATGTTCCGGATTAGAAGTACTGGGTTTGAGATGAACTCACAGACTGAACTCTACATTTGCCAGTGCTGGATGGTATTAGGTATGCATTCCTTCGGGGTATAGTGTGTCTAAGTTTGAGCTGTTATTGCTTATCTACGTGCTACCATTTCTGATAAAGCATTCAGAGGGTGGTTCATTTTGCTGTTACTTCATCATGATAGTTATCAATATTGAGAGAAGAGGATGGATCTAGTGTTTGCTTGTGGATTTTCTAATGAAGCATGGTTATTGCCGAATAGGATTGTTATGTTCTACAGCATGTACAGTTGTACTGAAGAGAGTAAGATTTTAATGACAGGCAATTATGAAGATTTTATTTTCAGTTAGAACAAAATGTCATGGTCTATAAGATTTTTGATATGAAGGAAGTAAATATTTTGTATACAACAAACTTCTTGATCAAAATAGCATCATTTTGTTATTGGCAGTGGAACTTGCCTTCATATCACAGTTATTGTGATTATCAAGTTGGGTTGTTATTCTAATCTCATTGAAGTGGCTGGTGAACTTCTCATTGCCTTTTTTTCAGAAGTGAATTTGCATATGTGATGATCTAAGTACTAAGTATGCGAATAAACTGTTTTTTAAACTCTGAACATCCTTGTAGTAGTGACAATAAGAGGCAATAAACACTGACAGTCTGAAGTTCTGAGTAGCAGTGCTTCCAAAGTTAAAAGAATTTATTGTAGCATGTTTTTGTTATTCGAGATATTGTTGTTTCTGGCGATCTTGTTTTATTGACGGAAAATGGGAGTACGTGTAGAAGATTCACATCCAAAGTAGCTGCAATATGGTACTCATCACACAATTCTGGAGGTTATTTACTTATTCTGCTGGTTCTCAGCCATGGTATTTTCCAAAAATCTCTTCTTTTTACTCTCAGTTCACTTGTTTTCATATTTGAGACTTAAGAGGAATGATTTCAGCCACTAATTACATTTATCCAGCCTGAATATCTGCAATTTCTGTATACTACTAATATCCTTGGTATCCCGTCTGTCACTGCCCTTTTGAGTCAAGAGTCTTTTGAAAATAGCCTTTCGACCTTATAATGTTGGGGTATGGTATGCATACATCCTAACCTCCTGAAGCCCCACTTGTGGGATTTCACTTGGTATGTTATTTGTTTTACACTTGTACTAATTTCCTTTGGGAAAAATTTGAATTACTCCTCATCCTTTATTTTTCTGTATTACTGATTTTGAATGATCATTTTCTCTCTATAAAAATTGGATTATTATTGTTTTGTCTCTGTTATTAATTTAAAACTCTAACATGTATGTCATGATGTCATCTGCAGCGAAGACCCGAAAAGAGGCAAAGCAGATAGCAGTAGCAGACTCAATATCTTCTACAAAATATAGAGTAGAAGAACTTAGAGGGGTGGTGGAAAACCAAAGGGCCAGGAAAGATGAATATGCAGCCATAATATCTCAACAAGCTGATGGTAAACTCTATCACTACAAAAGTTTGCCCACTTTTCATGCATTTGACAAACTCATACTTGTTTCATGTAGAGTTTTTCTATGAGAGAAATAGCATAGAGAGATGTTTCAAGAATCATTTATGCTTAATTTCAATTTTCTAATATTCCATTTAGTCATCGCATGAGATGACTGCTGAAATGATTTATTTTTATATCCTACTGGTTTAACGATCATGAATCCAATTGCAGTATTTATTGCTTCTGTGTGTTGTTAGTGAATAAATTTCAAGACAAAAGATATCCTAAAAGTTATTTCTACATCCTCAGTTCGCGAATGTTTCTGTATGGTATGCAAAGCAATTCATATGACAGATTTTACGGAAGGGGAAGAGAGAGAATAGATTTATCAAGAAGTTATATATGACCTTAGGCTCTAGTCTTATCACTTGGCCTTGTCTCAGATTAGAGGTGTTTGTGGACTTCCATCTTTCTTCTTTACACCCTCCAGAGCATTTAAAGTAACGTGAAACCCAATTATATTTGAAATTCATCTGAAGTGTAGTTTATCTTTATATGTTGATTCACGTCCAGTTTAATGCAGTAGTAAAATAGAAATGCTAGTTTAAATGATTTTTCCTGGTCAAATGAAGACACCTAATTCTCGCTCGGCTTCGGCTTTGGAAAATGATCGAGAGATTATAGTCATCCAAAAAAAAATGGAGACACCTAATATGGTAGGAAGATGGCATTAAGGAATAGTGGTTCTTCGTCTGTTCTTCCTTTGAAAACTACTGTTGTATGTTGGGTTTGATAGTTTTATTTTATTATTTTTTTTAATTTGTGCCCCCTTTTCAAACTCTCCCCTGTAATTCATTGTGAAAGTTGTTATTTTTTGTGAATAATGTTGGTGCTTTTTTATGTCGATAACTTTGTGACTGTTTCTGCTGTTTCTACCACGAGACACCATATCCTGTTGGGTAATTGATCGGTGCATTTCTTCGTCTTCTTCTTTTGTTTGTTTGGGAAAAGAACTCAAAGCATGTGAGGAAAAGCATAATCAGACTGCTGAACAGAGAGAGGAAATAGAAGAGGCTATTGCGTGGTACAATAAGGTGCTTGGATTACGTATTGAATGTGGTCATGGTATGTATATCCTTCAACTTCTGTACACATTTAAGATTCTAGAGAAGCAGACTCCGCTTTCTGAACAATATAACCCCGCCACAGGCTCTAATTATTAATAATGGATTTTTCCAGTAAAAGAAATACAACTTTCTTCTATTGTTAGATTTGTCCACTGAGCATTCATTTCCTTTGTCTTCCACAGGAGTGAAATTCGTATTTACCAATATTGATGCCAATAATCAGGATAAGGAGTACTTTTTTACCGTACGTCATGAGAATGATGTATATACTTGTAAGTGTGGAACCGTTATCAACTATACATCAGTGAAAATGGTTCTGTACTTTAATTCTTGTTTGGCTTGGATTTTTAGTGATTGAATGTGATCCACAACTTAATGATGCAAAAGAGCTGCTCAAAGAGTTAAATACAAGCAATGGACTGTTCAAGTTCGTCAGGACTATGAGAGAAAAGTTTCAAGCAGCCGTAACACATGGTTTGCCCTATATTTCATTTCTATGTTATGTTATCCTCTGAGCCTTATTTAGTTACATCAAACCCATATACAGCTAATTTGAAATCATAGAGTATTGGCTGCTAGCAAGCCTCTTGAGTACTGCATCTTCTTGCAAGGGATCTCCACAACAAATGCAAATCCCTCTGATATCATTTCAGAATACAAACTCTTGTTGCATCCAAAAATGGATTTTTGTTCGAATCATTAGTAGAAATTAGAAAATGATTTTGTTAATGCATTCAAGAAATTAAATGTTTCACAATTTGGAAACTAGATTTATTGTTGTAACCTGGATTTTCCTACAGGATCGATTAATTTATATTTAAACCGCGATCATGAATAAGTGCATAAATATACTCTTGAAAGTTAAGTGATTAATAAATATATTGGGGATGTCATCAATTGCTGTATGATGGTTCTGAATATGTTTATGTTTCCTATGCATCCAGGGACATTTCCCGACATGGCATCTCGTGATCAAGACACTTTCATGATCTCTGTGTCTGCCCCAGTTTCTTCCATTTCAACTGATAGTAGAAGTGAGTTTTCATCCCAGCAACAGGAGCATCAATCTGATGAACATAACAGAAATTTGAAGAAAGTTGACCGTGCCAAAGGGAGTAGGACAGCACTCCTATCTCCTGGATCTGCATCATCTCTCCGACGTTCTCCTCGTTTTAAGGTAGGATTAATTTTGATAACTTGTTCAAGGACAATAAGCTCTAACTGATTTCTGTGTTCCTTTCTTTTTTCTTTATACATACACTATGAGTGTATTTGGTATGAAGGATGTTTTCCAATTTTCTCATGTTTGGTTGGGATAAAAGTTTTGGAAAATGTTTTTCAAATCAACTCATTTTCCTCAAAATTAAGGAAAATGACTTCCCTTCAAAAATTAAGGAAAACATTTTACAAAACTCTCTTCTAATTTCAAATTACATTTTTTTTTGGAAAAACATCAATTTTAAAAAAATATTTTCAATGTCAATATTTTATTTTTTTATCCAATCCCTGACCAAAAAATATTTTCAATTTCAAAATTTTATTTTTTTCATCCAATCCCTGACCCCCCAACCCCAACCCCTCCCAAAAAGATTAATTTTGCTTTTTAAAAATATTTTGAACTTCAAATTTTTATTTTTAAACTCCTACCCCCGCCGCAGCCCCCCCCCCCCCCCCCAAAAAAAAAAAAAAAAAAAATTGTTTTTAAAAATATTATCAAGTTCAAATTTTTATTTTTTCAGTCCTGCCCCCCACCCCACACACACACAAAAAAAAATTTGTTTTTAAAAAATATTTTCAATTTCATAAATTATTTTCTACTCTAGTAAAAATAAAAGATGTCTCTCAAAAACATTTTTCATTCATAAATCAAACACAAAATCATTTCCGGAAAATATTTTCTACTCACCAACCAAACATGAGAAAATAAGTTCAAAATCTACTTGTTTTCCAGGAAAACATTTTCCTTCATACCAAACACACCCTATATTTCTTAGAAATGTTTGCGTTGAATGCCAGTAATGATTTCCCCCGAGTGTTCTCTCTAATATTCTTAATATCTTTGAGACTTGCTGCGGATAGAAATTTTGCTCGAGTAATTTAGCCCCCGATCGGAGATGAAATTTCTGCTTTAGTTCCCATTCTCTTGCTATAGGGGTGAAATAATTTAATGCACATGGGAGGGGAACTACACTTTGATGTAGTATACCTGTGGATATATAGAAGTAAATGTTACCTTTCTCAAAAAAAATAATTTAATGCACATGTGCTGGAAGGAAGCCAGTTAGCATATATGATCAATTAGGGGTGTCAAATGGAGGAGAAAATGTTTGGTCAAGTTCTGATGGGTTACAATGTGTTGAGTCAAAGAACATGTGATTGACCCAACCAGTCACAAATACTCTTGGGTCAAGATAGGTAGATCAATGGGTCATACACCAACCTACTCAACTAAAAACCTCTTCTCCGTTTGTTTTTGTTTTTTTCTAATCTGTTGCTATCCAATTGAGTTCATAACAAAAGAATTACTGTACAAGAAAGTGATATTGCCCTACGGTAAAGACTAGTTTTCTGCTTTTTTTCTCTCTTTTTATGTGCAACAAATTTCTCTTACAGGTTAATTTGGGTAAAACTTGTTAGTAATGTTATGCAAGTCGATCCAATCTCTCGGATGGGTTGATTGGAGCTATACCAATTGAACTCGTAAATACTACTCATCCAAACTATTGACGTGTGGGTGAGACATTGTTACCATTTTTATGAGTCAAAGTTAAAACTCCTGATGAAAGTGAAGTGTGGGATACTGATGTTGCATAAATAAAAGTTGGAATAGGAATTTTATCATTAACTATCAGAGGGGGGGGGGGGGGGGGGGACGTATAGAAAATTTGATAAGCAATTCTGGGGGAATGTTATTGCCTTCACATTTCAGGCTCAAGCATATCATCAAATGCATTCTTTCCTTGATTCCTGTGTTACCATGTAGAAATGTGTAATCCCTCATTGACATGCTAAGTATTGTTTGATGATACAGTGAAACAAGAAAAACTCACGGTTAACATGAACAAATAATTGAGACTGATTATATCCCGTTGGTCTATGTACTGGGCTGTTTAAAAGGTTCACAAGCATTTGTACTTGATAACCTTTTCTCACTGTCGTGTCTGGATAGACACATCTATAGACCAACATACATGCATATGCCTGGGATGATATCAGTGTGCCCCTCAGAAAGGACCTAACATCACTGGCAGAGGGCATTTATATGGAAAGATTCTCTAATTTACAACTTTGGATGACTGAATTTTCTGAACGAGACTGTTCATGAACAATTCCATCATTATACTTTCATGTGAATGTGTTCTTTTGGCAGGAAATACCTGGTGTGCAATATCTTCATTCAACAATCATTGCATAAATTGAATTAGGATTAATTTTGAGCAAGCAGCTCAAACTGCATGGGTTTCTAATGTGCAAAATTTACTTTTTGGCAGGTCAAACGATGATAATGGTCGCACAGTTTCGTTTGAAGTTGCTTAGCCATCAAGTTCTTGAGTCGTGATAAGCAAAAACCTGATTTGCTTCTACATAAAGGTTAGGATCAGTAACCAGCAAGTCAAATGTCTACCTGATCAAATGTTCAAAGCCTTGCTGTCGTTGCAAAACGGTTCAGGTGGCTGACTTCATTTCTTATGTCCAAGCTCTGTTGACCTTTCTCTATGATCCATCTTATGACTTTCGAGTTAGTCATTTTTTATCTTTGTAGCTACATATGTTTCCACTTTTTTTTTTCTCCTCAAAAGACAGATTCTTTTCCTTTTTGTACATTGTAATGTGTCATCAAATGTTTGTAATGTAGAATAGAGATCACTTAGATTCTGCATTCTTTTTGCATTCCGTTGATCTCTTATTTCACCAGGCTTTGTCTTTAAACTCTGTATCCAAATAAATACAGATTGTCTTATTGCACATGCAAACGAAAGGTGATGAATTTGATCCCCTTTTAAGGTAAGTTGTATGCGTTGTTCATTTGGTTCATGGACTGAATTATTACATAATTATAGCCGTGAGGTTATAATCTTTGGGCTAATTTATTCAGGGTTCGTTTGGTAGCCTACAAAACAAACTCAATAGAGTGTATAAGTAATGCTTGTATTAGTTATGCATAGATTATTTTTTATGTATTCGTTGATTTGATGTATTAAAAGCAATAGTTATTGTATAAAAACATTACTTACAAAAGTATCCTTCACAATTATGGATGGAAAAGATGTAAAAAAAATTTTAGGGGTAATTGGGTCTTTAACCATATTAATGCATGTATTAAATCATTTTGCATTACTAATACAGTAATACCTCGAAATCATGAAATTAGTAATACACAATAGAGTGTACATAGTAAGAAAAAGTGTACCATAGAAGAGATCACTAATACACAAAGTTAATATACTTTACCAAATAACCTCTTAATGATATAGGATACAATAACGAACATATGATAAATTTGTACTATCCAAATTTAATCTTGAAATATCTCGCGTACCAAACGATTGTTGCTAAGGGGAGATTTGTGGTAGAGTATGTTGGATATTATGCAAAAAGTGCCAACTAAAAAAAGGCAAAATCGTGTCGTAGCCCATATAGAGCAATATATAATGGACCACTAAAAGAAGATTCTTCATTATTTCCACTAACATTTGTACTCCATCAGTTAGCTAACAATTGGACAAACTACTATACTTGCATCATATTTTCATCTATCATCATCATATATTATATGGATATACAACAAAGTATATCTATTTATTAATTAACATGTACAAAAACTAATCTTTTTTTTGTTTGTTTGTTTATGAATTTACATGTGGAAGAAATCTTCTATGGATAAGAACACGAGTACCCTTCCAAAGTTTATGAGCTTCAATTTCATCATTTGCTAAAACTGAAGAGTGACTTTCATTACAGTCTGCAAAGTATTTCCCACTCATCCCTTCTGTTTGTGGGCTCAATGCTACATAACATGTGCTTGCTGCACCCTGCCATACCCAAAAATTGACCTCATTATTGTTTTTTTTTTCTAAAAATAAATAATTATTTTTTTTCTTTGTTTTTTCAATTTTTGTTGGTTAGTGGAATAATGGGGAATGTAATGGTAAAGGATATATTCAATAGAGTAAAAAGAGACAAGTATATATGGACAAACCTGTGATGTTGACTTTAGAAGCTTTGATGCCATAAAATAGAGAGAATCTGTTTATGATTTTGTAAAATGTAAGTCAGTAAATATAGCTATCAGTGTTTGGTACAGTAAATTTTTTGATGTTCGATAAGTAAGTAAAGAATTTCTTAACGTGACAAGTTTAACAAATTTTTGGCGAGTGGGGTGTGTGGAGCTGGTGGAAAAACCACGAGTATTTTTTCGAATATGAAAAAATTAAAAAATATTTTTTTATCGTACCAAACACGCTAAATGAAAATAGGAAAAAGGGAAAAAGACATTATACCAGTGATAAAGCCTTTGTGATCTCTGATAATTCCAGTTTTTACAATTCCAGGATGGACTGCATTGATAGTTACATTTGCATTTCTTGCCTGTTCAACACCAAATAATTATAATTTCAGTATTGCAATTTGCAACTATACAAATATATAAAGACAAAAAACAATTTATTTATTTTTTGGAAAATATATATATGGTGACCAATGAAGGAAAAAGAAGTATCATTTTGTGTACAGCACTAATAGTGCAAATAAAAGCTGGCATGATTCTAAATCCAATTCCCTAGTTTCTTACATGTCTTTGAGTTTTGTCATAGAATTTTATCAGTGAGTTGTCTAATCAAATGATATAACTGAGTGGTAAGAAAAACACCTTAGTACAAATTAAAATCCAATTAAATGATTAGATTTGCTTAATTACCACAACAACAAAAAATTATTGGTGAATTGACTATGTTTTGATTGCTTAACGAGAGGGCTAACCACTTTTTACACTGATTATGTTTTGATTGCTTAACTAATTGGACATAGTAACCTTATAATGGTAGAATAAATAAGCTGCCCTCTAGATTTAATTAGTCGGAATTTTTCTTAGACGCGCCTAGACTAAGGGTTGTACCTATTCCAAGTCAAACACACAAAATCAAAATGTTCCATAGGTACATATCTTGGTTCAGGTGTCTCAATGAATATTTTGTTTTGGTATCGTCCTCCACATATATTCATGGTAGATGCATAGAAAACCTAGTTATTATTACATTATGAAAGAATTCATTGATTTACACTCTTATCTATTGTGAGAAATCGAATCGCATAGAATGAACGAAAGTAAAATAAAGGTGAAATGAGGGAATTAATTAGTTACCTTTAGTTGTCTTGACAATTCCTTGGCATGTAAAATGTTGGCTAATTTTGATTGAGCATATGCACGAGTACCATTATAACTGTGTGGATATTAAGAGTAAGTAATGATCAATCTTATATAACAATAATAAATTATTCAGTGTAATCTCATAAGTATTGTCTCGAAAAATCTTATATAACAAGCTAAGTAATGAAATATTTTACTAATTAAATGCTTGGCGGATTATATTATATTATATTATATTATACTATACTTACTATTTTTTAGGATTGAGCAATTGGGAGAAACGGAATTGATCTCTTTTCACCCAATTATGAACTACTGAAGTAACATTCACTATTCTTCCTTGAATCCCACACCCTTCTGCTGTTTCCACCATTTTCTCTAATAACAATTCTGTCAATAGAAAATGACCTGCCAATATAATATACGTATTAGAGTCGAATTCAGAATTTAATAGATTAGTCTTTTTAAGATTCTTATTACTATAACTTCTTTGTACTTTCAAAGCTATGAGTTCAAACTTTGACATTTACTCACATTTTAACTATTTTCACAGATATCTGTACTATGTATCAAAAAATCACACATTCTAGTGTGAACAACTTTTATAATATCATATTATACATGTGACTTTGTATTATTTACCAAATGCTTGTACAACAATATATTCAGGGTGGAGTGTACGCAAAACTCCTATCTTAAAAGGTATAGAGTTTATTTTTAATAGACCAATTCCTTTTTCCTTATTAATTTCGTTATTATACATATATAATTATCTTTCAGACGTCCTAATATAAAATAAATTTTAAGTGAACTCATAAAGAATATATATATATATATATGGTCCCAAAGTATGGCTAGCTAGAGGTAATTACCTAAGTAGTTTGTAGCAAAAGTCATCTCAATTTTGTCTTCAGAAAATTCCAATTTCTGTGAAAATTTCCCTGCATTATTTCTATATAACAAAAATTCAAACCAATCATCAGTCAAAATATATATTTTTTTAAAAAAAATAAAATAAAATAAATAAAATACATACATGAGGATGTGAAGTGGAAGTTGTAAAGACAAAAACTCAGCACAAAATCTCTGAATTGAAGCAAATGAACTCAAATCAATTTCTAATAATATAATTTGAGCCATTGGAGTTTCTTTTTGTATAAATTCCTTCACAATTTCTGCTTTTTTTAAGTCTCTTGCTGGTAACACTATTCTTACACCCCTTTTTGCTAACACTCTTGCTGTTTCTGCTCCAATCCCTGATGTTGCGCCTGTAATTTTTACAAAAAAAATAAAATAAAATTAATTAATGTCATTATGATTTGTCTAATCTTTTTATGACATACTACTAAATTAGGTTTCTATATTGGATTCTGCACTAATTAATGCATGGTGATTAAAATACTAATTTATGTAGTGGAGGTTGTTGTTTTTAAGTATTTTAATGTTGGAACTTTTCTATTAATTAGTTAATTAATTAAAGATCATGGCATATGATTAGTATTCAGTATTGTCCCAGATTGAAATCTTATACATCTGACCAACAATTAATTAAGTATATAGCTAACTAGAGACAAAACTATATCTTGTCTTTCTTCAAAAACAAAAAGAGACACTAAAAAGAAGAACAAATTGAATATTTAATAAAGTATTTATGATCCCTTAACCCTCACTTTTTTTTTTTTTTGCAAAATTAATTGAGAGATTTTCTTAAAATATGTGATATTGAAAAAAGTGAGGTACAAATTAGATAGTGTATGATGGATTTTGAATACCCTACATCTGAAAAAAAAAAAACTTAGGAATAAACTCTGAAACATGGGCCATGAAAAGTACACAATGTTTTTTTTTTTTTGAGAAAAGATGCTTCTTAATTTTTGGAAGAAAAAAAAGTGTCTAACAAAGTATTATACTTCCTCTTCATGTCTCTTTACAATTTGAGGATTTATAAGACATTTTTTTTATAAAAATAAAAAATTATAACACATCTATAATTCAAGCTATGTTAAAAGTCTCATACTGTAAAACAATCAAATCCAAGAATATTCCTTTCAAAATTCTCCACACAAAAAGAAAAAAAGATGAGTTAATGCATGTCGACCAAAACCATGATGAATATTAAATTGCTTATAGTCACATCTCACAATATTTGATTATTCAAGAATTAACCACCCAAAATCTTTTTAAAAAAAATTAAATCCATTTAATTTCTCATTCTCTATAATAACAACAACAACATCAACTAAAAAAAAAATGAAACAAAAGTTTCAAGAAGAAGGAGAAAACATAAATTCTTCCAAACATGCACGGATTAACAAGTACTGACAATTGTCCTATCAAGACTCGCTTCTGACTTATACAAATACAAAAATAATTTGTTTAGTCTTACAACCGTCTCGAAAACTCAAGAACATAGACAAATAATTGAGATAAAAAAAAAGAGAGTAATTACCAGTGATAATTGCAGTGAGTTGAGAATTAGAGGAATTAGAGAAATCTTTAGTTGCCTGTTCAGCAGTTGTTTTAGAACCATAACCACTTGGGCCAGCAATGCCAGCCAAATATTTGAGAGTTGCCTTCATTACACCAAAATTTTGGAATTTTGAATAACAATATTGGAAAACCACGTATATATAAAATGCTCTATCAAACTTGTGGAAGTCCATATATATATATATACACCTACCCCTAATTAATAATAATATTGTCTCTTATAAAAAAATAAAATAAAATAATATTGGATATTGAGGGTGCACAAATCTTTTGTCTACAACCAATAACAACAGATCCCTATTGTGTAGACTATATTGTCAGGATGAGACCAAAAAAAAAAAAAAAAAGTTTGATAGTGTCCTCCGTCTCAAATTATTCTGTCGTAATTCATAAAGTTTGATACTAAGCAAATTATATTTTAAGATAATAATAAAAGTAAGATGGTCGAAACCCTCTATTAATTAATATGTTTAAAGAAAAATACGACAAATAATTTGAGACGGATAGAGTACATGTTTTTAGTGAAACTTTTTTGCATAGCACACGCACGTAATTATGTGAAAGTTTTCTTTCTTACTTCTAATTATTATTGTCTGCCCTTATTAGTTTTACGCTCCTTTATTTTTTTTCCTCTCTTTTCAAATCATGTTTACTTTACTTTTTGTGAGAGGTGGAAAATTTGATGGTTTTTGGGGTATACTCTTTAATTTGTTGTTTCCAAGGATATTTTTTTTCTCTTTAATTCTTCTTATTTTGTTTTTATGAATCTCATATTGATAGTTATTATTAAAAAGAAGTTATATATTATGTGTTAGGATACTCTTAACGATATAAATTTTTTTGGAAAATTAGATCATACGAGTTTAGTTCAAAACGAATAATGTAACATAATATATATTAATTAGAGTACATATTTGAGTCAGGTTAGTCTAACAGATATTACCTGTGGATTTATTGGCTTCAGTGTAGTTCCCATTAATGGAAGCATATTTGATGTCACCAATGACATTAAACAATATTATTATTGTGGTACAACTCCATGGGCTATGGAAGTGCCTTCCTATGTGTCATATCTTATAGTATATATATATTTTGTTTGGATGGTTATATTTGGTGGAAGTGATCGATGATCATTAATATTAACAAAATAAAATTAAATATATGTATATGAATGTTAATCTTATCGACTGGCCAACCATCTTATTACAAGAGTATTCTTGGATTATATGGTATTTTTTTTTCTTTCTCTCACTATACTGAAAACAAAGGTTTTTTCTTATCGCGAATCAATAAAAAGTTTATATTATAAAATATGGTTTTCACACTCAATTTTTATCGAATTCACTAGAAAAACTCATGATAAAAAATAGATTTTTATTGAAATACTGAAATAGGCACTGAACATTAAATAACGATTGAACATTAATTTAAAGAGTTAAATGTATAGCTTAATGCGTTGTTGGCTATTTTTTTCTCTCTTTACACGTGAGTGTATATTATATGATTCATAAGAATGCAATTATTTTGCAGTTCTTAGCTTCCTTCAAAATGGTAAAAGTCATCTCCAAGAAATATTACTATAAAAAAAAGAAGGAACAAAGAAATGTGTTATATGACTGAGAAATATGAGTAAACTTTGTATATCTATATCGTACACATGATTACAAAAATGAAAACTGCACATCTTTATCAAGAAAAAATAATTAAATATTGTTTTATCTAACTTTGAGAAATTTGTCAAATTTATTGTCTTATATAAATATACATCTGTTAGGCCGATTAATTCAACTACAAATTGTCTGGATTAGCTATAATATGTTAATTAATCGAATAATTCAACTAGTTGTTTGTATTAGTTATTTATCGAAAAATTCAACAAGGCATGTCTAGTATTGCGTGTGTGAACATTAGAATTAAAGAAAATTTGATGAGTATTTTTAGAATTTGTCAAGAAAATAAGAGGCAAATTAGACCACTTTGTAGTTGTAAAGTAGATTATTTTGGACGGTGACTTGTAGTTGAACATATATATTCACACTTTGTAATTTTTGTTCTTGTTTTTGTTATGTTTCTCCTATTCAATTATAGTAGGCATGACATTATTGCAATCTATTTATTTGTAACTTCAAGCAAGAGAAGTGAATAGTGGAAATTACAACATGACATCATTAGTTTCTTAATTACCCTTTTTACTCAAACATCTTATCATCAAAACGATATATTTAGATTTTTTTGAGAATGACGCTTCCATCAGAATATTTTTATCATTTACACAACTTTAGTATTCATGTTTGAATGCCTACTTAAACATCCCAACAAGTTTTAAAAATCTTTTGATTTTTTTCTTTTTACATTTTTTAAAATTGATTCCAATATATATTTTTGATAAATACAAAACCAAAAAATACTTAGACCATGAATTTTCTTACTTAAGAAATACTTCTACTCAAATAAACTTGTCCCCAACAAGACAAAAAGTCTCTAGAATGTGGTGGTCTTGACTCTTGAAAACTTAGGGCATGGCCTTTGATTTCAAGTATATTTATATAGTCCTCACACGTGGGCATCAAGTAAAACCATGATAATTTATAGGTTGAGCCAAGAAAATATATTATGAACAATAATTACATTTCTTTATTTTATGGAGACAAAAAAAAGAACACTTAATACTTCTTATATTATGATGAAATTTGAGAAATAGTAGAAGGCAAAAACGAGTGAAATTTCCACTTTAGGTACAAAAGGTCAAAGCTTTTGTTGCGTGCAACCGTGCCATTAATATATATATTAGAGTACCCTTTTTTAGTTTTTTTTTTTTTCTAAAAAAATATATTTATTTACTTGATTTTACCTTTTTTCACTTTGAAAAATGATGACAAATGTTGGAGGTTAGAAGGTCTAAAAAAGAACATTGAGGTTGACTCCTCAACAATGGAGTTATGGAGTGGCTATGCACTTTTGTCCCATGAGTTCCCTTATTGGCAAACAACTCTCATTAACTTGCCTCAATCTTTTGAGGCATTTATCTTATAGTTTCACATGTGATATATTGAATTTTTTTTCTTTTATTTAGTAGTGGGATGATTTTGTCCTTTGGTATTTCGAGTTTGAATTTTTAATTGAGAATATTATCCAAAAAATAAATCTTATAATAATTGAATTTAAGTTTAATCGAGTCTCAATGTAAATATATGTTAAGATGATAATTTAAAAGGAAAACTCATTCAATATTTCAACCCCACCAAAAGATGTAAAATGTAGGGGATTAGAGACAAGATTATATTTTAATTAGAAAATCAAACACTATACGTGTTTGATTAGACACGAGTCATTTATAATGTTACATTATTGATTAAGCTTATAGGAACAAAAGACAAATCACTCTAATCAGTAGAAATTATTAAAATTATTCTTTGGAGCTAGTAATATGATTCCTCATTTTCAAGAAGGAGAAAAGAAGGGATTTTGAAATTTACAGTTTTTAAGTAAGCCATATCAATTTTATGTCTATTAAAACTTGTCATTATTAAGAGTAATAAAATAAAAATATGCAAGTTAAAATATTCTCAAGTTGGGGGTTGTTTCTAGATAAGTAGATAATCCAAGAAAGGTATTGGTAATGCAATAATAATATTTTGGAGTGGATCATGTGTTAGTTATTAAAAGAAAGTTTATGATAAAACAACTAATTACAACTAATTCTTATCTACATAAAAAGGGAAAGAATCAATAGGTCTCATTGCAAAATCCTAACAACTCTTAAGCTAAGATTTAATAATTCCTTCGATTATATACGTTTGTTTGACTAATACCTTATTTGGGTGGTTATTACCTATTGTATCGTATCATATCTGTTAATTTAAATACAATGTTTGTATAATTATAATTTAATCTTTTATTATCTCGCGTTGTCAGATTTATCATTTCATAACGATGAAAAGTGTATTTTATTGGTATGATCATGTTGTTATTTTTATTCCTCCTTTTTTTTTCTTTGTTCATTATTTATTAATTAATTCTATTGTGTCATTTAACCTACCTTTTTATACTAATTCTACACCGTAATACTAAACTAATAAGTTTATCTTTTTAATTATTAATGTGTGCTATTACGTAACGATTAAATAATATAATATAATATTATATATATTATGAAACAATACGTAGGAATCCTCCAAACAAGTTGGTATGCTTAGAGGGAAAGGTGGATTCGCAAGATACATTCCAATCTAATATTTTCATTTTTTATTGTCTCCTAATACTTTTGAAGATTTAAGCATACTTGTTAAACATTTTTGAATGTTTTGGGGGATATTGACAAAACTGCATGACAAACTAAAAGATACTGGAAATCATTCACACTTAAAAATTTGAACTTTAATTGTGGAAGATAAATATTTCAAAGCCCCTATTAGTCTTTTGTGCATCATCTTCTTTGGCTACTTTTTGACAAAAGACATGAATATACCCTATATGTAGGGGGCATTTTTTTTTTCATTGAGTAGAACACATTAGGTTATAAAAACTCTTATGCATCAAGTATTTATATCTAACTAAATAACTAATCTTAAAATTAGTGAATAAAAATAAAAATATATATCACTCAATCATATGTATATAGTCATTAATTTGTTGTAATACTCTATGTGAGTAAGTTTTACACTAACGATTATAAGTGAATACTTATTAATTATATAAATTATGAAGAATTACATTGGAATGAATAAGGTCCTTCCAATTTTTTATTTTTTATCTTTAACTATAGATTTCGATTTTGAGTTGTATATGAATGGAAAAAAATCCCTTTCGAAAATATTTACGTTGGAGTCCCACGTCGTTTGTGGAATGAAGACATGAATTCCTTATATGGTCCTGAGATATTTTTTTTAGCTTCGTGCAATAATGTTTAAAGTTGAATTAAACACAAAATTCATTTATTTATCATAATATTAGAGTCGAGCGCTATATCAATTTATTGGATGTTTCGGATATTGGAGTCCACCTCGTTTGTGGAGTGGAAATATATATGACCTTTTTACATCATCTTCAATAATTCCTATATATTCTATAAGCTAATTTTTAAAATTGAGTTAATTAAATTCAAGGTTAATTTTTTTTTATCAGTTTCTTCTTTTAATAAACTTGATGCACCGCAAATTCAAATCAGTCAAAGCTAAAAAGAAAAGTAATAATCTCAAGCTATATATCCAATCAATAATTAAAAAAAAAAAAAAAACTTAGTTCTCCTAAATAGAAATTAAATATGAAAATGTTCCAATTTTTTTGCAAAAAAGAGGAAGGTGAAAACACAAAATATTAAATGTAAAAAAAAATTAAAGACAAAGACTATGAAACCTACCATGGGCCAAAGAGTACTACTTTGTCTCCCTTTAGCAATGAAATTTACCACCTGACTTGATGCCATTAGTAAAAGTTTAAAGACAAAACTGCCGACAAAGCTACAATTTTTCTTTCTTTTTTCCTAATTAATACTAATAATAATAATGATAACACACTAACAAAAATTGACATCCATAAACATAAAATAAATTATAACTTTTTCTACTCCTCACGTGACCACAACCAACCATTGAACGACACGTGTCGAATGGAGTTAATTACGGAGAATTAGCGGGACATATACAAATGATTAGTTTTCACACTAATTAGCTTCCAATGAAAGGAATATAATTAACACCTTAATTAGCTAGTTTTAAATTTGGTGGTCCTTATTTACTTTACTTGTATTATTAGACTACTATTAGAGAATATAATGTTTGTCTTTTATGTGGTATTCCATCTCCATCCAACATGAAAAAGTAAAGTGAGGTTTATGAAGAAAAATAATTAAAATTAAAACCATGAAAAATTGAATATTAAGTACCTCCTAATGACCAACATTTAATTTCATAAGATAAAAAGAGAAACAAATAGGGAACTATTGTAACATGTGCTAAAGGTAAATAGGCTATGGAGTTTGAGTGGTGAAATTGAGACATTGGTACAAATGTAAGATCTTTTGACAATCTTATAAAAAGATTTTATTATAATGTTTGTCAATCTAAATGGTGGACATATTATATATATGTATAGGCTTTTCTCTAGTTGTTCTTAGCTTTCTTTTTGAAAGGTGTTGGAACTACGTATGAGTGTATATATACGTTAGGAACAAATCTTTAGGTGGCATAGCTAGCTTGTGTGGAAGTTTAAATTGAATATACATGTACAATATCTTGATTGGCGTGAAATATATACATATATGAAGTGAGATGACTTAATATTTTATAATATTTTCTGATAAATCGGATTATCAATATATAAAATATTTGATCTCAAGTTTTTTCTCCTTGTTGATACAACACATGTAGCTCATGAATGACTTTAAATAGTTTATTAAGTCATTTTTAATGCATCAAAGAACACATAAATAAGGCAACATGGAGTTTTAGGGAAAATCATAATTGGATATATGTAATGGTCAAATCTTTTTTCTTGATTTTTTGAATGAAGGGTAGCTCGATAGGGATGTAAATTATTATGATTGATCGTTCCTCAAAGTTCAAGGGTAACGAGTCTGTTCATACCCTTGTAATAATATATTTAGATAATTCTTACGTATCTCACGTATAGAGACATAGAAAATCCAACTGTTCTGCTTTTTCAGCTCATTTCTTATATGCGCTTCCTTACGACATTTGTTTGATCCAAAGAAATCACAGCTTATAGTAAATATATATGATTTCAGACACCAAGGCTCCATTTGTGTCAATTTATACATAATTTTACATCTATTAAAAGGGAAACAAATAGGGAACTATTCTAACATGTGCTAAAGGTAAATAGGCTATGAAGTTTGAGACATTGGTACAAATATATATCTTTTGATAGTCATATAAAGAGATTTCCTTTGTAGTGCTTGTCAATCTTAATTCAAAAAATATTGCAACATACAATGATTGTATTCCAAGAATTACGACTCTATATATATCATAATAATTGTATTGTGTGAGGCCCATCTTTATTGTTGATTTTTCTACATGAAGCTATAGTAACTATGATTTTAGACACAAATTATATGTTCCATTTGTTTCAATATAAAATTTGAAATTTAATAAAACGTTACTACTTAAAAGAATTATGTGAAGTGAAGCTAACTTTCTATTTTCATTTTGTTTCTTAGCTTGTTATTATAGAATTAATATTTTATCACTTTAATTGTCGAAATTTAAAATTATAACTATCATCTATTACCACGCAATTGCCATGAACCACCACCACCAATAACTATACCCAATCATTACAAGTCTACCGTCTACGACCACCTACATTCCAAAATCATCATTATTGATCACAATCAATATCAACTATTAGTGCCGCCTACTTTTGAAGCGTGTCTTATTGAGAAAAAAATTATCACAATATTATATAAATTAAGATTTTTATATCTATTACATTTAAATTTAACATTGTTCATATTTTTTTTTTCAAAAAAAAGTTAATTTTACACAAATATAAATATCTTAATAATCATATCGAAATATTCTAAATATAAAGAATTAAAAATGATCAAAAGAGACTCATAGGTGAGAAATGGGCCATATAAGTCTTAACTGGACTAAGAAAGCCCATATTTAACACAGCTTGAATTAGGCCAGAACTGGAGGGACTCTTTGCATCATATAGCCTAATTTGATTCCTCTTTAAACGGAGAGCAATGGACACATAACTACCTTTTCAACTAGGAAAAATTAGTGAACTAGTCAAAAAATCAAACATAATTAGTAAAAATCTCTATATTTCATAAAAATTAGTAAAAATGTCAAAATGTCATTATTTTAGAAAATATTTTGTATCCTAATTTACTTTCTATTTTGTCTCACCTTAATTACACATTTTTCAACTCTCTCTCTCATATTTTTTTTACATAACTATTTTCTCTCTCATATTTACCTCTTTCAATTATTCTCCATTTTTAAACTCCCACATCACTCTCCCTCTTGTTATTTTTATTTATTTATTTTAATATTGAAAAATATATTTCTAAATATATTCATAACAATTTCTTTGAGGAAGGTATGCATCTTTTGTATTTTATGTGCTCATTTTATCATTCAAATTAAAATTGAATATCATATTGAGGTGAATATTTACTGTGATCAATTTGTATTTAACTCTCACATTATATACAGACGAGTTTGTATTTCTTTTTATTTTTGTATTTATCATAATGATATACTCTAACAAAGTCACTTTGTATTTCAATTAAAGTTAGTATTTATTGTGTTCATTTTTGTATTTCAATGACAACAAGTCTGTATTTCTTTTTTACTATGTTTTCATCATAATTGTATACCAACAACTTTTGTATTTTATGTGCTCAGTTTACCATTCAAATTAAAATTGATATTTTACTTTCATAGTAAAAACTAAAAATTGTATCTCTGTGATTAAAATTGTATTACATGTCTGTCAAATATATATTTCTATTATTTGTATTATCAAAACAGTATTGATTGTATCTCAATATAATCCAATCATTACTTATAACATAATTTAAGAAAGGATACACGATTCTAAAAAAAATAGTATACAAAGTGAAAATAATAGAATCGGTTGAGGAAGAATGCAATATTATTAATAAAAAAAATAATACAAATTAACTCTGAAAAGAAATATGATACATTTATCTTAAGAAATACAAGTTCATTTGGCATACCTATTGAGATGACTATAAACTAAAAAAGAAATACAATATTCTTAATAAAATACAAATGTAGAGCAAAAGAAAAACAATTGACAAACAAAAATTAATATGAATACAATTATGGTATGAATACAATTTTTGCAATTTTCTTTCTTTGACTCTCTCTTTCTTCTTCGTCTGCTGTATTTTTTTCTCTCTCCAAACTCAAATATAAATCTTTATTAACTTGTGCATTAGTAAAACTCTGTCTCGTCATCCAAAAAAAAAATAATTACCCAAAAAAATAAAAAAAATATTCATGTCAAAACTGCCATACAAATTAATGATTCAACAATTAACGAATACTTGATCGATTGTATTTCACGGATTATATCGAAGTTTCAGTTGAAAATTCCTTCTCCAAAGTTGTTTGTCAATTATACTCGTTTTTAAAATCTTCTCGTAAAAAAACCCGCATATTTAATCGAACTCACTTCAACAAAGAGGATTTTAGTATCGCCGCCAACATAGGATGGTTGATGATCGTGAGGACGAATTTGAATTTTTTCAACATAGCTACACATTAGCTTAACCTTTGGATTCTCCATTGTTGCCGGCGTCAAAATTCATGCGAGAATGATGAAGAAGACAAAGGATTTGATTTCTTGGATTTTGTTAGATTTTTTTTATATGTAAAGATGAGAGTTATTAAGTGATACGTTCCTTTTATAAAATATTAAATTTGTAACTGATGAGTATTTTAAGTGATATACTCCTTTTAAAAGATATTCTCTCCCCTAAATTTCTCCTTTCTATTATTAAATAATTGTCTTCTTTCAATTAAAACAAAATAAAAACAATGTGAATTAAATACATAACAAACTAAAATATTGATATTTATAATAAATATTGAAAGTGTGACTAAGGAATCCTATTAAATGTTAAAATATTGACATTTTGAAAAATTTTCCTTTCAACTAATCAAACACTATTTAGAGTTTTATAGCTAATTAAATTTAGCGAAAATTACGCGGATAAGCAAACTTATGCTATTTAATTACTCATCATAGCTATAGTTTGCTATAATTACCACTCGCGACTAACATTATACATTAATTACGTGGGCTGATTTCGAATTTATATAATTAGTCATGTTTGTATATGTATAATTCGCCAAAATATACAAATAAATATGTATAAAATACAATTTTTTAGCCTATATACATATACAATTCATCTCTCTCCCACTCTCTGCCCTCTCTCGCTCGCCTCTCTCCTCCCTCTCTCAATCTCGCTCGCCTATCTCCTCCCTCTCCCAATCTCGCTTGCCATTTATACAAATGTATATGTATAATATACAGTTATATACAATTATATGCATATACAATTCACCTCTCTCCCACACTTTGCCCTCTCTCGCTCGCCTCTCTCCTCCCTCTCTCGATCTCGCTCGCCTCTGTCCTCTCTTTCCCAGTCTCGCTCGCCTCTATCCTCCCTCTCCCAATTTCTCTTGCAATATCTACAATTACATGTGTATAATATACAATTATCTAACCATTATACATATACAAGTCACCTTTCTCCCACTCTTTTCCCACTCTCTCTCGCCTCTCTCCTCTCTCTCCCAGTCTCGCTCGCCTCTCTCCTCCAAATAACATGTATCTACAAATTATAATTATCAAACTATAGCTATGGAGAGTAATTAATTATTTTTAAGTGGCTATACGTGAAAGTTTCCCTTAAATTTAAGCCATGTTCTTAATACAAAAACATCATTTGAACGATCATACCTTAAAATCAAATCTTTAAAACTATGAATATGTCTAATAACTTGAAATATCGAAACCTTAAGATATATTAGCTTACCGTTCTTATTTATTGTAACCCTTTCTTTTGAGGTCAAATGAGTTGGATATTATAAAACAATTGATTTTGAATATAGAATAAACTCATGAAAGCTAATATGACATGCTAACACATGAAGTTTTCTCATATGTTTTGCCAAATGTGTAACAATGTTATTTCTCATGTAGTGAAGTCTTTATGTTATTAAAAGATTATAATAAAACACAAGAAAAATGAGATAGCTAAATAAGTAATTTTTTAAAAATCAAAAGTATATACCAATAATATCTATTTTATATTGATAAAGCTTATTAAAAGTTCACAAAATATTAATCATCCTCTTAGGGGTCCAAGTGCAAATTTCACAAAGCTTAAGGTGTGTCTTTTTCAGTTTTGTCAGTTTGATAATCTTCGCAAAGCTGAATAAATTCAAAACCCTACTAAAACCTCTGTTTTTCCTCTTAAGAGTCAAAAGTAGTCTTAACCAGAAAATTTGTAAGCGAAGATTAATGGCAGAAACGATGGAAGTTGAAGTGGAAGCGGCGGCGGCGGCAGAGAGAGAAGCAACAAACAGTGTCATATGTCAGTTGGCAGACCCAGAAGGCAATCCGTTGGGTGCCGCCTTGTACCTCCCTGAAAACGCTAGTCCAAAAGAGCTTAATCAAGTCGTCAATAAGCTTCTCAGCAATGTAAGCAATATGAACTTCATTTTTTTTTTCATTTGAGTTCAACCTATTTAGATTGAAATTATTACGAATAAACAATTCTATAAGCTAGACTGCTTTCATAGTTTAAATTGAATCAAAATGATTAGTAAACAAGGAGATTCTAGAGAATTAGGACTACGAGGAATCATGGTGTGTTAGATATCGTTTCATAAGTGTCAATTTTCATGCCGACTTGTAACTATGGGAATTTTTGGAGTTTTTCAGGAGGAAAAGTTGCCTTATGCATTTTATATCTCGGACGAAGAGCTTGTGGTGCAGCTTGGATCATACTTAGAGAAGAATAAAGGTAAATTGTTTAGTAGAGTTGTAATGTTATGGAGCTTATAAGTGATTATCGAAATGTTTATTTTGCTACTTACTGATGGAGATACTTTGGTGAATTTCATTGCAGTGTCTGTGGAAAAAGTCTTGACAATAGTTTATCAACCACAAGCAGTGTTTCGAATCCGCCCTGTCACTCGTTGTTCGGCCACAATTGCTGGTACAAAATTACTCACTTCTCTTGTCATTATGCTACTGAGCATCTTCTCCTTGTGATCCTTTTACTCTGGTAATTGATACTTCGGCTTAAAGAATTTATGTTGTGGGTTAGTGTAGGTGGAACTGCAGTGCGGATTGATTACTTTGAGCAGTTCCTAATCTAAGAAACTGTGTTTGGTTCCAAGATGGAAAGGGAAAGAATAAAGTGAGAGAGAAAGTTCAAATTTTACCTTTCTGATGGCGTGGCTAGGATTTATTTATTAGTCGTTGGAATAGATGAAGAGACACAAAAAAAGGGCTTAGGAAAGGTTGATATGGTTGAGATTCTTAACCTCCACTTTACCTCACATTTTCATGTATTTCCTTATCAAACGAGGGGAAATCCCATAATCCTCCCCCTTTTTACCTCAGTATCAAGAAGAGAATAATATCCTCTTTACTTCCTTCTGTCTACCCTTTTACTTAGCAAATGTGCAATTTTTATTCTGATTTAATCTTCTGTTGTGGAAAACAGATTGTTCTTCCATCCTTGGACTTAATAGACATAAGTGTGAGCATCAATAGATGGTTCTTATTTGTTAAAAGCAGTAGGCTATTTATGAGCGAACTAAAGATCGATGAGGAGAATCTCAAAACAAGCTTTGTTGGTAAGAGGGAATTTATGTAGACTATTTGGATGGGGTGAGCGATCCAAGCCTACAGACATTTACCAAAATTTCAATGGCTATGATCGTTTCATAAGGGATCGAAGTCTGGGGAGGGTAAGTGTACACATCCCTTGCCTCAGGCAGAGAGGTAGATAGAGAGGTTGTTTCTGATAGACCCTCGGCTCAAGAGAAACAGCGGGGGTGGGGGGGATAGCAAAGCATGAACAATAATACAAGAAGAGGGATGTAATAGAAACATATCACGGAAGAAACATCTGGTTTGGCTTCACAAAAAGAGAAAAATCCTCCTCTTTACCTACCCCTTCACATTTCCATTATTTTGGGGAAGGTATTGAAGATTAAAAAAAAAATGGTGTTGGTGGTGGGTAGTTGCTAAAACAATGGAGTTTTAATATGTTTATGAGTGCATGTGAAACCCCCCTTGCATGAACTTCTATGCTTGATATGCTCTACAGTCAGGATTTTTTTCCCACCTGATAGTCATTTGGTTCATGCAAATAGCTATTTAGTCTTGCTTGTCGGTGATCTACAACCAATTCATATGCGCTTCTGTTTTTTGTACTGACTAACATTTCTCGGCAAGTCATTATCTGTGTTCTGTATATCTTTGTCTAGTTTTCTTTTTAATCTTTCTTTTTTATGTTGTACTTGACAGCTGGTCATCTCACCCTGGAACCTTCACATTTGCTTTAATCCGTTTGGGTTTTGTGCTTGCAGGTCATACTGAAGCTGTTCTTTCAGTTGCCTTCAGTCCTGATGGACGACAGTTGGCAAGTGGATCTGGTGACACTACAGTTCGTTTGTGGGATCTAAATACCCAGACACCGTTGTTTACATGTCAAGGTTTGAATCTAAGTTTCATAGGCATCAGTTGCAGTCTCAGTTTTTCATTTATCATCTTACGTAAAATATAGTAATTGAATGATAAAGGTCTTTAAGTGTATGCTCTTACAAAATTTATTTAGCTGATTATCACTTATGAGAATGATAACTTCTTAATATGCTGGGATTAATACTTGGATATTGTACCTCCCTCAACATTCTCATACTCTGGTTTAAGTCCTAGTTTGGTTACTTTGAATTCATCTTAGGCACTGGTCATTTATCATGCATCTGGTCAGATGATATTGTATGTTAACTTTCCAAAGTGGTTTTAACATTGGATTGTGAGGTCATTTATTTCTGTGTAAAGTTCTGCTTATTCTATTCTTATGCCGCATGCTGCAGGGATTGCCTGTTCTTTCATTTTGAAATTTCAGCATCAAATACTAGTTATGAGTCTGCAAGCTACCTCTATAACCAAATATATTGCATTTTCTACCCAACAAAAAGAAAAGTGAAAAGAAACAGGTTTTCTGTTCTAAAGCGTATAATTCTGTCAATGCTGCTTGTTCCCTTTGTCAAAGTTGCCGAATCATGGTCTTACCAGCATTTCCTTTTATGTGTTTAATAATGTCTATGAAGTATGAATGAATAGTGACACTATATATCCTCTTTGTTCCAGGGCACAGAAATTGGGTTCTTTCTGTTGCATGGTCGCCAGATGGTAAGCATCTTGTTAGTGGAAGCAAGGCTGGAGAACTTATCTGTTGGGACCTTCAGACTGGGAAGCCTTTAGGGAATCCGCTTACTGTAAGTCATCTCAGACTTGTTTTTGTATAGTTATTGAGATTGTAGAACTATGGATTTTATGTGTTTTTGCCTGCTGGGCTTTATGGGTCAAGATCCCAGCTAAAACAGCATTTTCCTTGTTAACTGCCGTCTATTGTGCCTCAGTTACGATGAATCCTGATAATCTTTCTTTTTACTTATTTGTGCCAAGTAAGGAAACTTATTTGTCAGGTTGAATATTGTATGAAGTGATAGCAACCAAAGTCATGGAAGTAAGGAACTCAAATAAACATACAAGAGCTTAGTAGAAAATTAGGGATAAAAGATTTTAATAGGAATAGATTGAAGAAAGAAAGGAATATCTGTTTTTTTGTTCAAAAATAGAAAGAAAGAACTATCTAATAATTTAAGTTAACAGTCAATTACTAGATTTAATCCGCAGGAGAAGAGAATTGAACTCATTCATGGAAATCCTTACCTAGGGGCTAGGAGAATGTAAGGAGGTTCAGTGGAGAGATACTAGGGTTCTTCCCTTTTACGCTCACAAGGTTCAACCATCCAAATTCAAATTCAAACATAGTTGATGAACTAAACCCTTATGACGACTATTTATACTAATGGGATGTTTAGTAGTGGGATAAGGATAATAATCCGTGATTAAATTTATCCCATTTTCGGTTTGAGGTGTTAACTAATCCTGGGATTACGTTATCCCACCATTTGTACTACCATGAGTACCATCCATATAGAAGCTGGGCCTTGTTCGTGCCTTGTAAATCCCATAAGTCTTGGTTTGCGCCTTGTAAATAACTATTTAAGCATATTGTCGGCCTTCAAATCCTCTTGGATGGCTCTCTTAAAAGTTCCTCGAGCTCTTGAAAGATGTTTGAAGGTCTTCACGCTCATGACTGCCAGCTTGAGAGTTATCATGAATTGAGAATTATTGCCCACTATAGGTGGTATTATTGGCTAATGTGCTTATGTTTGTTGGTAGCTAGAATTCAGTGTGTAGGTGAATCCTCAATTCAACCATGCAAAGTAGATGTCACAGGATGTATATGCATAATTTGATCAATCATTGATTACTTTAGTTGTATCTTAAGACTATGAGTGTCTGCGATGTCAAATTATGGTTGCTGAATGCTGCCCTAGTGGCTCAGTTCAAACTTTTCATCTTTCCTTACTTTTTAATTTTGACATTATCTTCTATTCTTATTTCATAATACCTACATATACCCCTATGAAAATATTCAAGTAAAGAGGCCTTGAATTAAGAAACAACACCTAGGTCCTCTATTCTTTTTTTCTCGACTTAAGTAGTGGCTTTTTGTGTGACGTGCACATCTTCCTTTGTTGCTTTTGTCAAAGTAATTGGCTCGTTTTGACTTGCTGTAGTGCTTTGTGAATTGTGAAAGAGAAGCTCTTTGAAGAGTCTGATCTGACCTTACCATGTTGCAGGGCCACAAGAAATGGATAACTGGTATTTCTTGGGAACCTGTACACCTCAGTGCTCCATGTCGCCGCTTTGTAAGTGCAAGTAAAGATGGCGATGCACGGATATGGGATGTTACCACAAGGAAGTGTCTCATTTGTCTCACTGGCCATACACTTGCAATAACATGTGTAAAATGGGGTGGAGATGGAGTTATATACACGGGGTATAGTTCTTTAGAGCATTTCACTTTACAGATTGTTGTCATTTGTGTAGTATATAGATCTCTGTGGCGAGCATCAACTTACTGTGATGGGCCCACTTGATGTATCTATTACTTGAACTTTGCTGTTTCCTTGGTGTATATTTTCTCCTTTTTTTTGTGTGTGGGAGGTGTGTGTGTGTGTGTGTGTGTATACACAGAGAGAGAACGAGTCGTTGAAGGGGTGTGTGTGTGTGTGTGTGTGTGTATACAGAGAGAACAAGCCGTTGAACCCAGACATTAGTTTATGATATCTTTGATATGGTGTTAGTAACATTTGCTAGTTCATATTCCAGATCTCAGGACTGTACAATCAAGGTATGGGAAACCACGCAGGGGAAGCTAATACGTGAATTGAAGGTGAAGTCTATAACTTTTGATTGTTGTGGGACTTTTCAACTGCTCTCATGCATGTGCTGTGACTTTGTATTATTATTCATCACCTGTATAGTGTATTCAGTGAGGTTGGTATGTGCTTGGTGGTTTTTCTATATTTCCTTGAGATCCCTGTGAAGCTTTCTTTCAATTTACATTTGAAGTAGAAAGGAAATTTTCTGATTGCTCAAAAGTGAGGCTTGTGATATACTATCATTTGTTTATGTAGTCCATTGTGACATGTGGACAATTTTTGAGCATCATTGTATTTCATTTTAAGAAACACTCGGTCTAAGGTGGAATAAGTGTACTCCTATAGATTTTGAAGCTAGTGGATGTGCATATATGAAAAGTGGAGTTTCTCGCCTCCCATGGAGTAAGATGTCCTAGAAATTATGACTAGATGGGTAGTTTCTTATTTATGCTCCTACCATTTCATGCTATGCAGGGTCATGGACATTGGGTAAATTCTCTAGCACTGAGCACTGAATATGTTCTTCGAAGTGGAGCTTTTGATCACATCAATAAACACTTTGCATCTCCTGAGGAAATGAAAAAGGTAATCTTTTGGTATTCCTAGTCCGAAAGCTTCTTATGTGATTGATTTAATTTGCCCTCAATATTGCAAGGATTCACTTTTATCAACTTTATTAGTTGGATTTAATTAAGACTTCATCCCCACACATCCTTATGAAGATACTTGCTGTGGAAGCGTGAAATGTTTTTGTATAATAACTCAAAACTTATGGTGAGAGTGAGAAGTCACAGGAAGGTTTGATGTTCAAAAATATACAAGCTGAGCTCATCTCATCCATGATCCATTAGGCTAGTTTCAACAACCTCCTCGGTCTGGGAGTGCTGCAGTATGACATTGATGAATACGCCTCAATTCCAATTGCGTTGGTGTCTGCTATATGATCCTAGCTATCCATTTGAACCCATTTCATTCCTACAATTTTTTTTTTTAATGGCAGATAATAACTAGCAACTATTTTTTCGGTTTTCTTGTGAGACTAGATGTTGACACAATAGTGAACATGGTAAGTTTTTAGAGCAATAGCAGGCTGTATAATTTTGGAACTCACAGCTTAGTCCTTAAAAACATTTGCAAAGGTAAGATATCTATCAATTAAGCAGCCTGTACAAGATTGTTTGTATCCTTTTTGAGTGAGTGCCAGCTCAGTACTTGAAACATTTGCAGAGGTGAGATTTTCTCTCAATTAAGCAATTCGTACAAGATTGTTTGCCTCCTTTTGTTGTACCTTTTACATTTTGTTAAAAAGCTAGGGTGACTGAAGAGATCCTCAATAGAGATGCCAGCTAGAAAACGGATAAATCTATATTTTCAGTTTTGTTGATGATCAACAAAAACATAAGCTGCATATACTATATGAGGATTTGATAGGAAAGCGATGACAACAAATAGAAAGGTACAAAAGCTGGGGACGTCTCTAACATATAGAGAAAAAGAACCTCACTGTTTTGACTCTTGGAACTCAGATGGAAGTTAACAAAATCGGGTGTCTTTCACTGAAATGGGTCTAAACCTAAAACTTAGGGGTTTCTTCTATCTTTTGCCTTCCGCTTTCCTCAACTACTGAGATTATGCATGCCTATATCTTGTGGATCTCGAAGCATCCCATATTCTCATTTAGCAGGTGGCAGGGCAACAGTATACACCAACGAGAGGCAAAGAGCAAAAGAAGAACGAGAATCTTTGATGCTATTTAGTTGTTCCAAATTGTAATTTCTCCATCCACACAGTACTTAACATTGCTCTTGTTTTCATCGCCAGGTAGCACTTGAAAGGTACAACAAAATGAGAGGTAATGCCCCTGAGAGGTTGGTATCAGGATCAGATGATTTCACAATGTTTCTATGGGAGCCTGCTGTCAGCAAGCACCCAAAAACTCGCATGACAGGTCATCAACAGGTTAACAATCTTTCTGTGCTGTAAAGGACGGCTTTCTCCGTGTGTATATGTGCTTTGACGGTGAATATGACCTTCATTTTTTGTTCTAAGCATCGAACCATGAATTTCAATTTTGCAGCTGGTTAATCACGTTTATTTTTCTCCGGATGGTCAATGGATAGCAAGTGCCTCATTCGATAAGTCAGTAAAATTATGGAATGGAACCACAGGAAAATTTGTTGCTGCATTCAGAGGCCATGTTGGACCTGTATATCAGATAAGGTTAATATTTGCCATAAAACTCAAATCTTCCATTACTTTAAGAGTCAACTGTTAGTTACCATCCTTGTGTTTTGCACAGCTGGTCAGCCGACAGTAGGCTACTTTTGAGTGGGAGCAAAGATTCAACCTTGAAGGTATGTGTTTGCATTACTCTTAGTTCTTGTCCTGTTAAAAACAAGTCATTAAGAAAACCATTTGTCTGTATTTAGGTTTGGGATATCCGGACAAAAAAATTGAAACAAGACCTTCCCGGCCATGCTGACGAGGTAAGCTTCTGCCACAGGCATTTTCAGTCTCTTTCTCTACAGAACTTTTAGATAACTTTGTCTATCTCTGAACTTTGGAAGGTTTTCGCGGTTGACTGGAGTCCAGACGGTGAAAAGGTAGCATCTGGTGGTAAAGATAGAGTTCTGAAGCTATGGATGGGATAGAAACAAGGGTGACTCCACCCCTATGCCAATGAAGCTCTTGTTTTTAGCCCTGGAAAATTCAAGGCCCCTACTTTTATTTATTAGATATAAAATATGTTATTCAAGTAGTAATCACCATTCTTCTTCTTATTATTTATTAATGTTATAAGTGAGTCTTTTACCAGCCATTAATCACATAATTCCTACTTTATATTGTATTTTAGGGATTTGGTTGTGGTAATTATAGTTGAGAGTGGTAGATAGTTAAGGTCATGTCAAGTATTTTTCCTCTTGTTCAGCGGAACTTTAATTTAATCAATTTGTTTTGAAGTTTGGCTTTATAAAGTTTCTTCGTACAATGTCTCACAATAGAGTTGTTTCAGTCTAATCAAATCGTGACTATCTACATTGGAATTAAAAGTGTTTAGAGAAAATGTACAAGCTGGAATATCAAATTCACTTATCGTGCCCCTTTAACGTTAATTTTCAAAGTTAAAAATGCTCAACAACTTTTGATAACCCAATGATTTTGTATTAATAAAAAAGAATATCAGATTATAATATACTTATAACGAAGTTCTGTACATTTTTGAATTTTTAAAGAAGTATTCAAGGTTATCATAGTATGTTCTCTTTCTTCAAATTATAATCTCTAGCAATCTTAATTTTTACAACTAAAAAGAATGTCAAAAATATATACATATTGAATTCATCTTTATACTTTTGAAGTAAAAAAAAAAAACTTTGACTTAGCACTTGTTTTTTCCTTATTTTCATAGTTAAGTGTTTCATTATTTTCTCTATACATAATTTTTTTTCTTTCATATTTGAATAATTCATATTTTGAAGCCAAAAAATGATTTAATCTACCATGGTTAAAGCAATTTTTTAATGCCTTATTAATTTCGAAATAATAAAAAGAAAAAATAGTAGTAAGGAATAAAAAAAGAATTTAGATTATGTTGCTTAAGTTAGGTCAATTGATTTTATTTGTCTAATGAAATAAATTGGGTTTTACAAAACTTAGGAATTAAACCCGCCCGGATGCAACAAAGCGTTTTTCTTCCTTCCCCGCTTTCTCTTCACTGAAGCCTCCTCATTCTTCAACAAATTTAGGGTTCCAAATTGAACTTTAAGCTTGTTGAATTGATTCCATCAATGGCGTCTCATAATCACATGGACGATGTAAGTTCTTTTTTTCCTTTTCAATTTCTAAGGGTTGTTTGTCTAATAGTAATTACTTGTACTTCCTTTATACTATAATGTTGAAGAATTTTCGTTTTGGGGGAATTCTCAGGACCTCGATTTTGGTGGAGATTTCGCCACCACTGGACGTTCAGGTTTGCTACTTCTTCGCCATTGTCATCTTTACTGCAAGCTTTTGTGGTATATTATTTAATTGCAAGTGATTTTAGGTACCAAAAGAAGCTTTGGAGACCTTGACGATGATGAGGACGATATTTTTGGCTCTAAAAAGGTGTTTTGTTTATTTATTCTTATTTAAGTATGTCTTGTAAACCATACTTGCTAACCAATCATGGGATACACGGCTAGTGGGTTGCTCATAAGCACTCTCTTAGTTAAAATTTATGTGATATGCTTCTTTTGAGACATCATAAATTGTTTAACATAATTAATTGCACTTTTTGATACTGTCAAGGATTTAAATCCTTCAAGAATATTTAACTTGACTGATCTGTGATTCTTTTCAACTATTAGCATGACAATCTCAAGTCAATATTTATCATTTATATCTTTCAATACTAGGGTAATTTGTTGAAAGTAGAAGAAACAGCACCTGGTGCAGCAACAGGGATGATCTTGTCTCTTCGTGAGAGGTATGGTAGTTGGATGCTTGTTGCACATCTGTGAACATTTTTGGATTTAATTGCTTATGTTTTCACTTTCTCACTGTCTTTTGTGCTCGTTATTGCAGTCTACAGGACTGTAAGGATAACCTAGCATCAACTCAGGTTTTTATCATCTAGCATTTTTGTTTTTTGTTTTCCATGGTTATATAAAAAATAATCTATTATCCTCTTTTTCAGCATTATGTATTCATGCTGTATGATTTTTATAAATATTACATTAATTATCAGAGCCTAGAAGTTTAGATGTTCTATTTTTTTTGCTTATGGTATGTTGGATTATAATTTTTTTTGTTTTTGTTAAGAATGGTATGCTGGATTATCTTACTTCCTCTCAGTTAATATTCAATGTTTATATAGGGGTTTTAATTTTTTTTTCCTGACGGTCCATCTAACTGATGGAGGAGTTTAGGCAAGACACCTAACCTGTATATTAACCAAAAATAATAATTACACGGAGGAGGATGCCTCAGCAGCATTGTGAAGGTTGATAAATTAACCTTTGAAGACATTTGAGTACAACAAAAAGAGTATTCTGTTGAGTATCATTGCTATTGACGGTATGAGACTCATCTAAGTAGCTAGATACTATATACCTATTGCTAATCACCAAAAAAGGCTCATAATAGTCAGCAGACATCAATAGTGAACTTGTTCTTCTTCTTAAATCTGAAATTTGGGAGTCCATCAAATTCAATCTCCAATGAAGCTCCCCAACCTTAAAGGTACGAAAGCAGTTTCAGTGAAGATAGAAAAAGTTGTAAATTCTTCTCCCATGATAGCAAGGAGGTCAGCAGTAGAGTTGCCTTCTCTAAAATATGCTTCAATACAAAGTTTCCAGCACGAGACAAATTAACTATTTACTCAGTAATCTGCTTGATTTTCCAGAGTTCCATTAAGAATGTCGATAATAAGGAGAGAGTCAGATTCAACTATAACATTAGTAAGTCCAGCCTCCAACAAATGTTCACCCCTTTCAACATGGCCTTGGCTTCAGCCATATTGTTACTGCAATGCCCATAGTAATCAACAAAGGCCTGAATCATAGCCCCTGTATGATCCCTGATTATACCACCCACCTGCTGATCCTGGAATTTCCTTATGCAACCATTAACATTGAGTTTTATCCAAAAATGAGAAGGTTTAATCCAAAAAACAGCCTTAGAATGATGATTGGTTTCACCTTATCTATCATATAACATTTTCCAATCCAAGAATCAGGGAGGGTTAATATGGGAAATTAATGAGGTTGTTAACTTGTTGAATGATGTACCAAGTTGACATCCTTTTATCATCAAGTCTGGCTTACATCTATTTTTCCAAATTTCCCAACATATCGCAATTGGAAGGAACTGTAGTATGCAGTCATGAACCTCATTCTTACCTTTCACATTCCACCAGTTAATAGCTGACATCCTAAGTTGTCCATGGACTTGTTTAATATCACGCGAGTTACAGAAGTAAGCACATGTAGTATCTTTCATGGGAAGTTGTTTTGTATTTTCTCAAATACTTCACTCAAAAATTCATTTTAGATGCTTTTGTGGTATAGGAAAAATTCTCTTTCTTCCCTTACTTTTCAGATAATAATATGCTTTAACTAACATGTTGGCTGGATGGTGATGATATACTGACTACCTATCTTGCATCAGCATAAATTTGTCTTCCCTTTCCAACCTTCGAGTTGACTCTGCTACTCATGTCTTAAAATGTCTGAGGGGCTAATATTTCTAATTTCACAGTTTGTAATCTTCCTTTGATGTTTTACGCCCCTTCCTTGATTCTTATGCATACACTAGTTTGTTCAAACTTTGTGGGGGGGCCTTTTGGAACTGCACCACACATAATGGAGCCTGAGTCATGCTGTTGAATGACCAACATTCTGATTGAAATCTCTTAAAACTAATTACTGACTTAACTGTCTATCTTGTTTCAGACAGAACTTGAATCTGCAAAATCTGAAATACTAAAGTGGCGCTCTGCGTTTGAAAAGGAGCCATTCATACCTCCTGGCATGACACCTGGTATTGTCCTTTTCAGCATCTCTGTACAGTCACTTAAAATCCTGTTCCTTTCTTCTTGTTTTTTTTAATCTTCGTGTTTTCCCCATTGCTGCTGTATGTTTGAGTCATACATCATTAAAAAAAATAAGCATATTTTAGTTCCCTCTATCCCATTTAATAGATGATAGGGTTCTGAAAGGGTTTGGAGTTATATGGGAAAGTTTGACTTGTTCTTTAAGTAATAGTAGAATAGTGTAATGCTTCCAACATCACATCACTGCTTAAAGTTGAATTGTTTAAATTCCATCTGTTATTTTTTTTTTACTTTTAAAAAGAGCGAGGATGCCCAATAAATCTATCTGTTATCATTCATGTTTAACATTTGGGGCCACCCTTTAAATGGAAAGATCTTCATGTTAATTGAGACGGAGTGAGTTTCTTTCATTCTGAAGAGAATTAACTCTGTGCTTATTTGCAGAACCCAAGTTTGTGGTCAGTTATCTTCAGAACCTCAGATCATCTGAGGAGTCATTGCGTGAACAGGTTTTTTGTTTTTGATTATTCCTCTTTATTTGTTCATTGCTAAAATATTATTGAATTTTCTTCTAATCATTATCTCATCTTTGCAATCTGTAGTTGGAAAGAGCAAAGAAAAAGGAGGCTGCATTTATTGTAACTTTTGCCAAAAGAGAGCAGGAGATAGCAGAGTTGAAGGTAAAGTTGTCCATGTAGATCAAATGATTGATTGCCTCTAAAACAGATTAATTTTGAACTATCTTGTGTACAATTTTTTTTTTTTTTGCGGCTATCTCAACAAAATTGAGCAGGATATTTAAACATGTTATTTTACTGTACGGTGCAACCATGCAAGAAAACTATATGGAGCAAAAGATAATGATTTCACTAAGAAATTGAACTTTGAGTTTATAGATGCTATCTAAGTTGCCAACTGTATATTGTACCTTACTCTGAAAAAATGTCTCATCTTTATGGTGTGCAATGAAGCTTGCCACCTACATATTAGGGTAAACAAAAGCCTACTGCTAGTCAGCTGATCTTTCATTTTCAATTTTGTCAATTGAAGAGATCTGTGATCTAATCAATACTAGAGATGCCCTTATGTTATACATCTAGTTTTATCCTTGACAGAACCTCTGATCAGATGTCACGTCTTTCTTCTCTTGGGCTGAGGTCAAGTAAGAACTAAGAAGGCAACGGAATGTTGTTTCTGAATGTTGATGTGTTTTTTTTTTAAATCCTTTCTTGTAAAGCATATAGTGTTGGATGTTTTTTCCTTTATCTTTAGTTACCTTTGTTTTAAAATGTAAATATCCAATTTATTGTTTTCTCTTTACTTTGTGCTGATCAATTCTTTCTTCTTACTTTTTCTACTGGTAAATGTTTTAGTCTGCAGTTCGGGACCTTAGAGCTCAACTCAAGCCGCCATCTATGCAGGTAGTACTGGTATCTTACTCATTGTATAAAACCCAAAAAAGGAAGGAGAGAGAGAGACTGAGAGAGTATGTGTATGTGTTGTTCCCTGCTGTTGTTCAATTGTTTTGGTGAATTTTTCCAATTTGCTCCTTTAAAAAGGAGTTCTATGTGTGTAATCTCTATGTGTTGTATGTAGCTTGTTTTTGTTTCACACAGTAAGTTGCTCATTCTGGTCATTTGGTTGTTGCTTTTCAAATTTTGTGCATTCTGCTTAAATAATAAAATTGTTAGCTGGTGCTAGCCCGCTGCCAACCTTATGCACACATATTGGCCTGAGAATCTAATTCCCCTGTTAACACTTGTAACTCTAGTGCAATCTCAAGGTTTTAGAATACCTACCAATTCCCGGTATACTCATTATGCTAGAAAACCACATAGCATATTGTTAGGGTTGTAAATTGTAAGTTAGTATCTTGTGGGGGTGGGGGTGGGGGTGGGGGGTAGCTCAATTGATGAAGGTTGAGGGAGTTGTTGTTTCTTAGGTCACAATTTTGAGCTGTGCCAAGTGAACTTACTCCAGTGTTTAAGTGGAGAAGGTAGAGGGGTGGCCCCCTCATCCTTGAGTTTCAAAGGCTGCAGTTTTTGGTTATAATTAAATGTAAGTTGGCAGGGGGAATCAAGAAACGGAATGGTTTCATTTGTGTTTCTATTTTGTTGATATTTTTTATGCAAGTTCAGCTTTTCGCTAATGGAGGAAAGATAACTGAAGGGTAAGAGCATTTTTTTTTAAAAAAAATAACTGTAGGGTAAGAGCAGTATTTATCTAACATCAAACTGGCTGATAAGATAAAGCCGCTTAGGAACTGCATATTGTGGCCTGTACCTCTGCTCTGCTTGAATCATTCTGCTTAACCCTAATGTACATCCTACTAGCTGTATTTGGGTCTTTAGTCTTTACGAAAAGATTGAGTCTTCAGTGGCTACTTGTTTCTTACTATTTATGCTACTAATTAAGGGGCAGATTTGTTTTTATTGTAATTAATTTATGAAGCCTGCACTATTTTCCAACAACACCCCTCATTCATAATCACACAATTATCAAAAAGAGAGAAGATGTTAAAATTGTTACTGCATTTGATGGGTGGTGATTTCCTTGTAGTTCAACTCTCCTTTGACGGGTGTGCTCACAGTCCGCATCAGCATCATAAATTTTTCCTCCTATTTTCTATTCCCATATCCTATTTTTCCAAGTTTATATTCATTCCTAGTTGAATTTACCAAGTTTGTATTATGTGTACATGCTTATGCCCCCTTAACTAGTTCTCTAAGATTTTGATTCAAGTTTGCTCAATGAATGGCCTAAGAGATCTTCATGTTAAGGTGAGAACAAATCATACTAAGAACAAAGTGTAAGGAATGCATATAGTTCCATTAATTTTCCAGAAACAGCTTCCTCCTACTCTCTTTTTGCTTCTTTTTGAAGGTCTCCAACATGTCCTTAATGCTGAGGAATACAACATTACCAATTCTTTTTTTAAAAAAAATCCAGAAATGTAGAAGTTACAACCAGAGTTATGGAATTAAAACCTTTCTGTTTTTTCCCCTCTTTATTTCCTTTTTTCTTCTGAGAACAGCACCTACGATTCACTGAATAAACAAACCTTTGTAGCATTTTGTTCTTTTCTGCAATAATATGCATCTGCAGTGAGCCCTCTCCCTTTTTTCCCTTGAAAATGTCATCTTATACCGTAGCTTTTCCTAATTTCTTTTTGGGGTTAACATTTTTTTTATGTCTTTGTTCACATTTTGCTCATTTTCCTTTGTTTTGGGGCTAAATCAACAGGCACGGAAGCTATTACTAGATCCAGCTATTCATGAAGAGTTCACTAGGCTGAAGGTAACTTATCTAGACCTTGATTTTAATTTCAAGCTGAAATGTCTGGAGAGGATACACTTATCTAGTGGTTCCATACTTTAACTTCACTGTGCTTTCAAGCCTCTTTGATGGTTGGCTGGAATTCTTTATTTAATGGGGGAGCGCACTGTTGGTGACATCGTTCTAGGTTACCTTTTGAATTGCTCAATGAGCTCAGATGATGCATCCCGTTGCCAATGTATAGCATGCTTGGTGCTTAAATTCTTGGATGCTTTTCACTTGTAGTTTATTCGACTTTTTCATTGTTCCTTTGTGGCCTTGCTGGCTCTGATTGCATTCTTGCTTACATCTTTTCTTGTTTTTCATTGACAGAATTTGGTTGAGGAGAAGGATAAGAAAGTGAAGGAGTTGCATGATAACATTGCTGCTGTCAATTTTACCCCACAAAGCAAAATGGGCAAGATGTTAATGGCTAAATGTAGGACACTGCAGGAGGAAAATGAAGAGATTGGAAACCAGGCTAATGAAGGAAAGGTAGTAAACAATTTTCTTGATCAGTGAAGTGTGTAAAATATAAATCTCTTTTAGTTCAAAACTGAATTTAGAAATGGAAAAGTAATCTATTCATAAGTTAGTCACTTATCTAGCTTATTTCTTCCCGGTTTGTTAAAATATGATGGTTGGTTTAAAGGTGATAAATGTGAGATTTTACAGAAGTTCTGTTTCTTTCCTTACTTGCAGATACATGAATTAACAATGAAACTGGCTTTGCAGAGGTCTCAGAATGCTGAACTCAAAAGTCAATTTGAAGGTTAATGTTCTCTCAAGTTGTTTTACAAATACACCTCTGTTTTCTATTTGATTGGGCTAGGTCGGTTTGGTCATTCTAGATATGATCAGTGTTATTGATATTTGTTGAGGATATTTAGCTTTGCCGTATGTGTTGAAACTCTTGGTAATGTATGCATATCCTTTTGAGTAAAGAAAGACATAGTCACTCTTAGATATAATTTGCTTTTTGGTAGGTTTTTTAGCTTTAAGTAAGCAGTTGACAAGGAATTATACTACATTTTTAAATACGTATCTTTTCTGTACTCGAGGAATCAGTTGCTGTCGCCTGATCTGTGTATGGTTACCATATATCTGCATGCCCTTATTCTTACGACAGTGAAATCATGCCAGACATAAGGCATGCTTTTTTAGAATTGAGTCATCATCGTCAGTGAAACCTACACCATCCCAAACTGTGGAACTGTTAATTCCTACACTGATTCACCCATTAGCCTGCTCTCTCCAGAGTTCATGATTTGTTTGTAGATCAAAGTAGTTTCTCCTTGTACTATGATGGATTGTAGTATTTAACTTTTCACATTTTTTTTGGTGTGTGTGTGTGTGGTGGGGTATGACATAACTAGGAAGTTAGCACCCTCATTGCATAAGCAAATCCATATTTGTGCTGATTTTGTTATAGATCTTTCATTACATGTGTTCATTTTACCTTTTAGCTCTCACCGACATTCCTTTATATTTGACCCAACTTGAATTCTGTTGCCTTGCCATTGTTATTCAGAACTGCAATGATGAGTAGATTGGTTTCACTCACTTCCTAACAATTTTTATTCCCACTTGCAGGCCTGTGCAAACAGATAGAGGGACTGACAAACGATGTAGAAAGATCAAATGAAATGGTGCTTCACACAGTTTCCATTCTTGTTTAGAGTGAAATCAGACATTAGGATGACTTTGGAAAGATGTAGAGTTTCACGTTTTAATCGTATTTGTCCTAGGTACTAATCTTGCAAGATAAAGTTGCGGAGAAGGATGAAGAGATCAGTAAGCTGAGTGAAGAGTTGAATGAGAAAAACACTGTTGTGGAGAAAACCGAATTAACTCCTGATAGAACTGACAATGATGAGGAAATGACAACTACAGAAGCTCAGGCAGAGAATGAGTAGAGGGAGGCTTCTGGAGTTGGTCAGCACGTTCGAAGCCTTACCTTCATACATGAAGCTACTCTTTATATCCCTTATATGGTACACCAGTAAAGCAAGCAGAAGAGAAGCCCGCGGATCTGGAAGCAAGAGCTCTCAGTTTGTAAAGCAACAAGCACGGCCATATCTTTCTAACTTACTAGCTGTAGACAGTCATATCGATGTACTTGTAACTGCAATCCGTGTTAGATTTGTTTTCCCATTTCCTTGGGTATTACATGGTGTATTTAGTTTCCTATCTATATCTGCAGCACCAATATGATCTATGGCCTCTTTCGATTCGTAGAACTTTTTATCAACTATGATCTTGCAATTTTGCCGAAGATTTATCATGTAGAATAATTGTAATTTATCTTGTGGAGTGTAGCTAGTCTATATGTGGTTAAGTGCGTGATGCAGGTAGTACCCTTTAATCATATGGTGTATAAGTCAGAAGCAGATATATGACTAGTAAAAGAGGCAACAAATAGTAATTAGATTTATCACATTCTATCAGACTGCCAAAAAGAGTAGCTAGATCTCTCATTTTGTAGAACTGTACATGGACTGCTTTCTTCGCTCATCGTTCCAACCCAGCCCAGCAGAACCTTTGTTTCCCGTAGCCTGTAAAGGTTCAATCAACCCCTTGTTGCTGCAGCCAAGTGCCTCCCCCTGTGCAAACACCCAAATCATCAGGTTACAATATGATCATTACATTTCCAAGTTTTACTTAAGTAGTCTCATTCACAGAGGTCCTCATGTAATCGCTAGGTGAAATCTTTCATAACTACACATCCATGAATTACTCGTTAAAGAGAATCTAAGAATGTCCGAGTATAGATGGGGTGAATGTTTCTTTCTGGAGAAAAGATGGATTCTAATAACTTAAAACTATTACAACAATCTAGTAATGAAAGAAGGAAGTGAAAAGATTCAACGGACACCTAGAGATGGGCCATCAATATGGAAGAAAGAATCAGAAGAACAATATTCAGAGTTTTACAAGTCTAGGTAGGTCTCTACTTTTTCTTGAGATCCAAAGATAAGGCATTTTAAGATTACGTAGAAAGTGACACTTGTAGCTAAAACTATAATTCTTAAAGTCGTGAAAGTTTAAACTGTACCTCCTTCCAGCCCATGTTTTCCAACATTCTTCTGGCATAGCTACCAGCTCCAAATGAATTGCTCAAGGATTCGGAAAGAGCTTCCTCTGGACCAGCAGATGCCTCCAAAGGAACAGAATCATCAGAGTTGGATGAATTTTTTTGCCCTGGACCGACGCCAAACCCACCATGCAATGCTCTTCTTTCTGCAGCTCTGTCCCTGTACAGATGGTCTCTGTCCTGGAATGGCATAATCACACAATTTAATAGATAGGTAAGAGATTCTAGATCCTTGAGCATGTCCATCTAAATAGGAGAAAGCATCTCTCCAGTAAAATTTAAAAAGTTCTCTTTAGAGATGATTCAATTGTTTTTCCCTTACATGGTAGAATTCCTCCAAACCTGAACAAAAGCTCCTCCATCCAGAAGCTCAATAATGGCCCTTTCTCACTTTGTTCCCTTGGTGACTCGAGCATATAACCTTATGCTGGAGGCGGAGGGTCCTTACCACTAGGCTATCCTTCTGTTGTCTTCGATTGATTATTTAATCACTAAAGAGAATGAAATAATCACAGATCCAAACACAGCTCACTACTAGCACTATTGTCTAAGATGGTTCAATCTACTCTGTTGGTTTGCCAAACCGGCATGCCTTTTTATCTTTATCTTTTAGTTGTGTTCGCCGTCTAAATACTTCAACACAATTTGTTACATTTCCCAGTTAGCAAATTTTCTAGTGCAGCTTTCAGAGAAGTGTTCCCATTTTTCAAGCTTTAAGATACTAAATCTGCTAAAGAACTCACCCTAATTGACTGCATATAGAAACTTTATCGCAAATACCAATAACCCAAATCATCTCCAAGTACAAAAATTCTATTAGTAGTTGAAACATAAAGTACCTTTTCAGGTGCACTGATCTCCGATGGCAGAGATACATCTTCCTCACCAGGAAGTGTTGTGCTTATGGGTTTATATCTTTCAGTGACTAGTGAGCATGTTTGGATTTCTCTGTTGATTGACATTTGAGAAAAGCGCCAATTTTTCGTTGGATTGGAAGAATCATAATTTGACAAAGAAGCCAAATATTGTGTGCTAGGATTTTTCAACCTGTAGACCTGACCTGTAGTAAGTAAACATTTTGAATGAATGCCAACAAGGATAGAATAAGGATGGCCAATGCAAACTAAAATCTCATACTCAAGAAATGAAACCAAACACTTCTCATGTATAACAGAATTTGTCCGTCGTTGAGGTTGTACAATATTCTGATGCGAGGGATTGAATGGAATAAAGAGAGTTATGGATGTTTCAGAAGAAGTTGGAATCCCCGTTTCTCTAATGTTGTGCCTCATTACATCTCTTTTACTGTCTATACACATACTGTAGCTTACATGACTTCATCTCAAAATACACATGTCTAATCTGGCAGTATTCTGAGTAAGGCTGACCATGAATGAATGTGAATGCATACATGCTGATGGCTGAAACATGAAAAGAAAGTATTGGCCATTTAGTTTTGCAGGGAAGTCACCAGGGCGGCATGAGTTTGCTCACATGTAACAAATAAAGAAGGAAGTTTCTGGCATATGTAATGAAAAGATCACGGATTGAATAGATAGACATCGAAAAGGAATTACGTGAATTCAGATAATTTTTTACAGCAAGTCACAACAGTTCACTGAGCATTTTATAAACCTCAACTAAAACAGGACATGTTAACAATAACTGATCTGTGTAAACAAATGGATGCAGAAGTTCCCCTTAAAATGGAAGTTTGACAATGCAAACCTGATGTAACTCGTACCAGATCAAGATGGACTTCACATACTGGGGCAGTTTTAAGAAGGTGGCCACTTGAGGGCATTGATGGATGCAGCTTAGCAGTGGGCTTCACCAGTCGTCCTACCAGCCTGGCCACCCTTCTTTTTCGACCTTTTCTGATCTTTTTAACCATTGACCAGTCCCACAAATCAACAGCCTGAATATGTGACAGAGAATCCTCAACTGGTCGTTCAACTTGACCATACTGGGCTCGCCAGTTCTCTTCCTCCAAACAAATGCCTGTTGTGAGGGAACTTCAGTCAATTTTACGCATCCAAAAGCATGAAAATGAAGACATTCAAAGTAAGGTGCATATGTATTTCAGTATAGGAGCCTATTCCATCTTTTTAGTATGAGTTACAGAATAGAGGAATTCATGAGGCAGTCAAAGAAAGATTTTTCTTCAACACAGTTCCCACTTTATTTGAACTACCAAAAGAAAATACGAGAGAGACAACAACAACAACATTCACAGTGTAGTCCTGGGAGGGTAGAGCGTAGATAGCAACAACAGAAACTACAAAAATCAATAGACAATATGCTAGATGAAGAGAAAAAGAGGAAGCAATTACAGTACAAGGATTTGTCCCAATTGAACTCCTAATAGTTTGGTGAAATGTCCATATGCTTTCTGCCTTTCTGGTGTCATATCAACATTTTCAACACTAATGTCTTTTATGCCAAGTGAGAAAATTTGCATAGAATACAAATATGAATGAAAAGTATCATAATCAATACTAACCATCATCCATGACATCTGCAACTGGATCAGCAGAATCTGTCCAGTCGTCTGGTATCCATTCACCTTCCTCGAGTTCATATGTGCTGTCATTCCCTGCACCGTCAAGGTAGAATGACTTGCAATGCTGTAAATCTAATCATATTTTGAGAAAAACAGAAACCTTGAACCAACCAGCTGCTGACAAATGTGTGTGATCTGTGTCATTCATTTCAGGAGCCACTGTTATGTCTGAAGTACTATTGGCAGCTTGAGTGGTATAATTCGCCAGATAAAGTTCAATGAGAGTATCTTCGAGCCTGACAGTAGATGTATTACAGCGTTGGGAAAGAAAAATAACTAAAAGGAAAAAATACAAGATAACCAAACACAGTGTTTTACCACTCTGAAGGTGGTGGCGGGTTTTCTGGAAGCTTGCAACTGGTATCCTCCAAGTGCTCTGCTTAGAGTGAAGCAGAAAGAGAAAGTAAGCGACTGTCAAGTGCAAATGACTTCTGAATTATTAAAATAACGATTATTACACCCAAATAATTCTCTACTGAAAGGATGAAGAAATTTGAAGGGCAACCATTATACTTGGGTGAGAACATTACTAGTGGTGACAAAGGACTTATAGCAAGAGGGCTCAATAATGAGATAATAAATAATGGATATCATAAGTGAAGAAACTGCATCAAGAAACATCTTACATCCATGATCCAACATTTTTCAGTTTCCACAAGTCAAATAGATCAGCAAACAATGAGCAAAACTGATTCGATAGTGACTCACCCAGCTATACTCACAAGAAACTGCTGCAATTCATTCAAATCCAGATGGGCATGAAAAGTATTTCACCAACCAGAATATAGGAAACAGAAGAATGGTTTTACGTCTATATATTTTAGATATGGTGTCAGAGCTACCATTAAAGTTATGGGTTCACTAGAACCCAATAGCTTTTTCCCAAGCCATAAACTTAATCCTGGATCCACTTTTGTTTAGATTACTTGACCCATCAAGTTACAACAAAATGTTTCAAGCACCCAAAGCTAAAAGGATAAGGTAGGAACAAAATATATTTACTGCAGCAACAACTTCATCACAAACACATCCTATCTTCTATAACAATAGACAGGCTGGTAAACTTATTCACCTTCAGAGAACTCAGTACGAAGTGGTTCCACTGCTTGAGCCACATTTTCACCTGACATACTTATGTCTGCATCTACCTCATCTTTGTTAGACTCCGCAGGCGCAACGCTCTCACAACTATTCATTTCACGACAACCACCATCCTGACGTACAATAATAAACTAGCTTAACATAAATCAAATCAAAAATCAACTACGCTAACATTTGAATGCTGTAAATTTGAAAGCAAAAAAAAAACACTCTACCTGAGAAGACTCCATGGGTACATAAGTACCATTATCAAATTTGTAATAAAGGCCATCATTACAGCTGTAGTACCAGCCTGCTTGAGGATCATGATAAAATCCGGTGCTACAAAATAACGATTGATCTCAAATAAGTAATTAATATAATTGCTGAAAGAACTCCAAATTTTATGAAACTCAGATTAAATTCAAGCCCTAATTCCGCGAAAAGAGGAATGGAATTGGAGATTAATACAGAAAATGTCAAGGAAGTAGATTAAATTAACAAAGAAAATCGCACCGAGCATGGTAGTAAAGCTGAGAAGTTTCATCCCAAACGAACTGATTATCGGATTCGTGCAGCTCCAGTTCTTCTTTCTCGGTTCCCGCCATCACTAAGCTTTGCAGATCAATATGGTGAATTTGTTAACTTCAGAATCTACAAAAATAATGGAGTTTCAATGATTAAAAAGTTTGAATTCTAGTTGTAAATAACCACACTTTTGGGGGTTCTGCCATAGGAGCAACAGCAAAAGGGAATACTGGTTCAGGCCCATAAAAGGTCCATTAAATAATAATTGGACTCATATTTCAGAAATAGCCCAATCCAGCGAGACAGTAGGGGACATTTTCTTTTCAAATTTACCACTAGACATAGACAAAGTGTCTAGCGGCCTTTTATTAGAAATAAAATCTCAATAGGGATACAAGCAAGGAGGACTAGACCTTATCTTGCCAATCCTATAACAAACCTCTACGGACTAACAAGCATGAAGTATGGAGGGAGTAATATAGTAGGACCGACAAGTTATTTAATAAATCATCGATATCTCTGTGTTAAAAATAAGTACTAGTAGTTTATAGCAATAATGTCAAATAGGCTCAAGTCAAATAGATACAAATTAAATTGTTGCATATTTTCATTAAATTAGGAGTTAGTTTTTTGTTTGGTTATAAGACGAATAAAATCTTGAAAAAAGTTCGATTTGTTCTCTCTCTGGAGGAACCATGCATGATTGCATGCCTTTTGTCTTGTGTTTACTTATTTTTGACTTCATTTGGTGATACAATTATTTCAGAAAATGCAAAGAAACATAATTGTCCACTAAAAGCAAGTGATGGCCCATTGAAACATCTAGAGAAATCAAATAAAAGGTCTGGAAAGAACGGTTTTTTTTTTTAATATTTGATATTAGACGCCAAAATTTCAGTTCATTAACCAACTGTTCCCAACCATAACTTAATAACTAGTGCTCCAACTATTTTCAATACACTTCCATTTATTTTCTGTTACATTTTCCAGTATTATCTTTAATTTTTTCCACTCCTACACACACTTCTGGAGCAAAAGTGTGTGGGAAAATTGTCTATATATACAGTTTTATATACAAGCATTTATCATCACTTGCTTCATATCCTAAAAACTCCTTTAAATTCCTCTGTTTGCTCTGTTTCTAATGGCTCCAAGCTTGAACAAGAATGCCTCACAAGCGATAGCTGGGCTAATAGATGATAACACAAAGCCTTTATACATCACGCTTAATGGCTCTGAATTTTTAGCCAATGGCTATCCTATACTTACTCATGTTCCTGCTAGCATCATTGCCACTCCATCACAATTCATTTCCAAAGACTTCACCTTCGGTTGCTTCATCGGATTTGACTCCGACGAGGCCCGGAGCCATCATGTGGTTCCAATTGGCAAGCTCAGGGACATAAAGTTCATGAGCCTATTCAGATTTAAAGTATGGTGGACCACTCATTGGGTAGGCAAAAACGGTAGAGATATCCAACATGAGACTCAAATGTTAATCTTAGACAAATCTGAAAACGGACTTCGTCCTTATGTTCTAATACTTCCTATTCTAGAAGGTTCCTTCAGAGCCTCGTTCCAGCCTGGACATGACGATAATTTGGACGTCTGTGTGGAGAGTGGATCAAGTAAAGTTCGTGAATCCAGGTTCCGGACTTGCATTTATATGCACGTAGGGGATGACCCCTACGAAATGGTGAAGAATGCTATGAAGATTATAAGATCACATTTAGAGACTTTCAAGTTGCTTGAAGAGAAGTCACTTCCAGGTATAGTAGATAAATTTGGTTGGTGTACTTGGGATGCTTTTTACCTTAAGGTAAATCCACAAGGGGTAATGGAAGGGGTTAAAGACCTAGTAGAGGGTGGTTGCCCTCCAGGATTAGTCTTAATTGATGATGGATGGCAATCGATTTGTCACGATGATGATCCGGTAACTGATGATCAAGAAGGAATCAACAGGACTGATGCTGGTGAACAGATGCCATGTAGGTTAAAATTTGAAGAGAATTATAAATTTAGGGACTATGAGAGTCCAAAGGGAAAGGGGAAGGGGATGAGGGCATTTGTGAAGGACTTAAAGGAGGAATTTAAGAGCATTGAGCATGTTTACGTGTGGCACGCGTTGTGTGGGTACTGGGGTGGGATTAGGCCTAATATACCAAACATGCCGGATTGTAAGGTCAGTAGTCCTAAGCTGTCACAGGGTTTGCAGATGACTATGGAGGATTTGGCTGTAGACAAGATTGTGAACAATGGAGTTGGATTGGTTCCACCGGAAAAAGTTCATGAAATGTATGAAGGATTGCATTCGCATCTTGAATCAGCTGGAATTGATGGAGTCAAGGTGGATGTAATTCATGTAAGTTCTAACAACTTCATAAGTTCGAAAAAATATTGATTTCATTTCTATCTGCTTGACTAATGGTACAAAGTTTATATTCACTATCATGTCGAAGCAGTTGCTGGAGATGTTATCAGAAGATTATGGAGGACGAGTGGAACTTGCTAAAGCATATTATAAAGCCTTAACTGATTCAATAAGGAAGCATTTTAAAGGGAACGGTGTCATTGCTAGCATGGAACATTGCAATGACTTTATGTACCTTGGGACAGAGACTATTGCTCTTGGACGCGTAGGTATGTCTCGAGCCTTAATTTGTAACTCTTACAGTTAAATTGTTTGATTGATCTAACCATGATTGTTGATGCTTGCAGGAGATGATTTTTGGTGCACCGATCCATCTGGGGATCCCAATGGGACATATTGGCTGCAAGGATGTCACATGGTACATTGTGCTTACAATAGTTTGTGGATGGGAAATTTCATCCACCCTGATTGGGACATGTTTCAATCTACTCATCCTTGTGCTGAGTTTCGTGCCGCCTCTCGAGCCATCTCAGGAGGACCAGTATATGTTAGTGACTCAGTTGGGAAACACAACTTTCAGTTGCTGAAGACATTGGCCTTGCCTGATGGTTCGATTCTCCGTTGCCAACATTATGCACTACCAACTAAAGATTGCCTGTTTGAAGACCCTTTACATGATGGAAAAACCATGCTCAAGATTTGGAACCTTAATAAAGTAAGTAGTGTTAATCTTATTACCAATGCAATTCATGCATTATGATAATTTGTACGATCAAAATTTTATCTTATTGTGTTATTCTGGTTGTAATAACTATAGTTTACCGGAGTTCTTGGAGCATTTAACTGTCAAGGAGGAGGATGGTCCCCTGTTTCAAGGAAAAATAAAAGCGCGAATGAGTATTCAGTAGCAGTGACATGTTTGGCTAGTTCCAAAGATGTTGAATGGAGCAATGGAACAAATCCAGTAAGTGTGGAAGGAGTGAACATTTTCGCGGTGTACATGTATAGACAGAAGAAACTAAAGCTCTTAAAGTTATCCGAAAATGTGGAGATTACTCTTCAGCCTTTCGAGTATGAGCTCTTAACAGTCACTCCTGTAGCTGTGTTGTCGAAAAAATCAGTGCAGTTTGCCCCAATTGGATTGGTGAACATGCTCAATTCTGGTGGTGCAATCGACTCTCTTGTCTACGATGAGGAGGAAGAAAGTTCAGTAAGCATTGGAGTTAGAGGGAGTGGTGAAATGAGGGTGTTTGCCTCTGAGAAGCCGTCATCGTGTACGATCGATGGAGTCTCTGTTGGTTTTGGCCTAATTCTTCAAGATTGTCTGAAATTAAGTATGTCTTCTGAATTAACAAATCAGTAAATTAAAAGCTTAAATACTATTGAAGTATGATTTTGTTGGCTGAGGCATCATGATTTTTCTACATCAAGTTCCATTAATATTTGATGCAAGGCAACTTTTTTTTCCTTTGAAGTTGTCCAATATTTCTTGAACTATAATTGCATTGTTCGAGACATGATGATTTTTAAGGAAGCTATATTATGTTGGACTAATTAATGAGCGTACTTAGGAAGGTTTTGATGCGAGCAACAATTATTTTTGTAATCACTTTTTATATAGAAATACATAATTCAATGCGTTGTTCTACTGTCGTGAAGTAGTCACATTTATTTATTTTAGGTATAAGATGTATTAGGTTTGGTTAATTGATGTTGGATAGTCCTTTCGGATAAAACAATTTTAACAAAGAGATAACAAAGACCTTGGTGATGTTCCACTAATTTTTGTAAAAGTAAAGGTGAAGGAAGACCTCTCAAACTCGAGACTTTAAAAGACCTAATAATTGGAGTACATAATTAATGAGTTCTTCGTTCAATAGATGATTTTAGAAGTTTGATTATAAAAAAATCTCAATCTAGTAGAATGTACATTGTGATTTGAAAGCATACAAGTAGATGTTAATATGATGGGAGCCCAATTTCTATTAGATATATATTTGTATCATCCAAAGACATGTCAATATGGTGGGAGCCCAATTTCTATGAGTTATTGCTTGTTCAATAGAATGAATTATTAAGCAATTTCATACACATACTAAAAAGATAGTGAGAAATAACAATAAACTTAACATAAGTAGCATCAACATTCCACGAAAAATTAACATAAATTGCAGAAAATAACAATAAACTTTGATATAAATTGGAGAAAATAACAATATTGAATAACTAATCATAAAACTAGTAGCTAATACTATAATTGCACTAGCTAGCATAAAATAATTCTATAATAATTTATATTATTCTTGAATTGTAAATGCAACTGTTGATGTTGGTGGTGCTACTGGAGTGATGGAATCGGATATGTTATTGTTGGATACCAATGGTTGAGGGATTGATGATGGTGGTGGTGCTACTGGACTGGTGGAGTTGGAATTGGTACCGTTGGATCCAAATGATTGAGGCATTGGTGGTGATGATGATAAAATGGTGGTGGAATATCGATAACAACGCGATGAACGTGGTAAACGAGCCATGTGATTGCAAAAAAAAAAGCTGATAATTGTATGTGTTTTGTATTCCTTTTTATAATTCAGGGGAGAAAAATATGAACTCATATTGCTTATTTATAGCTATAACTTATATACCTAGATTATGTATATCTCTTTCTAATTATATTAGTAAAATTGACGAAGTTATTTTATCATTATTGGTCAACTATATAAGAATATATGAGTTGAAATAATTTACAACATAAAGATTTTTTTGCAAACTTTGAATTTACTTGCATATGGCATATTTCCAACTTCTTTTCCAAATAATTTGAAGGTAATTTTTGATTAATATGACCAATTTAGCGATTGATTAGTCAATGATTATAGTAATCTTAAATGAAAAAAAAAGGCTAAGTGTAATGAATCTCCAATACTCTAAACTCTGTTTTGTGTCTTAATTTTAATTTGTGTGGTTGAATGACTGATATTCTCATACACCTATTAGCTTCATTCATTGTTCAGCTACATAATTTCTTTACAATAATTAAATAGTCAAAAATAAATTAACTAAATTATAAATTGTATAATAATTTACATTTATATCAAATGAGTGGTCTTTAGATATACTAATCAAATCATAATGTCGTCTTGAAACTTTTAATGCTTCGTAACACTGTAAAAATTTACTGACAAGATATAATTGATTTTACAATGTTATAGTCTAATGGTGTTCACTAATAGAAAAAAAATAAAAATTTCATAACGAGGATAAGAATGAGTTGAAATAATTTACACAACCTAAACGAGGAAATTCTTTTATTCTTATTACCTTCAGAGTTTTAGATTATTATAACTATTGACTAATCTATTGATAAATCGGTCATATTAATTAAAATTTGCCTTTAAAGCATTTGAAAAGGCAGGGAAGAATATGCAATATGCAAGTAAATTCAAAGTTTGCTAAAATCTTTATGTTGTCTAAATTATTTCAACTTATTTTTATAAAGTTGACCAACAATAAAATGTATTTATCTAAAATTAAATACTATAATAAATTTAAATTATTATAAGTTACGAATGATAGAAATAGAACGATATTGAATATTTTGGTCATCGTACTAATTAAAATTTGTGAAAATGAAGATTCTTTATCGCATTATAACTTTCTGTGTTTAGTTTTAATAGTAAAATTATGTCATCTGCTGAAAATAGGTGCGACAAGGCAAGTCCATCATTAATTTTTACACAATAAATTCTCTATTGTATTTTACTATGTATACATTGTTTTTTATGTTTTAATTTGTGAAATGTTTTTTTAATGTATTTCGATTTTTTTTTTAATTATATTCAAATCATCACGTTAAAATTTAATCATATCAATATTTTTATATTTTTAATTTACTTTTTAATAATTAACATATAATAATAAATTGTTGATATAATTAAATCTTAACATAAACATTTAATGGTTGTTGACAAACTTTAATCAACCCATTACCCATGGACAATGATCTAAACTTCTATTAGCTGATACAATAATCTAACAAATATGACAAAATTTTATATGATCGTCGTGTTTGCACCATAATATATATAAATGAGACAGAATGTTTAAATTTCAATAATTTAATGACTAAATTAAGATCGGATTTCATTGTACAGTATATTTTTGTTTTAATAATAAAAATAAGAATTTCTATCATTCATTTTTCCAAAATAAATGATTTATGTTATTTTATAATAAACTTAAATATTTTGGGATGAGCTAATATTAAAAATTTGAGCAAATTAAAAATTGTCTTTTAGAAATAAAAGAATTAATTAATTAGAAAAGAATTCATTTCAATTAATTTGGGTCAAGAGTATTTGTAGACCAAAAGGTGAAAAAAGGGAACCAAAAATAAAAGTAGAGTGTATTAATTTAGACTAAAAAAATGGACGTAGAGTATTTTTAAACAATTTTCAATATGTTTGGGATATTTTTGATCATTTTTCTTTTATTTATTTTAGGTATGAAATGTAGTATGTTTGGTTAATCGATGTTGGGATAGTCCTCTCAGATAAAATAATTTTAACAAATTACTAATTCGATAGAATGAATAATTAAGCAATTTAATTTCATACACATTCTAAAAGATAAAAGGATAATTAGTTTGTTCTTGTTTTATTTACTACCACATAGATAAAAATAATAATATGGAAATGTATGACATGATAATTAATAAAAGTAAATGTGTTAGTCCTGAGAACTTATTATTAAGAGGCTAACCACCCCAAATATTAAAATTTCATTGAACTTAAACATAGGAAATAACAATAAGCATCAACATAAACTGCAGAAAATAACAATCTTCATCAACTAATTACAAAACTAGCTGCTAATACATGGATAATTGCTCTAGCATAAAATAATATTATAAAATTACTTTTGAATCGGTAATGCATCTGTTTAGGATGTGATGGAATCAGAAATGGTACCGTTGACTAGGAGTGGTTGAGGAATTGATGGTGGTGGTGGTGGTGCTACTGGGGTGGTGGAATCGGAAATGGTATTGTCATTTGCAAGCGATTGAGGCATTGGTGGTGATGCTGGTGGTGGTGGTGGAATGGTGATGAAATGTCGATGACGGCGACGTGATGAGCGTGATGGTAGACGAGCCATAATTAAGAACCAATAAAACTGATAATTATATGTGAGAGATGTTTTGTTTTCCTCTTGTAATACAGTAGAGAAAGATATAAGCTTCTGCAGCTTATTTATAGCCATAACTTATATACGTTTATTTCTTTTGAATTCCATTCCATGAATAAAATTGACCAAATATATTATTTGATTGGTCAACTTTTTAAGAATTATGAGTTGACCATAAAGATTTTTTGAGCTTTGAATTTATTTGCATATGGTATATCTCCGCTTCTTTTCCAAATAATTTGAAGGCAAATTTTAATTAATGTGTCTAATTTAGCAATAGGTTAATTAGTCAATGATTATAATAATCTTGAATAAAAAAAAAAAGGTCCAAGTGCAATGTATCACCAATACTCTTTTACATTTACACTAAATATACTCTCAAGTTTAAAAAAGTGTAAAAGTACTTCTAAACTATATCTTATCTCTTTCTTAAGTAAATTATTCAATGATTCAATAATAGAATTTGAATTTGTATAGTTACACGATAAACATGAGTTTCATTAATGAAGTTTCATTAATGAATTACTATCTATATGAATGAATGATATTCACGTACACATATAAGCTTTATTCATTTTCATAGAAGAAATTAATGATGAATTTCCCTAAGGTATTATATTTCACTAGTTCTTTTTTAGAAAAAATAATACAAGAGTTATTTGTTGTTATTTATATGTTTTTACTTTATATTAGCGTAATCAATACTTAAAATCTATATGTCATGTGTTGAGCCGATCCTCTCCCTCTCTCCAATAAATATCGATGATCGGAATTTATTTATCATTAAAAAATTATAAAGAAAATGGGAAACGCTTAAAATTTCCTCGAAATATTGGAAATGGTATAAAACTATCTTTCATCGACCTATTGGCTCCAGAATACCCTTATCGTCCACCTTTAGGTCCAAAATTGATAACTTATTTAACGATTTTATATTTAAACTATTTAAATATTTCTTTTAAACACGCGATGCTCAATTATTGATTATAATTTAATTAATTAATATAATTTAGATGGACATATTTTTCAAAGTTTAGTTAATCAACTGGTGGAAGTGTCTCATATCATAGAATTAACTTAAACTTGCAAATGATAATCGTTGTTCTGTCCTTTTCAGTTTCAATGATATGGAAGGACTGTAAACTCGTAAATCTCCATGATATATGATGCATTATGTGGATCAGTGCATATTAAATGTAACAAATATATCGCCCTTTCTCGCTTGTTTAGTAAAGTCAAGTTTTTGGCCTTATCTTGCAGGTGACGACGACGTCGAGTTGACGGCAGAGAAAGACTCGGCATTCAGGCGAGCCACCCGGTGGTGTGGTACGTAGTGGGTTTAGTACGCCCCGCCCAAACAAACGGCTCCGAAACAAACAAAAAGGTGCGTGCCGCACTCACGAAGGACTGCCAGTGATATACTGGAGGAAGGTGGGGATGACGTCAAGTCCGCATGGCCCTTATGGGCTGGGCCACACACGTGCTACAATGGCAGAGGCGGAGCCAAGATTAAGAGTTTGGAGTTTTAAATCAATTTGTTTGGATTTCACAAGTTACTATATATATACAAAAAATAATAATTTTCTAAATACAAATATAGAGTCTACGAAAAAGCTAATAAGTTCGTTCAAACCCATGAAATCTCCACCTAGCTCCGCCTATGAATTCAGCAAGATAATTTTTTCTTTTTAAAGTTTAGGTATGAAAAGGAACTGATGCATCCAATTAAAAATCTCTTATCTGGGGAACTTACTCGTGTTTTTTTTTTATAAACCTAGAACGAAATTGATTGGGAAGAAGATGACGACGATAGAAGTGAAGAGTGATGTGTTTTGTTTAATAGGTGGGCAATTATAATTGGGGGCGGGTTTATTAAATGGGTCGAATTTAATTAGTAATAGTTGGATAATGGATGAGTATATAAATTATATTAATTAATTATATTATAATCAGTAATTGAGCATTACATATTTAATTTTGTTTAAAATAGTATAAATTTAGAATTGTTAAATAAGTGGTCAATTTTGAACCCATAGTTGAATGAAAGATAATTTTATATCATCTCCAATACTTTAAGGGTATTTTAAACTCTTTTCCATAAAGGAAAATTAACCAAAATAAAGAAAGGAAATGAAAAATTAATAGCAGCAACGGTAAGAAAAACTTTACAAAAAAATGTGAATTATTGAGATTTTCTTAGGAATTAATATGAAAATTTGCAGAAAAATAAATTTTCTGCGAATTTCATACTAATCCGCGAAAAAATTCTCGCGTAATTCACTTTTTTTTTAGTGTTTCCGCCACATGATTTATTTTTAGAGTTATATAATTTCTATAATAATATTAATTAAAATTGGAGTAGTTGGAAGATAATTAATTATACATTGTACTCCTAATTTACACTAATATCAATAAAGTGGTCTTTAGATGTATTAATTAAAACATAATATTGTCTTGAAACTTTTAATGCCAGAAAAGTTTACTTGCAAGATATATGTAATTTTTACAATATTAATCTAATGGTGTTCCTTTATAGAAAAAAAAGTCAATTTAGTAAAATCTTATATTGAAGCATAGAAACAAAATAAATTTTTTATTAACGAGGAAAAAGGCTATTGTTGTTACCTTTAAAATTAGATTACTATAATAATTGACTGATCTATAGCTAAATTGGTCATATTAATTAAAATTTGCTTTTAAATTATTTGGAAAAGAAGGAGGAATATGCAAGTAAATTCAAAGTTGCAAATTTTTTTTATGTTGTATAAATTATTCCAAACTCATACTTATAAAGTTTGACCAATAATAAAATACTTTTTTCAATCTTATTAATATAAAATTTGTAAGAGATAAACATAATCCAGGAATACAAGTTAATAGCTATAAATAAGCAGCAAAAGCTCATATCTTTCTCCAGTGAGTTATAAGAAAGGAAAACAAAACATCTCTCACATACAATTATCATTGTCACTTGCACTTGCAATCATGGCTCGTCTACCATCACGCTCATCACGTCGTCGTCGACAATCCACAACCATTTCATCTATACCACTACTATCAATATCACCACCACCATCATCATCAATGCCTCAATCGCTTGGATGCAACAATACCATTTCCAATTCCACCATCTCAGCACCATCACCCCACCCCACCCCCCACCCACACTACCATCAACATCACCAATGCCTCAATCGCTTGGATTCAACAATACATTTCCAATTGCACCATCCTAGCACCACCATCACCATCACCAATGCCTTAAACCACAAATGTTCAACAATACCATTTCCGACTCAATCACAATGAGCACCATCATCAACAATTGCTTTTTCGATTCAAAAAGTAGTATTATATTGTTATTTGATCCTAGATAATTATAGTACTACTAGGTATTTATTTTATTATAAATTAAATAAATGTCGTTATTTTCTATTATTTTTGCTAAAGTTGATGAAATTTTAATGTTTGGAGTAGCTAGCTTCTAAATAAATTAGTCATGCATTTTTTAATATGGTCTGTGATGTACTATTTAACTATGAACACTTTTTCTATTCAAGAATAAGGGAAAACCCCTAAAATAGTAGTCATTCAATTCTTCATTCTTTTGCCGTATTAACTTCTTCATATAAATAATGAAAAATCTAGTAATTTCAAGCTGAATCGTACTCTCCATTAATAAAAGAGGATTTTTGAAAATTAAAATTAGAAATTATATATGTCTTAATAACGGCGATGCTAGCACTAAATTTTTTCACTCGCTCTTGAATATCACGTAAAAATAGTGAAAATTATTATTGGTGTTATGACTATATCAAATTCATAATATAAATATTCATATAGTGAAAATCAAATTCATAATATGAATATCATTCGATTTGCCGAGCTCTCCAGTTTTTTTAGAAAAAATTTCCCAACAAGAATTTGTAACGTGATTATCGACACGCTCTAATCGTTTTCATAAGTATTGTATCAAAAATTTACTTTGATAGATGAAAAATCTTTTTTTGTCAAAAAATGCTTTGACCTGAACAAAGAAACTCTTCACATCACTTAAGTCATTGAATTATGTAATTTTATCTAAAAAGTAATAACAAAAATAATTGTTTCTTGCATCAAAATCTTTTTTAAGTACACTCATTAATTAGTCCAACGTAATATAGCTTCCTTGAAATTGATCATGTATCATACAATGCAATTATAGTTTAAAAAATATTAATTAATCTTGACGTAGAATTTGATAGTTTTCGATCCTATTAAATGATCATTAGTTCATTAAGCCCTTCCATTTTGTTCAAAATAACTCATTTATCTTATTATATGACTTGCAATTCCATGAATTATATCTCTGTGCTTGTAGATGAAACATGAATAAACTACACGTATTTATACTCGACAGAACTAAGTCTAACATCTACAATTCTATGCTTATCAACTTATATTCTACAGACATGGCATGGTCATTTAGATGAAAAGTGTTTACATAGTTTGAGTGATTGTGGGGTTAAAAATCAAAATTAAGTAACTTTCTAAGAGAAAAGCTGATTTAGAATAAAATCAAAGTTGAGTGACATTCTGAAAGAAAAGTTAATAGTTAAAGGAACATACCTTCGAGTACTTATTATTTAGCCCAATTGGTATTAAAATTTCATGAAAATCTTGCACAAAGTAACAATATTGACAAAAACATATATCCGAAATTCATGATATCTAATACTACTAATTGAACTAGCATAAAATTGAATAACGTCGTCATTGTACATTAATGGTACAATGTATCTCCTCACTGTTGATTACAAGTCCATCAACAGCAACAAATTCCTTTTTCCAGACTAGTGCCATTCCTCCACAACCTTCGATCGCGGGAATATTAGCTATATCACTGAAGCTGAAGTCATCCGCAAGGTGTTGGTGGTGAGTCATTTGAGTCTCCAGGAGCAAAACCATAGTCGGGCGATAGTAGTCAAGCATGGACCGAAAACTTATACGGAAGTCAGAGTGCTTGGACCCATGACAATTCCATATCATTAGACTCATTTTTGGAGGTTCTTCGTCTTCTTCATCTTCATCATCCGGAAGGTTCACAAGTGTTGGTACTAAAAGTACTACAAATTTTTTCTTGGAGTTAGGGTTTGTTATGACTCTGATATCCATGGTGCACTTGTCGAGTCTTACTGGGCATTTGAGGATGTATTTTTTTATGTATTCCTCCTCTACGATGAAGGATTTCACAGAGTTGATAACATACATTTTTGGGCGTATTCCTTGTTGGAGTGCCATCGATGGTAGAGGAGTTGTGTCTTGTTCGATTTGTGGGGTACTGTCATGATTAGTACCACGACGGGAAGAGTTGGAAGTTGGGACCTCGATTAACGAGATTGGTGGATTAATCTGGGATTGAATCGGGGGACCAAGTACTGGCCCTTCTGGTTGTTCGGGGTGATAGAAAGGGAGTTCGAGCCCTGGGATATTGATGTGGTTGATGTAGGCCTCTAACCCCAACCTCATTCCTTCCGTTATAATTTGGGCCACGTACCCGGGGTCCTGGAGGTCCATAATTATCTCTTGGTTATTCAAATGGAAACTAAAGGTTAGTGAATGGCCAGAGAGCCCCATCTCTAGCCACGATTGGGGTGGTTGATCGATGGAACTGGGAACGATGCTGCTGAATATTAACGGTTGAGGAGTTGGTGGTGATGGTGATGGTGGTGATGGAGAGGTGGAATCTCGACGAAGGTGTAATGAGTGTGATGGTACACGAGACATGATTTGTATTTTGTAAGTAAGAAATGAAACTAGTAATTGAATGTGTGAAATGTTTTCCTTCTTATAATTCTGTGGAGATAAGATATGAGCTCCTTCTTACTATTTATATATAGTGGTAGCTTAGCTTGTATATGTGGATTATCTTTATCCTCTTTCAATATATATGACTAAGGTGAAAGATATTTTATTATTTGGTCGATTTTATAATAACGAGCCCTTAAATTTGTTAATTTATTTCATTTAAACATCTGAATTTAGTCATATGTTGATTAAATACCTTAATTCCTAATAAATTGTAAAACTCCATACATTTTCTACTTTAGATTGATGTATATAATTAAAAGAGTTGATATGTTTAATTTGATTAACTCAAATATCTAATAGACCTATGAAAATACGCACAATTATTTTTTCAAAATTTGAATTAAAAGTGTCTAATTAGAACATATATTAGAAGTTAAGATGTTCAATTTAAATATAATTAGTTCGAGTGTTTAAATAAAATATTTTATTAAATTTAAGAGGCTGATGTTTAACTCTTTGATTTTACCTAGATATAGCATATTCCTGCTTTTTTTAGAAAATAATTTCAAAGTAAATTTTAACTAATATGCCAAATTTAGCATGGCATATCCCCACCTTTTTAAGAAAATAATTTTAACTAGTATGCCAAATTTAGCAAGGCATGTTCCCACCTTCTTTAGAAAATAATTAATTTTAAAGCAAATTTTAACTAATATGCCAAATTTAGCAACAGGTAAATCAAGGATAATAGTGATCTTAGATCATAAAAAATGGCTAAGTGCAATGCCTCTCTTTCGTTTAGTTTACAAATATTTCTTGCAACTTCTTTTATGAAATTACTCTAAATATACTCTCAAGTTTAAAGAAATTGCAAAAGAATTAAACCTCTAAACTTTTTTTTTCTCTTTCTTAAATAAATGATCTCAAATTAATTAGTCTTTTTCTAATAAAAGGATTTGAATTGATGTTGTTGCACTATCTTTCATGACTAATATTTTCAAACACATATGTGTTGTGTTTGTTTCACATTTAAGCAATTAATTATGAACTTTTCTAATTATATTTCACAAGTTTTTTTTTTTTCAGAATGCAAGAGTTGTTTATTATTGTTTACTTTACATCGATGCAATAAATGTTTAAAATATATAGTGTCACGCACTGAGTTGATTCCCTCCTGCTCTCTCACTTGCTATGTGTCTAGGTAAATAATATTGATGGTTCGGATTATGATTGATTAGCAATCTCATAAGTTACACGCATTCATCTTGTCAAAGTCTATGCATTATGTAATTTCTAGCCATAATAGGTTTGATTAATTGTTGTTGGGATAATTTATTCGAAGAAAACAATTTTAATAAAGGATACAACAGAGGGATTAGTAATGCTCCTGTAATTTTGGTCTAAGAAAAGGGACCCAAATGATTGGTGTACATAATGAATTTTTAGTTTAGTGAGTGATTTTAGAAGTTTGATATTATTAAAAGATGCTAATTTGGGAAAATATAAGTTGGTAGTAAGAAAATAAACTAGACGTTAGTTTCATAGTGTATAAACTCGTGTAATCCTGGATATTTGTATTTTGAATTTGATATGCATTGTAACACAATATTAATTTTAACTATTTTTTCAGGCGATATTAAAGAATGAATAGGTAAAAGAATACTACCATTACAAAAACATTGAATTCTACACTTTATTTTCAAAAGTCCACTTGCATTAATATGTAATTAAATTCAACTTGAACTTTGATCAGTTATTATTAAAAAAAATTGATTGTGCAATGAATGAAGTATTGAATATCTACAAGTTGATTTTGGAGCTTTCGTTTATTCTTGAATGAATAAGTCATGAAAAGTATTTATTAAATAAATTGTTTCAAATGTGTTAGCCCGACTACTTATTATTTAGTGGCTTATTAACCCAAGCATTAAGATTTCATAAAAAAATCTAGCATAAAAAAACAAAATTTATTAAATTGTTTCAAAGAAAAAGATACCTAATATTATAATTGCACTAACATAAAAATAACTTCATAGTTTCACTAACATAAATAACATAAAATAAAATCAATGCATTTTAATGGTGCAATGTATCTCCTCGTCGTTCATTGCAAGTCCATCGACAACAACAGAATCCTTTTTCCAGACTAGTGCAATACCTCCGCAACCTTCGATTGCCGGAACATTAGCTATATCAGTGAAGCTAAAGTCATCGGCTAGGTGTTGGTGGTGTGTCATGTGAGTCTCAAGTAGCCAAACCATGATTGGGCGATGGTAATCAAGCATAAAACGATAACTTTTACGAAAGTCGGATTGCTTAGAGCCACGACAATTTCATATCATTAGACTCATTTTGGGATGTTCTTCATCGTCTTTATCTTTCTGGAGTGGCAAAAGCGTTGGTACTAAAAACACTACAAATTTTTTGGAGTTAGGATTTGTTATGACTCTTATATCCATGGTGCACTTGATTAGTCCTACTGGGCACATGAGTATGTATTTTTTTATGTATACCTCCTCTACGATAAAGGATTTCATGGAATTAAGTAGATACATTTTTGGGTGAATTCCTTGTTGGAATTCCATCGATGGAAGAGGGGTTGTGTCTACCTCGATTTGTGATTGTTGTGAAGGTTGGGTGTCATGAATATTGCTTGAAGGGACCGAATTGGGATCTGAATCGGGTTGTTTGTTACCAATAAGATATTCATTATCGATTTTCGATTTATAGGTTTTTTGTCGTTATCGATTCGATTTTTGGGATACCCAATAAGAAAATGTCCGTAAAATATTATATGGTTTCTCACTTTTCTAAATGCTTTGATATAGTGAAACAAGAAAGATAATGAGAAATAGGATCAATAAGAGAAAATATAGTACAAAGGCTATAAGTACATGTCACCGCCAAAGCATAGCCAGGATGGAATTTTTTATGTTAATCAAATCACGGACTTTTACAAACTTGAAAATGATATAATCTACAATCACAAACTAAAACTAAAATCAAATAGTCCATAAACTAAAACTAAAATCGAATGACTACAATTGAGAACCCTCACTTTAGTCTTTAGGATTTGAGTAAACAGTAAAGACTAGTAAAGCGGCCTAGTGTGAATTGGGTAGAGTACTAATAATTTGATATAGTGATAGTGTCTAGTTATATATTAAATTATTAATATTTAATAATTAGGAAGGATAAAATAGTAAATATTACCATCTTATTGGGTTATCGGTATAACCCAATAATAAAAATTGATACCACACATATAACCCAATAATTATTTTTTATAAATCCATTAACAACTCAATAACCTAATAACATTTTCTCGGTTCGATTTATCGATCGATTTAATTTTTGTACACCCTGTATACGATGCAACATGACTAAAAAATAATATTATATAGTACTAAAATACGGTAGGGGAGCACACATGCACTATTAATATCTTCAAGACCCAAAGGCAAGTGAAAAATTGGCGGCTTTTCTAGTGAAAGTTGAGAAGTTGTGTAAACAAAAAAAAAGGAATCCTAACAATTTTGGAAGAATATAAAATATAGCATATTTAAAACAAAAAAAAAATCATTTCTAATAAACTACTTCTACGGTCTTTGGAGGGTGAGAGAGGAAGTGATTCTAACAAAGCCCATTAGTATATATATAATTTCGATCAATAAAGAAGGGTAAAATAACAGAAATCACATACTTTTAAGGTAAAATTATTATTTATCCCTTATAAGTTTATAAATATAAAAATCTCTCATTTATTAATTTGATGCACGAGATACATTAATCATTAAGTAAGATACATTATATTTTATACACGATACATTAATCTAATGTACTTTTTATACATGATACATTAATCTGATGCGCGAGATACATTAATTTGATGTGTGAGATACATTAATTTGATGCGTTGATATATTAGTCTGATGCGTGAAATGAGGGATTTTAGAAATTTGTAGAACTAATAGGGATGATAGTAATAAGATAACTTAGTGGATTTCTGTAATTTTTCCATAAAGAATGTTAAAACATTTTTAAAAAAATGACTTCATGAAATTTGAATTATACTTGAGATAAATGGGGTGTCAATATCGGCGTAGCAAAACGTATGCATAATGTAACATTCATCTATATTGTCTCTTCAAGTTTCATAAACTTTAAAAATTGAAAAGATGTACACAGTAACGGATCTAGCCTTGGCTCTTGTCTAGTATACATAAGAAACCCGATTATTTATTGTGTATATTTAACTTTATATTATTGTAGAAATTTATAAACTATAAATTTTAGATCCATCTATAGGTGTACTTCTTTGCTAACTCTGATCCATCTATATTTAGAAAGCGTCTCTCCATTTAATTAAGTACTTATTCATCATTTTTTCTTAGCGGACAATAATATGATTGACCATTCACATATGCATTGTAAGAAAGCTAATTCATGAACTCAAAATCATTCTTAAATAAATAATCTCATTGATTCAATAATAGAATTTGAATTAGTGTGGTAGCACAATGAATTTGAACTTCAATAATGATTTACTATCTATATTAATAACTAATATACAAACACATTTGAGTTTTATTCGCTTAACTTTGAATATATTAGTTATGAATTTTTCTAGTGTATTATATTTCACAAGTTTTTAAAGAAAAAGATGAAAGAAAAGAGTTACTTATTATTATTTTTATGTGTTTACTTCACATCGACAATATAAATGATTTAAAATATATGTCACCCATTAAGTTGATCTCTTTTCGTTCCTTCTTGTCATGTGTCTAAATAAAAGTTAATGGTTGAAATTCATTTGTTATCAAAAAACTAAAAGGAAAAGGTCTATATTAACTTATTAATAGAAAAAAAAAAGTTGATTTAGTGAAATTTTATATCTCGCCATGAAAAAAGAAAATCGACCATAAGAAATAAAATAAAAATTTTATCAACAAAAGAAAATCATTGAATAAAGTTGTTTATCTTATTTCTGAATTTAATCTTCTTTAATTGACATTAGGAACATATTATGCTGCAAAATGTAGTTCTGCAATAAATCAATGAGTGGAAAAGCTATTTAATTGCTTGAAAATAGTTGATTGAAAGAAGACTTAAATTGAGAGAATACGCCATTCTTTTTTTAATTATCAGTTCAATAAATACTTAACCATCTTAATGACATACTTTTATAGCTATAAACTTATCATAACATATCTAGAACCATAAATTGCAATCACAATTGATAAAATGAGTATGGAGGAGTAATATAGTATACCTAAAGAGTTAGTTTAACATAAAAACATCATATCAATATTTAAAATTAAATAATTTAATTGACTTAAATTTTCGTAAATTATAATTGGGATATATGTAAATGAAATGACGTCCAACATTTTGGTACTTCTTAGAAAAATTAAGTGATATGTAAATTAAAACAAAATGAATAGGCATTCTTTCATCAATTGTTCATACGAAAGATAAATGTCATTGAATGATCAAAGAGACTAATCTCCAGCCATAAATTGGATGGTTGATCAACGGAATCGAAAATGGTATTATTTAATATTATTTGTTGATGCATTGGTGGTGGTATTGTGGGGTGGTGGAATATTAATGACGGTGTGAGTGATCGTAGGCGATGTATAATTTGTATTCTGCAAATAGAAATGAAGTTGATAATTGTATGCGTAAGTTGTTTGTTTTCGATAATATCAATGGTCAAACATATGAGTTCCTTCTATATATTTATGATGATAAACCTCAATTAACTTTGTGTCTTCCAAATTAATTATACAGGAGGATTTGTCAAGATATTTTTATTATTGGTCAATTTTACATTGATAATAAGTTGAAATAATTTACAATATGAAGATTATTTTACACTGTGAATTTAGTTATAAGTAATTGCATATTTTCACCTTCTTTTCCAAATAATTTAAAAGCAAATTTTAATTAATGTCAAATTTAGCAATTGGTCAGTCAAAGATTATAATGATCTTGAATCAGGAAAAAATGTTCAAGTGCAATGACTCTGCCATGTGTAATTTACAAACATTTCTTTTAACTTCTTTTATTAAACTAAATGTATTCGAAGTTTCAAAAATTAACAAAAAGCAATTCAAAAGTGTTTTTCTCTCTTTCTTAAATATATAATCTCATTGTTTCAACAATAGGATTTGAAATTGACGTAGTTGCACAATGAATTTGAGTTTTATCAATGAATGGTGAATTTTTCTAGTGTATTAAATTTCTCAAATACATTTTGAGCTTTATTCGTTTTAAATTTAAGAAATTAATGAATGGTGAATTTTTCTAGTGTATTAAATTTCATAAGTTTTTTTTTTAGAAAAAATATTGAAAATTACAATAACTATTTATTATTATTTAATTGTGTTGACTTTACATCAACGTAATAAATAGTTTAAAATGTATGTGCCACGTGTTGAATTGATCTCCTTTCATTTTCACTTGTCATGTGTCTATATAAATGTTAATAGTTGGGATTCATTTGGTATCAAAAGATTAAAACGGAAAATGTTTGTATGAACTTATTAATAGAAGATTTGGCAAAGCAAAGGAAGATATGGATCCAGCTATCACTGAAAGACTTTCTCAAATTAATCAAACAATTTTAAATGTTGAAAATGAAATGCGCGAACGTCAACAATCTCTTCATGCTTTTTCAGAGCACGTGCCTGCTATTGTTTTGGAGTTTGTGGAACAACTCATTCAACGACTCCTTAATCAAATTCAAACTCTGGAAGAAGAGAGGAGGGTGCTTTTTCGAGACAGGGAAGACCTTATTGTTAGAATGGCCTTCTGCATCCGCGGCGGAAACAACTCATAGTCAGTCGATTCTTTGGAGTCTATGAATGTTTAAATAAGTGTTTGTAGACGCAAAGTAATGTATTTTTTCTTTTTCTTTATTTAATGGAGTTCTACTCATATGTTAAGTGTCTTTGTTATGTCTGCATGTATCATTAATAGTCTTCAATGCACTCGTTGTTCACTTTATAATGTTGTGTTTATATTAGTTGTGTGGCTTGTCATATAACCCAATTTAGTAAAATCTCATATCTGACAAAAAAAATTACAATTTTATAATAAATCAATGAGTGAAAATTCTTTTTGAGTTGTTTAAAAAGAATTGACTGAAAGAAGACTTAAATTTAGAAAATACATCATTCTTTTCTTCTTTTTAGTTCAATACATACTTAACCATCTATTAATAACATACTTTTATAACTATAAAAATATTATTACTATTTAAAATTAAAAAATTCCAATCACTATTAATAAAATGGAACATGGAATGAGTAATATAATATGCCTGAAAAGTTACTCCCCATACTACTGCTAGTTATTAATGAAATGTTTTTATCTTTCCTTACCAAAAAAAATTTAAAAAAATTGCATTATTAAATGTATACTAATATTTGTGCCCGCACATTATGTGGATATTTTGAAATACAATATTATTAAATTAAATTTATAACTTTTATTTTTTATATTTTAATTTATTTCAATTTATTTAAATTTTATTCTTCCACTTTTATCTTAAGGTTGTCATAATCTAAAACATTACAGAAGAAACAAAAAATCATTTACTTGACTTATTATCATAAAATCTTATAATATATGCAATAAAAATTAATTTTATTTAAAACAATTCTCTTATAAAATTTCAAAAATTCATTTTATATGTCATTCCCATAGAATTAGTAATATAAAACAATTAAAATGCAATATGACTTCAAAATAAATAATAACGTGAGAGAGTAATAATTAATTAAATATATATTATTATTTTAACCAAAAAAAATCTCTATTGGCTCTATTTATATTTGAATAAATGGCAAATATTCATCTCTAGTATTTGTGATTTTATTGAATTTACCAAAATGGTGATAATAACTTTCACATCGTTGCTAAAAGACTTTCTGTCTAAGTTATATCATAAAGTGTGTTTATTGTGATCATGAACAAAATTTTATAACTAATTAATTTATTATATTATTTGTTGACATCCTTTGAATAAAAGCAACATCGCGACGATCCGTTAAAAAAAAGAATTTTTTAATTCAAAGGATTTTAAACATTTTAAAACGGGTAAAAGGGGGCTAAAGGGAAAGGGAGTCGCCACCTAATTTTTTTTTTGGAAAACTAGGAAACCGATTAATAAATTAATTTAAAAGATAGTCTACGAAACCGAATTGATTCTAGATAAGGGGTTCAAATTATTCCGAAGGGAAGGGATTAGGCATCCTTCGGAATCCACAAATGTGGTTCCTGACTGAGTTCATTTTTTCAAATTGAGGAAAAATAAAATAATATACAAATATAATAACATGCAATATACACAATAAAAATAACATAATAATATCGACCTAAGGTTTGCCTAACATCGATATATACAAAATAATAAATTGAAAATATAATTCGAACTCCTTTCGAATAGCTTCAAAGAAGCAAGTCTTGGTATCTGTAAACACGCTTAATAAAAGTGTTAGTAATAAATAAATATGAATAAAATTGAATATATGAAATAATAATTTAAAAAATAAAAATTCGTCTTATTAACATTGGAGGCCTTGGAAATCGACGGTAATTTCTTCATCGGCCATTTTTAACAATAAAAATATAAAGTTAACTAAATTTTCCGTCTTTTAAAATGGGAAGGCCTCCAAAACCGATGGAGAGATTTTCTCATTGGCCATTTTTACTTGTTTCCGAATTGGCTCACTTATATAAGAACAAATATTAAAATAAGCATAAAACAAATAATGAAAAAGAAAGAGGAAAAACAAAAAATAACCGGATGCAAAAAATTAAACAAAATCAACCGACAATCACAATTAACACTAAAATGAGTGAAGAACTCAAATAACAATAGAACAAATTGTATGGAAAAAAATAACATCAAAAAGTTGACAGAAAAATAAAAATAAAATAACGAAATAAGGTAAGAATAAAACCATAATTAAATTATAACTATAACTCACAAATCGACAACAATTAAAAAAAAGTAACATTTAGAATTTATTATCATTAAAACAATTAAAAAAAAAGCTAAACTACCATCAAAATCCATAAATCATATTAGAAACTTCACACTAGTCACCGACAACATTTAACAATCAAAATATAAGCTTAAAATATCAAAACATTATACATAAGATTTTATTTTATTTTATTTTTAAAAAAAAAATTGAAACAATATTAACAAAATAAAAATGAATAAACTCATCAACAACTAAACACATTTACCTATTATTGGAACTAAACAAAAATGAACCATATTCAACTAACCACTAAATTCTCATAATGATAATAATAATAAAAACTAAAAAGAACAACAGCAAAACAAACATGAAAAAAAAAGTTAACCAAAGTGATAAGAAACATAAATAAATAAAAGGTGAATCCTCACATGGACAAATTCCACTAAACCCGTAACATTCCAACAAAAAATGTTAAAATAATGAAAAGGAAAACAACCCCCAAACACATGAATATTATAGCACAATAGGATATGTAATAGTAAACAAAAAAAAATTCAAATAGACTAGATTTTGCAACATCAAACATAGAATAACAATTTATATGAAAAGACAACAACAAAAAAAAAGGAAAAATAGAATTTAATTACCATCATACTTTGCCCAAAGAAGGAGCTCACTAGTTTGTTCAATTATTGATGTTGTTGTTCGCTGGTGACTTGGAGCTTTGCTCCAGTTGTGCTCGCTTCGCCGGAATTAATGGTGAAAAACACCTACAAATCCAAACAAAAAATTGAAAAGGGTAAACGGAAAGGGGCTGGTCCGAGAAGAGGAGAGATGGATCTGCTTGGTTGAGGTTCGGATCTGGTGGAGGAGGTAGTTGTTTACTAGTTATTTTCAGGCGAGTTTGGGGTCGGTGATTGCTTTGTTGAACGGATGTTCCACCTGGTAGTGAGGGGAGAATAGAGGGGTTTTGTGGTGGCGTTGGTGAGAAAATGGTTGGAGATAGGGGAGGAGAGAAAGGAGAAGAGAGAGAGGGTGGTGGAGGCGGTTTTGGTTGGCTGGAGAAGAAGGAAAATGGAGAGTGATTTGAGGTTGTTTGGGTGGCTTCCAAGGAGAGGGAAGGGAGAAGAGAAGAGGGAGTGAGGGGGCTGCAAGGAGAGGGGTTTTACCGGAAAATGAAAAAAAAAAAGGGGTCTTTTGGGTTGCCGGAAGTTTGCCGGATTCCGGGGTGGTGGTGACCGGAAAATATTGATAAGTGAAATTTTTGTCTATAAAAAATCTGAAAATTCTCAACCCTCATTTAAAAATATTTCACCACCCTAAACCTAATGGACAAAGTTTCTTTAAATAGGAATTGTAATACAATGAGCCCAAGTTATGGGCTTGAAATTATGGCCCAAAAAATCGCTTATTGATAAAATATCTGTGTATGAATTTTTGAACTGTGCAAGATATCAAAATAAATATTAACAAATGTAATCGAGAAAAAATTAATATGAAAAATATAACAAACGTAACCAATGACATGTATCAAAAGTAATTTAACGGAAATAATGATTTTATAAAAAATAAACAAATATTGAAACGTCTGGCTGTGACAAAATAATATAAACATAACAACCGATAAAAATCTTAATACTTTGAGGAAAAGGATGATTATCAACCAAATTTCATTAAAATGACAAAAATATGTAATTTGAACTATTTAAAATAAAATACTTTAAAAATATATTAATATTAAAACTATCATACCAAAATTTTGTGTCAACATTATTTACTTTTCTTGTCCTAATTTAAATGGTCAAAAATATATTGATTATTTTAATAGTAAAGTCATATGATAACATCAACTTTTATCAATGTAAGTTTACAAAATTTAATGCATTTGTATCTGAATTGTTATTATTTCTAAACGTTCGTATTGTGTCTAAACATAAAATTTATCAAGATTAAACTTTAGAAACTGTATGTCCCCAAGTGAGTACACATACAAAAAAAATTGAAAAGTGGGAAGCCTCTTTGTGACTCTTTAGACTTTGAGAGTAGAATTGATTATAACAAAGCCCATTAAAGTCTATAAAACAGCCCAAAATGAGTCTCAAGTCTCTTTCCAGAGGCAAATAAAACAATAAAAATAGCTTTAAGTTGTAACAAAAATGTATAATTGTACATTAAGAAAGAGTGCAGTGATATCGGCATTAATTAATTATCATTGGATTCAATGTGCTATAGGTTTTAGGAATATTAACAAAAGCCCGTTGAATGCTTTTATAAAACATATTAAATGATAATCAAGCTATTATTGTTAGCTAATTATTACGAAAGATCATTTTTAATATAGTGATAATAGCAGGAACAACACTGAATTTGCCTTTTCTTTTCTATGTTAGAATACATTTCAATAAAAAGTGTCAAACTTACCAAATTTGATCTAGTGAAAGTTAATATATATACTTAAAAAGATAAATTTTGAGCTCTTGCCTAGTCCATGTCAACTTCGTATTAGTGTAGATATTTATAAACTTTAAATCTTAGATTCACCTATTGACATACTTCTTCGGTGAATATTCATAGAAATCTCAATATATATTTTACCTCCTTCCTAGAAATAAAGTTTAAAAAAGAATAAAAAATGAAAAAGACACAAACTTTTCTGTTCATAGTGGCAGCCCCTTTATTCACCATAAACAAATAGAGATGTTTATAATTGCAGCTTTCCTTCTCCACTATTGCTTTATAACTCTTTAAAAAGATGACACCTTTTGGTAAACTACAAATGCATTTGTTTTTTAAGGAATATTCTTCTTGATGTTCAAATAACAAAAAGATAGTATGATCATTTATAGTCAGCATAATACATAAATGTATCATTTAACTAGGTCTCAGTTGATAATTATGTCTTTTAAAATTGAATGTACACAAGTAGACACTTAAATTTATAAGATATTGAAACATCAAGTATGATATATATGTCAACTTGTTCAACTTTTATAAGTTTACGTATTTATTTATGTACACCCAAAATTAGAGAGCAAAATACCGATTGTTGCCAAGAAAAATGACACGTTTATGTATTATGCTTTTATTATCAAATAAGTATTCCAACTATTTAGAAAGCAAATATCCATTATAAACTCAAAATTCTTCGTCTCTAGCTAACTTCTCTAACAAGTAAAGATAATCAGATGATCTTCTAACAAGTAAAGATAATCAGATGATCCTCTAACAAGTAAAGATAATCAGATGATCCTTTAACAAGTAAAGATAATTAGATTATATAAAAAGTTCTTTATTGATAATACTATGTTAAGTCTAGGAAGGCATGCTTCCCATTCAATGAGTTTGATATACTTTGTCAATTTAGATTACAACCATCAATAGATATTTTTAATTTTTGTTATTGAGAAATAATAAAAGGTCCACGTAGGGGATTTTGGGACCTTTAGTCAAAAGAAAAGTTGGCAACTTTCATAGTAGTAATGGGCCTGATGGTGCAAGTTGATGAGGACCAATTTAATGATAGGCTTCTAATCATTATAGGTGAGGCCTCCAAGGTCAAGCTCAAATTAAGACTTGTAGCCCTTTTATAGCCTTTCCTTCATCTTTCTTATAGGACCACTTTCTATATTTTGGGCCCAAAAACAAGAAAAGATAATGACTAGCCTTGATTGCAAAAGAGATTTGCAACTAGGTTTAGAGGTTTATGTGGTGAAATCTCGATGAGTCGTCGTTAGGATTTTGAATTGATGGATAAAATATATCTAGACATAATGAGTGTTGTTAAGTTTGATAAATTATAATGAGAACTTTGTATTGTCATGAATTTTAATGGGATATCATAGATTTGTGGTCAAATGATGATAGATCGTTGAAATTATGATCATAAATCATGACAAATTGGCTACAAAATCTTAATATGTCACCATAAGTTGTTGAGCAAATAATTAATGTTTAGATTCAATGTAAACCTTCGAAAATTGATTTCCTTTTTTTTTCTCCTTATTTCTTCAAGATGTTGTTTTCAAGATCAACAAAACTCAACAAGGATTGTTCTTTAAATTTTTAACTAACTAATCCTAATAATCAAGAATAAGAATAACAAATTCAATAAAACACTATCCACTCAATTCTAACCACAAATGAGTAATACATTCTCCATTTTCTACCACACATAGAGAAGAAGCAGAAAAAGAATTGTGACAGAAGCCTAAAATTACTAAAGATTTATTACTAGGCCAAAAACTAAATAGGTGTTTTTAGCAGGACACCAATGAGTAAATTTGACTAATTGCCCTATAAAATAACTAGAAGTTAATTCAATAATTAATAAAATGAAACAAATTATATGAGATTAGAAAAAGTTATCACGCTATCATTGTATATAAATTATATTATCATTGTATCACGTTGAAGTTCGATTAAATCTAAACTTGTGAGATGTCCCATATTTGATGGTAAATACTATCTATCAAAGGCAACTCTGTATTCACGATGAATTCAAGCCCGAAAGCTCTGATTAAGGATTAAGAAAAAACCTCAGTTGGTCATTTATATATATGTGAACTAAGCTACTACATCCCATGTCATTTACTACACAATCAGAACATTCCTGGTAAAAAGATTAGGATGACTGAGCTCTCACACATCAACACAAAATGGTCCTTCCAAGATAGTGACCTATTCTTAACTTTTGCAGTATTCTGATTTTGTGGACCCTAAGTATGAAGTTTTATTTTAGTTGGTCTTTTAGGTGTAAAAATGGACAACACACAAGGTTATGTTATGCTTTCATCTCATTTTGTATATAGTCTTGTAACATTTCAATGAACTCCTCAAACTACTTATTCAATATTGAAGCAATGATTAACAATAAAGACGAAACATTCTCGCATAAATTAAAATAGAATAAAGTTTAATTAACTAGCGCACAAATACATGTGTTATGTACTCCTTTAGTAAATTTTTAACTGTTTATATCTGATTTGATACATTACTTAAAAGAAGTAATTAACAAAAGAAAAGTGTTGAATGACCACATGATTTGGCCAAAAAAAAATTTAAAACTATATAAAAAATATTATTATTATAAAATAAATTGATCTTTTTTTTCATTTTTTAGTTAAAAGGTATTAAAGTTAAAAGAGTAAAGATATTTTAAAATATAAATAACGATAAAAAATATCATTCTAGCCAAAAAAATTTCGCTAATTTTTTTTCCTTAATAAAATATATATTTTATTTTTTAAATATATTAAGTTAATCATTTAAAAAAAAGTTATAGTTATAATACAAAAGTTAAAAATTAAATTATAAATTATCTCTTAATTTTGTAGAGTAAATAAGCAAAAATAAACATCTACGCATAATAGCACAATTAGAATGTAATAATTTTCAATAAAGACAAAACATTCTAGCAATGAAGCAATGACTTTCAATAAAGACAAAACATTCAAGCATTAAATTAAAATATTATAAATCAAGTAGCGTAAAGACATGTGTTTTATACTCCTTCCTCCATTTTTACTTATTTCTGTTTAATGATGGTTGTTTAATAATAAAGTAAATTAGGAAATAACTAATATGTGATAAATATCTTTTTAATTTATTTTCTAAGTTAGATAAGTAAAAAGTGAACATCTAATTTTAATATAATAAATAAGTAAAATTAGTCGGAGAGTATTTATTTGATTAGTGTAAATGTTAAATGTGGATGATTTCACTAGTAGAAATATAGCTTTTGCCCCCACGAATTAATGGAAAATGTGATAAAAACGTGATTTTTATCCATTCGATTTTCACCAAACCAGCTTACTAGAAAAATGCATAATAAAAAACAGATTCTCACATAAACAACTGAAAATTCCTAATTAATCCAGATGAAAATACTATTGGCTTTTCTTTTTTAATTGATTCGATTAAAACATCGATAAAAAAATAGTAATTTTTAAGATTAATATTGGCCCTACCAAAAAAAAAAGAAGAAGATAAAAACCAAAGGGCAAATCAAATCTAAACCAAAGGGCAAATAAAATCCTCATAATATTTGTTTTTTGGGAACATGCATGTATCCTAATAGGCAACTAATTAACATGAAAATTGTTAGTATTGAAATTCAATATCTTGACACTGCATTTGATGTTGTCTTGAGCAAGTTCAATTAATATTTTAAGAAGAAAATTAGAGGAGGTAAATTTGAACACGTACGTTTAATATGATACATCAAAAACATCAATAGTATAGGATTTTCCTTTTAGAAAACTCAATGATTTACAACTTGTTGCTTAGTGTCTAGACATGAAAGGTGATTCTTATTTTATTTGCCCCCAAAAGCAAGTGATTTTATGATTATATGTTTGCTACTTTTAGTTAAAACATGAAAACATTTACTTTTCAACAAATTCATGAGGTAAAAGATATACAATACAATGGGATTGATAGAGATGTTTAAGGGTCATTTGATAGAGTGTTTAAATTTTTTTTGTTTGATAATTAGTACATGTATTATATATAGGCTGAAAATTCTTTAAAATAAAAATTTTAAAACTCAATAAATATCATAATCAACATGTATGATAAAAGTTTGACAACCTTACTCATAAGTAGTGTTAGTTGAAACATGTTGTTCTCTTTATCTATATTTTTCTTCACAAATTGTACGCTTCATTATTTTTGTGTTGTCTATTGCTTTTAACTTTAAACATAATGAATTTATACTAATTCAAATTCACAATGTCATAGTGTTTAAAAAATGTCTCTATCTACTATTATCAAAACAATTTTAAACTTTAATATTGTCGATCAAGTCCAAAATGGTTATTTTATCTGACTTAGTACTCATGTAAAATAACGTAAGCATAGTTGGTTTAGAGATACCTCATGTGCATCAAATTTAATTTCTAATGGTACGTCTATATTGATAGAACCAGAAATTTTACTAAGAAATATTGTAAATATAATATAGTATAGGTAAAAACTAAGAGAGGTCACCATACAACATATATACATATATTAAAACTTTAACCTAACTAAGTAATGTAATTTTCCAATGGAAAACACCCCTTAACATGGCTCCGTTGCGCCGTAGTTAACGTGTGAGATTGGAGTCGTGAAAAACTCCACCCATGTCCCCTTTACCAATGGAGATTGGAAGGTAATAATCCTATTTCTTTATACCATTTTACTACGTAAATCATAAAACGTTCTGTTGATTTTCTATAGGTGTTCACAAAGAAAAATGGACATTTTTAATATTTGACCTAAGGGACCTTTTTTACATTTGAAATCCCCCCCCCCCCCCAAAAAAAATGAACTATATATAATCGTTTCATCTTTGAGGCATGATGACTTTTAAGGAAGGTATATATTATGTCGGACAAATTAATCAGTGTTTAAGAAAGATTTGATGCGAACAACAATTATTTTTTATAATCACTTGATAGATATATTACATAATTCAATGAGTTTGTATTTTCTTTGAGTAGTCACAATATTTTACTCTAGGTGCAAGGCATAATAGGTTTGATTAATCGATGTTGGAATAGTTCGAAGAATATAATTATTTAATAAAGAAGACAATGAAGGACTTGGTAATATTCTAGTACTTTTGATTAAAGTAAAGGATGAAAACCATCCCAAATGATTGAATTACATGATGAGTTTTTAATCAGTGATGGTCATAAAAGTTTGACATGATCATTACGAGATGAAAATTTAGTAGAATGCAAGTTGGTAGGCATAGAACTACATGTTAGTTTAATTTCACAATAATCAATTTATGTAGTATTGGATGTTTGTATTATCAGGAGCATATCAATTTTGCGGAAGAAAATTTTTATTATCAAAGTCAACTTATAGCATGATATTAGCTAGTGAAAACAATAAAAGTGTGTTGATGATCATGTGATAGCTATTTGTATTTAATTTTAATATTAGAAGAATGTCATTAACAAAAAATGTATGCGACAAGATAAGTTTATTATATGTCAATGAGACGAGAATTTAATTTTATGAGGTATTGTTGTTCAATATAATGAACAAACAATCTCATACATATATTTGAAATGTAGGGAAATAGAGGATCGTATCAGGTTATAACTTGCAAGAGGATGAAAGAATTTATTCATATTTATTTAGAAGTACATGAATAAAATTTATGGAAATGTAAGACATGTGATAAGAGTAATTTATGTTGAAAATCTTTTTTTTTTAATAAGAGTAATTATGTTGAAAAGCTTTTTTTATTATTTATTATTTTCAAAAAAAAAAGAGAGCTTGTTGAATTAATGACCATTTATTATACAATTGAAAACTTTTTCTAAATTAACTTTAATTAATATTTAACCCAAAATACCTTTTTAATTTCCATATGAAGTTCTTCGATATTTCTTGAACTATAGTCATATTGTATGATTTCTAAGGAAGCTCAGTTTCATTAAAAAGTGTACTTGAGAAGAATTTAATGCAAGCAATAACTATTTTTAATCACTTTTTTTATTGTCTTAAAATAGTCATATATATATATATATATATATATATATATATATATATATATATATATATATATATATATATATATATATATATATATATATATATATATATATATATATATATATATATATATATATATATATATATATATATATAAAAGACTATAAGTTGTAGTTGGTTTGGTTATTTGACATTGGGTTAGTGACCCTGGTAATGTTTCACTAATTTAGATAAAAATATTGGGCAAAGACCACCCTAATCCAAAGGCCTTAAATGACCTAAATAATTGAAGTACATAATTGAATTTTTTTTAATTCAAAAGAATGGTTTTAGAAGTTTGATATAATTAAAAAAAAAATCAATGTAGTAAAATGTATAGATTGGTAAGCATTCAACTAGATGTTTTTTTGTATAATATTAGATATTTGTATTATGAGAAGCATTATATTTTGTGAAAAATAAAAGAATTTATTATCTATTAAAGTCAATTGATATCTAATATCTTTATAATTGAACTAGCATAAATTAAATAACATCAAAGTCAATTGATATCTAATATCATTATAATTGAACAAGCATAAATTAAATAACATCATTGTACATTGATGGTACAATGTATCTCCTCGTTGTTGATTATAAGTCCACCAACAATAATAAACTCCTTTTTCCAGATTAGTGCCATTCCTCCACAACCCTCAATCGCGGGAACATTAGCTATATCACTAAAGCTAAAGTCCTCTGCGAGGTGTTGATGATGTGTCATTTGAGTCTCCAATAGCAAAACCATAGTTGGGCGATAGTAGTCAAGCATAGATCGAAAACTTATATGAAAGTCAGAGTGTTCAGAGCCACGACAATTCCATATTATTAGGGTCATTTTGGGGGGTTCTTCGTCGTCTTCATCTTCATCATCTGGAAGATTCACAAGTGTTGGTACTAAAAGGACTATAGATTCTTTTTTGGAGTTAGGGTTTGTTATGACTCTGATATCCATGGTGCACTTGTTGAGTCTTACGGGGCACTTGAGGATGTATTTTTTTATGTATTCTTCCTCTATGATGAAGGATTTCAAGGAGTTAAGGATATACATTTTTGGGCGAATTCCTTGTTGGAGTGCCATCGTTGGTAGAGGAGTTGTGTCTTGTTCGATTTGTGGGGTACTTTCAAGAATACCATTATTGGAGGGTTCGAAAGTTGGGACCTCGATCAACGAAATTGATGGATTTATCTGGGATTGAATTGAGGGTGCAAGTACAGGTCCCTCTGGTTGTTCGGGGTGAAAAAAAGGAAGCTCAAACGACGAGATATTTACTGGATTTTCGGGATTATCCACTAATGAAAAGTTCATGCCATTTCTATATGCTTCCATCCCTAATCTCAGCCCTTCTGTTGTAATTTGAGCTAGAAATGCAGGATCTTGCATATCTATAACAATTTCTTGATTGTTGGTCAAAAAAAAATTAAAAGTAACTGAATGACCAGAAAGCCCCATCTCCAACCACGATTGGGGTGGTTGATTAGAAATGGTACTACTGAATATTAACGGTTGAGGCATTGGTGGAGGTGATGGTGGTGCCAATGTGGTGGAATTGAAATTGACACTGTTAAATATTAATTGTTGAGACATTGATGATGGTGATGGTGGTGGTGGTGGTGGTGATGGTGATGGTGGTGGTGATGTAGTAGAATCGAGAATGGTATTATTGGATATTAATTGTTGAGGCATTGATGATAATCGTGATAGCGGTGGTGGATAAGAAGTGGTGGAATACCGACGACGGCGCGAGAAACATGATAGTAAAAAAGACATGATTGTAAGTACAAACAAATAAAAGAGATATTTGATTATTTTTCTTCTTCTTCTTATAATTTAGTGGAGATTCATATGAATACACTGTCTATTTATATTTGTAGCTTGTATGCCCGGATTATGTATCTCTTTCAAATTAAATAAATATATTGACCAAGACATTTTACCATTGGTCAACTTTATAATAATGAGTTGAAATTATTTACAATATAAAAAAATTTACACTTGAATTTATTTAAATATTTGCATAAACCTATCTATTTCTAAATAATTTAAAAGTAAATTTCATTGAATATGCCAAATTTAACTACAGATCAGTCAAAGATTATAGTGATATCGAATAAAGAAATGACTAAATGCAATAACTCAACAATGACTTTTTTGTTTAGTACAAACTCTTCTTGTAACTTCTTTTATTACACTAAATGTTCTCTCAATAATTACACCTCCAAACTTTGTTTTATCTCTTCTTAAATAAATGATCTCACTAATTATTTGATGACTAGAACTTGAATTGTTGCATAGTAAATTTGTATTTCATCAATGAGTCATTATTTATTTAGTGATTGATATTTTCAAATATATTTGAATTTTATTCGTTTTAAATTGAAGTAATTATTAATAACTTTCTCTAATGTATTATATTTTATAATTTTTTATTTTAAAAAATAAAATACAAGAATTATTTATTATATATCGACATTAACTTTATATCGATATAATCAAAGTATCTTAAAATGTACGTATTCAAATGTTGAGATGATCCGCTCCCGCTTTCGATTGTCGTATGTCTAAATAAAAATTAGTGATTGAAATTCGTTTGCCATCAAAATATTAGGAAAAATAATTTAAACCAAAATGAAGAAAGGAAAAGAAAAACTAATGGTAGAAACAACAAAAAAAAAAAAAAAAAAAAGTGCCACATGAATTATTTATATCAAAACCATCAAAAAGTGATATCTATTAGGAATAATAAATTTTTCGTGATTTTGTATTAATATTATAAATGTCAAAAACGTAAAATCTCATCTTACTTAAAGATTATATTTGTCTTTGGATTCTGACAAAGAGTCATTTTATATTTTTACGATGTTAAATTCTTATGTCTCTACTTAATTCTCTTATGTGATCTACGTGACATGACTTTTTCAATTAAATCTATGAGCTCATTTACATGTCAACTGATAAGCTGCTTAGGGTTTTAATTCATTTTTGTAGTAATTTTTATTTCATGATTTTCTCTCGATAATTTAAAGGTGATAGTAAAAATTTAATATTTCCATGTAGAAAATATATTTCCATGTAGAAAATATACTTTGAAATGATAATTTTTCTAATTACAAAGTTGCGTGTGTTTCAACTAACATAATCTGCGATACATATAAATAAACGATATGAAACATTAGTGACCGTTTTCTAATTTGATTTAATTATCTTTTGTTTGTATGAAAAGTTTTTATTTAGAAAATCAGTGTAATAAATAAAGATTGTTGGAACAACAATTATTTATTGCAATAAAAGAAGTTGAATTTTGATTGGGACGAGATTTGAGTGGTAAAAGTCGTTTCCACCATAGACAAATGATGAAGTATTTAACTAAAAAGAGTTTTAGTAAGTTAGTAATTAATTGAGTAAAAAATATATCTTTGGGAGATCCAATCATTCACATAGAAAAGCTAAGGTGAGACATGAAGATTTAATGTTATATGAATATAATATAATTATTTTTTAGATTACACGAGTAAATATGACCTTCAAAATTTGATGAAGAGGATAAATATATTGTAGACGTACGAAATAAATGTTATAGGGGTAAATATAATTTTTTTAGGGTAAAACGATAAATATGATCTTAAAATTAAAATTAAGGGCGAATATATTAAAAATGTAAAGATTTAACGCCGTCGAGGTAAATATGACAATTTTCAGAGTACAAGTAGCTAATATGACTCTAAAGTTGGATGAAAATAACAAATATCTTTAAAAAATGTAACGAAGAACAAATATAACTTATTATGAAAGTACAAAAACATATATAATTTTTTCACGAATTTTTTTAGTCAAATATAAATTTGTCATAATTTTCTTTTTCCTTTATTAATTTCTGATAATTTGTTAATCTCTTTGTGATATAAATTCACGATCTTAAAATTAAAGCCATTGTCAATTTTAACTAGAAACAAAGTTTAAATGAATTAGAGTGAGATTATGATAACATTTTTTTCTTAATCTTTGTATAGGTAAAAATAATTCAAAATGATCAAAGCTTTGACCCTTATCTTGTCTAGTAATTAATATTGTTAGGTGTGGCAAAACTAACTCAAATACATGTATTTCATTTAATTCCTTCATACATAAATGATCGAGTTTGGATTGAAGTGATTATGATAATTGATTGATTTGCTTATGTCTAAATTGATACATCACAAATTAGCAGGCTAAAAGTTTTCATGAATCCTTGACCAATAAAAATATTCAAAAAAAAATTGTTATCATCAATTATAATCTTTATTGATAAATAATTATTCATTGAATATTATTCTCTTTATTTCATATTAATTAGATTTTTGAGATTTTTACTTATTATTCAAAATTTAAGATAGATATTTGATTATTTTTTTCTATTTATCTTTTCGTTTATTGAGATTTATAATTTCTAAATAAATTAAACTACTTATAAAAATTATATTTATAATTTTCATAAAAGGCAATAGTCAAAATTATGTTCTTAAATATTTTTTTATTCTATAAACGTGATTAGGCAATAGGTTCATAATTAAACATCGTTGTAAAGTGCTAACATATTTGTTAAAGTTCTCTTCTCCCATGTGATGAGTTACGGATGTTTATATTTTGAGCCAAGTACTAATTAGTATCATTAATATATTTATTTATTTTCTATATATAAAATAAATATATTAAGTAAACACCACTTTCAGTATTAATTTACATATATTAAGAATACTTTATTATTTATATTTTGGGTACCACTACTTGTTTTGTCGTTCAAAGGAGATCCTCCTTTGATTTTATAAGGATTTAAATTTTGTATTCTGTTATATATATATATATATATATATATATATATATATATATATGATTGTAATAATCTTTTATAAAATTATTCCCCTTTAATATTTATTAAGTTAATTATATTTTATTTAATTATATAAATGTTTTTACTTTATTAGTGCATCAACCTTTAAACACTTTACAATACGTGATACTTTTAACTATTACTGATTTTTCCTCTTTTAAATGGTTTATTGATTTGTTTATGAATGGAGAACAGAGAATCCACGGATGAAGAGTTTTAAAATACTATGGCAATTTATTTATCCTATTTTTAATTACACACGAAGTTTAAGAAAAAGAATTACTAGCTCTTTTAATTTTTGTGACAAATTTCAAATTTAAGATTCAAATAAATCTATTTTAGATCGTAAATTTTTCATATAATTTTTAAATATTCTGGACCATCAATTATTGTGACTCATTTACGTAGTTTATAAATATATAAATTTTATTTTAATTTTTTTTAAAGATTTCATGAGCAAATTATCGATCAAGTCTAAACGGTTCAACTCTCAAAAAACGAAATGTGTGATATTAATTAAAATAGAAGAATTTTCTACTTTTGTTCATTGATTTTTATTTTTCCAGTTCAAACAGTACACGTCTATTAAAAATAATGATTGATAAGTGTATTTTACTATCAATTTCTTATGATTGATCTTTAATACCCCCTCCGACCACTTATAGTTATCATGATTTTAATTTTTTTAAAGTTAAATTATAAAATTTTGATGAACATTTTTATTATGTATTTTTTCATCATATAAATATGTAAAAAATTATAATTTATTGTACTTTTGATATAATTTTTAAATAACTAAAATTTTTGTTTAATATATCGAATTAATGTAATCTAACTTAACTTTGAAAATTAGTCAAATTAACTTTCGAAAAGTATAAATGACAAATAAAAGTAAATGGAGGGAGTATTATATTTTGAAAAATAATATATGAGTATATAACAAATGATAGGTGTAAAAAATATAAGTTTAATATATTAAATTAATATAATCAAATTTAATTTTAAAAAATTAGTCAAATTGACTTTCAAAAAGCGTAACACGATAAATAAAAAATGGACTTGGGTTATATTATATTTTAAAAAATAATTAGGAGTATGTAACTAATGATAAGTGTAAAACACATATGTGTAATATATCAAATTAATTCAATATAATATAACTTTGAAAATTAGTTAAATTGATTTTTAAATAGCACAACATGACAGATAAAAATAAACTGACGGAAGTATCATATTTTGAATTTTTTTTTGGAGGATGTAACTAATGATAAGTGTAAAACATAATTAAATTAATATAATCTAATTAAGTATTAAAAATTAATTAAAAATCAATTTCAAAAAGTATAACATGAATAAAAATAAATAAAAAGTCAAAAAAAGTATTATATTTTTAAAAAAAATAAAGTTATATTATATTTTTTAAAAAAGTTAAAATTATAAAATTGCTGAAAATCAGAGGGAATATGAAAAGGAAAAAAAGGGAAGGCAATAAATAAATAAAATTGGGAGTCAAAAGAAATAATTTAAAAAAAAGGGAGTGGGGGGGTGCACCAGAGAGCATAAAGGTGTCAGCTTTATTAAACCCATCTTCCAATTCCAAAACTTGTCACCAAAATCATAAATACTACAAAATTCCATTTTTATATTATTAGTAAATATAAATTCCATTTAATAAAATATTATCCAAAAAAAAAAAAAGAGTTGTAATTCAACAGTACTCCTACTTGCTACTTCCCAAGCCTTTTCAATTTCTTCTCCCAACTGTGAATTGAACCTCATCTACATTAATTCAAATACACTATTTTTTGCATGCACTCTTCAAACTCAAATTTAGTTTGTTTTTTTTTCCTTGTTTGTCTTTTTGTTCTTCTATCTAGATTGTAACGAAGTGAAAAATCTCTCCTTTACCACCGCTTTCCACCTGTTCACAGTTCAGTGCTTCAACCTCTCTATATATAACAAACACACACAACTTAGAAATTCTCACTTTTTTCTCTTCTCATCATATATATCATCTTTCATTTGACAAAAAATGGCTTCAAAAATGGCTAATACTAAGAGTGGTGTGAAAAACCAGCCTGCTCTGCTTGCAGCAGGGCACTGGTTGATCCTATCTGTAGCCATTAATGTGGGTTTTTTATTAAAGCTGATTCATGATGGGAATTTAAGAATAGACTGGTATGGCCTGCAGAATGTTCAAGACAATGGTGGTCACCTCACTTCTTATGCTGCTGTGCGGAAGCCGGATGGGAAAATTCAGAATGAGTACATAAATTTGGATCAGTAAGTAGTAGAAATAAACTTTGTTTGCATGTCTGTTTTTGTGTTAAATTAGCAAAATTGAACCAATATGTTTAACATTTATGCCATGCATGCTTCAACTGTTTATCAGATGCTCTTTTCAATTTCTACTTTGCCCTTTTTTTATTTGTATTTGAATTTTTTGTGTTTAGTTTTTCCCTTTTTCCAGTTCCGATCTGTTCAACACCTGATCTGCATGTGAAAAAACCTCATTTCCTTTTCAAGTTAATTTTCTCTCTTTAAAATCAATTTTTTGGGTAAAAATTAGGGCAAAATTGGAGGTTATGGATTACAAGTTTTTACTGATATGTGAAAAGGTTTTTTTTTTTCTTCTGATTTTTATTACTTTACCTTTTTTTTCGGAATCTGTAGGGTTTTGAAGGAGGTGGTGGTGGGGTATCGAATGGTGGAGGCGGTAGGGAGTAGGGTGGTTGGGGTTTTATCTGTAATAGTTAATGGGGTCTAATAAATTGGCCAGATTCGAAAAATCTATTGAAGGTTATGTCATATAGCATAAGAGGAGAACAATAAAATGTATCCATCAATCAATAAATACTGTCTATCGGAAACAGACTTCCTACCTCACATCTCACTAGCTAGTGAGATTATACCGAGTATGTTATATTGAAACGGGAGGAGTTTTCTTTTAGCTTTTGTGGTTTGTTTATGTACTTGCATAGTTGTTGACTGAGTTAAAAAGTTAGAGGAAGCAAAAAGGAATTATAGCTATTCTGCTGTAACGACTGTTTTGGTTCCAGTGAATTGTGTATGTTTATGTCAGTTTGCTCATTGAGACAAAGACAGATCTTTGCTGGGGTGTGTCATTGTGATTTACAATGTGCGGGAGTAGGTAGAGGAGAATGCTTCACTTCGTTCTTAATGATTTTCTGTTCCCAAAGTTAGGTTCTACTGCTATGCACCTCCATAGATGATGGTCCTTGTTACTCTTGCTTGACCAGACATCATCATTCTCGTGTTACGTACTTCTTGGAGGACCCTCATCCTACTCGAAATAAATCACTTTTATTTTTACACTGCTATTTCAATTTGTTTGTTTGTCTAAGAAAGTAAAAAAAATCTTTTGAAACTTGTGTTTTAAACTAAATATATAGAAAATATATCAAAATGCTCTAAAGTTACAAAAAGGGGTAAACGCTAGGTGATTTTTTTCCATTTATCCTAGTTTTGATAGACAAAGACACAAAGTATAGTTAACGCTCCCATTATAGTCATTTAATAAAGATATTCTTTTTGAAATTAATAGAGAAAGTAAGACAAGGAAGTATATTTTAATGTTTCTTTTATATTGTCAAATCTTCATAAGGTGGTCATTTTGGATTCCAAAGCCATCATGTTAGTTTAAAGTTACTTTTACTCTACTTGTAATTAGATGCATGTTTGTGGGTTTTTCTTTGGTTTAGTGCAATTGTTTTACATACAGATCCCCTTTTGTCCTTGAGAAGATCTAAAGACTAAATGCTTTTGGGGCCCTTAAGATTGGGAAGTGCACTTTAAGACCCACCCCTTTATACATTTTGGAGAAGTGGGTGAATTGCTTGGTCTTAAATGTTTTGGAGGCATGTTTTTGCATTTGCCAACTTTTTGGAGTTATTTTTAGGTCACTACCTTTTAGTCCCTAGTGTAAAGAATATATTTGGGTGGCACTTCTGGCGAGCCTGATCCTAGATAAACAGAAGAGCGGAGCCGAAAATAGACTCCCAATAGCCCCATAGGACCCATATGTACAAACTGTGTATGGTTACAACAACTAACTATGCTAAGAGTCCCAAATAAGTTGGGGTCGGCCATGTGAATTCATCGGGGCAATATAATGAAAGTACAAAGTAAAATATAAACATAGATAAAAAACTAAAAGTTCCTTATATTTTATGTTGATTTGTAAATCCCTTTCATCCAATAGTTTATTCCCCTAATGGAGGAGGGTCCACAACTCTGCATTACATACCTACTTTTTATTCCATATTAATTCACATCCAGCAAGGTGGACCAGTTACTAGATTGTTACCCTCCTTGGTTACATTATACATCACGTTGCATTTGTGTAATTCTGATTACTTGAAATTGCTGCTTATATATTAAGATCTTCGGATTTGCTAGCGTTGCTCTAATAATTATTATTAGCACCACGATTATTGTTTTATAGTTAACTTTCCATACGTTGCTGCATGGTTTTGCTATGCTTCATTTATGAAACTTAAGTTGTTTATTACGTGACGGTGTCTTGTAAATACTGTTTATGCTAGTTAATTAAACTAATTGTACAGTAAGATCTGGTTCATTTAAGAATGGTTGTGCATTTAATTTAATGAGTATCATACGGTCATCATGTTCCGGCAGTAAGAGTTTTTAACATCTTATTGCAACTCAATGCAGTGGTGATCCAACTATGTACCAGAGTTACTGGAAGCAGATGGGTGACAGAACCGATGTTGTCATATCTGGTTGGCAATCTGTCAGTTACTTTTCGGATACCAAAACCGTTTGCTGGTTTCTAGAACCAGGTTTTGCAAATGCAGTAACTCGATTGCACAAGCTAGTTGGAAATGCTGAGACTGGAAACCGACACATCGTGGTTGGGACAGGATCTACCCAGCTGTTTCAGGCTGTATTATATGCCCTCTGTCCATACGATGCTCCAGAGCCAATGAGTATTGTATCTGCTGCCCCATTTTATTCGGTACGTGATGCACATTATAATATTCTCTGTCAGTGGATTTTAAGACATGCAGTTCATTTTGTTTATGTTCTTGTTAGAGTTGGGCAAATAAAGATATATTCTTGCATTTTCATATGTTATTGAACTTGGATAACTAGATTATCAGTGCCCGATAGAATTAGAATGTTAAGACTTAGACCCAAATGAATTCAAACGATCTATGGACACTAAGTAGTAGCATTCTTCACTAGAATTGTTTTAAAAAACTCTTTTGGATTTAGTGAGGTGAATGTTTCTGCCCTTATATATCTCTTGTTTGATATTGCTTCCTGTATAAGGGAAACTTCAAACTGCAGGACCTTTATGTGCCCTCCTGCTTATCTGCTCCTACTTTTCTAATATTCGCTGTTTCTTGTATTCTATGATTTCCTACAAGTCAACAATCTGTGATCTCCAACCCAGATAACCTTAGCCGCCTATGATATCACCATTCGAGTAACATCCGCATGTAGCTTCTGTTTACTTCTTTACGATTTCTTATATTACGACCTATTTATGGACAACAAGTGAATTAGCACTTGCAGACCTAGAAAGCAAAAATATGAGTAAGCGACTTCAATGTGCATTTTTAATATTTAATACTTAGATACATGATTAATCCATCAAATAGTTTACTTAAATGAACTGCATTCATCCCTCCCTTCTCATCTGAAGTCAATCTTGTGTTAAGATGAGTATTTAGGATGTCATCAGAATTGGTTGCAAAGATTACTACACCATAAGCAGACTCATTTTCCTTTTAACTTGTCAACCTGCCATTTAAATGTAACGGTACTTTCTAACCATAACGAACTTCTATTCTCACTCGTGAGAAACGTGGCAGCTGCAGGCATATTGAAATTAGGGTTGTCAATATTGAGTTTCTCATTTTGCTGCACATGAGGTCATGTTTGCTAGGTCTTGCTTTAATTTATTCCTTTCCAAGAAAGGAACTTGGCTACTTTCAGCAAGTCTTAAACAACATATGATTAATGGTTCTGTTGTAGAATAAACTTCACATATTCATATATGTTTTTAACTTCTTGCAGTCATACCCACTGATCACTGATTGCTTGAAATCTGGGCTCTACAAGTGGAGAGGTGAAGTCGATGACTTTAACAAAGAAGCTCCCTATATAGAGCTTGTTACTTCCCCAAACAATCCTGATGGATCAATCAGGGGAGCTGTGTTCAATGGGAGCGGACAAATATTGGTTCATGACGTAGCTTATTATTGGCCTCAGTATACTCCAATTTCTTCTAGGGCAGACCATGACATAATGTTGTTCACCCTATCCAAAAGCACGGGACATGCTGGGATGCGCTTAGGGTATGTTACTTATCTTGGACTACTATGATTCTCAATTTTTAGGAACTTTTTTATGAAACTTGAACTTTCTTATATTGTTCCCTGTAAAATTAAAGCAGAAACCAAACTCAATTACACATTTACGCAGTCTGAGTTAGCCAGTGCTATTTCTTTGTTTCGACATGAACCATCACTGCTCCACAAAATAAATGGCAATTCTTATCTGTTGTTTAAATCTTTGCAGATGGGCACTTGTCAAAGATGAAGCAATTGCGAAAAAGATGGTCAAATTCATAGAGATAAGCAGCATTGGTGTCTCTAAAGATTCACAAGTCAGAGCTGCTAAAATCCTTGATGTTATAAGCGATTCATACGAGGACTCAAAAACCTCAAATGAAAGCAAACACTTCTTTGATTATGCCCAGGAGGAAATGGCTAAGAGGTGGAGTCAACTGCAGGAGGTAGTCAACAAAGGCCAAGCGTTTAGTTTGCCTACCTTACCTTCTGGAGAATGCAACTTCAGCCACCATACATTTGCAACACAGCCTGGTAATATAGCTGCATTTTATTTTACAACTATATGCTCTTTCATCGTTGTGTTTAGTATAACATCCATTAATCGCCCTTTTAATATTGTCGTCACAGCTTTTGCATGGCTGAAGTGTGAGCAGGTAGATGACTGTGAGAGTTTTCTGAAGACGCACAAGATATTGACAAGAGGCGGGGTATATTTTGGTTCTACTAAAAAGTATGTTAGGGCTAGTTTGATAGGTCGGGAGGAGGACTATAACGAGTTTATTCGAAGATTGTCCTTGATAAACTCCTTGGAGTCTCCATGATTGTAAACAGAGCTAGAGCTAGAGCTAGTTAGTAGTATAAAGCAGTTGCTAAAATGTTAAGAAATATTGACTGCTCTCTATAATTAAAAAAAATGAGTATAATCTCTATAAATATTTATCGAAGATTTGCCCAATTGCTTCCTCTTTGGTCTACACATTCTTTGCACATATATTGCACAACCATTGCACAGTTTTAAAAAGTGAGTATTTTTTATTTCATAATACATTTATACACTGAGCATTTTAATTAAGTTATTGAAAGAAAAAGACCATGAAGATCGGGATTTATTAGTTGAAAATTCCAAATTGAATTAAACAATTGACAATATGATAAACTTTAGTATTTTCAAATAACCATTATTTTTTAAGCTTGTGTAACATCCCAATAGTATTTTTTTACAAGTTAACTTTAGAGTTACTTTGTTAATTATAGTTAACTAATTTTAACTAATCTCATTTTGAAGGGGAGTACTTTTGAAATATGTACAAATTAGATACAAAAATTCATAGTAGTAAAAGATTGGCATAAGATATTTGATCGGATATGGAAAAACATTTGGTTATAGTAAAGAGCATGTAAGGGTCAATTTGATAGGTAACGGGAAGACTATAATAAATTTATTCAAAGATTGTTCCTTGATAAATTTTACGAAGTCTTTCATTCCAAATCGAATTAATGGATAAATAACAGAAATCTCACCATTAAGTTCTCTTATTACCATTATCTCCTATTAGTTTTACAAATTCCAAAAATCCCTCATTTTCACACATTAGATTAATGTATCAGTGCATCAAATTAATGTATCTCGCACATCAAATCAATGTATCTCGCGCATCAAATTAATGTATCATATATAAAATGTACATCAGATTAGTGTATCATCTATAAACTGTAATGTATCTTACTTAACGATTAATGTATCTCGCGCATCAAAAAAATAAATCAGCGCTTATATTATTGTATCATTTGAGGGATTTTGGGAATTATAAACTTATAAGGGACAAATAGTAATTTTATCTTAAGAGTATGTGATTTATGTCCTTTGTCCTTAAATAATTGATTATCATGTATAATCATTTTTTTTAAAAGTAAAATAAATAAAATGTTAAAAAATCAAAATACAATAATTAAATGTATATATGTTCAAATCATACTAAGTCTCTAGAATTTTTTAGGACATTAAAATCATATTTATACAGAGTAGGACCAATAATATCCTTAACGTATTTAAAATGGCTCGTAAATATTCTCCACTAGTTTTTAAAGATAAAAATACACTTCATATATTTCTTTTAGCTCAAACATATCTCTAAAACTAATAGATCAGATGATATGATATAATTTGGGAGTTTAAAATAACTAATAGTTTTTAAGCTTGTGTAACATCTTAATATTATTCTTTAAAGTTACTTTCTTAATTATAGTTTACTAATTTTAACAAATTTATATAAATGTTCGTATACTAGATATAGAAATTTGTACTAGTAGTAAATAATTGTGAAAGTTTTCTAAAGAAGCACAAAATATTGACCAGAGATAGGGGAACATTTTAATTCTAGTAAAAAGTATGCAAAGGCTAGTTTGATAGGTCACGAGAAAGACTATAACGAGTGTATTCGATTGTCCTATAAGCTCTTCCGAGTCTTTGTAATAGTAAACAAAGCTAGTTAGTTGTATAAAGCAGAAGTTAAAATATTTTGACTGCACTCTATAATTAAAAATAAATCATCTAAATGAAGATAATCTCTATAAAAATATATCGAAGATTTGCCCCCATTCTTTCTTTTTGCTTACACATTCTTTGCACAAATTTTACACAATCATTGCACAATCTTTAAAATACTTAGGGCTTATATAATATATAAAGAAGAACCCTTTCAGAGTCTTTTTGTTTAAGGGCTATATATTTTTTACTTCATTATACATGTATACATTATGAGCAATTTAATCAAGTTTTTGAAAGAAAAAGAAAATGAAGGTCAGGAATTTTTTACTTGAAAAATTGGTTAGAACTTCAATTTCAAATTGAATTAATTAAACTATTTGACTATAATGTATAATCAAGTTTTTCTGAAGAAGCACAAGATATTGATGAGAGGCGGAATACATTTTGGTTCTAGTAAAAGGTATGCAAGGGCTAGTTTCATAGATCATGAGGAAGATTATAACGAGTTTATTGGAAGATCTTTTGAAAATATTATGAAATTTTAATGAAAAAAATAGACGTGAAAATATTAAAAATATTTTGAAAATGTAAAAATATATAGAAGATTGGCCCCCATTGCTTCCTCTTTGCATACACACTCTTTGCTCAAATAAGGCACAATTGTTGCACGCAATTAAAACAAAATGACTATATTTACTTCATTCTATATATATACATTATAAGCATTTTGATCAAGTGTTTTAAAATAAAAACAATATGAAGATCGATTTTTTTTAAAACTTGATTAGAACTTCGATTCCAAATTGAATTAAACAATTGAAATATAATAATAATTAAATTGTATGTCCAACTGGTACTGAATCTCATGAATTACGCAAAGACATTGAGATTATTTTTATACGGAATATATGATCAATAATATCCCTAACTTATTTAATATGGCTCGCAAATATACTTTGCTAGTTTTTAAAGCTAAAATACACTTTATAGTTTCTTTACTCAAATGTATTTTCTTTATATTTAAGCACACACTTTTTGCACAGATATGGCACAATCATTGCACAGTTAAAAAATAGAAGTGTTTTACTTCATTATAGATGTATACATTATGAGCATTTTGATCAACTTTTTTAAAAGATATATAATATTTTAAAAATATTATATATTAAATGTTTTTAGGAAAAAATGTACAAAGAATTAAATTATTAATTCAAACTAAATGTTATAACCACAGTTTGATTTAATTGTAATTAGCAATCTGTGGCCATTTTGCCACTCTCCCTGAATTTCTCGCTCGCCACTCTCGTTTCTCGCTGGATAGTCTTTCCTCTCCTCTCTCACTTTATACAACCAAATGTATAAATTGTGTTTGTTGTTTGTATAAAGCGAGACAAACTTGTATACATACATATCTTTTCGTTCCCCTTTCTCAGATCTCGGTCGTCGCTCTCACTCGCTTCTCTCACTTTATACAAAATACAAATGTATAAACTGCATTTGTGTTTGTATAAAGCGAGAGAAAATTGTATATACAAATACAAATACAGATATTTTTTGTCCTATACACTTATGATTATACAAATACAGATCATTCCTGTCCAGTTTTCTTTTGACTTTCTCTCTTTCTTGCTTTATACAAATACATATTTTACAAATTGATTCTTTTGTATATGTATACCGAAACAGATTATACGAATTAGGTAATACATTAATGGGCCTAGTTTATATTGTGAATGTTAGTTGGTTTTGGGCCAACGTAAAAGGACCTAGGGCTTTTACTAGATTCCATTCCCCTTTCTGTTTCTCAATTAACCCATAACTTTAGCCCACTGCCTAAAACTGACCCGACCCCTCTACGTCTTCCTCACAGCAGCGAGACCAAGAACCCCCCCGCGTCCTTCTTCTCCAACAGTGTACAACAGCAGTAGTGCACGCGTTTCTTCCCTAGACGCATCAGTCCGGCAAAAACCGCGACTCTGACCCGTCAACATCAGCCACAGAGCAAACGGCGAAACGACAGTAAACGGCGTATTATACACGTCGTCTTCCTCGCCTCAACAGTACGCTCTCGCGTCCCCTTTTCCCTCCTTTTTCAGAATTTCCCATCGCCTTCACTGTTGCTTCGAAAATAGCAGAAGACTTCAAAAAAAATTAACAAACGGATTTCCCCCAAATCGACCAAGCTTCCCCTATAAATGACCTCATCTCTTCCCAATTAAGGAAAAGTTTTTGAGGATTGGAGAGGTTGGAGACAATAGATTTTTACGAAAAATAAGGATCTAGTTTTCCTTCGGTATCGATTCTTTGCTTGCTCGAGTTAAGCTCACTTGTGGTCGTAGTCCTGGAAAGTTGCTCCCCTGCTTATCATCCTCTCAGTCTCGCTGCAGGTAATCTCTTTTCCTTTTTATTTTCTGTTGTAGAGCTAAATTTCTGAATATAGCTTTATTTTTTGTGTTTGAGATTAGATAGTAAGGATGTGGTTTTGGTTGTTGGAAGATGTCATAACATTTCTCTTGACAATTTGTTATGTTTCTTATCACTTCAACATGTTGTATTCTCTGTTCGAACTCGGAACACATTTTAGTTTTAAGTTTTATGCAACACCTTCTATCACATTCTAGTAGTGTCCTTTGTGTATGAGTTCCTTGTTTCTGTTTACTCTCTCCATCCATTTGATTGAATCTAATTGTTCTTTAAAAGTGATTTTGTGGGTTTCAAAAATGATGTTAAACTTCTTCCTCTCGTGAGTCTACTCATTTGAGTCTACTGATGTTAAATTTTGGATACTTATTTGGCTTTTTTTTTTCTTCTGTTCGTGCCATCTTCTTATAAACATTAGTAGTATTAGTTTCAATAATCATATTAGTTTCAGGTCTTTGTCAATTATTGTTTGTTAGGTTCACTTCATGTTCGCTCAGTGTGGATTCTTATATTTAGCTTGTCATGTTTCAATTTCTTTTGGCTACCTTGTTGTATAGTTTCTTTTCAACATTCATGTAATTAGATCCTATTTTGTTTGTTGAGAAACTCTTGAATTAGCCCCCTTGAAATGCAATTTGTGTTTGTTTATTTCTTTTTTAACCGGAGAATTACTTTCGAAATAAGAAGTAACGTTAAGCGATTGGTTACGTTTATGATTTGTCAAGTACTCAACACTCAAATCTACTTCAAGTAAGTCCAAATCTACTTCAATTGTATATTGTTATGGTACTTCAGGTTTCTTGTTCAGAAATTACTCATTAGTCAATGATATATGTATATATATTGTTGGGAGTAATTTCTGAACAAGAAATCTTAATGATACAAATACAATATATATATACTATTTAGTATCAGTTTAACGAAATTACCAGCCTTAATGATAACAATACAATATATGATACCAATTTAGTATTAGTTACGCGAAATTAGTTGGGGGTATATAATGTAATTATTTAGTGGGGTATGAATGTAAATGGGTATATATTTGTAATTATTTTGCATTTATGGGGTATTTGCTTAGTTTCCTCGATCAATTAATACATTTCCTGCTGGGCTATTGGCTGCATTTTTGGTTCGTAAGTGAACTTTGAAGCCCGATTTACTTTTCAATAAACCCGTTTTGATACACTTGTCACTCTCTTCAGTCATCGGTGGCCCTCTATATCGCTGGTGAGGTTTCGTCGTTCCGGTAAGGTTCCGATGACTTTTAATTCTATTTACGTTCTACTATCTGTATCTGTTTTTGTAATTTAATTGGCATTAGGTTTGTTGTAATTCACAGGGGAAAGATTAAATTGAGTGAAGAATTTTTGGGGAAAAATGGATAAGGTGAAAGTGGAGCAATTGAAGATTCAAATGCAGCAATGGTTAAATGAAGCTGAAGAATTCATCAACAATATACCTCCCGTTCAACTGTATACTGCTGTTGGAGTTGTATTATCCACTCTCCTTTTGTTGTTAATCAGTAAGCTCTTAAAACTTCCCTTGGGGTTAGAGATTTCATTTGTTTTCTTAATTCTCATCTGTGTGTCAAATTTATTTGAATTTTTGCATTTCTGAGTTTGACTTAGGAAATTGAAGTTTTCTTTGTTTGCTAATAAAATGTTGATTACATAGCGCAGTCTGCACATCTTAGTCAAGCTACAAAAAAGAGCTTTTTTCTGTTAGTCAATTGCACTTCAGTTCCAAATTTGTTGGGATTGGTTATATAAATCTTCTGTTAACAATGAGCAATCATCATAAATTTTGCTTATTTTTCTAGAAAATAGTTTTCTTCTGTTTTGCTAGCCATCAGCCTTCAATACTTTCTCATCTTTTGTTAGAATTGGGGTTTCGATAGTTGATTTGGGACTTGTTATTTTCTTTACTTGTATATAAATAAGAGATAATTGAATGAATCATTAAGCATGTTTTGTAGAATATTGTTACTATTTTGGCAGAAACCAAAAGAATCATTAAGAATAGCAACAACAACAACAATAACATCCCAGTGTAATATCACAAGTGAGGTCTAGGAAGTGTATGGTGTATGCAGACCTTACCCCTACTTTTTTGGGGTAGAAAGACTGTTCCCGATAGGAAAATTATCATTAGGAATATTTTTTCAAAAATAATAATAATTATGTCTTGATATCCCAAACATGTTGGGGTCGGATATATGATATCTATCATTTTCTTTTGTCTTCAACTCTTCATTTCTCCTCTTAATGCCACACATTTTTTGTAATTTCTATATCACTCTTCTGTTCACTGTGATGATCTTCAGTGAATGACTTAATGTATTAGTTTTAGATGGTTTGCTCATTTATTTTGACTTTTTTGGAGTGTAAAATTTGAAGATTTTCCTTTTGTTTACTTCTTCATCTGCAGTTCGCTTGTTCAAGCGTACAACATCTAACACCATTGTACTCAGTGGACTAAGTGGAAGTGGCAAAACATATCTTTTTTACCAGGTAACTCTCTGACACGTGACCTGTATAATCTTTTCAAAGTTAAATTGTTCTGATCTTGATGTGCTGGCATATACCAGCTTAGAGATGGTTCAGCCCATCAGGGTACCGTGACTTCAATGGAACCAAATGAAGGCAGTTTTATACTACACTCTGAGAAAGACAAGGTAATGAACATTGTCTTATCTTGTTTCCCCTTTTCCGCCCTACCATTTTGCATGCATCCTTGTGATCTATACCTTTAGAAGGGAAAGATGGATCTTATTAATTGCTGATAGTGTATCAGTTTTTTCTTTGGTAATTGATTTACTGAATTCCTTTATCTGTGAATGGAATTTCACATTACATACGACTTGTTTTGGTTTTTGCTGCAGAAAGGGAAATTGAAGCCTGTTCACGTTGTTGATGTCCCTGGGCACTCTCGTCTTAGGCCGAAACTAGATGAGTTCCTGCCTCAAGCAGCTGGCATTGTGTTTGTGGTGGATTCGGTGGAATTTTTACCAAACTGCCGTCCTGCTTCAGAGTACTGATCATTTGTTGTTGCTTATACTTTACATTGGAAGTTGTTAATTTGCATTGGTATCTCACAACTGAATTTAACATTGTATAATCCCTCTTGCATGAAGGTACTTATATGAGATCTTGACAAAGGCAAGTGTGGTCAAGAAAAAAGTTCCAGTACTCCTCCTTTGCAACAAGGTTGACAAAGTAACTGCACATACAACAGAATTCATCAGAAAACAGCTGGAGAAAGAAATGTAAGAGTACACTGTACATGCATTTATTTTGTAGCTAACACCAATTTGCTTTTTGTATACATACATATAAAGGCAGAACCGCCTTCTGAAGAGTTGAAATTTACCTCTCCATGGTGGAATACTGTGTTGCATGCTTTATTCTCCTTTTGGTAATGAACAGCAACACTTTTTATAAACTGTTGGTAATAACATTAATTCCGCAACAAGCTTGCGCCTAGAAAACCTTCCCAAACATGAAATTTTGTTGCATGCTTTATTTGCTAATATACTTGGAGGCTCACTGAATCATAACCACTGCAAAAACATCAAAACTGAAGTGCTATCTCTTGTGTTCTGCTTTATAACTAGTTTGTTTTCTTATTGATCCAGCGACAAGCTTCGTACATCAAGAACTGCCGTGTCTGATGCAGATATCTCTAATGAATATACGCTTGGTGTACCTGGAGAACCATTTGCTTTTTGTCAATGCCATAACAGAGTAATTGTTGCTGAAGCTTCTGGTCTAACCGGTGAGATTTCTCAGCTGGAGAAGTTCATTAGGGAGAATGTGAAACCTTGATTATGGTATTTCAAGCAAACGGGGGGCCCTTTTTATTTCCTTCTCTTTTATTTTTGGTCCGGTAAGCTGAAAATATTATTGGATAGACGGAAAAAGAACATCAACTTGGAAAACATATTCAAAGTAGGGAAAGGAATTTGAAGAGTTCTCCTTATGTTCAATTGGCAAATCCCCACCTAAACATTATGTTTGTTGTGCCTAGAATATCTCGTCATTGGATTTGATTACTTTCCTTTATTTTTGTGCTAGCTGCTTTTCATGGCAAAGGAGTTTCCTGTGCATATTTTTCTTCATTGAATTCCTTTTCCCCTCCATGTTTTGCTAGCGACATTGAAGATATTCTTTGTGTGCTTCTGATATGTTTGAACTACTGGAGATGTCAAATAGCACTTTTTTAAATAACCAAGAAATGCTCTAACACTATTTGGCATATGGTTCGAAACTTGGTGGATAATGAGTTCCAAAGAATGGTTTTTTTTTTTCTGCCAATATTTGCATGCTTCATTGATATATTGGCAGCTCTTGACCGGTATTAGATAACTGCCAGAAAGAATGACTTTAGTAGATCTTGATGAGCGATATGTGAAGATAATATTTCTTGACAATTGAACTCTTATCTTATTGTTGACTTTTGTTTGTTTACACCTCGATTATTGTACTTAATATCTCCATTGTGTAGAAGAATATTTAGAATTTTTGAATGTTGTGTCTTTCGTTTCCCATTAGAAGTTTGACTATTTGAATTGTGCATTGTGTAATGTCTGTTAAAGGGAGAAACACCTGCCCACTAAAATCTCATTTATGTGTCCACTTATTTAATCTTAAATAAGTTTAAATGTCTACTTAGATGCTAGTTTAGGCTAAATTAAATGATACATTTATGTTTTAATGCCTTTTTAACCTTTTCTAAGAGACTAAAAGAGGCTTCACATATTTTCCCCTTGGAATAGACTTCAGTGGTTTGCAACACAAACTGAAAACAATAAACAATATGAGGGTGGTGTATATGTAACCTTTCTTACTGGGGTTAATTTTGATAGACCCTTGACTCAAATAGACCACATGAAACATGAAAAGGATATACAAAGGAGATCCAAGAATATGGAAGTAAAATCATTTATCTGAGCAACACTAAGAATTTAAAAGAAAAAAGAGACATTTTGGTTTAAGATCACTAGTGTATAATAATGTTTTTTGACTTGTTAAATGGTATTTAAACTCATTGTTGGCCTCCAAATAGCTTTCTACTCATCCATTTGAACAATCTTGCTAACCATTACTTCAATTTTTCACCAAGGCAAAATATACCATAGCAAGGGAGACGAACCACTCCAACCATCAAGTACCCACGCAATTACACATTTGGCAAAGAGCATGAAGCATAACGATAAGCACTTCATGAAGGTTTTAATCTTATTAATCATAAGGATCTCAGTTATTCAGTTCATTTGTGCTTTAGGTCTGAATCATATGTATTCAGATATTTAACCATTACAATCACTTAATGTGTCACACTTTTGCACAAATATCCCACAGCCATTGCACAGTTCAGAAGAAAGTAGTACTTTTTTACTTCATTATAGATGTGTATGCATTATGAGCATTTTGATCAAGTTATTTAAAGAAATAGAATATGAAGATCGGAATATTACTTTAAATATTGGTTAGTAGTAACATATTTTATTTAAAAAATATTAATACATATACATATAATTTATGAGATGAATAATTAGTTAATACGACCTAATTTATATTGTGAATGTTAGTTGATCAAAAAAAGTGCATTTGATATTCTCCAAAATTCTACCATTTTAGTCATTGTGTTAAATTGTTTGCTCATTTACACTATGGTTAACCGGCAAAACAACAGCGACCAAATTCAACGAAAAGAAGATATCAAAAACAAAAAGGGCTCACGCATTTTATTACAGTACTAGAAAATTAAAACGCTGCAAAATTAAGCACTTAAAAGATACATACACATATATTAAATTATGATAAAAAAAAACACAGAACTTAGGAGAGTACTCCAGATTTATTACATCTCAATCACGCATTCTAGTAGTAGTAGTCTCCTTCTGGCCTGTTCTCTGTCCCATATGCCCTGCAGCTTCCTGCACCCTCCTCTTCGCATGCTCCATCTGCTCTCCAGCTGTTCCCCTCATTCTCCTCATATAATTAATCATCCACGATAACGACGATAACGCCGTTATCCCAAACGCACCGGACGTCAAAAATCCGGTAACAGCCAGTGCGATTGTCAGTGCCGCCGGGACTAAAACCGGACTGAAAATCAGGAAAACAGGAGTAGCGACGGCAAGTCCGATCAGAGTTCCGACGAGCGTAAGTCCGGCGAGGCAGAGGAGAGCTCCACCGACAGGGAAGAGAGTGACGACAGCAAGGATTTGGGATTTAGAAGGACCTTTTTGAGGAAGAAGGCTTTTGATAGCCTCCGTTGGGTGAACTTGCTGATGCTGCTGGGTACGGGAGTGTTGCTCAATAGCCTCCGTTGGGTGAACTTGCTGATGCTGCTGGGTACGGGAGTGTTGCTCAGCCATGGAGAACGTCGAATTTGAATTTATTTATTTTTTTAATAAAATAAAATTAATTGAAATGTATTGAGGATGAGAAAAAAGGGATGAAGGTGGGAGTGAATATAAAGGAAGAGGTAGAATGGACGCGTGGAGAAGAGTGACAGATGTTGATGAGAAAGTTTGCATGAAAAAAATGGATTTAGCAGAAAGAGAGATGAGTTTGAAAGTAATGAGTCTGCTTTAGGATTTTGGCTTTTTCTCTGCTTTGTGTTTTTTTGTTATTTTTCGAGAGATTTTCGACACTTAAAAAGGAAAACAATAATTAACACTTTTAGTCCCTTGAGTATAAATAAATTTAAACTTTGGTCATCGTGAATTGATATGTGCATTTGTATCTATCTGACTCTGAATGAACTTCACAATTTTAACGAATTGTTAAAGAGTTAAACTATTGAATTATTCATCTACTTCGTTAAAATATTTAGTATAATTTATATAAATTTTATAGTGTTTTTTTTTTGAATTATAATAATTTCTTAAAATTTATACATTTCAGATACAACATACGAATACATAGGTGAAGATGTATCCGAGAAGGGAGGAATGTGTCAGAGAGGGAATAGGTCATTCAGATATATCATTGGACTTTCGGATGCATCAGCAGACATTTAGATACATAAGTAAGGGATATATCATAGATGGGAGGAATGTATCCAAGAAGGGAGATATATCAAGAGTAGAGCGATGTATTCGAGAGAAAATTTTTGAATTTTTTTTTAAATGATAGAAAATTTTAGAGTTCATATAAAATAAAATGTGTATTTATAAACTTTTCCAAAATTTTATTGTTATTGTATGAGAAAAATTTAATATTACTTATATGTTTCCTATATAGAAGGGACTAAAAATATGGGCTAGTAAATGGGCTTAGTCAGGAATTGGAGGGTTTTTCTGTTGTGGGCATATTGGGCTACAGTTGGGAGCTATTTTGGGCCTTCCTATGATATGATACTGGATTGGGCTATTTTGACAATGTTATGTAATTGGATTCTAACTCGACTTTAGAGGATCCATGCAAGGTGCATCCTTGTAGACTTGTAGTCCCAGATTTCTTTTTCAATAATTGCATGACTCGTCTAAAAATAATTGACATTCTGTCTCAAGAAAATAACAATTGTAAATTTGTTTGTATGCTTGTTTTTAAACTCTATTTAGTAAAACACTTTTATCTAACTGAAAAACTAAAAACGCTTACATAATCGAACAAAGTTTGTATCCCTAAGCGCATTATCAACCCAATTTTAGATGAACTGACTTTACTTCGATTCAATTATGTCTTATTCAACTCACCCGAATTTAAGCGAGATATTTTTTTCATTAGTTAAGTTTACCGTCCCTAGCAGCATTGAGTTGCCAAATAAGGTCCAGGTCTTAAAATCATTGACTTTTGATACCCAAATTGGACTTAAAAGTGGAACTAACTCACCATTAGAAACCAGTAATGTAAAATCCATCACTAAAATTCACGCCTATTTTTTTTGACAATAAAAGGAAACTTGTTTAAATGAAGAAAAAAAAGCACTCATTGTACCCCCCTATCATCAAGTTATCAATCAATCTCTCATAGAAACCATCACATTTCATATAAAAATTTTGTTTCCATTATATAATGTTTATTCGATCATGTTCCCTTTACTTAATTACTTGGCGCGATCTTTCTCAGACGTGAGTCATATGTTTATTCTTTCTATCACGATCCAAATTCTAATAATGTATTTTCAGTATCACATCAATCCTTATATTTGATCCGCTCTCATCGGCATGACATTTTCTTTTTTCAACAAACGTATATTTGTATGTCCGTATTGTTGGGTTATCCCACATCGGAAGTGGAAGGGGCTGGTGGTCAATTTATAAGTGTGAGGGAAAGCCTCAACCTTTGAGCTAGCTTTTGGGTTGAGAAGGCCCAAGACCACCCAACATTGGTATCAGAGCCCAGATTGTCAACAAGTCTCAGCCCACTGGGAGAAACTGGATTGTCGCTCTCTCCAGCCCAAGGCCCGATGTGTGAAGGGGGAGATTGTTGGGTTATCCCACATCAAAAGTGGAAGGGGCTGGTGGTCAATTTATAAATGTGAGGGAAAGCCTCAACCTTTGAGCTAGCTTTTGGTTGAGAAGGCCCAAGACCACCCAACATTGGTATCAGAGCCCAGATTGTCAACAATCTCAGCCCACCGGGAGAAACTGGGTTGTCGCTCTCTCCAGCCCAAGGCCCGATGTGTGAAGGGGGAGATTGTTGGGTTATCCCACATCGGAAGTGGAAGGGGCTGGTGGTCAATTTATAAGTGTGAGGAAAAACCTCAACCTTTAAGCTAGCTTTTGGGTTAAAAAGGCCCAAGACCACCCAACACATATTATGGCCCACAATCTAGCAGAAGGCGTGCAATAGGTGCAGTCTCCCTACTAAGCAAATTGAGATTTTATTAATAGATAAAATTGCTACTTAATAGAATATTGTTTAATTTTCTTTATAATACTTGTGAAAAAGAATATAGTATGGAATAAAAGGCCCATCAAAGAATGTTTTGACTATGTAGCATTGATTGAGACCTAATTATAGATGGGTAGGGCATCTTAATTTTCAAAGGCCATAACCTTAAATGGAATATACATTACATACAAACACCTTTACCAAGTTCATTTTGAATGCAAATTAAGAATCATAATATTATAATTGTTCAATAAAATAATTCTTGTTGCTTTTAGGCTTTTAGCTAGATTCATGGCATAATTGATAGCCTCTAGTCACCAATATATATTACGAGTGAGAAACTATTTTTTTACCTATTCTTTATTCTTTCCTTTTCAAATTGGGGCAGGGAAGAGGAATGATTACGAGGTAGAGAATCGAACCTTCATCAATAGAGTGAGTCAGCTATCTGAGCAACTAAAATTCTCGAAATTCTTTTACCTATTTGTTACTTGAGTAACGTTGCAAATGTAACCACAGTAAACCAGGCCCATGGTGGTTACATGATTTTGGCTGCCCAAAAGCAAAGAAGAACAATTGAACTAGGAAAACAAAAATTTATTATCGTAATACGATTAAGTTATATATTCTGACAGTGATAGTCAAACCAGAAGCACAAAGGGGTTCATCTAGTGTATATATAAATTAAATCTCCTTAGATATTTTGTAGTATTTGCATATAAAAATTCTTATCCCACGATTATTTAGTTTCGAAACGTCTATAGGGGGAAATTTAAATAAAACACAAGTAAGAAAAATCATTGATAACGCATTTACCTAGGAAATTTTGAATAAAATCATTGACTGCTTTTAACTTAATTTGCTTATTCAATAAAATCATTGACTGCTTTGTTCAGATGATTTTGGCAAACTTGAGTTTGAATTAAGACATGTTTGTCTTTTAGTTGAAAAATTAATTCAATTTAGTAGTTAGTTAAGTATTAGATCAGAGTCAAAGTGTGATGATTTTTCAAATTTTAGGCTTTTTATCTTCCAGGTGATCTAATGATAGTTGAAAGACTCTATTCTAATTATTGTTTCCTAAAACAAATTAAAGTTACCTAATTTTCAACTTTTGATTTACGTAACTTATCTTTTTGTATGCCTTTTAAAGAAATTAAGCCATTGTTGCTTAAAAGTTATGCACATTTTATGCTAAGATTTGTTTATCAATCACTTGATGCCTAGGATTAATAAAGGCATCGCAAAAGCAGTGCAAAGTTTTACCAAGCAATAACCAACATTTTTCAAATTTTAGACTCGCAACTAGTAGACATAGAGTTTTTTCCACTGTAAATCAATAAGAAATTTATATTATAAAATATAATTTTTCCAATTTATTTCCACCAAACTAGCTCACTAGGAAAAACACATGAAGGGGAAGAAATTTTAAGTGAAACACTGAAGAGTAGACACTAAATATTTTTTCTATTCACATTGATTAAATTAAAATATCTATAAAAATAACTACTAAAAGAATTTCAATGCAAAATAGTGATTCTTTTAGTAGTACAATTGCATTCAAACATATAAAAATAACAATTGACAACAAAGTAAATGCTCATTCCAATTTTAATCGATTAAGTGATCTCTCGTGTCACTTAAAAAATTGAACTAAAAAAAATGAACATTTCAGATTTTTAAAGTGTAAAAATAAACATGTAACGTAAAATTAAAAATAGTTTTAGACACTGCTGTGTTTTCTAAGAAATAAATAAAATAAAGGTTTAAGGACACAACCTTGATCGACCACTGAAATTGAAATAACTTTTCTAGATTTGATGATGAAAATTAAAAGATAAAATAAAGCAGATTCTTTCCAAAATATGAAACTTTACCTACAATTGGTTAAAAATTCTAGAGATAATTAATCTTTTTTTACATAAGAATCTAACAAAAATTCACTTTCTTGAGTGTGTCAGTTATTTTTTTCAAATCCCACTTTATCTTAAATATTATTTTTTAAAAACTTTCAAGTCAAATATATTGAATTGACTTTACCATCTTCAGATCTCCAAAGAATTTAAAAAAGATTTGATTTCGTAAGAAAATTATTTTCCAAACGGTCCCCCAGTTAGTGGGTCTTACGGTTAGAACATTTTAAAGCATGTAAGTTGTAACTTAAAAAGAAAAACTCCAATACGTACTTTGTGTCCGGTTTGAGTCTTCTGGTGTACGATATTATTTTTTATCTTTAATAATATTTTTTAGGGTGAATCTGAATTAAATTAAACTCCGATACAGATGGAAACAAAAAAAATACTATTCTTATGTATCTTTCCGTTTTAGTATTTTTTTAGTTGTGTCCTTTTTTTTTTTTTTTTTTTGTAAAATTACAGTGAATCGAACCATATAAGAAAGTTAGGTACGTAGGAATTCATCTCTTTCGTTTAGCTTCGTGTTCAGATGAATTTAAATACGTAATACATATAAAATAAGTTTGCTAGTTGATGAAAGTTACTTCGGAAACAAAAAAGAAAAAAATCTATTCGATATAAGTCGGTCGAGAAATAGCAATTTAATTCACATATCGAACTACTAGTAAGTAATTTAGCAGTAAAAGAAAAGAAATTTCAAATAGCCAGCAGCATTAGGAGTCCTAATTATCAATCATAGTAATAATTTGGTTAATTACCAATGTCGTAATAGTTTACTTTAGAAACTCTTGATACTTTGTATAATTAATTTGCTATGTATCAGCGTATCAATCTTCTCTATATTTAATTTATTGTATATATACAGAGCAAGTGAGCAAATACAAAACAAAATAAATAAAATTCAAACTCTCGTTATTTATTGTAATTTTTTAAAATTCTTGTTATTTCAAATAAATAACGGACATATATTTGGTTTGTCGAATAATTTTCCCTCAAAAGAAAGCAATCAGTGGTATATATAGAGTAATTTTTTCTATCAAGACTTATAAAACAAATAGAAACAAATTACTTAAGAGTTATGATCGCTCTCATTTGAAATTTTCATCTAAAATCTCATGTTTCACAAATACTCACTCTCTTGATCATTAATTCGGACATACTGAAAAGAAAAAATATTAACTCTTAGAAAAAAAACATCAAGCTAATCGTTTTCTTTTTATTGTGGCATCCCACGATGTCCTATATTATTTGCCATAGTTGCAACACTTCAATTTCAAACGAGTTAAACTCGAGCAATATAATTTTTCTTGAGTAAGCTTGTTTATACTCTTATTCATTTCAAATTCGAGTTTGTAATAGAGTGACCACAAACTGGTCAATTTTATAGTATAAAAATTTCACGAACACCTAAATGCCAATAAAGTAATATAGCATGTCAAATCCATAAAGAGAGTGATTGGTGATTGACAATAAGTTTAGACAAAATGAACGAAAAGACTTTCTCCTCCATAATCAGAAAATAAGAAAACCATTTCAATTATGGTTAGAACACATTTGTATCTTCAATCTCTATTAATTGATTAAACAACATCTTCATTTCCTATCTTCGCTTCTTCTTTTCTTCTGCATACGTGACATTCAGACAGACGTGCCCTTGACCTAATAACTTCAGACATAATTTATGTTAAAAAACTCTATATTCACACTTAAATATTGCATTTCGCTACATTCTTCATGGATTTATTGGTGAAATGACCTAATTAGAACTACCAAAGGAAACAAAGAGGATGAAACTAATATACATACATGAAAGACAAAAGGAAATAAGGTAGAAGGGAAAAAAAAAACTTAGATACATACATAATACATATATCCCCACACAAAAGTATGAAATTATTATTAGATGCAGAGTCATGGGACATAGTCATCTTTTTATATTTTTCCCCTAGTGTACCTTCTATTTTAATTATTACCCTTCTTTGTCTTTTGCCTTCATTCCTTCTCCATCACTAATATCCCCTATGCCCCTTCACTCTTTTTTTCTTTATTTATAACTTTTTTTCCTACTACTACTAGATTTGCAGGGGACAAACCTAAACTTCTTCTCTTCTTCAATTAGGGTTTTCCCCCTTATAGGGCTAGTAACTGTTCTACTTGTGAATTAACTTCACCTTTTTTTTTTTCAATCTTGCTACTGTTTTAATGTTTTGTACTTTGTTTTTGTTACTTTGATTGAAGAAATAAAGAGCCAAATTGTGATCTCAAGGAGAGCTTCCTCAAAGAGAAGAAAAAAAAAAGGTAATTGATTAATTCCTATTTTTCTTTCATCTCATCAAACATATACCTAGATCAGAAAAATAGAGTAACTAGCAATTTTTTTTTGGCCTAAAACCTTTTTTTTTTCTTTTTCTTAAAGGTACACAGAAATATTGGCTATATTAGTTGGTGTCACAGTTCTTGATTTAGGGTTTTCTTGGAAAAACTACATATTTTTATGAAATAAGATTTCAAGAACATTTTTTTTAGATCTTATGTTTAACAAAATTCAAAAGGATATATCACTACTTCCATTGGAAAATCCAAATTCAGGATCATGAAAATTACTGGCTCTAGTAATTAGCTGGATGATACAAATAATTGAAAGCATGCAGTGTGTTTCTGAGTCATATGAACTATAAAACAAGAAATAATTAGTTAGTTGGGATAAAACATAAACATAAAAGAAAACAACAAAACACATAATTAGCTAAATTTAGCAGTGGATATTAGACCAAAAATAGAATTCATTTTGAACTTAACACTTTTAATTTATGGAGGTGGATCCATGATTTGAACTTGATCAATTCAATTTTTAAAGTTCTTAACATGAACTCACTGTATATCTCATGAATATATGGTTCAAAAACTAATATTTATTGAACTCTCTCGTGCTATATACTCTATAAAAAATAACGAGTTCAATTGAATTCATACAAATTAGAGGGGTGCATAGATTTCCAATTTTCCTAAGAAATCTGTTAACTCAAAATTGAAATGTTCCTCTTTGTTTTGCAGTTCTTAAAATAAAATTAAGAAAACCCCAAATTGGAAAGTAGACTTAAAAAAGGAAAATAAGACATATAATTTGATATAGAGGAAGTAGTACTTAACAACTAATTCAGGAAAATTTGTATGTAAAACAATTAAGATGCATATATCCAAGTTGGATGAGAACCACGAGATCTCATGTTCAAACAATTAAAACACTAATTCAGTAATTTCACGAGATATTTAAACATAAAAAAGAATAAGAAGAGATTTAATTACTTGATATTTCGATATTTTGCAGCTAGTTAAAAAGAAGGATTGAATGGCATCATCAAGCTCATACAACTCCCCTTGTGCTGCTTGCAAGTTCCTAAGAAGAAAATGTCTTCCTGGCTGCATTTTCTCACCTTACTTCCCACCTGAAGAGCCACAAAAATTCATCAATGTCCACAAAATCTTTGGTGCTAGCAATGTCACTAAGCTCCTCAACGAACTCCTTCCTCACCAACGAGAAGACGCCGTCAATTCTTTAGCCTACGAAGCCGAAGCTAGGGTTAGAGACCCCGTCTACGGCTGCGTAGGTGCAATCTCCTTCCTACAACGCCAAGTCGAGCGCCTTCAAAAGGAGCTTGACGCGGCTAATGCGGACTTAATCCGCTATGCTTGCAATGAATTCACTTCCTCCACCGTCCCCCCTGTACCTGTTCATCATAATACCATTTTACGTCAAAGATCGGTTGAATTTACTAGAAGACAATCCTTCGGACATCACCATCATGATGTCGGAGATGCTGGTGGAGGTGGTGGTCTTTATCAAACATCTAGTTATCCGATACCGTATTCTTACCCTAATTGGAATGATCATCAAAACTCTACCGGAGATCATCATCAACATATCCATGGAGGAGGAGGAGGAAGTATTTGATTTGATATAATAAAAAATCAAACTTGTTAGGGTTTTGTGAGGACCCTCGATCTTCTATATGTTTATTTCTTTGAACTCAAAAACACTTGTTGTTAGCATTTTATAATATGGATATTGAGTATTGAGTCATAGTTATCTATCTGTCTATCTACCTATAAGTCCTAAAATGTGGAATGGCATGGCATATGGGATTTGTTTATGGTCAATATATATATATAACTATTTGGCATGTCATTGTAAAGCAGATTCTCAAGTTAGAATCTGTAGCTATATATATAAAAAGTGGTCCTTTATTATTAATAAATAAATGCATTACTTATTTACATACGATTTCAGACTTTTGTTCATATGGACCACATTTTTCTTTACCTAATATATGCTGCAAAGCTGCCAAGTTTCAATATTATAAATGTATAGCCGAAAGAAACTTATCAAAAAGGGCACAAAAATCTGAGTAAAGATCAAACATTAGTACTATAATTTTATTTAATATTTCTAAGCTAATTAAGGCAACTTGAAGAGCAAGGGACGCAGTAAAGAAAATCACTTTTTTCTTTATTAAAAAAAAAAAAAAAAGTCTTGTGTGAAGCAACATGTCTATATGACAGGAAAGAGAAGAGAAGGAAGACAAATTCAATTGATCGTCGGTATAACTATTGTTAAATCACCACATAAAAAATATCATTATCGCCAATTAATTCTTAAAGTGCTGTTAAATATATATTTTTAGCGGTAATTAACATTCTTTGTATATGTCCCTAAAGCCTTTAGCAACATTGATTCTAATGACACTTAACTAATGTCGGTAAAGACTTTAGCACTTTTTATTAATGTCAATATTTATCGCCGCTAAAAGTTATTTTTGTTGTAGTGAATGAAAGCTTCAATATATGTTTCCACCTTTTTGCTCCTTTGGTGACTCGAACTCATATTATTCACGTTGGAACCAACTCCCACATTTTTGTTCCCTTGGTAACTCGAACTCATAATATTCAGGTTGGAACCAGCTACCACCTTTTTGCTCCCTTGCCGACTCGAACTCATAATATTCAGGTTGAAACCAGCTCCCACCTTTTTGCTCCCTTGGTGGCTCAAACTCATAATATTCAGGTTGAAACCAGCTCCCACCTTTTTGCTCCCTTGGTAGCTCAAACTCATAATATTCAGGTTGGAACCAGCTTCCACCTTTTTGCTCCATTGGTTACTCGAACTCATAATATTCAAATTGAAAGTGAAAGATATTGAACTGCTTACCATACGAGCAACTCCTCTTGTCACGTCATGTACGTGACTAGCTTATGAACCTCATGATCTTTGTTTGGCTACCATCATATAATTAGTTGTTTGCATTGTGTAGAAGCTAGAACAGTAGGTAAACCACATGATACATGTATAGGTTTTTCAGCCTTTGCTATAGTCCACTGTTCTCTACATCGCATTGCTCCTAACCCCACAAGGCCCCAACGTTAACCCCACAAAAAAGGAAAAATTAAATAAACAAGAAGAATAAGGAGGACCCATGAAATACTATAGATTTTTTAGAGCTAGTGCACCTCTTTCTAAATTAATCAATTAATTAATTTAGCACATTTTATATAATACATTTTTATACAATATAGTCAAAATCCCTTAATATCACACTTAAATGAGTTAAACTTATCTAACAAAACTAAAATAAAGACTCCTTTTATTAGTTTATAACTCGACTACTTATTGTTCTAGTAAATTGGTAAAAAACAAATATTGAACCCACCTTTCTTTCACCCTTAACCAGAGGTTTCGAGTTCGAACCCTGAGTATGGAGAAAATCATGTTGGGAGCGTCACCCGCGAATGGAGCCTGCAGTGTGCAATCTGAATTTAGTTAGAGCTGTAATATGAGCTCCGGACACTAGTGTGGGAAAGCAAAAAAAAAAAAACTCCATTCTTTCAACTATATATTGTTGTATAATAAAGTTATTCCACCTCAATTTTTGATTTTTTTGTTTGTGTTTGATGATTGTTTGAGCGTCATTGAATCGTACACTTTCATGACATGACATGTTTGTTTGAAATTTTTACATATAGCATAGATTTTCATCAATATTTTTTTTGTGTGTGCATAAAATGTATCCTCAATAATATTTGAAGACTTCTTTGTCTCCGTGATTTAAAAGTATTTATCTATTTTACTATGTAAATGATAGAGAAATCTTTAGACGCTATTGTAAAATAAATTTTGAACTCAAATCTCTGTGGAATTATTATTAAAAATAAATTCAACAAGTTTGTATTTTTTGAAATTCTCGCAAAGCAAGCTTATCCTATTAATCATCTTTTCGTACTATAGGTGAACCAGAAGGTTGTGGTAATTGAATCTAAGACAAGTAACTGCAATAACTCTTTAGATTATTAACTAGCTGACAAAAACGAAAGTCCCCCGAACACAATTCAAATGAAGGTTAACCGTTTAGCCAGTCTAATCTCTCAGGGTGGACTCCTATGATTGCGAGCTGAAATTGTCATAACTTATAACTATAACAATAAATAAAAAAGAGCCTAGCAGAGTGAAAAAAGTGAAAGTAATTAGTGTCCCACTATGATTAGGCCACTCCCACAAAGTGGAACACACATCTTCTTTAGAAATTTGTCAGCCTAGATATAAGCCGGTTAATTATTATATAATAATAAAAGACTAGTGTTACTTTTAGGGGTAGCATTAAGCAACTCGAAAACTGACTTTACAGATAATGTAAAATGGTAGCAGAAAGATGTTGGATTTCATTCGATGGAAAAGAAAAGTAGTTGTATATATGATTCTTTGATGATCTCGAAATGACAATGAATTCAGAGGATATGATTGATGGAACTCTACTGAAATACACCTTCTGACAAACTACATTATTCAAATACACGTGACCCCAATCTTGTCTTTGCCATATTTATTTCTCATCACTTATTAATCATTCTAATTAAGGTTAATTATTACTCCCTCATCTAGAATAACTCATAAACTTTGAGATACTCATAAACATATAACCACAATTCCTATTATGGAGATGATCAAGTCCAGATTATCTTTGTTCGAGATATAGCCATTAACCGCACTTCAATTATGGAGATCAAGATTTACGAATTCTTTCATGGACAACAAGTTTAACTCATCCTAGTTTTGAAAAATATGCAATTAACAGGCCCTCAAATTATAGAGAAATTCAGAAAGAAAAATCAAAGAAGTATACCCATATCTATTAATTGTTTCTTTAACAAACAAAAAAAATAATCCCCCCTAAGTTTTAAGTAATTTGTGTATCTTAATTTTCTTTTTAAATTATTCATAAGAAAATATTTTATTTTATTTTTCTAATTTTTAATTAAAAAATTTCATATGTCATATTTAAAATTATAAAGATTAGACAACATTCATTTTAGTATGTTCTATATGTATCTTTAGTTTATGATCACAAGTGTATATATATATATATATATATATATATATATATATATTATTATTATTATTATTATTTTTTTGTATCACACTTTTCTTTTAATCTATCGAAAGAATGTCACGTTTATATGATTAGGAAAAGTCATTTTTTAAAATTTCTCATTTAGATTTAATAAAATAATATATGACTATATAAATATCTAAAGTTTATTTTTAATGTTAAATTTTAAAATCTATCCGCTTTTGATAGTGTCAAATCAATCGATGAGGGCGTATAAAACTTTATACATTAGAGAGAGAGCGCACATAGTTTACCCATTATCTTGATGTTAAATCCCCGTGACACGCACATAATCCTTTACTCCAATTTTTTTTTAAAACATACTATTCCCTTTGATTTAATTTATTTGTTCTATTGTACTCAAAAAAAGAAAAAAAGTGTTTCATCCTTATTGTATATGATAATCAAAAGGAATGGAAAAGTTGTAGTAATTCCTTGGAAAAGTCAAAAACAATGTTACATTATTATTTAACATTTTTTTAATTTTAATTTTTTCGCATAACATATTTAAGTTAAAATATTTTAATATATTTGATATATCCTTAATTTAAAATCACGTGATTCAAAAATATTTTTTACTTTTTAAAGACAAACTAAGTTAAAATAGGACAATTAAATTAAAACAGAGTGTAATATATATCTAATATACACATGGCTTAAGTGTCAAACTATTGTGGTGTGGACCCACCCTTAAGGTGTCCACGACACTCCTTCATCGGAAAATTATATTGTATATAGAGATCAAGTTTTGATTTAATGAAGATATATATAAATACTGACACCTCTAAACACAAGTTAATGACTTAATCTAGTAATTAAGACATTACAAAATTTTCTTAAAGATTATATTCTATTGACATTCCTTAACGATAATTTTGAGTCCGCTTGGAGATAATTTTGTGTAAAGAAATTAAAAGTGAAATATATGTTGAATAGTTTAAGGTTAGGGATAGTTTGGTTGTATGTGTGAAAAGAAAGGGAACATCCACCCTAAAAGAAACAAAGATTCAGTCATTCACTCAAATAGTCATATCCAATCCTTCTGCCATTTTTTCAACTGCTCTTTTTCATTGCTTCTTTTCCACGTCTAACTTTAACCTGTCAACACTAAACTAAATGCTCCTTTGGACCGCCCAATACAGTTTGCACTCCTTTTTTTTTTTTTTTAAAAAAAATCTACGTTCACTTAAATATTATCATATAAATTGAAACGAAAAGAATAGTAAAGTTCATGTCATTTTTCAAATTTGAGTGTTGAGTAGGACCCTACTAATCCACCAAACAGTACAAATATCAATTTGTTCAGAGATGAAAGTGATATGCACAAGAAAATTGCAATACATTGCTGAATACAATATTTTATTATTAAATTCTTATCAACTGATTGATATATATATATAGGTGAAGTACTCAAATCATCCAGTACTCCTTTTTGTAGTTTTGTTTGTCCTCTCAATATCATTTACTGTGCTACAACTTGGCTTAAATGTTTATTTTGTTGGAAATTCAAATAAATATTGATATTGATAGTTGGAAAGATTGAAAAATTATATGTAAAGTATAGAATTATATTTAAAAATTTGGAAAAATTTGTTGGTTCTTGGCCTAAAATAGATAATATCATATTAGGTAAAGAGTTGGATCAATTGGTGGAGTGATGGTGCGATACTCAATTTATTATTTTTACCATATCAATGACCAAACTAAGTTATTATATAAAGCAATTCACCAAAATAATATATTTTCTAAAATTTTACAAAATTAGTATAAAACGTATTTCACAGTAACGTTTTAGGGTATATTTTATTTTTTAAAAGTTGACGGCGTTAGAGTGATATACGTTACTTATAGTAACGTTTTAGGATTAAAACGTTACTTACAGTAACGTATATCAACCTAACGTTGTTAGTTTTATAAAAACGAAATATATCCTAAAACGTTACTGTGAAATACATTTATATTAGTTTTGTAAAATTTTAGAAAAATGTATTATTTTGATAAATTGCTTTATATATAATGGCTTAGTTTGGTCAAAAATTCGTGATGGTCTAGAGATGATATCATATCATGTAAAGAGTTGGACCAATTGGTGGAGTGAGATACTCTGAGGCTCGGTGTATAATTTTTACAATATCAAAGATGATTAAAAGATAATATCATATCATGTAAAGAGTTGGATCAATTGGTGGAGTGATGGTGCGAGACTTGGTTTATTATTTTTATCATATTAGAGATAGTTTGGAGACGCACACGCATAAAAAGAAGTTAGCTCGGGACTATAATGCCATATAAATGTTTGTCCATATGGATCATGCTAATGAGCCGCGTAGAACTTAGTTTGACCAGTGAATCGTGGACCACATGAAACTTAGTTTGATTAGCAAATCATGGACCACATAGAACCTAGTTTGATCAATGAATCATGGACCACATGGAACTTAGTTTGACCAGTGAATCGTGGATCACATGAAACTTAGATTTCGAGGGTAAAATTGTTGAAAGTGTGAATATAGCTAAAAAGATTGAGGAAACTACATATAAAATGTATGTTAACTTTTTATTTTTGGGAGGGGGTAGGGGGATTGAAAATCTTACTGATCTAATTAATTGACTATCTAAACGTTCACATTTCTCTTTCCTCTTTTTCAATATAGTAAACAGTGATTTTCTTAAAAGAAAGTGTGAATGTGTAGTTTATTGTATATCGGGGCGTTTATATTGCTTTAAAATTCATAACTTAACTATTTCGTGAGTGAATGGAAATATTAAATTAAATAAAGTAGTCATAAATAAAGGCAATTAGATAGCGTAATATTCTTTGTGATAAATCACCCTATAGTGGGCTGCCATCATAACTATAATCATTGGTTATTAATATCCAAAAAAGAGACTTGTTTTGTACAAATACATTTTATTAATCTCAGATCTATCTTTTATTTGCTAAATAATCTAAGTTGTTAGCCGCATTATACTTTAATTTGTTTAGCATCTATTGCATGTGACTTGTTCTAAATAAATTGTTCTTCCTAATCTTTAATTTAGTGGACAATTAACTAAGGTTAGTCAACCCTCGACCACTTAATATAACCTTGTAAATCCGAATCAATTCGATGATAATTAATTTTTAAGTCTTCTTGGTAGAGATTACAAGTATTGAGAACAAAATCAAAAATGAGGGGCCACTTAACTTTTTTAATATCCATGTTTAATATTAATTAAAAAAAGTTTTCTAATTTTCTTGCTCGAAAAGTACATTTGCCTTAGGTTGGTTCTTAGTAGCCGATTCATTGATACCTAATATTATCATACATAATTATGTGTGATTCTGAATATAATTCAGAGGCGAATATGTGCTTTCAACTAACGATTTTATTTATTTAAGTGCTACTAACTGATTTTAAGATTTGATTTTTGCATATAGACTTACTATTAGGATATACATAATTTGGACCAAAGCTATTAGATAATGCTGAATGTTTGAAGCTACAGTGGACTAATAAGATTTGCTTTTGGCTATTTTTTTTCTCAATATATATTTGTGGCTGGATAATTCACAAGCCAAAATTCTAGTACATTGTTTAATACAAAGGGAGTGATGATGAACAAATAATCATTATGACAATTACTAGATTCATCTTATATAATTGAATAGAGACACAGATTAAATAACAAGAAAATGTTTTCAATCAAGAAATGACACTTCTAGATTGCACAGATATAATGAACATTTTTCTACGTTATCCTTCAAAATAAAAAAAAACAGTAGGTAGTTTAGTTGATTGGTTGTCCCACCAATTCACAAATATAAGTCAGTTGATTTTTTTAATTTGTATTTTTATACAAAAAAATGTATTATTTTGACGTAGGGTAAATCTTTAATTATGCTCACTTTTTTTTTAACGACAATGGTATCAGAGTCATCTTAAACACACCTTTAACTATTCTACGAGAGTACTTTCTATCTTCCACAAGTAAGATTATATCTTAATTATGCATTAATTTTTTTTAAAAGTTGAGTCAAGATATGAGAGTTAGGAACATCATCAACAGTTTTTACTTTTTCACAATGTCAAAGCACACAGTTCTCATTTCAACATTAGTAAAACACAAAAAAGGACTCAAGCATAATAATTTCCTAGTTGGAATATTGAAGATATAGGCTTTACACACAGTGAAACTTGTTTGGCTAGCCTAATAATTCAGTAGGTTTTAGTCATGGAACATGGCTAGTGTAGCTACATGAAAAAGGGAGAGAGAGAGAGAGAGTGAACAACTACATACCTAAGTACCAGACCGAGTAGTTCTGTCCACCAAGGCTTGGAGCGATGAGAAAAGGAAATTACCTAACGTTTTTAAATCACTTAATGCCTCATGATTTCAACCTACTTCGTTGACCACTAAATAATGTCGTCCGCGAAAACAATGGTTTACTGGGAGACAGAGCCCCCACTTCCTATGTGTAGCTGCCTGCTGATCGATAATTGCAACTTGCTATTCCTAAGTCCTAACATAACCCAAACTGTTTTTACAGCTCAAATTAAAAGGCAAAAGGAAGATGAAAAGGACATATAAGGTCTACATCCAAAGGTTACTAAATTTGTTTTTGGCAAAGCAATAACCTAACCTATGTAGTAGAGTATTATTTTGCCTAACTTACTTGTAAGTCACACAGTGAATACATTAGTCTAAGAAGTAGCCTCTCCAGCTAAGCATTTTACCTATTCTTAACTCAGTTCAGAGCCTCTTAGGTCAAGGTTGTTTTCAAGTGCCATATAGGAGTTCAAGACTCTAGCACTCTACAGGTTCTGAATCCTAGAAAAAAAAAGGAATATTTCTGTTCTCAACAATCATGCAATCACTTCCAGATTATTTTGGTTCATCAATCAATTTTAAAATAAAGTAAAGTATGAATTAACTAATCAAACAGTAACTTCCAAAAAAGGAAACAGATGAGGAAAAAACACAAATGACCCTACTGATAGTTAAACTAGGGGCCTGATTTCAGTCCAACAATTTGATTAGAAGCTCACTACTCCTGTTTTGCCTCGGAAAGTAAAAGTAAACGTGAAGACCTATGTCAACAACCTCAACAGCACAAGAAAGAAAAATGATATGATGTTTTATAATAGCTCCATCTGAGTGATAAATATTCAGTAACTCGAATCAAGAGTGTGTGCGTGAGCATGCAATTGCAAGTTTCCTCCCAATCATCAGTAACTCATCATCGTTGCTACTTGAGACAAAGATGGAGCGTTGTAGAGAAGCAAACATAAGTGCAAATCCAATGCAAAAATGAATATAGTAGAACATGATGGAGAAGCCTCAATGATTTGGTTAAGTAGGTAGTTAATGAATGAAATAATTCTTCCAATTATTACCATATAAAATCACTTAAAGAAATGTCATTTACAATACAAAACACTAGGTGATTTCTTCTCTTATGTCCTAGCCTTGGTGGAATGAGTTATGAAGTACCTATTGTTGATGGGAGGTGGAAGGTATCCCATGGAATTAGTCGAGTTGCATGAAATCTGGCCTTAACACATGGTTATAAAAATTGTCATTACAAGAATGGAAGTGTAGATAATCCACTCATCCAGAAAAGAACTACACCGCTACTTCTACAGAAATCGACATAAAAAGAAAGCAGTAAAAAAAACACTTGATAAGTACAGCCATTTAGTAAAGCGGTAACAACTTACAAGAGTGGAAAGTGAAAGAAATACTAAATGCTTAACACAATTTGACAGTTTAGGCCATCTTCCTTTGATAAATTCAAGATTTCTGTGGCTATAAAACTTCTAATCGGACTTCAAGATTTTTTAATTAAATGCTACGTGCTTGCATACTGATAATTCTTATAACTTGATGTCTTCCAGGGTTCAAGGAAGAGGCTGTTACAAGGATCTCATCACAAGCAGCATAGTTACCACTTTGCACAAGGATAAGAACAATATCAAATACTAACTTCAGCTTTGATGCTTTGTGTTGCCATAATGTTTTCTTCTTTTCCTTATTATAAATATTTTGGGTCTTTGAGAAGCAACCAATTCGTCGCACAAAGATAACGAACAAACAGAAGCCACTAGCTGTCCTCCTGCTTATGTAGGAGAGCAGTTTCTAACCTGTGATACCTTTCACTTGAAGTAGCAAATTTGTCGGGCAACGGAATTTACGATCCAGGATTTCTTCAAGCCTCCAAACATCAAGTCCCTACCGCAAATTGAGAGATAAGTGTGTTAGTGATGCAACTAGCAAAGTGATTCATAAGTGTCATTGACGCTGAAATATCAGTATCTGAGAGAACTGTTTTTATATATCAGCTTATGCGCCTTTAACACATTTAAAAGTGTGCATTTTAGAAGAGTTCTCAAACCTCAGAGCAAATGTTTGTTTATGCAACATTTAGATAGCAATCAGTTAGAACACCAAAAATTGCATCTAGGGTAAGGATTCCAATACTGACTGAGAAACTGATCATATAATAAAAAACGAAGCCTGCTTTAACTATATCAAATAGCTTACACACCCATATTATATATTAGCACACTTGGCCTCCTTTAGCAAGTATAGCAACTTGAAGAAAAATGCATTTCAAATACTTGAATCTTAAAAAATTTCAAAAGTTCAATTAACATAAATGAAGTTTAGCGAAGATTTGACTCACTGCCATGGAAAAGATCTAGAATGTCAATCAAAGATATAGCTATAGCAATTGACAATGATGGATTATACACGCCAAAAGACTCCCACAATCTATTTACACAGATGCATATATTGTTCAAATTTTGTGGCAATAAAACGTCGAAGGATCAACCCGTTTGAGATTGAGCTAAAATTGATCGATATAATTGATAGAATATAATAGGAATCAAGGTGCAGTGATTTGAACACAATTTTTCAGGAAAAAGGTCTTGTTTCATACACTAAATGCACTGATGGCGAGAACCAGTCCTGAATATGACTTCTAACATTTCAACTCCTACTTCTTCCACTTTCCAGCTCTTTACGTTAAATATCGCTACTTATAAATGTCTTGTACAATGTTTGGCCTGACAGAAATTTCAGTTGATACCACAATTTATCATATCATATTTACAAAAAAAAAAAAATGGCCTGTCTTTCAGAGGCTTTGAAGCTTGCAAACACAACTCTACTACTTCTGATAGAGGACTATGAAACACATGATGACTGCACCGAGGAGAACCGAGCCTGCAGACATTGTACTTCTTGCCTTATGTTAGAGAAGTTTTTCGGTGACTTATGTTAATGGTCTAAAAGATGTCAATATCAATAGCGCACATACTTGTTCAAAGTATGAAAACCTAAAACAATTCTTAAGAAGTTCTTCATAGAGTCATTTCATAGCGCGTTACACATGATGCAGCACTATTAGCAAGATGATTATTCTTCCAAACATATGCACAGAAAATCCGTTCAAAGGAATAACTTCCTTCATACTACGCAACAGCCAAGATTTAATCCACACTCAAAATAAACAATATATAGTGAGACATTACAACAACCTGTACAAGATACCTATTAAATCAGAAACACAACATCATGATTTCTTTTTACTTCTCCCTTTCTTTTTTTTATCCAGGGAGAATAATATTCATGCAGCAAAGTTGAGGATTCCAAGTATCCTTAATAAATCATTTCGTAACAGCAGAGAAAATTTTGCAAACAATTGAAGAGAAGGTGAGAAAAGGTTAATTGTCATTCACAGTTGAGTGTTGATTCTAGTGACAACGTGTAATCATAAACTTATGGTGAAACGAGGGAAGTAATAGACGTCGACCTAACTTTAACACAGAGCTTTAGGATGATCCACAGATTTTCTGATTAAAGGGTAAAGAGTAACAAACAAGCCAGTGGTCTCAAAGCCACACAGACCCCAGATGCATAATCTTGTAAATGCTTCAACACAGTTCCACCAATGTACAAAGCAAGAAAATGAAGCAGTCTTACAGCCAACAAACAGCAGTAAATCCCGAGTCATCTCTCTATCTCTTAGAAAATTGGAGAAGCCTCTTAAATATGAATGTAAGGAGAGAGAGAGAGAGAGAAGGGGGTTTCCATGGCTCTCAAAAGGAAAAGAGAAAAAAGAGAGGAAGACTTCTGGTTTCTTCTATTTTACCTAAACATTCCATGGCTGCATTCCACCCACTTGTGTCGAACTTGTATGATGACAATGATTACCATTTACCACCATTCTTGAGCAGTCAAGTGGCCACCAGTTTGAAATCATGCAGATGGAACTTTCATATAGAACAGAGACCTAAAGAAGAAAAAAAAGGTCTTCGTTATCCATTTACTAAGGGCTACTTAACTGATCAACGAAGTGCAAAACAACAGAGGTCGTAAGCTGTTTCTTGTATGTTTTAGCTTTACATAAGTTTCATTTATCATTCATGCCTTAACCATCTGTTGACATCATATTTTTAACAAGATAACGGCAGATTGTAATCATGGATTACTCATGGTAAAACATGTTGTGGAAGAAGACACAGAAGTGAGGAGATGAACCTTCCATAACTTGTTAGAATCATTTAAGTTCAGTGCAGAATGGGTCAAACTAATCTCTTTTTTTAAAAAAAAATTTTTTATGGAATTACATGATAAAAGTACCTGTCATGACAAGGAAATTAGATTGATCCTACCTTCTCTCGCAGCTTCTGATCCTAGATTCAACAACTGTTAACTCGTGAAATAAACCGATGAAGACACCTCAAGAGTTCCTTTCTAAGGAATGTTTTTTACTAGTAATCCAGCTTTTTCCAGGAAATTTCAACTTTGTTGATCCAGAATCTACTCTCAACTTATTTACCAAATCCCACCTCCCATCACTAGCATACACATTTGAAAGCATAATTCTGTAACTACTATTCTCTAGCTTATTCCTGAAAAGACGACGAGCTACAACATCTGCCAACTCATAGTTTCTATGAGCATCACAGCATGATAATAATGCACCCCAAATGCCAGAGTCAATTGGTTCTTGTAGAGACTGGACAAGTTCATAAGCTTGTCTTAATTGTCCTTCCATTCCAAGAAGCTTTACCATGTAAATATAATGTTCAGTGTTAGCTGAGATGCCAAAGTGAGCTTTCATTTTTCTGAAATATTCTCGTCCGTCATTGACAAGACCAGCATGACAACATGCACAAAGGAGTGCAGAAAAAGTAGCTTCATCTGGTTTGTGCCCTTCCTCCAGTGCCTTCTCGAATATCTGAAAGGCATGAGATGCAAGTCCATGTAATCCAAGACTTGAAATAATTGAATTGTATGAAACAATATTCTTGAAAACCATCGTCTCATAAACTTGATATCCCAATTCCAAGAACCCACATTTCGAGTACATGTCAAGTAGGGCAGAGGAGACCATAACTTCCGAGTGATATCCATGTCGAAAAGCATAACCATGTGTCTCAATGCCTGGCTGCACATTTGCCAACTGAGAACAAGCAGTCAGTACAGTGGCAATCAGCGATGCATCTGCCTTCCCACCTTTCATATTCATTTCTCTGAAGAAATCCAAGGCCTTGACACTATCGCCACACAGCGAAATACCGCTTATTAAAGCAGACCATGTAACTAAATCAGGTTCTACAAGACTACCAAAGACACTAAATGCTGAATCTATACATTTACACCTAGAATACATACTAACAAGAAGACTGGTTACATGATCATTTGACTGTACACCAAGTTTTAAACAAAATCCATGGATTGCTTCACCTGTTTTCAGCACACTAGAATCATCTATAGTCATAATCAGGCCTACCATCGAGTACTCATCAGGCCTCACCCCCATTATCTGCATTTTGCTAAACAACTCTATCCCCTTCTCCAATTCCCCAAGACCCCCATAACCTGATATCATTGAATTCCATAGGACCAAATCCGGCTCCGCTATCCCAGAAAACACCTTGCTTGCATCAGCTATACAGCCTAATCTTGAATAAGCACTTACCAGTTGACTACTACAGATAAAGTCCAACTGCAACCCAGATAGAACAACCCCTCCATGTAAAACTCTTAAGCTGTGCAAATCAAAATTCTCAGAGCTGGCTTTTACAAGGCATGCATAAGTGAAGTTATCAGGCATTATTTCAGAATGAAGCATATCATTAAACAGCGAAAATGCATTTCTAAATTTGTGGGCTCTAGCATAAGCTCGAATTAAGGAGTTCCAGAGGTAAATGCTTCGGTGAGGAGTTTTATCAAACAGGTTGTGTGCAGAGACGATGTCGTTGTTTAGAGCATAGAATCTTATAATTCTTGTAGCGTAAAATGGGTCGTGTGAGAGATGAGTCTTGATTATGAAAGCGTGAAGCTCTTTGGTTCTTGAGATTGGAAGCTTCAGCTTTGAGAGTTGAGCAAGAAGGGAGTTGAAGGGGATGAACATCAGCACATTTCAAACAACTTTGTGTTGATGTTCTGTTTTATTTTTATTTTATTTTTTGTAAAATATATTTAGAGTTTTCACTTTGAAGGTAAAATTTATTTTTAAAAAATTTGATTTATACTTTATACTCCAGTTCCTAAGAATTAGTAAATCTCTAGCTTCACTGATATAAACAGTCACCAAGTTACAAAGGAAGCTTCGAACTCACAGCGTTTATGAGATTTGCTCATCGAAGAAGTCGAAATGAAAAAGGTTAGTAGCACATTTTTTAGAAGTAATGTGTCTTTTCTCTCTCCCGAGGATTTAGTCTCTTGGATATCTATTAGCATATAGATCTTGCGTGCTACATAGAGTGATTTTTGTACCATTAAACTTACTTACAAACTAGGAGAAATTATTATAAATATTTTTTCACTTTATTTTAAAAAAATAAAGTTAGAGTTGAAGATCTCAATTGGTTTGGTAACCCTTTATAATTTTATTTACTTTTAATTGCATATAAATTTTTTGCTATAATTTTTATTTTAAAACATAAGAAATTTGAAAATAACACACCAGATTATAGACAAAGTTATAATTTATTATAATTACATCACTACAAATAACATCATCTTACTATCATTTCTCATCCTAACTAAACAAAAAATCTGTTAATAAACACATGTTGAACAGCTTAGTCTCAGAGGCCTCCAATCAAATCATGTCCTCATCTTTGACTTTGTAATGAAAGTAACCTGCATCACAAGGCACAAACTCAGTTTCAAGCAAAACAAATTATACTGCAATTTCTAAAGGAACTAAAACTACATAGGAAAACAGTAGGAGCGGGTTCACCCAGTGCGCACCCAAATAGTAGTGGCTACAGGTTTCTCCATATGGGTTCCCCAAAAGAAGAAAAAAAAGAGATTTAAGTTCGAATTAGCAGCATGGGATTGTAGAAGATAACTTGATGACCTTACCTCATGTCAGTTCTCGTTGTTGAAGTAATTGTAGTAATTACTGAACTTTCCGTTATTTGACTTCTCCTCATCGTCAGTATCGTAATCTTGGCTCATCTGTATCCCTGGTTTAGGCCTTTGATCCATGTTTTCGTCTTCCTGGATACATTATATTATTAAATGAGGATCAGTTTGGATAAGATACATAGAAAATCAAATGATCTTGAAAATAAACTAGTTCTCACCTTTTCTCGAAATTCTGTTACGGAAGGTGTCACTTGAAACGGAACACTAGGTACATGGGGTAAACGCGAGAGTTGCTCCAGCAAAGTGTTCCTGCACCCACCGATTATTCATGTTAAATAACATCATCTCTCACACCTGCTGATACTTCAAAAAGATTGAACAATGAAAAAGCATTTACATTATACAGATTCGAACATTATTAGATAGTATTTTCTGACAGTTCACTAAAAGCAAGCCCTAAAGGAATGATGTTCAAATTACCTGATCCTCTCTAGTTCCGAGGGCGAATTCTCATTCTTCATATGTAATGATTCATGATAAAGAATATAATCAGGGGCAAAATACTCGTAAAACTCATTGTAAGGCAAATCATTATCAGGCTCTACTCCAACTGCAACTGCTGTCTGTACATATTGAAGAAGTTCAACCTTAGCACAACAACTTATAAGACAAGTGAAAGGTAATAGGTGAAAATCTATAGACAGGAAAAAGCACCAAAACGGAGAAATAGAGATCAAAGAGATTCACCTCATAGCACCAGCACCGAGCAACGTTTTTAACGGTATAACCTCCACCACCCAACATCATTAAAGGGACATTGAAAGACCTGAGGAATCGAATGCAATCTGCATGGCCTTTAACAGACAAGTTAAAGACGCCCAACCTGTCTCCGGCTAGTGAATCAGCACCACATTGAAGAACAACAGCTTCAGGTTGATAAACCTCCATCACTTTTTGGATTACAGGACGGAATAGACTACGGAAACTTTCATCATCAATACCATTATTCAATGGTGCATTTAAGGCATAGTACTTCCCGGTACTTGCACCAATGTCTTTGATATGGCCTGTACCAGGAAAGAAATCTCCAAACTTATGAAAAGACACTGTCATAACCCGATCAGTGGTGTAAAAAGCCTCCTCAACTCCATCCCCGTGATGAACATCAATGTCTACATACAATACACGCTGCACAACAACAACGAGCATGTTAAAGAAACAATAGTTTGTAACAAGTAGTTCTCCTTGCAAAGCAAAAGATGTTATCCAGTAATGGCCTACAAAGCACACTTATACACAATTAACAGCAATTATTGAAATCATATCAGTGACTGATAAGTGATCACCTAATTTCTAATTCTAAAAAATCGGATAAGTATTTTGGACTCCAAATTAGTAGCTTCATCCAAATAAGTATGAGCTAATCAATAAAATATCAGAAAAGAATATAGTAATACTTCTTTGCAGACAATAATACGAGACAACTCATTAAATTATACTGAAATCAACAATGTCTTCCACTCTATAATCCTTTTCTATATCCTCAAGACCATTATTAACATATTGCTTACAAACTCAAATAATCGAAGCACATTCAAAATTTCGTTATTTAATATACATCAACGCCAATTCAAGTCAGACTCAACAACAATATGAACAAATAAAATCTCCACACCTAAGAACAAATAGTGCCTAGCCTATGATCAAGTAAGCAACAATTCTCAATAACACACAAATAGCTCGACTTTTTCAAGGGAAAAAACAGCCCTTTAGTTTTGATATATTACTTGTGGAACAAATAAAATAAGTGAAACAGAGTACATCAGCAATACCCAAAATCATAGACAATAAGAAATTCATCATATACATAGAAATATGAGTACTATTTCACGCTTAAAAGAACAAAAAGAGAGTATTTAGTATTTACCTTGTGGACCTTGAGAAGTTCTAGAATTCCAAGAACAATATCATTGACATAGCAAAATCCAGAAGCTTCACTTTTCTTTGCATGATGCAACCCACCAGCCCAATTGATAGCTATATCAGCTTCATTCCGATTAAGCTTAGCGGCGGCGCCAATTGAGCCACCAGCTGAAGTTTGACAAAAATCAAAAAGCCCATAAAAAAGAGGACAATCAAAGTTTTCCGAGTCCGAACCGACATTGAAGCGTCTACGCTGGTAGGAATCGTACTTATCATTAACAATCTCCGGAGAAACTGAAGAGAGAAACTCCACATAGTCCGACGAGTGAAACCACCCAATTTCCTCCTTAGTCGCCGGAAACGGTTGAATTATCTCCATTTTTCGGTGAAGATTATAGTTTAAAATAAGATTGTGGGCAACACGAATACGGTGAGGCTTCATTAGATGACCCTCGCCGTAATAATATTCGCCGATGGAAGAGTCGAAGAAATAAGAAACACGGCGGTTAGTAGCGTCGGTACCCGGCGAACGGAGCGACGCGCCGCCCTCCACGACTGAAGAATCCATTGCGATTGCTGTAAACTGGAAAAGTTTGTTAACTTTCAAAAAAAAAAATCGTAAATTTTATTTAGAAATACAAAAGAGAGAATAGAGGGAGTCACTTTTTATAGAAAAAAAGGCTCCAAATCCTTATTATAGTCGGAAACGAAAAAACTGAAATCTTTTTGTAAACTTTTTCCGCGTTTTCATATAGTTGTCTTTCTTTTTTTAGTAACTTAAAAATAACACTAATGTCTATTTTATTACATTTGTTTAATTTTAAATTTTCTAATGAAATGTTTTAAGCTATCAAATTTTTAAAAAAAATATTACTCCATCTATTTCATAGTAGTTAAATTTGTGAAACTATGGACACTTATTAATAGAGGAACTTTTACATATAGACGTTAAGAATAACCTAATTAATTTTCATAGCTATACTTTGATAATTACAACTCGTAGCTACATGTTATAGGGAGGAGAAAGGCGAGTGAGACTGGGAGAGAGGGGAGAGAGGAGAGAGAGGGCAAAAAGTGAGAGAGAGGTGAATTGTATATGTATATTGGTTAGATAATTGTATATTATACATATGTATTTGTATATATGGCAAGCAATTAGGAGATAGAGGAGAGAGGCGAGCGAGATGAGGAGAGAGGCGATATAGAGAGAGAGGGCGGAGAGTGGGAAAGAGGTGAATTGCATATGTATATTGGTTAGATAATTATATATTATACATATTTATTTTTATAAAAAGCAAGTGAGATTGGGAGAGAGAGCAAAGATTGGGAGAGGGAGGAGAGAGGAGAGAGAGAGATCGGGCAGAGAGTGAGAGAGAGGTGAATTGCATATGTATATTGATTAGATATATGTTCGTCAATAATGGTGAATATGGTTTGTAAAGGTGATAGTGATAACAATCGGTATTTGCGATTAGTAATGGTTGTAATGACAGTTGTGGTGGTGAAAATTATTGGTATAAAGTGATTAGCATGATAATGACAGGTAGATGTTAGTATAACAGTATTGATGATAATGACTGAAAAATTTATAATGTTGATTATATGTTGGTGATAGTTGTTAATTGTGCTAGTTGTGATGGTGAAAATTATTAATACTTCCTCCGTTTAAAAAAGAATGACCTTATTTCCTTTTTAGTCTGTTTCAAAAAGAATGACCCATTTCTTTTTTTAGCAACACTTTAACTTTAACTTTCCACGTGGCATGTTTAAGACCACAAGATTAAAGGGTATTTTGGTACATTTGACATAACTTTAAATTAGAACCACAAGATTAAAAAGTCTTCTCTCTTTTCTTAAACTCCGTTCCAAGTCAAACTAGGCCAATCTTTTTAAAACGGAGGGAGTAATAGAGATTTGTTGCACTAATAGTAGTAACTAATAGTATTAATGGAGGTGACGATTAGGGATGGCAATGGGGCGGGGCGGGGCGATTTCGGGGAAAACTCGCTTAAACCCGCTAAGATCTCAACCGGCCCCGCTTCGCCCCACATAACATATTTTGTTGTTTTCAACCCGTCCCGCCCCATCTCACATATTTTGTAAAATGCATTTCAAATAATAGGCTTAGTAAGTTTAACTCAAGAAATTAAAATTTTGTTAGTTGTTAATCGCTAACATTAACATATTTTAACATTACAATGTTTTATAACTCTTTTAATATGCCAGCAACTTTTTTTTTTTTTATGGATTTGAATTGGTTACATTTGATGTAATAACAAAATATTAAATCCAAGTAGTGAGATAATTTTTTCTTCTTTCTAGTTTCTTAGTCATTAAAAATAGTTTACGTCAAGAAATTATTTTAATAAATAATATTATATCACTCTTATAACATATAAAATATTAAAATTAAGTTTGAACCCACATGAAATCACATATACCCGCAATCCGCCCCGCCCCACATTAATTTAAAAAGAACCCACTTCAACCCGTCCCGCGTATCCTTAAAAGTTAAACCCACCCCGCACCGCATTCGCCCTGCCCCATTTCCATCCCTAGTGACAATGGCATCATGGCGATTGTGATGATAACAAAGATGATAGCAACTAACCATAATAATTGATGATTGATGATGATAATTGTGATGGACCGAAAATTAATTTAATTTTGGAAACATTTTGAAGTACTTTTTCCTAATGGGCCTAATATTAATATAAAGTCTGGACCTGACTGGTGGTGCTCAACTCAACTAGTTAACCCAGCCCAATCCACATGCTTTCCGACCCATTTCGAATTGTTTTTCTCTTTTCGAGGTTCTTAATTTTCTTCGAGTTATTAATATTTTACACTATCAAATTAAATTACTTGCAATTATAGGTGAGTATTAAAAATAAGCAAAATTTAGTAATTAACTTGAAACAATATCAAATAACCTGCAATAAACAAGTTGAAACATACTGATAATATAAAAAAGAATCATTATTAACACGTACTTGTCATTTTTTGCTTTTTGACAAAGAAGACAAGCTATTATTAGTTAAAAATATTATAACTAATGGCTCCTTTAGATATCACTGTTTAAATTTTATTTTCGTAACGGATAAACTTGTCTACAAATTTATTTAAGTATTCAATTATTCCTAAATGTGAAATTTAATTAATGAAAATAAAATTAAGCGATCATCAAGTACACCTAAATTTAGGAGGGACAAAACTAATCTAAATGCAATTTATCGGCTCTAAGTTTTAAAGATTTTGAGCTGAAATTACTCCAAATGAATGCCTTTTCTTTTTCAACGCAAAAATTGTAAAAATAATTTCTCTACAACTCCGTTTTTTTCTTTTTTATCTAAATATATTTTGAAAAAATTACATGAATTGGTACGTTTTAATAAATAATTACTAATTTTAGTAATACTTTTTATTTATTACCATTTATAACAATATTATGTTAAATCTGCAATATGTATTAAAAGTGAATTATGTATGCAATATATATGAATGATATATGAATTATACTTGTTTTTTAAAATATATTATATTTGTTTGGTAAAAATTTGACACATTGTATTATAAGTGTATTAAAATGTGTGATAAATGAATTATCTATCATTAAAATTTGTATTATATGTGAATAAAACATATTCTTTGTAATATGAATTAAACTTGTATTATAAATGAATTAAAAGTGATTAAGTGAAAAAAAAAATATTATTGCTATAAATGGTAAATATTTTTTTATTATAATATATTTATGTAAGTTTCTCATATATATTTCTGCTGGGATAATGAATTTACAACTTTGCCATTATTTATTTCATTTTTAGATAAAATGATATTTGTTTTAACTACATTTATGTATGTATTCCTTCTTTGATGCCAACTTGGAATTTGTTTCAAATGTGCTTTTTCTTTTTCAAATCCCAAAATTTAAAGGAACTAAATTTTATTCAAATTCCTATATAAGGTAGAGTTCCAAATATTACAAATTATTTAATAAAGAAATATGTTTGGCTTAAAATATAATGTAGCACGATAATAGACATATCTAGTAAAACTTTTCTTTTTTGATAAAGAAAAATTGTATCCCTACGACAAGTTTTTATTTTTAAAGGAATTCCTAAAATTATAGTATTATAAATTTTACCGTGAATCTATTTAGTGTATGTTACTGTTATAGTGTAGAAATTAAAGTATACATAAAATTAGAATTATATTCATTATAATATGATATTGTATTACTATTTTTTTATCTGTGTATTTTCTTTTAAAGATAATTTAATCTTATAATGGAGATGTGAAGAGTATGATTTTTAACCAAAGACACCTCATAATTTTAAATCTTCAATATCACCAATATTACATCAAAAATATTACCATTTTGTTCAATGTAAAGTTATTTCTTAAAAAAATATTAATGTAGTCCTCAAAGGATATAAAAGATTATTAGTAATATTCTGGGAATATGTTTGCCCATCCTGTTTTGATATCTATGATTTTAATATTATAAGAATATAGATTATTAGTATTTACTTATCTTGACTCACCCATTTTTGTTCAATATATTTTTATCAAATTAATAAACTATTTTTTTTCTCTCAGGAATGTGATCTAGTGCTCAATAAAACAAAGATAAAGAAAAAAATATTAGGTAAATTCTTTTTGTTTGTCTAAAATTCAATGAGCAAATCAAAGTTACTTGAATCTAAACTCACTCATAAACAAAATTTAATATAAGAAAGTTCAGAAAAATCGGATCGGATCGATCAACCACCAAAGATTCTTTAGAGTCATGATCATAACTGAATCATAGCGTAGAATGTAGATTAAAAGAAGGAGAATGAATTGTGTGCAGTAATTAATTAGTTATTAGTAGACATAATGATGCTCATAAGTTGATTAATTAGTGAGGATACATCTTGTCAAATTATTACAATCTTAACTTCAAACAGGGGTTAGGTTTATCTTTATACCATGGCCTCAAAAGCCTTTATAAATTTTCTGCCATTCAATTAAGTCAAAAGTTGTAATTGTAGTGCCTTGAAAACAAAACCTTCCATTTCCATCTTTGTCTAATCATAATGTTTAAGAATCATTTTGCCTCAGATATAAGGTATAATAATTTTAGGATAAAATATCTTTCTGCGTTTGTTTAGAAGTATTAAGTAATCTTTAGATTATGTATATTTATTCCATTATTTATACTTTAGTGATTGTATAAGTTATCACGTATATATAATGAAATAACTTATTTCAGATTAAATTATTTCGAGAGAACTTGTTTTAGTTCATAATTTTTATGTATTTAACATCTTCACGTGTTTCAATTAATCCAAATTTGACAATTTGAAGAACATTATCCATAGATGAGGTCCACCATTCCACATTTCACGTAACTAATACTTTATTCATAGATTTCCATTTCCCATATTAGGACTAATTAAAAATCCATATACGTATATAGTAGAGAAATAAGAGCGGTTAAAATCAAATTTAAATTATTACTTGTTGTGAGTTTTATACTTCATCTATTTATTATTCTCTTTATTAATTTAAACCAACACTCCATATGCCAATTGTCATGTGGATCGTTTTATAGGGAGGGGTTTAAACCTCACGCACCTGTTCCATATGTCTATTTATTTCAAATATTTAATCACCACTACAAATTGAGGTTTATTTTAATACAAAAAGAATAATAAGTTATATAAATAAAGGAAACAATAGATAGTTAAAAATACAAAATTCATGAAAAATAATATTTAATTAAGTGTTTCTTTTACTATTAATGTTGAAAAAACAATATGTTATAAAAACAAGTAAAAGTATAATTAATTAGTATACGTGTGATATCGCGTGATTTTTCTCGCACAAAATATCTCCTTATTAATCGTCAAGATAAAATAACGTGAATCCTCACAAGAAATCAAGAGCGGAGATAAACTTGGGTTGCACAGAATTTATTCATATTTATTATATAGAAATTATTATTTTCTAAGTATAAAATAATTCAAACCATGAAATGTCTCATTTCAATATATGTATGCGGACCATAGACTATATTATACATCCTAATCAGTAAGTCACACGGACAACTTAACTGATGTTATTTATTGTAATCTTCAAATAATTAGTCTGGTCCCTCTTTTTTCCCTTTTGAGTTAATTAGAGTTTATAATCTAATAGTGTAAAAACATGTTTTTATATAATATGATACAACATGTTTTCGTATTAAATGTAACAATAATGAATAAAAATAATGTATTCTAAGAGCGCTAGGCTCTCTATCGACATATATCATGTCTTTTAATTTTCACTTGTGTTGTCCATAAAATTTAGTATCGTAATAATAATTTTAATTAATGGTAAAATATTTTTCAGACCCTTTTCTCTAAATATATATATATTAGTTACGAAGAGAGACTAATTTAGTAATGAATTAATATTATAGTGATGATAAATCAAGATATATAATTTAATCTGGAGTCTACACCGACTGAAAGATAAATGTTTTCCATCAATTTGGTTCCAATGACATTATTATAGAAATATTTTTTATATTATCTACCTAATACTTCAACAAATTAAGCTTGTGAATATATATCACACTCTAGTAAAGCTGTTGGATCCAGCCTTGCTAATTATACGTATACTAAAATATTGATTAAACAGCCAACTATACAAAAAACAAATAGAAATTAATTTAATTTAGACATATTAAATAAGCTATCGATAGAACAAGTTTTTTGAATATCTTTATTTCAATCATGGTTTTAAATATCTTTTTCTCAATCATGGTTTCGTATCTTATCACAAAGCAAATAAAGATTCTCTTCGCTGTATAACAGCCTCTATATATAAATAAATAAAAATATAAGAGTATATGACTAAAATATAGTGACCATGCATAAACTTATTTGACCCAGAAATACAAATTTTGAAGTATGACATAAATTAATTTGCAATATTTATTTTACGCGATTTCATTATTATTATATATTTTTTGTATAAATATTTTAGTGTCATTAATCATATCTTGTTTGTGTTATATTCTTAAGAAACACATTAGATAGTTGTATTTTGGTTGGACTGAAGACATATTTGACGTACAAGTAAATTATATGTTTGTATGAATATCTTAGCGGAAAAACCCAAAAAAATACGAAAATCCAAAAAATTTGAGGTTGAAAAACCCAAGTTTTATTGATTTGGTTTGATTTATAGATTTAAAAATCCAACACAACTGATTTAGTTTGATCTTTGAAAAATCCAAACTAACTCGATCACGTAAAGCTTATTCATGGATATATATATATATATATATATATATATATATATATATATATATATATATATATATATATATATATATGGATAGTGAATAGGCATGGCAGAAAAGCCAGTAGTATATCTTTATTGGGTTTAAGCAAGGTTACAAGAGATAACAATCTCTGGATCGCAAAGGAATTAAAAAAAGCTCTTTGCTTGAAAATTATTCACAATATTTGTCAAAAACGTTCTTTTTCATTTTAAATAATATTATAGATGGGGAATTAAGTGGAACTTAATAAACGTCGTAATTAACAGTTTTTAGAGTCATTAAAAAAAATCACGAGTTAGTTGACACTAATAATAATTAATGTGACCTGGCAGAAAACTTCCTTGGATCAATGTTTGATTTATTTATCTTTAATATTTTTATTAAATAAACTATATACTTTTGATTTATCCTTTTGTTTTATTATTTACTTTCAATATTACCTTTATCATAAATAATTGTATAATTATTAGTAGTCAAACTCAAATTTTCAAAGCTTAACTGATGAAGTTAATTTTTATAAAATAAATCTATAATAAATATCATTTTAATAGAAATATCAAGTCAACATAAATTAAAAGTAAAATAAAATAAAATGGATGCGATAATTTTCATTTTTCAAAACCAAGATCTAATCGACTGTTTATTTTATTTTTACTCTTACTCAATATATATGATGAAAAAAATACTAAAGTAAAATCAAAGATTAAATAAAAATACTTTCAAGTGATTATTTTTGTCTAACATTCTTTTAATAGGCGTACTTTTTTAATGACAAGTAATTATATTAATTAAATAGAGTTGAGAGAGTAATAAATAATAATAAATAATGTTTAATGTTTTCTTACAAACCCCGACACATTATTTTTCACGTGTGATCTAAGATGTTTCATGGACCCCAAAATAAAAGTTTAGAGCTACCACATCTTTTCAATAATAATAATAATAATACTTGCTTTTTACTTCTCCTTTCATTCTATTTATTTATTTAAAAAAATATAAATTTGATTGAAATGCCAAAGTAGTACTTGGATCGAAATATTCTCTTCGTTATCGTTGTTTATTTTACTTTTCTTTTTAATTGATGATAAAAAGAATGATTATTTTTTTTCAACTTTTAGCTTTAATTTTTTACATAATATATTTTAAGTTAGCGTTTAATTTTTAAATTTTAAATACTTTTAGCAAATTATTTTTGAGTGAAGTTTTATCATGCGTTTGATCATAAATTTTTGGAGAAATAATTGACTATTGTAAAAAATATAATTTGTACCAATAAGTCCTAAAAATTATTTAAAATGCCTTTAAGTTTTGTATTTTCATTTTATAATAAATATGTTCCGTTAAAAAAACAACCTTATAATATAATTGATAACAATTAACAATACCGACACATTAATCTCATACTCAAACTTGTCACCGGTACGTTCATAATGAATTATAACTCATTAAAAAATAAATTGTTCTTTCTTGAAAACGTTCCGTATAATTAGAAGAGAGGAATAACATTTAGTTATTAATGGTGTAATTTTATTGACAAATATTAGTTGAAATTAATAAATGATTGGTGTTTTAGGAAAATATAAAAGTTTGGAATAATTTTTTAAAATTTACAAATATTAGAACTTGACCTAAATACAAGTTTTTTTCTAAATAAAAGATATTTATATAATCAAATAATTTAAAAGGTTAATTATCGGTAACTAAATCTATTTAAATAAATTGAGAAACTAACGTAACAAAAAATAAAATATCAACTCCAAAACATCAAATTAAAAAGTCGTGTGCATCAAAGAAATGGAAGATTTGAACACTCAAAAACAAGTAGAATTTATAGCAAGCCAATGTCAAGAAAATGACTTAACAATACTAAGCTTGAACTATCATTTGCTCAAGCCTAATTGATATACTTAAGCATGATGTTAACTCTATGCTAAGTCATTTTCTTGATATTACCTCAACCTATTTGTTTGTAATATGTATAATAAAAAATAAAATAAAATTAGTGAAGCACTTATAAAGCTCTTAGAATATAAAGTAGACAAATGTAAATAAATAAAAGTTGAGGAGGGTGTGTGTAATTTCGAAAGTAGAATAAATTAATGTGATCCTACATATAATTGTCGGGACACGTTAACAACTATCGACGCAACCAATCATTGAGTCTTCGTTTATCTGTCCAGCCAATTTGTCACTCCTCCGCTTCCCCTCGTCTCTTTTTACTTGTTAAATTTTTTAATCTGACTCAAAAATGATAGTTTATACTTTTAGTTTATAATTTTACTACTATTAATTAGGGTCTTAAATATATTTTGCTATAATTTTTTTAATGACATTAACTCAATATAATAAATTAAGAATATAATAGAAAAAATAAAATTATTCGACCTAGATTTGTTAAAAATGACAAGTAAAAAGTGAAATCAAATTAGGAAATATTTGACAAGGAAATAAGGATCGAAAGAGTATCTTTCGATATCCAAAATAATTAAATACTTTTTTTTGTATGAATTTATTTGTCGATTTTATTTAATATGAAGTTTAAAAAAGTATTTTTTTTAATTTGTTGATCTTAAATTAAAAATATATAAAATATATGAAAATGTTGTTAAATCATGTGATTTTAAGCTAAATAATTAGGACAAAATAAACTGAAACAATTGAGTAATATGTAAATTAAATAAAACTTAATTAACTTAGTGAATGATAAACTTTTGTGAAATACAAATCAAATTTGACACTTTATTCGAAACCAACGCGGAAGAAGAGAGGATTTCGTCGGCGGTTGAGTTTTCGTGCTTTGATTTGGATTGATTATGATTAAAATTAAAATCAAATTAATTTAGTTGATTTTTAAATTTCTAAAATCAAACTAAATCAAACGAAAATATAATTGTTGGTTTGGTTTCAATTATTTTTTTAAATTAATAAATTTTTGAGGATATACGTGTCTCGGTAGACATTGACACATATTAATACATAAATAACCTACAGAAAAACTACTGTGGATTCAATTAAGAAATTAAACAATACTAGAGTTATTATTACAAGAATAAAGTAATTTAATTAAGAGAAAGTGTGACTATGTTATGCAAGGTAAAGGTAAAGATTAACTAAATTTTAACCATAATCATAAACAATCCTAATTTGCCGCATATATAACCAAAAATTGTGTGAAAAAGAAAAAAATTCCTTAAAATAAAAAAATTGGTTTGTTTTTTCAATAAAATAGAAAGATGCTTGTTACTTTAGTCAAAGTCAAAGTTGAGCTAGCGACGACGAGACAAAAATTATGATATTTTTCCATCTTTAGGGTAAAGTAAACATGTTTTCTTTTTCTACTTATACCTAATAAATTTCTCTCTTTTCTTTGATGTAAAAAAAACATGTTCATTTTTTATTTGTCAAATAATTCAAAGGTCATGAGAGCAACCACATTCAGTACACCAAAACGAACATACGGAATGATATACTTTCGTCTAAAATAAATTTAATTAATTAATAATTTTTAATGAATTAAAAATTTATTATATGCAAGGTCTGAACTAAAATAACACAAGGACTAAACAATAATACAAATTTCATGAAATTGAATGTATGCATTGCAATTAATATGGATTACAAAATGACTTTTAATATTTAATATGGTAAGTGGATATATTCTAGAAGCATAAGCATTTCGCTAAGATAATATAAATAGACTTTCTATGTACTGATAATTTTGTAGGATTACATTCTCTTCGTCTCAAAATATTTATAGTTCTTCTTTAAAATGTTGTTATAAAATATTGATCATTTTATAAATCAATTTGTAACTTTAATTTGTTCCATTTACCCTTTATGTCAATTACAACATTTAAGAGCAAGTACGTCATTGATGGAGCTTACATATAATACTAGTAAATAAATATTGAGGAGAGATAACACGGTGAAATATCTTAAAAGGGTAAAATAGGTAAAATTTCTATGTTTATTATAATATTTTCGAAGTATGTAAATAAATAAAAAATACAATAAGAGTAGTATTTTATATTTTATTTTTATGTTTATTCCTCACTTTATGTTCAGAGTCCGCATTAAGCTTCGATTAAATTTGAATCGCGCACTATATTACTCATTTTGAGGTGGCGTTGCCAGCAAAATCTTCTCGATATTAGAGTTCGAAACTCAAATCTGCGATTAAGAATGAAGTAGTTCTATATTACCCAACAATCCTGATAAAAGTAGTATTTACTTTCAAAGGCAGGGCCACAACAATAATGTTAGAAACTATTTTGACGTATAATTTTAGTGAAGCTGTTCCATAAAATGTACACAGTTGACAGTTGGACGTGAAAGCAATTTATGTTTCAAAAAATAAGTAATTGACAATTTTGGACATACAAAGAAATTATGTACAATACCACTTGCGTATTAATGTTTCATTAAAATATAGAAAAATCTTTCGAAAATGACAATTTAATTTCTTGAGATATACGTATATACATACAGAGTATTTCAAAGTTTTCATTTTTCATTTTACTTTCCTATTTTCCTATTTTGAGGTTCAATTAATCTGAATTTATATCGGGCAATTTCATATTAATAGTAAGTTGTTCCTTATCAAAAATATATTATAGTTAGGACTCGAATCAAAATTTTTTGTTAAGAATGAAAAATATATATATAACTCGACAAAAATATGACGTACGTTCGAAAATAACAGTGTGGAGAATGACATAGCATGCAAAAGCAACACGATTGGAACATTTCCAAATAAATTGATGGTACGTAATTTTCAGAGACTTTTTTATACACCAAGAAAATGTGACATTTATAAGTGTTTTCTTAAAAGTCAAATTTTATATTGGACCCCATACTTTCCTCAAATCTTTGTGTCGGTCGAACTATAAAATTATTTCTTTTACAATACAATTTCACCCAAAATATATATTTAAAAAAAATGCCAAAGAAAACTTCTCACAAGTTCACTTGCCTTTTCTATTATCTTGCTTTTTTTTTTTTTTTACTTTTTACAAAGTAGTACTGCGTATCATTTATGGATATCGAAAACATGGTCCTATTATTATGGATAATTTACTGTTATCAATCGTACATATAACAATAATTTGTACGATTAGTTTCGATTCCAAAAAAAAAAATTGAATTAATTTGGTTATTCTGATTTTGTAAAATTTTAATTGGACATACTAAACAAAAATGTACCTTTTGAAATGTTTAAATTTGTTTAGTTGTTTTGACATAATGGTAAATATAAACTATTATTTTTTTTTAAGACAATGACGAGTAACAAACAAAACCAGAAAAAAAAGAGTTCAATTAATTTCTGATGACAATGGTGCTTAATTTGAGGTAACAAGATTAGATATAGGCTTATAGTAGCTAATTACAAAATTAAACTCGTGATTATTAATAAAACCAAAAAGAAAAAATGAAGAAAGGGTCCCATTAGCCACCTATTAATTTTCAACATCTGTCTGTACGATTGTCTGTTAAGAAAAAATGATTAGTATTATGCAAATGAGTAACACTCCATAAACTCAATCATACAGTATAATTGCGATTATTAAACTACACATAATTGTCTTCTTACTCTTTACAACCACAAAATATGTATAAATAATTTATCTAAGAATTCATTAAGTTGTATTTTTTAGAATATAGAAGCGATAACTTAACATTCAATCAAGTCCGATTCGAAAGCAGCACCAAATTTGCTTAAAAACCACTTGATTTGCCTCACCTATCTTCTTATTCTTTCTTTTTCTCTCTCTCTCCTCTCTCTTAGCTTGAGGTCTAAGTATTTTTTTCTCTAGAATTCTTGAAATTATTAATTATTATCTTTTACATATTTTCATTCATATTGATGACTTTATAATATCCCAATTTTATAAAGTAAATTATATCATCTAAGCTTATAAGACACACACAGAGTCCCTGTTGAAAGCTTTGGGAGCAGAAATTAATGGGGCGCCATTCTTGTAGTGTGAAGCAGAAGCTAAGGAGAGGATTGTGGTCACCTGAAGAAGATGAAAAATTATGCAATTATATCACCAATTTTGGTATTGGCTCATGGAGTTCAGTCCCTAAATTAGCAGGTAATTCATATAATGTTTTTACCGTTGATCGAACCCGGTAGCTTTTGCTCGAACAGTGTATATGTGTTAAGAAACTCATTAAATATGTATAAGTATCAAATTTAGAATCCTATTATTATTAATACTAGAAAAGTAGTTGTTTTACAATTCAAATTCATACAGTAAAATTCTGACTCCGTCCCAGGCCGGCCGGCAAGAGGCTATTAGTACCTTTTTTTTTTTTTTTTTACCAATGGTGTGAAATGTTGCAGGGCTGCAAAGATGTGGGAAAAGTTGCAGATTGAGATGGATAAATTACTTAAGGCCTGATCTTAAAAGAGGAATGTTCTCACAAGATGAAGAAGATAAGATAATTAGTCTCCATCAAGTTCTTGGAAATAGGTACTTTATACAAAACAGAATTTCATTAGTAATTCTGTTTTGGTTGTTTAAGTAGTTAACTAATAATTTTATTTATATGGTAGATGGGCACAAATTGCTGCACAATTACCTGGGAGAACGGATAACGAGATAAAGAATTTCTGGAATTCGAGTTTGAAGAAGAAGTTAATGAAACAGGGGATTGATCCAAATACCCACAAGCCACTAAAGGAGACTCAAGTAATCAAAGATGAAGAGAATTGTACAAATAAAACCTCCATGTTGCAGATACCACCACATCTTAATGAAATGGCAAATGGACAATTTACAGACAGCAAACAAGTCTTTGATCTTCTATTTGTTCATGATTTCCAATCCAATACGAATCCGAGTGAGTATAATTCAGAAGTATTAGCTCAATACCATGATCATCAGAGCGAATTCGAGAACCACCAAAATTATGTATTTTGCTCAGGATCAAGTGTAACAAAATTAGAACATGGACAGATGACAGAAACTGATTTTGGTAGCAGCTCAACTTCAAGAATGAGTTCAAGTAACAGTTCAAATATGTGTAGCAACCAAAACACTGCTGGAATTCAGATAAACGGGATGTCGGAAAACAGTGAAGCTCTGTCATGGGATATTGAGAACAAAATGGAATCTCTGTTTCAGTATCCTTACATTGGAATCAAGAATGAAGAATTAAAGTCAAGTCCAAGCCAAGAAAGAGATCAGCTATATGGTAACACTACAACTGGAGATTTCATGAGTAATTATCCATTGAGTTCCTTAACTGAAGAATTTAAGTGGGGCTAATCTACATGTTTTCAAGCAAATTTAAACTGTAAATTCGATTTGTTTATTGTGTTACTCCTCTCTATTTTTTTACCAATTCTTGGTTTCCTGTTTTCTTATTTTCTATGTACATAATAAATATACAAAGGTGTTATAAACATAGGCTTTTTTTTTTTTTTTTTTTTTTAGGGTCTAGTTTTGTGTGGACATTATTGCTTCAATCCTGTTTTGTACTTTCAAATTCCAAGTAGTGTCCTTATTAGTACAATTCAAATTCAGAGTCCATTTTTTAAGACATGTGGGACTGTAGTTGAAAAATTATGTGTTTGAAGTTAATATTTACTTTGGCTTGAAGGATTGAGAAGAGAGAGGGGGCTAGCTAGCCTCGTCCTCTCCGTTTCACAGTATTGGTATTTAGTAGTCTCGTAGTCTTTTATTCTTTCAATGTATAGTACTATTTGTTACTTCCTTGCTTAATCTCTGTAGCTGCCGTGCTTCGAAAACCTTTTTCTTGAGCCCAAGGTCTATTAGAAACAACCTCTACCCCACAAAGGTAAGATAGAATCTGTGTGCACGCTACCTTCTTCATACCCGGATATAAAACAAGAAACAAAAAAAAGGGAACGTTTACGAATCTCCGTCACTGTTACGTGGCGGTTGTGGCAATATGGAGGAGGAGAAGGAAGAGAAGAAGCTGAGAAGGCTGGCTACTAATTAAATATAGTTTAAATAGCAGGGGGGAAACACTGGCCCTTTTAGTTTAAGGTAATAGCAACAGTTAATTAAGTATTATTAGACACGAGCAAAACGATTTTTTATTAAGATTATTGCAGAGAGTTTACTATAGAAGTGTTCAGAATAGCCTGCCAATAAAAGAACAATAGCTGAACCTGAAATGAAATTGTGAAGCACACGAATTATACATTGATCAATTTCAAAGTAATATACGGTAAACAATTTTTATACCATCACGATCATCTTTACTTGTTGTAACAGGTAACCTATGCTATTTTCAAGATTTCAACATATAGGATATCATATGGATGACCTGCTAGAGTAAAAATTATTTACACCGACTGTGAGTAAAACTTAAAACTATTTCGTGCTTCCAATAGTAGTTGACCAAAGTTGATAGGGATAGGGTTTATAACATATTCAATCTTCTCTTAGAAGAAATAAAACATAAGAAAAACATTAATGTAGCATAAATAGCTTGTACTTCTCCCGCAAATATGCCAATTTGACATAGAATTGAAGCAACGTTCTCTCTGCAGCAATGCAACTAAAGGAGAAGATCTATGAAGCAGCCTATCTTTACACCATTTGTTTTCCGAAGAATTGATTCACAACAAGCTAGACAGATGAAGTTTAAATTATACATTTACGATATGGATTGTCAACCATTTTCTTTTATTTAAGCTACAATTGTTATCATATTATTAAGTTTTCAGCAGGAGCTCGTCATTTCCCGACTAAATGTAAACTGGAGAACTGCAATACCCCCAACTCCCAAGCCAACCAATAAAAGCACTATGCATCATAGTCCAAGGATATGCAAAAGGTCAAGCAGAAGAGTAGCAAGGAAAAATAACTTTCAGAGAAACAATGTTGACTTATACACATACTAAATCAAGCTGCTGAATGTTTAATCTAAATGTTGTAACGCTTACAATGGAATTGTCCTTTGTTACATCATCTTAAACTTGCTTACCAAACACTAATAAGACAAGTGAAAAGAAAACTTATGGCCAACAACCAATGACCATCATTTTATGATATATTTGGCCTGGAAATAATGACAGCATCAGAATGACGATATTAAGCCTCCTTAAGTATCCATAGGAGGGAACTCCATTAGATGCTTTACAGAAGACTCGCTCTGTTTTTAAATCAGTTTGCATTCCCTGGATGCTACATATAATGAAATACATATAGTAGTTGGCATGATGCATCTCCATCACATAGGTGTGGGAGAGTGACTAACATCGGTTTGGGAGCAACACGAACCAAGATTTTGGTTAATAGCATAATCAGTCAGTTAACCTAGTTATTAGGTTTAACAGACTCTAATATGCACAATTAATGCACACAAAGACGGAGCCAGCATTTGAAGTTTATGGGGTTTGAACTTGCCACCGAGCCCATAACTTATTTTGGTTACTGGATTCTCAACTAAATATTTATACATATTTTATCAATTTACTGATACAAATACAGTCCAAGCAAAAGCTACTAGATTCATCTGATCCCGTACCTAAAATGTAGCTCCGACAACAGTTTCAGAGAACAAGGTTTGAAGCTGAAAATTCTGCAGGAATACAATATAAGACTTTGTCAGGACAGTGCTTCAAACCTGATTATTTCAGAAGCATGAAGTGCTTAAGGCCATTCTGATTGGATAGGAATCCGAACAATGAAGCATTAAGCCTGTCTATGCATATGACCTCCAATTTGATAAAGAGTAAGATGGTGGATCGCCTTGGCAAACAACTCCCTTAAATCAGGACGCTGAGCAATTACATGACGAGCAGCACCCTCAAGGATGCTCAGGGCTTTTGCTTGCTCAAGGGCCTTACTATTACCAACGTGCAAAGCAAGGTAGCAGAGCAGTTGAAGCTCGTGCACTTGCCCTCGGTCATACCTCAGCAAATTCATCAGCTTTGGCACTCCATCAAATTCAACAATTGCCTTCGAGTGCTCCACACAGTTAAAATTTTCCGGACATGCAAATTTCCCCAAAGCAATACATGCTTCCACAGCAACATCAGTATTTCTATGCCCAAGTTTACCAACTAAATGCTTCACGATTCTCGTGTCCTTTGCAGGAAATGTCCTAGCCAACGACCCAATTGCCTTAATAGCCGGAATCACCAATGGAGCATCAGTTTCCTCATTTATCACCCTCAATAGCTGATCAATAACCGCTTTTCCAGCAGGTGAAGTTGGCTTGAACGCCACTCGTCTAAGTTCAGCATTAGACTGTGCCACTGCAGCCAATTCCATCACAGTCATCAGACAATTAATCTGCAATTCCCCCTTCTCCTTCTCAATAATCTTTGCCAAACAAAGCAAAGCTTTAGTCTCAGTAATCTTTCTGCTATTCAACAAACTACCTTTAGCCAATTTCCACAGCGCCATTGCGCAACTTACCTTAAGCTTAGCTTTCACCTCAGGAGGCTCCAATTCCCTATCTTTCTCCTTCTTATTACCGTAATGCCCGCCCCTACTACCCCCATCCATAGAATTAGAATGTACACTATAATTATTCCTGACCATCTCCTTATTTATCTGAACTAAAGAATGCAAACTCGGAGTCTTACGGGGCGGTGCGTCTTTGGGTTCATCCAGAACTACATCCATTCCTAGATGAATCACCAATGGCCTCGTTATATTCTCCCTCCCAAATTCTTCCTGGGCATACAAGTCCAAATCAGCCATCCTTGAGACCAAATTAGCCACATGAATTTGAACTCTCATGGGTGATTCCGCAAGCACCTTGACAATAATTTGAACACCAAGATCATTTGCTATTGCCCTAACTCTTTCCTCATCATCAGCCAAGTTGTACAAAGCAGTAGCCGCAGCAATTTGTGCTTCTGCTGAGCTGCTCTCCTTCAGTAACTTCAATAAAGGCGGAATTCCGTTCTCTTCCACAATCATTTTCTTGTTCCGGTCATTATCGAGAGCTAAGGTAGCTAATGCCTGAGCAGCATCAATTCGGTGCTGAAGATTACCCATTTGAATAGTAGCAATATAAGACCAAACCCAAGCCATAATCGGGTCGTTACTAGCAATAGGAGGAAGGGAAAGTGTCGGGCCAGCTTCCGGGTCGAAGATAGATAACAGCCACGTCACATCGGCGATGGAATTTTCTAGAAGAATAGAAACTTTCCTGAAATCAGTGGTGGAAGTAATCGCAAGAACATGACGGAGTAGATTAGCCTTGTGACGGCACTTGCGTACAAGGGTAAGTGCCCGTTCAAGAGTTTTGGTGACTTCAGAAGTTATCCGGCGGATAGGCCGGTCGTAAAGAGACTGGGATTGTGAAGAACTGGTGAGCCGAACAGTTGATCGGAGAAACTGGGTCAGCTGAGTAGCGTGGCGTGCGAGCTCGGCGCATTCTACTTTTGAGGATTCGGCTTCTTGAGCAGATTTGATTACTCTGTCAGCTAATAGAATCGGAAGTGAAAGCTCTTCTTGCACTGATTTCTCTTCTTCCGCCATTAATTTGGTAAAGGTGTTCAACTGTTCAAAAATTGGGGAAGAGAATGTAATAGAAATCTAGCAGCAATTTTTTAATATAGTGTTTAAGACAAGCTGACATAACTTCCTTTTACTTTAAAGAAAAATAATGCTACTTGTCTTCTTTAAAAACACTTTAATTACAACATTTATTTAATTGATTTGGTAGTACTAACATAAAACTAGTCTATATTAAACAGTTGGATGAATCATAATTCCACATGAGTCAATGGCTATTATCATATGTTATTTTAGAGGAAATTCGTGTGGTAATGAATTGATGACGAAATTGTGATAGACCGAAGACTGAGTCAAAGAGCTTGAAGAACGCGGTAGTGTAAGTGAAATTTGTTCGAGTGATTGGTTAAGCATTTTTGCATTATGAATATTATAGACTCACTATTAATTTCAAAAATTAAATATGTTTGAAATAAATTAGAATTATATATTATTATAAATAAAAAACGTCCTATTATATGAATTGATAAACGTTACGTTTTCTAATACTTTGTCTGTAATTAGAGGAGTCGTGGCAAATTGGGAATTGATAACTGAACCCGTGATGCCACTTGCGTAATCGTATTCACATGACCAAATATTGAGCTTCAACATTTTTCCTAAAAAAAAAAAGAGTACAAATATGATAAGAATTTTAATAAGTTCCGTCTAGTTTACTTCAGGAAAAAAAAAGGACAAAACGCGTCAGAAAAAGGACTCTTCCCCTAACTATTCATGAATGTGTACTTAATTATGATCTTAAAAGAGATTTGATTCTGTAGTTCTTTATAAATTTGTTTGCTTTTTTTTGTTTTTAGAAATTCAAAAAAGGATATGTTTTTTAAAATTCAATTTTTTAGTGGTTACTCCAATACTATATCATAATAATACTAGAGCTCAAGAGTTGAAACTTATAATTTTAATTTTTAAGAGTCAAAAGGTAACTTTCCTGGCAAAATTCCATAAGAATGGTACAAAATGTTTACGAAATTGTGCACATTTTGTCAAATGCCCAGACCTGAAGCTTCTGACTGCTGGGGAACCTTTTTATTATATGAACCTACATTGAAATGATGGAGTAATATCAAGGAACTTTTGTAAGTATTACGTACCAACTTGATTTATTCTTTCTATTAAAACATCACATTCACTATGGCAACGAAAAGTAAAAAACCATCGACTCTTCGTCAATTCCATAACGAAGAAATTGGGTTAGCTGGACACATTGACCATAAATGAAATAGTTAAAATGTCAATATTACCAGTAGAGAGGACTTGACCTGTAAAAATGTTCACAGCGCAACACAAATGCAGATTCATGAATGTTTCACACAGATGAATCGAAAAAGTTGTTGCTAAAAATTTACCTTTTTCTCTATAGGTGTTCAACGTGTGGTATTTATGAATGTTGGATATGGTGTATTTGAACAGAGAATTCACTAACACTGTATCCAGCATTGTTTCGAAAAGAACCATTTATTGTTAAGATTTGTAGGATTTGGTATGTTGGGTGCTGGCCAACAGATATGAAATGTGGTATAAAAGGAGAATGTTTGGGTATTTATGTCCTAATTCATTTGGAATTCCTCCTTGTAGGACTAATAGCAGTTGTTAACAGAACTCAGAATAATGTCACTTTTTACTATACATGGGGTCTTGTTATTCTTTCTCACCAATTATCAGATTTCGATTAGGTAACCCACAGGGCCTCAAGACCACAGACTGGACCAATTTCAGGAGCTAATGTCCTTTTTCTAAATACAATAGAGTGGCCCAAATAGAACTCCAGAGACTTACCTTTTATCCCACCTGACGATTTTTTTCAAATAATCGTAGCACAAGCACACCATACTTACAGGCACTATGTGCACTACTTAGGACCCCTCATACATTGTCATGGCAGAAAATCATCCTTTTACAAGGTCCCTATTTCACATTGCAACACATCTTCACATTGTTTCTATTGAGGGATCGCTGGATAAGCCCTTATGTAGTGCTTCAAAATAGTGAATTTGTAATATTCTAAGAACCTAAAATTCAATCAGCCAAGCAGATTTCATACTAAGATTTCATTATCTTAGATGATGCAATTCTTTGTGCAATTTATACAACGGGAATCTTTTACACAAAATTGCAGGTATGACTCCAGAACGAGACCTTTAAAGGCATGAAACTGAAAGACAGATTACATGACCATTGCCCCTTTTCAACATGAAGGGTGATGGAAGAACACAAAAAAGGTAAGCACCCAAAAAGATTGAGAAAGAATACAATGCACTCCAATTCGCCATATTCTCATTTTTTTTTTTTAAAATACTGCTGGATTCAGAGAACAGAACATAGACACTGGGATCTGGAGTGAAGCGCACAATTTTAATCCCCAAGGTCATTACTCACTCTAACATAATCATCATCCCATTACAAAAAATAAATCACAGCAGAAATTGTGCAAGTGTTGAAAGCAAATCCAAATGGAAAATCAGAGCAAAGACTTATGATGATACACAGTTAGGAGGAGTTCCATAAGAGGGATAGAGGATAATAATTGGGGATAAAATGTGTTTGCTAAGAGGTATTAGATAGTCCAGGATTATATTCTACTATTTACACTGTAGCGATGAGAGGTTATCACATAAATAATGTGGAATAACTAACCCCACGATTATCCCTACCAATGGGATCACAGTCTATCCTTACCCTATACCAAACAACCCCTTATACACTAATGGTTGTAACCTGCAAAGATAGAAGGTATGTCTGGTGATGGTGGTGTAGTAACAGATAGATACCAGTTCAAAGTTTAAACCAACAATGATAATTTGACTCAACTCTTAACTGACCATTTACTTGGAAGCATACTCTCCCAAACTTAGTGATCAACATCATAACCCAAGGTAAAACTTCCAAACTTAGTGATCAAAATCATAACCCAAGGTAAAACTTGCACTAGAAAAACGAATTCAAGTTCCACACATTACCATTAATTGGAATGCCGAATTTAAAAACTGACACAAATTGCTAAAACTAACACACTTGTAGGAAAAATGATAAAGCCAGTTTAAAATATAGACACCGCATCCAAAAAAACACAACGAACATGTAAAGACAGTAGGAAAACACACAAAGCAACATCAATCTGTGCTTTGTATTGGTCAAAACAACATCGCAAAACGCACAAAACCACACAATGACATTAACATTAACGACTAAATAGGGCATTATGCGCCAAAGTATATGCTGACAGTGACTCATAAGGGAAGAAAGTATTCAATGGAACAAGCAAAACGCATACACAATATCAGAATCCGACTGTATTTCAAAGTAAAAACGACAGTGATACTCAAAGTTTAAACATCCCTTAATAATCAAAAACTAAATTGAAGATAACTAAGCCTTAATCCCAAACAAGTTGAGATCGGCGATATGAATAACAAAAACTACGAAGAAAAGCAAACCTAAGCAGTGAGCACAACGGCACCACCACCCTCCTTAATCTTCTTCTCAGCATTCTTTGAAATAAGCTTAGCCTTCACCACCACAGCCTGGTTTTCCGGCAAAACACCCTTACCCAATACCTTGAAGTAACCATACTGGGTAACATCGATCACGGGAGCACTACCCTTGCTAGCAGCAGCCTTGTCCTTCACCTCTTGAGGTACAAGTGACCAGAGCTTGTCGATGTTGACGGTAGGGCAATAGAACTTGTTGCGGAGTTTGTGAAAGTAACGCATACCTACCTTTCCGAAGTAACCAGGATGATACTTGTCGAAAAGGATACGGTGATGGTGCATACCTCCAGCATTACCACGACCACCTGGATGCTTCCTGTGCTTACCGATACGTCCATGTCCGGCACTGACGTGACCTCTCTTCTTCCTGTTCTTCTTGAAACGGGTCGTCATTTCTCCGTCGGCTGCAAAAGAGGTGAGGGGAGAGGGGAATGGGGAAGTAGGTGAAAAACCCTAGAGGTGCGTGGAGAAATTAGGGTTTCAGAGATTTATAGATGGAAAAGCTTTTTTGGGCTTGGGCCTCCCAGGCTTTGGGCTTTTGATAGTTTCGCATCCATTTATAGATATAAAAGAAAAAATATAACTTTGTGTTTTTCCAGAATCTCTAGTCTTCCTTGTGAAAATTGGACCAAATTTACACTTATCATTAATAAACTTAGATGAATTATACACTAACTATTATACTATTTTATGTATTCCAACTAATTATTCATCGTCGCTAATGATTTTTTGTGAATAAGCACTTCATCTGAACGTTGTAAACAAATAGTATATAATAAAATAAATATAAAGTGATATATTTACCATATCTGGACAGTTAAAAATGAACGATAGGCTACTACTACATCCTCAAATAAGTTTAATGACACTCCGGCTAGCTGTTCCATTTTGTTAATTTGGTTAATCTTAACGATTTTGCAATTGGGTTTTAGCCTTTAAGAAAGAAATATAAAACAGAAGATGATTTTCAGGCATATACTGGAATACCTTTAAACTAACCAATATGAGATTACTGCAATATTCGGCCTAGTTGACGTCAATTAAGCAGCTAAATAACACGAATTTATAGGTTACTACAGTCGAATGCATCACCATACTGATGCTCCATGTAAAAGTTACTCAAAACAACACAATGAATTTAACGTTTAAAAGGGTGTAAGTATAGCACCAGACAGCATAATATTCTATTCCTGCACAAACTATGTTATCTCCATCTACATATCCAAATTCCTAATAACTGGCCGTATAATGAACCAACTCGACCAAAACTAGAAAAGAAAGAGATGAGTTCAACTAAAATCTATATGCTTCAACTGTAGGCGAAAAAGCATAGAGAATCCCAAAATTATGTCTAGTATACATTTCCTATACTAGACTCAGTAACTACCAAGGCCTTCTTGAACCTCCAATAGGAATTACATTAGACCCAGATCTCTGTCCCCGGTTCCCAAAGCCACCACGTCCTCTAGACCTGAAATTGCTTCCTGCAGCAAGAAAGCAAAAGCCAAATAAATCAATTCTTCATATTTATCATGATCACAATTTGGGATTTACTTGCATACGATACATAAAAAGTTGAGGATTTGAACACAAACCTCCAGTGCTAGGACCACTAGACCTTGCTAATGCAGAAAGTTGAGGGGGAACGATTTGTCCTGCCTGCTGCAGGATCTTGATAAGCTCTCTGGTGAACTTAGCATTTGCATGAGTGAAAAATGTAAAGGCAGTTCCGGTTGCACCAGCACGTCCAGTTCTGCCAATCCTATGAATATAATCCTCGAGACTTGAAGGAAAATCATAGTTGATAACACACTTTATGTCCTTAACATCTGCAACAAATGAAAAAAGAACACGAGTCACACCCAACTGGTGGAAGAGTAGATACTTGCAACCTTATCCCTGCACTACTGAGATCCAAGTGATCATTATGTAAGATAACACATCCTCACATAAATGTGCCCACCTTAACCTGGCAGGGATAAGGAGCAGCTCCACCAAAACTTGCAAAATCAATTCCAGTGACACAATAATCTTGCATGAGTCTACCGGACTGTCAGGACAACCAGCTCCATAACTGTGGATGGGCAACGTTAACCTCGACCTTACTTAGACAAAATGACATGAGACACACCCCTATTGGAGAAGAAGTCACCTCCCTAGGCTTAAAATTCCTAAAGTATAACAAACATAAGTATTCTTCCAACCACATGGAGGAAGAGCATCTCTTATGATCTTTCACAAATTGCACAATGAAGTTTAACACTTTCATTGACATAAGCAGCTAGAGTTTCAAGTGTCACATTCTAGACCAGTTTCCAGTTTCCTTCTTATGCCTATTCTTCACAAAGGCAGTTGGCATTCCCCTTTACACCCACCATCCTACTTTCTGTTGAATAGAGCAACTGGCCAATTCTCATGCAGCTTGATTGCTCAAATGCTCCACTAATCAGCTAGACAGAGTGGTGCAATACTCGGTCCCTACAGTATCATAACCACCCAACAACTTTCTAATGTGGAAAGAAACACAACCAGATATTCAGTTCTCTTGTGTGCTCTTAGCATGGGGTGATGAGTGTAATACTCACAAGTTCCTATAGATTTCAATTAATTAAATAAATAACATGTATTCCAGTTAGCCTATACATAGAAAAGAAAGTACAGGTAATTTTACTTGTTAGAAAAAGAAGTCATGCGACTTCATTTCTCTCTAGATTGCGAGGATAAGATAATCAGAAGAACAATCTACAAGTTCTTCGTGTGATGCTATGCCAATAGACATTAAACATAATCTGCAATTTGTATGACAAATTTCCAAGGCTGCATAAACGAAGTCCACTAATGAGAATAGTACTCGCCATGCAGAGCCTTTTGTAACCTACTCTTGATTTATCTCGGGTTTTCAGAAACTGATTAACCTCCATCTAAAAGCTACAGCATTTACCAACTTGAAAATTGATTCTTTCAGCACTCTAATTTTCTAGTATATCCAACTTAAAAAGGTGTACTCCCCACATTTGAAATTAGATGCCCGACCTCTCGTATTCTTATTACCAAATATCCAATACAGACCCAAAAAGGAATTATTATTATTACATCACCATAGTGCTCACTGTAAGAGCGGTTTCATCCTATTTAAACATCCTTTTTTAGAGGTTACTCAACAGCTGGTCACATAATACCATTTCAAAGAGAACACTATAAATTCTGCCTTAAATCTTATCAAGAGATAAGATTAATCAACTGATACAATGTTTGGACAATTTGAGAGGTGCCAGTTAAGTGTTCAAACAACTCAAACACCAGCTGAAACCAAAACCCTATAAAATTGCAGTTAAACTCAAAGTGTGGCTTTTTATGGGTGGCTTTTAAAGAAAGGACCTAAGTGTGACATGTTTACTTAAGCTCCTTTTGAAGTTCTATTGAAACTCAACTAATGGTTCTAATCCCATAAATCCTATAACCTCTTCTGCTCATGGTGCAAAAACACTGTTATTGTGGTTAACGTGCCCCTAGCTATCGTCCCAAACCACAGATTATTTACTCAGGAAAGTTGACAGCAGCCGGAGACTCGTTAGCTCTACTGTGAAAGACCTAATGGACAGACTAAAAAAAATCCTAATCCTTAACATGATTGGTCCTACCAAGACCACGTGCAGCAACATCAGTGGCAATCATTATGGGACTTCTTCCACTTTTGAAATCAGCCAGGACCCAATCCCTCTCATCCTGGCTTTTATCACCATGGATAGATAAAGCTGGCCATCCATCCATTCTCAATTGTCTGGTGACTTGATCACACCCTTTCTTTGTTTCCACAAATATTAGAATTCGGCTTCCATCCATCACTTCTTTCAAAAGCCCAATCAACCTGTGAAATCAAAAAACCATGAGCAATCAAATTTGTACAGATACCCATTGAGTAACATATTGGTGGCTATTAGATCATACCTGCTATACTTCTCTAAATCTGTGACAACTTCAATGACTTGCCTTATAGATTGATTTGCTTTCAATTCTGGAGACCCAATGATGACCTGACAAGTTAAGCACATTTAAACCTATTCCAAACCCTCTATATAAAAACACTGATTTATTGTGACTAGGGGTCAAATGTAACCAATTAGTGACCTAAACAGAATTTTATGGGTTGGGCACAAAATAATTAATAATGGGCTATAACTTTTAACACGTTTAATCATAACCCATTTTAAAATATGAATTACTGATTTTCTACTGTAATCGTGAGTTAGAGAATCTGTTACACTATTTACAAATGCTCATATCAATGCAGAAACTTACAAATACAGAAGTTCATTACTCCCTTAGTTTCAATTTATGTGGCACTCTTTCATTTTATTTTACTTTTTGAGTTAGACGTTCCAAAAAGAATACCGTCTTGCCTTATGGCAACGATTTAGTGGCACCTTAACCATTTTATTAATAAGGGCAATTCTGTATATTTAAGATTTCAATAAATTTACAAATCTCTTCATTTGTTAATATTTAATATGAATATGCCTAGAAATGGTAAAACTGTTCTTATATATTTCTCCTTCATCCCTCTTAACTGGGCTAAATATTGATTGAGCTCAAAAATATTGCCGACTCCATCTACGGCAAAATCCTCACATTTCCGTCAATCGAACATGACGGGTAAACTTATTCCTATTCTTGGCCTGCCGCTCTACTTTCTCAATTTTCCAACCCTTCATCCCTTTCGGCTGCTGCCGAAACCCTAGATCTGGTTCACCGGCGGAACCCAAAAACGATGTTGACCCAGATCCTGACCACTGCAACAGGAGCTTTTAACGAAGCGTCTCTCTCCTTCTCACCGTTCCCTGTAACCCACCAACAGCCGGCATCATTACAACACCACTCAAGACTAGGTCTGGTAATTCTAGTCTCTCTTCTCTGTGACCTTCAAGATGAAGTTCCATTATCTGTTCAAGAATGTTTGGATACTAGCAAACCCAAAATGAGGCTCCTCCGTTCTTCAAGATTACCCCAGATCAGGATCAGTGCAATTATTTGTACTAGTTACTGATCATTCATTATACCTCCCAGTAGATTCTTTTCCTATTTGTTTTTATGACTGGCTGGTTTTTATTACTGCCTCCTTTTTTTTATCCCCCCCCCCCCCCCAAAACATCCAGCAAAATGTGATGGTCCAATCGTGCTAGTGTTAACACCTACAAGAGAACTAGTTGTTCAGATTCAAGAAGAAGCTCTCAAATTTGGATCGCCTGCCAACATAAGAAGTACTTGCATTTATGTTGATGCCCCAAAAGGACCTCAAATCCCTGATCTTAGAAGAGGTATTTGGTTTCCTTGTCCATTAACTTGTTAGTATTAAATCCCTTTGGCCAAACTGGTTTTAAAACATGAAACTTCCTGTCGGGAGTTGAAATTGTGATAGCAACCCCTGTCAGTTAAAAGATATGTTGGAAGCTCAACATACAAACTTGAAAAGAGTGACTTATCACGTATTGGACTAGCCCGACCAAATGTTGGATATGGGGGTTGAGCCTCAAACAATGAGGTCGAACTGGTTGTTAGATATAGTCATGATCCTAAACCTCAACTCCATTTACAAGCCCTCACAGTATGACTTACGAACTTCATACCCCTATAGTTGTTGCAATCCTGAATGTCACCCTTGTTCTTATACACTGAAACTATAATACTTCATTACCACGCTTCGGGCATCTTTTTCGTCTTGAAACATTACGCGACTTAGTTGGCCACTCCATACTTGCCCCATATGTGCTCTTGTAAAAATCCATCAGAATCTTGTCTGGATCAGCCATTCTACCCCTACATCCGCTGCAAATAACATCCTTAACCTCTTCAACCTTTATCCGCCTACAATAGCCATAATGAGCCACCTTAATAAGAGCTCCAAATCCCCCTCACATTGTTTTTGTCCCTCCCTTCGTTCAAGAGTGTCAAGTATATCTACCATATCCTTCTGATAAGTAACTCATCCACCCGTACTTTGCCATCCTCATCCTTAATACACTTCACTTGGTCAAGGTCCTGAACCCTTTTCTCTCTAGCTTTCGCTTAGCATGTATAACTTCTTATTCCCACCTTCGTCCATTAATTCTGCATATAAGCCCTCAAAAGTTGTTGTTTTGCCACCATAACCGCTAACTTAGCCTCCTTCCTAGCCAATTTATGCTTCTATCTATTCGTCTGCTTCTCCTCCTCATTTTCACTCTTCACCAACTTCGCATAATCCCCCTTCTTTGCCTCCACCTTCCCTTGAACTTCCCCATTCCACCAACACCTCACTAGTTGTCTCCCTAATGCAGCTGCAGTATCATCCCACATACTGTGCATCCCCCGCTTGAGACACCCAACACCTCACTAGTTGTCTCCCTAATGCAGCTGCAGTATCATCCCACATACTGTCTGCATCCCCCCTACTCCCCCAAGCCTCGTAGACATCAACTTCTTCCCTTATCTCTAGGGCACTAGCCATAGTCAAGCTACTCCATTTAATCCTCGGATGGTCATCCACAACCCTCCTCTGCTCCTTCTTGATCTCCAAATCCATCAACAAGAGTCCATGTTGGATTGAAAGATCCTCATTTGGCCCTCTCCCCCATCCCAGACCACGAAGAAGACCCTAACTTACCATTGTTTACCCGAACCATTAAAGCAAATATAAAGTAAACACGGTGATCACAAAACACACCAGAAACACTACTAACACACAAACAAGAACAGGCAAGTAACACTAATGGTCTCAAGGATGATAGAATTAAAAGTAAGACTCTTAAAGGCAAAAATCAAACAAGGCAAGAACCAGTGGACAACATAATGAGTCAGTGGACAACATGACTAGTTGTGTCCTCTTATAACCAGGGTACAATATGACTAGTTACACATAAGTGGGTCAAATTAAAGAAGTCATGACCCAATCCAGTTTTTAACCTATTTCAGCCCAATAAATTTTAGCTCAAGTAAATGTGGATGGGTTATTAACTGGCCCATTTATTAGATCAGCTCATGTTAACCCTCCCAATTCCAGCCCAACCCACCCATTTGGCACCCTTGTTGTGACGCACTGATATGTTAACATAATATAGAATTAAGCATTATAAAATGGATTCACTACTAACCTTATAGGGATTACGTAGAAACTGCCTAGCCAGCGCTTCAACCTCCTTGGGCCAAGTGGCACTCCAATACAAGGTTTGTCTATCTGGTCTAATCTGCCGCATCATTAAAAAAAATGAACCTCAGATTTTGAGCTTCTCTCAGCTGAATTTCCAGAATGATGTAATAATTCAAAGACACACACAACAAAACAGAATACCAGCAAGACAAATGTATGGTAACACAACATGAGTATCTGTACGAAATTAAGAAAGAGATTGCATTTTCGACCTATTTTGAACAAAAAGCATATACAGTTGAGAGGATTTGAGACACAACAAAACCAATTTAGTGCCCAATCAGATAAAGTGGGAAGAAACAACACATATGCAATATCCGTCTTTCAAACATAGCCAGAGAAAATGCAGAAGCTTAGAATGTGAAGCCTGTGACATATATGGTTAAATCATGCATTAGGTTACATGAGAAGAACCAGAAGTCATTTGAGACCAGCACAATCACAAGGTAATATCCAAAAAGTCAAAGCTGACATTGTTTACCAACGTTCAAAGCAAACTGCTGACTACTCTCATCAAAATACCTTAACTACAATGAATTGATAAATATATTGTTAAAACCTCTTTGAGGAGAAAAGTCACATGAATGTGTTGTGTCTCCGTAACACATTAAACAAAAGAACAGAATCTCACTTACCCCTTTAAACTTTTAAAACATTTCAACACCCTAAATCTAGCAAATCAGCAAAATTTCCACATTTAAGGTGCAAAATCAGGCAAGCAAATCAGTCAAGATAACTTCCTTCTCTCACATTTTATTCATGGTCCTAGAAAATTTACAAACTGTGGAACGATATGAAGTTGGCAAAACATTCTATTTTCAGCTCACAAAATGGCTCAAAAAGTTAATATACCAACCCCAGAAAAAATGATAAACCACTGCCGACCGAGTCAGACAAAAATATACTCATACTGAACTGTCAGAGACAGTTCCGCTCAATACACTCATCCAACTGTAGCTTGCAAGATAAACAATGAAAGTTGAAAATTTGTACTGACGCAGGTCCCAAAAGATATAATAGTTGTCACTACAGTGAACAAACATGATGAAGTATCAACACAGATGAGGACACAAAATGATTATTGAGCTAAATTGTGGATTATCATCAATTAAAATATAACAGAAAAAAACAGATTGTGCATGCCTGGGAAATTAGTTTCCTTATTTGAGGCTCAAACCCCATATCCAGCATTCGATCAGCCTCGTCCAATACAAGATATGTCACTCGTTTCAGGTTCGTATGTTGAGCTTCCAGCATATCTATTAACCGACCGGGGGTTGCTATCACAATTTCAACTCCTGACATGAAATTTCAAGTTATAAAACCAGTTTGGCAAAAAGGGAATTAATACTAACAAGTTAATGAACAAACAAAATGAATACCTCTTCTAAGGTCACGGATTTGAGGTCCTTTTGGGGCACCACCATAAATGCAAGTACTTCTTATGTTGGCACGTGATCCAAATTTGACAGCTTCTTCTTGAATCTGAACAGCTAATTCTCTTGTAGGTGCTAATACCAGCACAATTGGACCATCACCTTGTGCTGGATTTCAGGGGAGAGAAATCAATAAGGAGGCAGTCATAAAAACCAGCCAGTCTGTCTAAACAGTTAAAAAAAAGGGAAAGTTGTACTAACCCAACCGGGGCTGTGCGCTGACATGGACCAAAGCAGGCAATAAATATGCCAAAGTCTTTCCAGAACCGGTTTCAGCAATTCCAATTAAGTCTCTGCCCTTTAAAGCCATTGGCCATCCTTGTGATTGGATAGGTGTTGGCTCAACAAATCCTAATCTTGAAATAACCTCGAGGCAATAATCTATCACACCAATTCAATCAGACAAATTTCAACAGAAGTAGCTAAATTAATCAATACATTTAGTTCTACCGAAGTAATACCAGGAAAGTTCGCCTCATGGAACATCTGAATTGGCCTAGGGACATCCTGTCCTTCAATGGTAATGTCACGCCGTGCACGATAATGAGCAACCTCCTGATCCGTCATTGTCCTCACAGCATGATTTTCAACATAAAAATTCTTCTCAAAAGGAACCAAATTTCCAAAGTCTTGCTTTGGAAGAGTAAGGTTGTCAAGATCATCACGTGATCTCCCATGCCTACCTCCTCTCCCGCCACTACTACCACGTCCTCCATCCGAACTAAACCTTCCACCTCCACCTCCACCTCCACCTCCTCGTCCACCACTGTAGCCTCCATCAAAACCCCTACCTCCTCTCCCACCACCACCACCACTCCTACCTCCACTGTAGCTTGCCCCAGCACCAAATCTCCCAGACCGTTCTCCCATACCACCATTAGCCACTCTATCAACTCCTCCACCTCCAAACCTGCCCATATCCGACCCTCTTGAAAACCCACCTTCAAAAGGTGGATACCCACCACCTACGCGTCCAGATCCACCCATACCCCCTCTAGAACCACCATCCATAGGCGGTGGACCCCCTGCCTGAGGACCTCCATAAGGAAGCGGCCCACCACGGCCATAGCTAGCGGCACCTCCACCAGGCATAGGCCGTGGATACATAGAAGGCTGCGGACCCATTAGGTCACTACAATCCAAACACACACAAGCAAGTAATGAATACCAATCACAACATTAAACTATATTACGAACCGAGAGTAATCAAATGAAAACATATTAGTATGTAAAAATCAACAATTGTAGAGAACATTTACCTTCGTCGCTGTCGATAGGAGCCTGAATCACCGTATCTGGAGTCGTAATTAGGGTAGCTCATAGTCGCAAGAGAGAATTAGGGTTTTTTCGGATTTGAAAGCTGAAAGGGAGGCAAAGAAAACTGGATTTTCCCCTTCAATCGTATCGTGTTTCCCTCCTCTCTGCTATGTGTTAAACCTTTTATTTCTCTTCTTTCTCGCAAATGTAATATTTTACTACAGTACAAAATATTTTCTGAATTTTCTATTAAAGTCGGTAATATATCGTCCTAATATTACTTTTTTCCCTTTGTATAGTAGTAGTATTATATTATAACAAAAATACAGCATAAACTTAAAAGCTATCTCAAAAACATTATATTTCATATTTGCAAAATGCACTACTTTTTCTTAGAAACATTTTTATTTTTGAAAAAAAATGTATTTGATAATCAAAATTATAAGTCACGTATTTGGATTGAGACAAATATAAAATTATAGTTCTTAAGTTGGAATATGTGAAAGTTATTTATACATGCATAATTTTCTTAAGCTAGCTACTTTTAGATAACTTTTATATTTATAGAACTTAAGAGATAGTTCTTCATCCGAGTCATGCTCTTTCATGAACATATGAATTTTCATAAGAGTCACGTTCTTTCATGAACAACTATTTATAAAGGTCATGTTTTTTCATGAAAGAACATGACTCTTATGGAGAGTCATCTCCTAAGTTCTATAAATTTAGACTCTCTAAAACTAGCCTAAGAAAACACAATTTTATAAACAAAAAGGTTTTGTTGTATCCTCGTGGAAAATTGTTTGTATTTATCTCAATATGTATATGGGCAATAGCTCTTTAAGGAAAGTGATTACAAACATCAAAGTCATCTTTTCTTCTACAGTAAAAACTCACTAAATTAATACTAGATTAATTAATAATCTTGCTAAGATGATAATTTTCTCCGATTCCAATTTGGATTAACGAAAAAAATCACTCATTCGATAAGATAATACATTTTCAGAAAACCCTTACATAAATATATGGTCCAATTAATATTAAAAAATATAATTCTTTAAGAGTACAAATATATCAAAATTTTTGTAGTGAAAAATGATTTTATTATGTTCTGTTTTTTTAAAGATATAAATCTAGTTGAAGTTCATCTCTTACTTTTTTTATTGCAGCCAAAAGTTTCGATGTTGTTTTACCTAATGACACCATAAAATTGTGAAGAGTTCTAGATGCAAGTGTTTCGTTATGCGAAACTAGTTCCAAATATATTGTATCATCTTTAATTTTAGGGAAAATTACGCGGCTAAGCAAACTTATACTATTTAATTACTCATCATAACTATAGTTTGCTATAATTATCACTCGCGACTAACATTATACATTAATTACGTGGACTGACTTCGAGTTTGTATAATTAGTCATGTTTGTATATGTATAATTCACCAAGATATACAAATACATATGTACAATATACAATGTTTTAACCTATATACATATACAATTCACCTCTCTCCCACTTTCTGCCCTCTCTCGCTCGCCTCTCTCCTCCCTCTCTCAATATCGCTCGCCTCTCTCCACCTCTTCCAATCTCGCTTGCCATTTATACAAATGTATATGTATAATATACAGTTGTATACAATTATATACATATACAATTCACCTCTCTCCTACTCTCTGCCCTCCCTTTCTCGCCTCTCTCGATCTCGCTCGCCTCTCTCCTCTCTCTTCCAGTCTCGCTCGCCTCTCTCCTCCCTCTCCCAATCTCTCTTGCCATATATACAAATATATATGTATAATATACAATTATCTAACCAATATACATATACAATTCACCTTTCTCCCACTCTTTTCCCCCTCTCTCTCCTCTCTCCTCTCTCTCCCAGTCTCGCTCGGCTCTCTCCTCCATATAACATATAGCTACAAATTGTAATTATCAAACTATAGCTATAGAGAGTAATTAATTATTTTTAAGTGGCTATATGTGAAAGTTTCCCTTAATTTTATTATCAACATTATTTTTTCAATGACATCCACAATTTGTTCTAGCCTCTAGACCTCTGAAAATGTATCATTTTCACCTATCAACTAGGTTGTTAACGTGTATTTTTATTGTAATAATCGAAATCATTAATCATGACCTCAAGTACATAAATGACGTTTCCAAAAGTGAGTTCTTTCAAATTCCATGGGATTCCATCCTTTGAACAAGTTTTTTACTGTCAAACACTCTTTAATTTATAATATATAGGTACCATTTAAACCTTAAATATATATCCTTTTGATAAAAATCTGATAGGTAGTTTTGTTTAATTTTATTTAACAAGAAAATGTCATGTAATAAATAATAATAACATTTAAAATCTGCTAAGTTTTAAGGATAAAAACAAGCATAAAGATTGAGAGATATTTTTAGCAAGTAAATGATTGAGAAGTATTTTTAAACCTCTTCAAATAGTCTAAGAATATCCCAAAATGTCAATGATACAATTATATTATTAAAAAATTTCTTATTCTATAACAAAAATTTATAATAATAATAATAATAATAATAAACATACAACTCATGTTCCCAAACATTAGCTACGTAAATTGTATTGAGTTCAACATGTCATCGCCGCATGATCTTTTAATGTGAAATTACACTATCTTTAGGCCGATGGAAGGATCAGAGGGTATATTCTGAGTTCAACTCTTACCAAACACCACAAGCTTCACATTTTTGCAATTATTATTGTTATGTATTTTTTTAACTTTTCCTTATAGATCTAAGTAATGGATATTAAAACAATTCTACTTCTGAAATTCTGTTTTACACCATTTGGGTCATTGCAATTAAGAACTGTTTTGTAATTTAATTATATCACTAATAGCATTCCTAACTTTAACATATTTAATTATTATTTTTTGCAACACTTCAAAAAAAAAAAAAGACTGCCTATTTTAAACGTTGCGCTGCAACTTGCAAGAGTAGTTATGATTTGATTTCTTCTCATTAAAAGCAATCTTTTTGATAGAAAATTTTGAGTGTGGTAAAATAAATGTCGATATAAATATATTTTATGTTGTCATATGCATGTACATATAATATGCACTATATTGTAAGATAGATATACACACAATATACTATTGTTGTAAATTAGTTCTCCATACAAATTTATTTGGTGCCCAAATATATACATAACAAATAGATATTCATATAATATACTTTGTGGGTATATACATGTATATATATATATTCCTCTTATTGTAACAAAGAGACAAAACAAAACTATACTTGGCCTTTTCTTGTTTCTTTCTTGTTATTTTTAGTATATTATCGTTATTTTATAACACAATTTATCAATATTTATGTTATTCTTTTGAAGTATTTATCTGACTTTGATGTTACATTCTTTGAACAACTAAATGCAAACTAATAAACCAAGACCAATTCCAATTCGTTGATTTACAATAGTTAAAGCTACACCTTGCACGAAGTAGATTGAAATTTTGAAGACTTTATGCACTTAGGCTGCCCTCAAATTCGTAATTGAACATCTCAACTTTAATAAAGTAGAAAATGCATGGAATTATATATGGTTAAAAGTAATGATATATTTGTAATTAACTTAATTATACCTAATAGACGAATGAGAATACGCACCGAATTAAAATTTGAATAAGAAATAACTAATTAAATTATTTTATTATGAGTTGAGATGTTCAATTATAATAAAAACTTAAATAAAAAACGTAACGAAAATATCAAAAATTAAATTATTTATTAAAGCCTTTAAAATAAGAGGAAAATCATCATATCTCTATCAATCAAAGAACAAAATAAAACATATGGTATAATTTACATTGTGTTTAGGTCTTACATCATCCATCTAGATAAACACAAACTCTTGAACACCATCTCATCACCCCAAATAAACCAAAGTTGAAAATTATTTGTTTTTTAAAACAATAAAAGTTAATCAACATTTTAAAGAATATTCTAGAAATCGAAAACCTTGAATTCAACTTTTGGACATCATATAAATATGTGCATTAAAGTCAATAGCGGAAGTTTCAAATGTCGGTGGGCCCCAACCCATTAACATCGACCACGCGTCCTCCACATTTGCCGGCGAACAAAAAGTTTTCCCTTTCCGCCACGCTTAATTAAACCCGAGTCAGCAATTATAACATTCTTTAAACCGGAGATCGAGCCGAGTCATTTGCCAATAAACCCGGTTCATCACCTTTCGGTTCCAGGCATTGGAAGGACGGCATTTTTACTGCTACTTTCACATTACTACGGGATGTGGATGCTTCTTCGTTATCAGCTCTTACTTTTGGTGACTTCATTGATGAACCTCTGGTAAAGAATGGCGGTGCAATCTTCAAAAACCACCGGTCTGATTTTGTTTCAGGATCGAACCGGTCGATTCTCTTGAATGACCTTGCACCTCTGTTGCTTCCCTCTCCCGGACCGGCTCTGTACCCTCTTGTGGTGCTACCGTGTCTTGGTAGCGTGACTGCGCAGCTCCTTGTCCGGTTTAGAAGAGCCCGGTCCATTACATCTTTCCTCACCTTCTCCGGCAATCTAAGAGTGTACCGGTCTAAATTCTCCCCTGGTACCACTAATGAGTGACCGGTCGAATGTGACCTGAATTTGCTGAACATCTTTGATCTCTTCACAGAAAAAGACCTCGGCGGCCGGTTCGCCGCGTTGAAACTCAAATTTCGTTTAACTTCTGGTTTTACAGAGCTCTCCTCTTGCCGTGACATCAAATTCTCATCTACATCTATTTGAATCGTAACTTCGTTATTTTGCTGCGTATTCTCCTGTTCTTGACCCAATTCCCGGTTCACCTCAAGAGTTTGAACCGGCATCGGTTCATCAGGTTTAGGAGTAAGATCAGCTCGGCAAACAGGGCAAGTTACATGAGATTTGAGCCAAGCATCGATGCATTCAGGATGAAAAACGTGATCACACTTAGGGATCAAACGCAACATTTCATCATCTTCAAATTCGTTCAAACACACGGCACATTCCAAAGCTCCCTTCCCAATATGATGATCCTTTACTTCGACGTAAGTAAAGGTAGGAAAAGTCTCGATGACGGAATCTTCAAGTCCACGAGTAGCAGCAGCAGTACGCCGTCGCATGGAGAAGGTTTGACCGCTGCTTCCGTTAGCTGCACCGCGGTTGCGTATGTAAATTGAGAAGAAGGCAATGAAAAAAAGAGCAGCAATAAGTATCACTATGATAATAGCCATAGCAGGACTAACACTCGGGTACTCGAACCGATTCTCGGAATCAGAGGAATTTGATGTCTGAGCTGACGCCGGACATAGTAATACTAATAGGAGGAGATTAACGGAAAGAGCTTTAAAGTTAACCATGGCAGCTTTTAGTGGGAATTTATGCCGGCCGGAGAAGGCGGAGTAATGAATCTAGGGAGGTGAGTATTTTGGGTTTTTATATAAAAAAACGAAACAGAGGAAAGTGTTTTTTTCTATTAAGTCGGAAAAAGTCAGTTGTAGAATATAAAAGAGTATTATTGGAGGAAGAAAAAGATAAGAGGAAAATTTTGACTTTCAGAGGGAAAGGCAGCTTCTTGGATGATCTGATTAACACTCTGTTTGAATGATTAGTTTATATTATTTTATAAAGTATCGTATTGTTTTATATTGCTTCGATAAAAATAGAATTGTTAAATAATAACTTACAATGAAATGATAAAAAAAAAAAATATTAAAACCATACTATATTCACATAAAATGAGAGTTTTTATCGCTATTTAATAATAAATTTAAGTGAAAATAATATTAAATATCGGGTGGAAAAAAAATATATAAGGCAAAGGACTGACTGCTTTGATGTTCTAGAACTAAAAAGCAATTGCGGTCATAATGGATGGCTGCATGTGTTTGGAAATTATTTTTTTAAAAAAAGGTTAACTATTTAGTCAATTTTCATTACTAGATACAGGTGCCTATTTTAGTATTATTTTATTTTAACTTATGTGATATCAGTAGAATTTTAGAAAGTTGTTCAAAAATTTCTAGTATTAATATTAGATATTTAAATTGTGAATTATCCTTTTATTTGTACAAATTTATGTAAAGAGATTCATTAAGATGTATAATTAAATTATTTTTTGTTATTGATAGTAGATCTTTTATTTAAAATAGTTATAAGATATAACAAATATTATCTACATTCAAATTAAAAAGATAAGAACTAAAAAATATGAATTTAAAACTAAAAGTCACAACTAAACAAATTCTATAATTTTTTTAAAAATTTACATAATTAAAATAGAACATAAAAATAATTTTTAATTTTTTTTTAAATATGCTAAACAGATACATCAACGAAGATTACATGACTGCTTTTGCGTGAACTCTCTTATATAATTTAATAAAAATTTGGACCAATTGTGGATTTATTTCTTAGTTGAAAGTCGCCGGAGAATTCCAATTAGGGTGCTGCTGATCATTCGTTTGATTGGATAATTATAGAAAAGGAAAACTATTTGGCTATCTAATTCATCGTTTATAGCTTAACTACGCCCACTTTATCTGATTTGGCCCAACTTGTATATATTAAGTAATTATTAAAACGAATTAATTTCCATTTCTTTTTCAAAATACTTCTTTTTTTAAGTTCAAGTTCTCTGTACATCAACTTTCTTCTTCTGAGTAGATATTTTGTAATTTCTCCCATATAGGGTTAGGTATAAATTATCAAAAATCAAAATTCTGAGTTGAATTAGATTTCTGGAATTTGAAATTCGATAATAATTGAGAGTAGAATTTTAGAATTATGATTTTCGGGTTTGTATTTGATATGAGACATTAATAGCATTTGGTATTCGGTATTTCTTAAATACTGAATTATTTATTTAATAAAGACCATATATCAACATGTCTATTACTTATTTACTAGTCCAAATAGAAAATTAAAGAATAAACATAAATCACTCAAATATATATGTCTTTTAGTTATATCAATTTGCTTTTCTTAATCTCTTCTTATTTGTTGATCTTCTATTATATCGTGTCTCTATATAAAAACATAGAAATAATTAAAGAAATTCTATTAAATTTATATTACAATCCACTATAATTTCAATATGGTATTATCAAATGTATCAAATCAGATAACAATTACCAAATTACTGAATCAAAATTAAAAACTTCATATTTCTTTTTAAGTGCTTTTAAAAATTCTTAATCAGCTCCGCATATGTATTTTTTAGTATTCTCAAGCTCATGAAGAACAAAACTGATATATGGCTTAATTAGCGTTTGGCTCCAAGTTCTCACATATTTTTGGTTAGGTGAAGTTTCACCATGTGTTTGGTCCTAATTTTTTAAAAATATTTGACTATTTCAAAAATATAATTTATACCATTAGTTCTAAAAATTATTTTAAAAAATACCCATAAATTTATATTATCATTTTATAATGAATATATTCCTTAAAAAATAACCTTATAATATGATTGATAATAATCAATAATAACAAAATATCACTATAGGCAAGACAATACATTAACCGTATACTCAAACTTGTCACTCAATCAAGTATAATTATAACCATTAAACACGTTTCTTTTTCTCAATTTTATCAATCAAATTAGAACTCAAATTTTTTCGAAGGAGGCAGTAATATAAAAAATTGTGATAATTTTTTTTTTAAATTTTCAAATATTAATACTTGGGCGAAACACTAAATTTTCTAATATTTAAAAATTTGAGATACTTGATAAATATATTTACCTAATTTTATAATCAAACACCATTGTTCAAGTTTTTCCCAAATATTCTTGGGGCCAAAAGGGTCCTTAGTGAGACGTCCCGCCACAACGCCAGCTGATTTTGCGTCTGGACACGGGCCAGAAGGGTCTAGAGGTTTGTCAGAACGCTCTAGACGCCTGGAGAAGACTAGAGAATTCCGTAGAATTCTCTAGAAGGTCTTTGTGACCGTTGGAGGGGCGGACCGTTCTAGAATTGGGCGGAGAATTCTAGAAGGTCCAAGTAGCCGTTGGGAAAGGTCCCAAGAGAAGTGTAGAATTCTCTAGAAGGGAATCAAAGTGTAAATAATTAGGAACTTGTAGAGTTATTTTATTTACACGCAGGCCCTTAGGAAGTTGTATAAATAGGAGGGCCTTTCATTTGTAATTCATCATCCAACAATCCAACAAAGAAGTAATAAAGACTTCTTCCTCCAAATCTCTCTCTTTCTAAGTCTTCCTTTGCATTTCTCTTAGCGATCTTAGTGTGAAAGGCTTACTTGAGCTTACAAGATCGTGAAAGATTCGTGAGTAAGTTGTCAAGTGCCGCACGGAGTCTTAGCGAAACTCTAGGTCCGTGACAAAGTGGTATCAGAGCGGGTTAAGAGAATGGCTTCCGAAGGAGACATGAACACCGCCTAACATCCTCAACGTCCGTCAGGAAGGTAGTAAGAAGAACCGAAAGGGGAAGAGACAGCAGAAGGGAAATGAAGAGATGCTGCCAAAACCAAGCGAGGTGCTGACATCTCATCCACATTCGACCGCCGGAGCCAGTGACGATGAGATGGTTGAAGAGCCCATAGACATCACTGCCGGAGAAGAATGGGTCGCAAGGGTGGAAACTGCGAGGCAAGCCGTGGAGATCTTAGGCCGGCGCATGAACGTGGCAGACGGCAAGTTCAAGACCCTTGAAGACTTCACCCTCGAGGAGACCGAATCCATCCGTAAGGAGTTGGAGGGGCGTCAGCGAGCTGAGTTTGAGATGAAGGAGGTTATCACTTCCTTGGAGTGTCGGCTCATGGAGGCGTTGGGCGCGATTGAGACCATGAAGGCCGAGATAGCAGCACTTAAGGAAGGTGCGAGGGTTGGAGGATCACCGTCGTTCGACCGGAAAGGAAGGCCAGCGTCGAGGCTCCCAAGCCACCTATGTTCAGAGGCGTCCGTGACGCGCATGAGGTGAAGAACTTTCTGTGGCATTTGGAGAATTATTTCAAGTGCAACAGATTGAGGAACGACGAGAGTAAGATCAACACCGCTGTGTTGTATCTTACTGATATGGCCATGCTATGGTGGAGGCGTAAAGAGTCCGACATCAGGAAGGGGACGTGCACCATCAAGACGTGGGAGCAATTTCGCGAGGAGTTCAGGAGGGCGTTCTTCCCCAACAACGTCATCTACGAGGCGAAGCGCAAGTTTAGGGAGTTGAAGCAGACGGGTAGCATACGTGCATATGTGCAGGAGTTTACTACCCTTACGCTTCAGATTCCCAACCTCACGGATGAGGACATGTTGTTCCACTTCATGGATGGGCTGCAAAATTGGGCCAGGACGGAGTTGGAACGCAGACAGGTCGGGACTATTGATGACCCCATCACGCAGGCCGAAGCGTTGACAGACTTCAGGCAGGAGAAGCCTTACAGTGCCGGAGGGGACGACATAAGAGGTAGTCCTGACAATGGTGGGGGAGATCATGGCGAATGCGAGGTGCAACGGCCACAATTCAGGAGGCAATGCGAGGAGCAACGGCCTCAACCCAAAGGGCGTGATACCTATAGGTCCGATGGCAAGAAGTCTGGAGGCCATGGCAACGCGGTGTGGAAGCCAGGGGTTGCCAAAAAGGATGGTTGCTACTTATGCGGTGGGCCGCATAGCTATGCGAAGTGCCCTGAACTGAAGAGCCTTGGTGCTGTCCTACGAGAGCGGAAAGCTAAGGAAGCACATGAGCAAGGTCAAGTCGAGGAGACTAAGCAGTTGGGCTTGATAGGCCTATGCGGGGCTATCACCAAGCAACCACAGGAGCCGCCGAGGCATGCGGAGTCAAGGCATGCGGAGCCGAAGGCATGCAGGGCGCAGTACGTCGACATCACGATCAATGGGGGACATGCTCGTGCGATGGTCGACACAGGTGTAGAGGTCAATATAATGACCAAGACGGCAGCAACGAGGTTGGGGTTGCGTTATAGTCCATTCAACGCCCAACTCAGGACGGTCAACGCACCACCAACTCCCGTGTGTGGAGAAGCACAGGGAGTACGCATCACGTTAGGCAAGTGGCAGGGTAAGACCGATTTCATTGTCGCTCCCGTGGATCTCTTTGATATAATTCTTGGGCAGGAGTTCTTTCGACAGTGCCATGCTGTGATCGATCCTTTCCTCCAACGACTCGTAGTCTTGGAGCAAGAAGGAACATGTATGGTTCCCATGGTGAAGGCACCGAAGACGGAGGGACAGGTCCGACTGACGGCCATGCAGCTCGAGAGGGTCGACAAGAGATCGAGGAGGACATCCGCAGCGATCATTGCAAGTTCGAGAGAAAGCAATGATGCTGAGAAGTCCTTGCCACCGTGCGCGAAGCAGGTTCCAAGAGGGAACGCTGAAGTGATGCCAAGGAAGCCGCCGAGGCGCTTGCCTTCTAGAAAGGAGGAAGTTCATGAGACCGGGCCGAGAGAGATCGGGCAACAGCTGAGGGAGCTGCTCGAGGGTATTGATCGAGTACGTGGATTGAAGATCGCACGACAAGACTCGGTCACCGAAGGAGCAAGGATGCGTCGCGGTCGTCGCATCAATAGGTGGGGGAGAGTGAGACGTCCCGCCACAACGCCAGCTGATTTTGCGTCCGGACACGGGCCAGAAGGGTCTAGAGGTTTGTCAGAACGCTCTAGACGCCTGGAGAAGACTAGAGAATTCCGTAGAATCTCTAGAAGGTCTTTGTGACCGTTGGAGGGTCGGACCGTTCTAGAATTGGGCGGAGAATTCTAGAAGGTCCAAGTAGCCGTTGGGGAAGGTCCCAAGAGAAGTGTAGAATTCTCTAGAAGGGGACCAAAGTGTAAATAATTAGGGACTTGTAGAGTTATTTTTATTTACACGCAGGCCCTTAGGAAGTTGTATAAATAGGAGGGCCTTTCATTTGTAATTCATCATCCAATAATCCAACAAAGAAGTAATAAAGACTTCTTCCTCCAAATCTCTCTCTTTCTAAGTCTTCCTTTGCATTTCTCTTAGCGATCTTAGTGTGAAAGGCTTACTTGAACTTACAAGATCGTGAAAGATTCGTGAGAGTCTTAGCGAAACTCTAGGTCCGTGACATTAGTATAGCTTTAAGTCATGCGTAAGTTTTAATCAGGGTGTAATAGTTTCGAAATGAAACTGGGTAGTACATATTTTTAATTAATATAATTACCACTGATAATTAAATTTTATATTACATAAAATCAAATACTTTATTAGTTTTGTCATTTAAAATAGTCAACGTAGTCCCATAATTTTCCATACGAGTTATTGCTCATTTATTTTTTTTAGAACACCTTATTTCAAACACTAAATCAAAATTGACCCTTATCCCTGTTCTAGAAGGCTCATTAATGATTTTTTTTTGAGCTAGTAAACTTGTGGGAGTATAATTTTTATTTACTTGTCTAAACAAGACATATGACAAGGTTATATTATTTTACATAAGAATAGTTTGACCTTTTTCATCGTATAATTAAAAACAACCTTTTGATTGATTATTGGGCATGACAAAATCATTACATTTTTTTTTCTTTTCAATTTTTCAGAATTCTTTTTGGTACCATTATACTACTTAATTTATTTACTGCAACAAAAAGAAGAACTTTAGAGAGTATTTAATTCTTTGGTGAGATAACATTAAGTTATGTGTTGTATAAATTTGATTACGATAAATGTGAACTACTGTTTAAGTCTAGCAGATTAGCACATGTCTATTCGTTCAGCTAGTCGTGCTATTTTAAATACAATTAAATTAATGAGACCGCCAGTTGTGATAGTTCTAGATTTTAATTGACCAAATAATAATAACATAATAAATGTCGATGTGAAAAATGTTAAATGATATAAATAATCAAAAGTGGTTGCAAATGTAGAGACTAGAGAGCAGCCTTGTGGCATCCAATTCTTAAAGGAATATAACCATGTGCTAACAGTTGCAAGGGGATAGATTACTTAAAAGCGAGATGTCTCGGTTAAAACTTTTGAAAATAGAATTTTTTTTTATTTAAAGTATTATCGTCAATAAGATTTTGAGAAAAAAAAACAGAAAGTCAAATTTGATATAGTAGTATTAGTTACGGATTGTTAATAGGTTCAGTTGCCTATCGAATTTATATGATTCAAATTTTGAATTAGTTTTTGTTATTTTCTTCGAACTTCTCCATGGAACTTGGGAGAAAAACACATCCATTCAAATAAATTCCTGTTAGATTGTTTAGCAATCTCCGGCTGTGAAGGAGGATTGGAGTATTTGCCTTTTAGCTGCACCACTTCACCTTTCTTAATCTTTTTGCCTTCTTCACCAACGACGTTAACATGACAGGAAGCTGGTGCATTCTTTTGAACATATTCTCCAATTCTATGTCCCTTCATCACTCGTCTGAAACAAATATACATAATAATTCACTAAGAATGTTCAAAACGAAAAGTAATTTTGTTTTTGGACAAAGGGTGTTCAATTGACCAGCCTTTAGTGTGTGGCTCTGCCACTACTCGCTGTTGTTGCAAATTAATCAAATTGAACAGTAACAGAGAAGGATGTTTACATGGTGGAAAGTGAACGCTTCGTTCCAATAACGAGGCTGGTAACATTGACAACAGATATTAGATCAAGTAATGCTTTGCCTGGTGATTTGCTCTCCACAAGTACAGTATCTACTGGTACCTGCAATCCCCGGTTATAAAAATGTCAAACTCTGAATTGACACTTGATTTCTCGGATAATAACTACTCCATTAGTTGATTGACCATATGAGAAATTAACCTCTAAATCGGGGCAACAGAGGATTTTGCAAATAATGTATAACTCACTTTGGCATCATTGCATAGGCGGATGTATTTTTCCAAGAGATTCTTCCGCCTGTTGCTCTCTTCATTGATGTAAGCTTGCACCTGCTCTCTGGTCAGTTGGCTACTTGATAACTTGCCAACTTTCAATACAAAATTCAATTTGTTAAACAAGTTGGTCAACAGGTCCTCTGTTGTTTTTGGCTTTTACTTGATTTTTTCCTTTTTTGCTAAAATTTGTTCAAGAACCATAAATGCAATACATAGAATGCTATGTGCAAACAATTTATTTACCCTCAACTAACCACTTAATTGACAAAGGACCAGATACATTGTCCCAACCATAAGTTATGCATCTTGTCAAGGTAGGCAGCTTTTTAGTTTTGTCCTAACCTACTACAAGGTTAGAAGCACCAGATTTTAGGTTGGCTCACATTGAGAGAAATTAGGCGTATTCATCAACAATTAGGTGTTTGGACATGGATTTTGGATCGTAATCTCACGTTTGTGATCACATACATTTATTTTTATAACATGAAAATATATGATTTATCAATGGGCGCCTTAGGATATTCTGATATCTTATTGATGGAGTGTGATTTGCTCATTTGGTAAGATTGTATAAGAATTAGGAAAATTTTGATAGTTTTCACAACTTGGGGTTTTTCATGTTTATGAGAAAAGTACAACTTAAAAAAAATTCCAAATTACATGTCCAAACAAGATTTAAACTTCAAATTAATCTGATTTCAAATCATGTATAAATGAACCTAGCATTATTTGATTGCTCTGCATCTTTTGGTGATGCAGAAAAATACTGTTCACCATCTCGAATTCCCTATTTTGCTTGATTTATTGATCATCCTAACTTGACATTCCCCTGTTCTCTTGATTACCGTTCTATGATTCTCGAATATATGTGCCTATTTATTTTCTATTGGTATCTATGGGTTGATCACAAGTCGAAATATGGTTTGCTATGAAGGGCTTTGCACTAATCAGGAAAAAAACGAAGACACAGTAGGGAACAATACCACTGTTTTTCTATGTGTGCCGCTGTTTTGGAAGAAGCATCAAATTCATAAAATTGAAAAAAAAATGACAAATAAAAGTTACCTGGTGAAGGGATGTAGGTAATGGGAGGAAAAATATGCACAAGGCAAACGCGAATTCCCGGAGAGATGGCATGATCAAGTGCCCATTGAAGAACATACATGTCATTCTTGCCAACTGCTACATAAACATCATTGATCACTCCTCCATCTTTGTTGTTCCCAATCACTTCACTCTTGCTATCTTCTCCGATCTCTTCGATTTCCCAAGACATCTCTTTCTCAATAATGCAAGTAGTAGTGAATTTTACTCTCAGTCCCTCATCTCTACCAGTCCAAAAAGGGGAAATGCAAATGGTTTAGTGGGGACTGTGGGTAAAGATAAACACTGTGGACTTAATAAATAGAAAAGGAAACAAATATTAAAAGCTTATGGAATTAACTGAATATGAGGTAAAGAAGCAAAGTCGTCGTTATCGAAGACACAAAGTAAGGAAAAAGTTTGGTCCTTTTTTTTTTCTTTTTTTGTCAACATTTGCAGGCTTACTGGACATGTCACATTCTATATGTGCCTTTTGTGTTAAAATAAAGAAGAGAACTTTGCTTTCTATTTCTCTAGTGAAACATGGCTTTTCCCCTCCTGTTTTTTCTCCTTTGGACCGACTTCAGATAGTGATATAAGAGGGAATACATTGAATCATCTAGTTTCTTTTTAAAGTAGTTTTGGACCATACTATGATGCCTAAAATGCATGCCAATTGGTAGTACTTACTAGTTACTACCATTTGGATTTTCATTTCCTGCTAGTGATGTTTTCCACACTAAATATTTCATAACAGTGATCTTTCTCATATGCAAAAGATAACTCAAACATGCTCTTGAAATGACGAAATCATGGTGGAGTAGGAATTTCTCAGGCAATATTGCATTAGGTAACATGAATGATAATAAGATTTTCATAAGAGCGGTATAAACTTTGTATTTACTGGTCTATACCTTAATCAACCGCGCCATCTACTTTAGATATCCCTTGACCGATCTTTTCTGCACACAAAATTCCAGTATGCCATATATTTTTTAAGAATTAACCTTTCTAGGAGTTCACCCAAATGATTAAACTAACAATAGCCAGAGAATGTATAATATGTGTATTATCATCTATAATCGATGTATACCAATTAGAAAAAATAAACAGTAAATCTGTCCACCTATTTGTGTGAAGATCCCGAAAAAAAATCCAAAAAATAATACTATTTGGAACAAGATTGAGAAACAAAAATATCAGCCGAGGCTAATTAGATAGATTAAGATCATAAACTTCTTCTGATCATAGCAGTATCCCTGAAACTATTTGTTCTTTAAGCAAAATTCCATGGTTATGCTTAATTTGGAATCAGTTAGTATGAAAATCAGAAAAAATTTGAAGCTTTATCTTCCCTCTGGTTTAGAAATTGATTTGCTAATTTCCATTTGTCTGTTCCTAATACATGACCACACGGTTTCCTTGTTTTTTCCAAGGACAGGAAAACATAAACATTTTGTCCGTTTGCTAATACATAACTCCCCATCTTTCCTTTACTGTTCATCCAAGTTGTTCTCTTTTTAACTTTGATCAGGTAAACTAGTAAAAAATTCTTAAAGAAGACGGTTATCCCTCTCGAGCACAACGTACAACTCTCAATTGTGCTCTCTAGGTGTGCTTGTGATCCCCTTTCTTCCCACTGTAAGCCTTTCCTCGTCTCAACTCGGCCTTCACTATTAAGGCTATCCCATCCTAAGGTATTGTCATGAATAGATCTTATCAACGTTCATGAATCACTGCAATAGATTTTAACCACTAAATTCAAGATGGATTAGTGTGGTTTCTCCACGTTTAAGACACCAGAATATCAAACTACGAAAGTGCTTAAACTATACAACAAAAAGTAATCACCAGGGTTATTCAATAAGTACATCTCCAAATGCTGTCTTCAGCAACCACTTGGCATATATATATACACTTTATAGCTATTCTTCATTGCTAGTCTTATTCATCTGAGTTTCCACTAAAGTATTCTGTTGAAGCACTTCTATATACACAGAGAGACATATTTTGGTGCAAATGTCACACTAACTGATTATTTTAAACGTCTGAATGATCACAAAGTACTATAACATAGTTTATGGGTTATCTAACCAACCACGTTTTCGTTAGGACCATCCACTTGTAGTATATTCTTTAGTAACTTGACATCACGTAATTCTTTTTGCTGGTGCAACTAGAAGCAAAAATCAGTAGCTCACTGATCTGCCTTGTGAACAATAGCTTTACCAGTTGCACCCCGTCTTTCATTTCACGGATTTAAAATTTGAACTTTATGAATTCCTAGAGATCGAAAATTATTATAACTCCCCAAGAGGGAGAGAAACAAAACTTAAGTAATGAGTTCCATTTCTGCCACTAGATTCCCCACACCTATTTCTTATTTTTCTCAAAATAAATACAGGATCTGTGCAAAAGTTATTGCGTTCCAAAAACTCCCACCCAAAAGCCCTAGATCCGCCTATGCAATAAGTGAATTATAGTCAACCAGCTAGAATAGAGTATCTTGTTGGATCTAGATCGTTGCGGACAAAGCAGATAAAAAAAGCAGTAGCAATAGTGGGATTGGACCTAAGCGGACCGTGGAGTGGACCATGTATCCACTAATACTGCAAATTGCTTCTTCTGTAATTAATGGATGTGCTGATAATAACATCCACTCAACAAAGATATATTCCCATGCTGAAAGTCATCACAAATGTCATAAGTTGATGGCATCATTATCCATAACCATTAATCTCAATCTTAACTGGTTCTTATGGAATAATTGATTCTAAAATTGATGGATTGTGCGGAGTGCAACAGTAATTTCTCTTTCTTTCTATTGTTCGATTAAGAATGGGGCAATAGATACATTGTTTCTAGCTAATACTAATATTGGTTGAAATTTGAAAAAAAAGAGAGAAAGAAGATGAAGTAGTATTTCAAGTTTAAGTTGAAATTGTTATTCGGAAGTTGATAGTATATTGTTTGGTTGCTACTTTTGTATTTGGAGTTTATATTATTTTGCATTCTATCTTACTTAAAATGCAAATATATACTTCTTATGTTTCTTTATAATATGTCATCACTTTCTATAAATATTTGAATCATAATACCTGTCATTTCATAAGGGAGATTAGTGTTATCGTAAACCAGTCTCATTTTTTGTTACGATTCGTTTGGAGAGGATCTAGAACACCCTCACTCTCTCAGTGAAAAATTATACATATAGGTACTTTTATTTTTATTTTAATGTTTAGTGTATGTATTTTGAATTAATTGAACACAAGACTAGAAATTGACTTAGTAATTCAGGAATTCAAAATTTACTTCAGATTTTGAGCGTTACATTTTTTTTAAAGCGGTTGTACAGTAGGATACATGAAACAATCTTTCTCAACCATCCAAACAAAGCTAAATTTAATTGTTACTTTTTGTGAGATATTGTTGGATTTATTATTATTTTCTGAATCACTTTTTCAGTCTCACCAACCAAATGACCGATGTACTCTATATAGACACAAAATTCTTTATATTCAAAGCACATAAGTCAGCTCTTCTTAAAACATGACTAAAATTTCCTCTCTCCTTAAATTGCTACTTTTCTTGATATTTGCTGGATGGCTATCTGTTTGGCTTCTCAAGCCCACACAACTATGGACTAAAACTTGGAAGCTTGCAGAAAAAAAGGCATCAGCCTCATTCTTAACCCAATCTGGTGAAGTTCTAATTTCCAAAACTCAAACTAATTTAGATGTTCATGTACTAGAAGTGTTAATTTAATGACATTTTTTCGTCTTTTGAGGTCTTGCAGGTCTCAATTTTGCTGTCTATACCTTTCCTGTTATTGCTATAGCTATAGTTGGTTTTGTTTACTTGGCATTGAAACAGAAGGAAGCAATCAGCAGGTATGTATGCTGCTTTAATATAGGCATAACAACAAAAACATAGGTAGAGTAGAGTGTATGCAAACCTTACCTCTGCGGAATTTGGTTGACAGGAAACGGCGGTCTTCGCTATCTGTTCTCTCCAATCCAGTAGTTGTGAATAAGTACATAGGCATTCTGTCTGGTTTTGAAATCCTTGCTGTATGTCTATTCGTCATCTTTCTAGCATGGACATTCTATGTTCGCATCTCCAATGACTTCAAGAAGATGGTACCAATGAAATCATTCACTTTGTCTGTGTAAGTATATATATTCCTATATTCCATGCAAGATATGATATATATATCATTTGGTAATACTTTTAAACGCGTTTGTTGACAGATGGCAATACAGAGTATTTAGAGTGGCAACTAGGAGTGGTTTATTAGCAGAAGCTTGCTTAGCTCTTCTTCTTCTTCCTATCTTGAGGGGAATGTCAGTATTTCGAATACTTGGCATCCAATTTGAAGCTTCGGTGAGATATCACGTTTGGCTTGGGACAGCAATGATATTATTTGGTACATTACATGGTGGAGGTACTTTACTAATATGGGGTATCAAACATCACCTTGGAGATGAGGTAACCTTATGTGATCATTTTGACCATTACTTCCTTTTTTCAATTTAGTTCGAACATATGTGTCTATGCTTTGCTACTTACTATCTAAGTCTATTTTTTGTATGGAGAAAAAAAATAGATGTGTAAATGGCAAAAGACAGGGCGTATTTACCTTGCGGGGGAGATCACTCTTCTTACAGGATTGGTCATCTGGATCACATCACTTCCACAGATAAGAAGGAAACGATTCGAGATCTTCTATTACACACATCACTTGTATATAGTTTTCTTGGTGTTTTTCCTGTTTCATACTGGAGATCGCCACTTCTACATGGTTTTGCCTGGCTTTTTTTTGTTTTGCCTTGACAAGATACTCCGAATGATTCAGTCAAGGCCAGAAACGTATATTCTTTCTGCTCGAATCTTTCCTTCCAAAGCCATCGAGTTGACACTGCCAAAAGATCCAAGTACAATATCAGTAATCTCTTTCCAATTTTCCAAAAGCTACCTTTATGCTTTAGTGGTCCTAAGTAATCATGTACTTAACACACTATTTTCAGGGTTGACATATGCACCAACAAGCGTGATTTTTATCAAGATTCCAAGGATTTCGAATTTTCAATGGCATCCTTTTAGCATAACTTCTAGCTCGAAAGTAGATAAACACACCATCTCTATTTTGATCAAAGCTGAGGGAAGGTGGACAAGCACTCTCTGTAATATGCTACATTCAAAGCCTGATTCAGAAGCTGGTGAAATGAGTTTCTTTCAAGTAGCAACAGAAGGCCCTTATGGACCTTCATCAATGGACTTTCTGAGGTAACGAAATGATGTTCTTCCACGTTTGTAAATCGAGTTTTCATCTTTTCCCATATATAATTACCTGTTGAACCTTCCGCAGATACGATAGTCTACTTCTAGTGGCAGGTGGAATTGGGGTTACACCATTTTTGAGCATTCTGCAAGAAATTGCCTCTACAAGAAGTAGCAAAAATGTATTACCTGTAAAAATACAGCTTGTCTACATTACAAAAGACTCCAAAGGCATCTGCTTGTTAGATTCAGTTCTACCACATGTTTTCGATGCAGAACAACATTATCTACAACTGAAAGTGTTTGTGACACGTGAACACCAATCCAACAGATCGCTGCGAGAAGTGGTAAACGAGGTCCCAAAAATACAGAACATTCATTTCACCAACAATCGTCCCGGTCATGCAATATATGGACTTGAGAACTTAAAATGGATGTCCGTCCTGCTTCTGGTGGTGTCTGTTGTTTTTCCAGCATTCCTTATCATCACCAACCATGTTTTTATCAAGTCTGATAAAAAGTCACCTGAACAGAAAACTGCTACTTCAGTAGTGGACATTCTTCTCATATGCTCGTTTGCATTAGCGTTAATATCCGGCACCTTGGTGGCTACCATATGGAGATGGAAGAGGCTAAGAGAAGAAACTCCATCATTTTCTGAAAAAGAAAGTAAAGCAATGAAACCAACAGGTGCAAACAGAGTTAACGATCCACACGAAATCCATTACGGAGCAAGACCAAACTTTAAAGGTATGTATCAAATACATCAATGTCCTTGCTTTAACTATTTAACTTCCAAACTATTGGCCTTGTAACATGTTGAAATTTTACAGATATCTTTTCCCAACTTGCTAATGAATCCAAAGGATCTAGTATTGGCGTCTTCGTTTGTGGGCCTGAGACATTGAAAGAATCGGTAGCAACAACTTGTAAGCTACTTTCTAACGGTTTTCAAAGTGGAGGACAAGATCATAAACCATTTTTCAGCTTTCATTCGTTAAATTTCAGCCTCTAATACTCATTGTGAACATCTGTCGAGCACATTGTCTACAAATTAACTTAATAAATATCCGACTATTACCAAAAGGATCCAATTCGTTAAATTTCAGTCTCTAATACTCTTTGTGAACAACTCTTTGTGAACATCCGTCTAGCACATTGTCTAGAAATTAACTTAATAAAAAAAATCCGAGTATTACCAAAAGGATTCAATACAAACCTGTTATGAATGTTACCATATATATATATGATAGTAATATATTATAAGGTTTGATTTAGAAAAAAAAAAGATTTAAGAAGTCTGTCAGAGAGCCAAGAGACCACCCCAGACCCCACGAGAGGCCTGAGAACGATCATCTACTGCGCAGTAAGCCCAAGGACCACCGAAGCTGTTAATCACGCTCTAGCCTCATGGCAACAATTCATCCACCAGACTTGAAATCCTGTCTCCTTAGAAATTAAGGATACAGTGGTACGAGCCTATAGAACAGATCCTGTTCAAGTAAGGTCGTGTCCATCAATTGCGGTTGGAAGACTTTTAAATGGTTCATTTCTGAGTTCAACTACCGATGTGGTAGAGAGGGACTTGATTCGGTTTTCAGTTATAACAGACCTTCGGTTTTCAGTTATAACAGACCTTGTTAATAACTAGCAAAGCAAAACCAATGAAATCTGCTTTTGATTATCTTGAGTAATGATTGTAATCTCCTTTCAGTGACAAATTTGAACTGTATACCCATAACTATATTTGCAACTAATGCTGAGTTTAGAGTTACAATACAAATAACAAACCTTTAAACAATAATTTCAAGGCAATGAAGGAAACAAAAGTACAATATCTACACAGCCGAAAGTGGTTCTGATTCCTCAGTTGACCAGTCGCTTCTATCTCTCGTGTTGCTTTCAGTAGGTGCTAATTCAACGATCAACTCATTTGGCATTGCATCGACATTTTCACCAAGCAATAGAGCAACAACCTCCTTCATAGTAGGTCGACGGAGAGGATCAGGGTGACAACATGTAAGTCCTAGTTTCAACATAGCTTCCATTTCTACCTCCGAACTCTGCTCCTTAATCCTTTTATCTGCTGCCTCACATAATCGTCCTTCCCTGTACTTTTGTCTAACCCAATCAATCAACACTTCCTCTTCCTCCAACACAATCCCTAAGTCAATCGGCCTTCGCCCACATGCCACCTCCAAAACCACCACCCCAAAACTATAAACATCACTAGCAGCAGTTGGGTTAGCCCTTGTCACCACTTCAGGTGCCAAGTACCCTAATGTACCTACTACCCTAGTAGTATTAGGGACACCACCATGAGTATACAACTTAGCTAGCCCAAAATCACCCAATCTACCTCTCATTTCACTATCTAACAAGACATTGCTAGATTTAATATCCCTATGTACAACAACTTCTTCCCAACCATGATGCAAATAGTTCAACCCTTCAGCAACATCAGCTAGGACCCTCCTCCGGTCTACCCAATTCATAACTTTCTCCGGCTTATCGAATATCCATTTATTCAAACTCCCATTAGGCATGTAATCATACACAATCATAAGTTCATTCCCCTTCCTACACCACCCTCTCATTTGTACTAAATTCTTGTGTTGAAGCCTTCCAATAGTAGATATCTCAGCCATGAATTCCTTAATTCCTTGTCTTGAGTCATGGTTCACACATTTCACCGCGACTTCGGTGTTATTTGATAGTGTTCCCTTGTATACTTTACCAAATCCACCAGCCCCAAGTAGCTCATCTTTAGAGAACCCTTTTGTAGCTTGGCTAAGTTCTTCATAGGAAAATCTATGAGGCCAGTACTCAAGTTCCCAATCTTCAATCACATCATCTTCTTCCTTCTTACGCCACCAAAACCAATAAAATACAAATAAATAACCCAACACAGCAACCACAGAACCAATAACAATCCCAGAAATAGCACCAAGAGATAGCGAAGACCCGGAATTTTCCAGCTGAAAAACCGGCAAATTCGTAGTGTTAATATCCCTTGCAACTCCAGAATCACTGAAACTCCAAGCTAGAAGTCTTTGCGCCTCAACCCATTGAGTCTTTGAAGCAGAGAACCCCATATACATCTGGGCAGATGTGTAATTCGCAATTATGGGGTTTCTATAACTCAACAAAGTCCTAACAGGCCGTGACATACCCGCCGGAGCTATAGTAACATTAATCTCAAATTCAGGTCCATTAAAATCAATCCAAGCATGTATATTTTGCCCAGACCGCAAATTTAAAGGCACAAAAGAATCACTATCATTACCAGAAGAACTATAATACCCAGCCGTTTGGGTAACAATAGATTCAATGCTGTTAAGATCAATCCCGATATGGTTTCTATCTGGGTCATTAAATTCCGGGTTACGACCCGTATCAAACTCGACGGCGAGAAGTGGGGCCACCGTGTGCACGGTGGCGTTTGAGAAAAGTCCAAAGTATTGACTGGAGAGGGCATTAGGTGGGGAAGTTGAAGCAGAGAGAACAAAAGCAATTCCGAATCCGGGACTAGAGGAATCATCCGGGAGTACAGAGAAGATGAACTGGGTAGAGAAAGAAGAAGAAATTGAAGTGGAATTTGAAGCGGATTTTATAGGAATTTGAGATGGGTAAAAAGCTCGGCCAAGGGAAAATTGATTGGAGTCATTTGTGAGGCGGATAACTGGTGGCTCAAGGCGGGCATCGTCGATGAGGGTGAGTGCAGGGGTGGTGTTAGCAGTGAAGGAGTTGAAGAGAAATTCGATGGCGAAAATGGATGGGAAGATTGTAAAATTGATGAGAATGAACAACAGTGATAATGGTGGCATAGTTTTGGGGTTTGCATGAAGAAGAAGAAGAGAAATTTGTGAAGGAAACTGAGAAATTATGTGTTAATTACATGGTATTTTGAAGGGAATTAGAGATGAGTGTTGTTTCTCTGAAAATGATGAAGATGACTAAGTTCTGATCATCCTTTTGACTAATTATTTTGATTACTACTTTGTCTTTAAACGGGATTAAAAAGGGTAAAACATATAAATTTAAGGAAATTTAAGAGTTTTTGACTAAAATATGATTTAAACTCGAATTATATTCTTGTGTTATATAAGTAACCAAAAAAAATTCTTCAATTCTTCAAAAAGTTGCAAGATTCACCCTTTTGTCTATTTTTATTAAAAATTCACGCCACCAACAAAAAATTAAATGTATCAAATCGAATGAATATATGTACACATGGTTAAATTAGTCAAGTTAAGTGATTTTTTTTAGAACTTGAGGATTTAAATCATATTCAGACAAAATATATTCAAATTCCAAATATTTTGTAAAATATGGTCAAATACTACTCCAACTTTAAATTTTCGAATACAATAACAATTTATTTTATTTTCATAACTAAACGCCTATGTAATTTCACTAAATTTTCAATATTTTTGTACATTGTATAAAATGTGAATTGTATTGTATATAAGTACATGCGCCTTAAATATTTTATGAAAGAAAAACTCTAAATAGTTGGACGTAATACTTTTAAAATAATTTTTTTACATAATCTTTCTAATCATCGGAACCTACTGTATAGATATTTCAAAACTTATATATTGTTGCAAGTTAGTTTACTTGATGATGCAAAAACATATAAACTGACAACACAGAAAATCTAAATTTCGAGAATGAAAGATACATTTCTATCCATATTCTTATTCTTCTTAGGTAACTCTGATCTTCTGTCGTGGCAAGACATGATTATTTTTTTTTTATTGGTTCAATTAGCTAGTTTCTTAACAAAAATGATTGAAGGATGACTCTTAATATTTTTTGTATAGTATAAAGATGTTTTTTTCCTCACTTAGATAATATAAGAATGTATATTAGATTGAGTCATAGTTGAGGGATAATTTTAACCAATAACTTGAAATTTTACACAATCACATGATGATAAGTGTTAATTACATCTACCTCTATTCTTTTTTAAACTATTAAAATCTCTTAAATTCGGTAGAATTTGAATATGTTTCATACATCGCCTTTCAATTTTGAATACATTACTTAATATTCCTAATATATCATGTCTCCATTTTAAAAACATCACTCCACATCTCGATACATTTCGTAGAGTAATGTATTACGTCCCGAACAATATCATGTATTGTGATGTATATGTTTCGATATATCGCATATAACGTTGTATTCGACCGTTACATCGCGTTAAGTGATGTATAAGTCTCGATTAATCGCATATAGTGATGCATCTGATAGATACATTGCATATAATGATGTAACCAACCAACAATGCGTAAAGTGATATCTAACTAAAATATCGTGTAAAGTAAAGTAATAGAAGAGATCAGGAATTTGTATTTTTTTCAAATAGTAACAAAATTTAAAGAATATAATATAATAAATTATGTATTTAAATTCTCTTATAAATTAAAATGGAAAAAGTAATTATTAAAAATCCTCTGATTATTTAATTTTAAACGTAAACAAGTAGAAAAAACACAACATTACATACAATAAGTTTGTACTAGTAAGAAACTTCATATTCATTTCGTTATGGTTGGATTAATCCTTGTCTAAAGACTAAAATTATGTATTGTTGGTATGATTTGCGATATAAAGTATCTAAAGATAATAATATCTTTATATAATTGAGGATTCTTACCTAACAATTCATGTAAAGTTATTTAAAGCATAACAAACTAACAATCCACATTATTACTGATCGAGCCATTGTATAATGGGTAAAATTTATTCGTATCAGATATTTACATTAAGTTAATATATATATGTCATGTGTAAAAATTTATTATTTATTTTACTTTATTAAATTACATAATAATGATAATTGCATAGACTTGGTGTAAACACTCGGTGAAGATAAAAATTTTCCAGTAGTAATTACTACTCTCTCCATCTACAATTAATTGTCATGGTTTCTATTTTTAGAGTCAAACTATAAAAGTTTTGAGTAATATTTTAAGATATATTTTTTCATCATATTAATAAGCAAAAAAATTGCAATTTATAGTACTTTTCAATATAATTTTTGAATATTTAAATTTTTTGTTTAAAATATCAAATTAATGTAATATTATTTAACTAAAAATTAATCAAATTGACTCGAAAAGCACAATATAACAAATAAAAATAAACAAATGGAATATATTATTATATGTTACTTAAATAATTCATCCATTATATTATCTCGGAACATTAGATTATAACATTACTAAGTAAAATTTCAACTTTTATCCAAAAACAGAAAGAAAATATGTGCACCTACCTACATTGATAGCATAACGCCATAACCTAAGATTTTGAACACATTCACTGGCCATATATATTATAACAACACATTCACTGGCCATATATATTATAAGAACATTTTCGGTAGATACTTATTAGTATTCCCTACTTACATTAAATTAATTATTTTTTAAATCTTATTCCTTAAAAATTAAATAAAGCAAGAAAATGTGCCACTTCATTTGATTATAAATGCACGAACAAAGCAATATGAATTTTGAGAAGTTCAAAACATTTTTTTTTATTTCTACTAAAGATATCGAAAGTGGAATTGTTCAATTCTTCTAGTGTACATATACTGCAAAGTCTTAAATACAATTAAGGATAGACCACATTTGTCAAGCATATGAGGTATAATTTTCTTGTTTGATAGGAGAGATGACATATTTTTTTTATAAAATGTCAGCCTTAGAAAAGTTTGACTTTTTTCAAAGTTAAAGTCTCCTTTTACGAATTGGTTTTCTGATGCTCTTGTATTCGAAGTTTTTAATTAAAAACGGATTTAAAAAACATAAAATACAAAACAGAGATATGTAAAAATATAAATTTAATTATAAATATAATTGATTTTTTTTACAAAGAGAGTTTGAATAAACCTTTTTAACTCTTTGAGATAGCTAATTCTATCATGATTACAAATTAAGATAATTATGAAACAGATCAACATTTGTGGGCTATTTTTATTTAATCAACCACCAAGAATCAGTAACCAAAACAGGACATTTGTCATCTACAGTTTGGTCAAAACAACTTTCTTAATCCTTAAATTTTTCTTTTATTCGTGAGAACACAATTTTTTATACTCTTACTAAACTTCACACGCATATAACGGAAAAATCCTTTTAGTCAAAAAATTTAATTAGAATTTGACTAAAATAATATTTTATAGGTAAAACTTATATGCATTGGGTTTTACACTTACGTTATTTTACTTTGAACATTTTTACCTTCAATACTCTTAAATTAAACAAAATAAAAAGAAGATGAATTTATTTTAAAATAAAAAATATATTATCTGGATAGACGAATGCCCTGTTTTGGTAATATATATATTTATACCCCCAATCTTAATTTTGAAATGCTCTAATATAGAGACCAAAAAAAAAGAAAAAGAGACAGAACAACTTCTGAATAAGGGTACTAAAGAAGCAAATGCCATGATCCTATGTCTTACCCACCCATGACCCATCCAAACAGAATAATATACTCTTCGGTTAGAAATTAATTATTTCAAGATTTCTTATTCTGGAGTTAGTTATTCTGAAATAACTTATTTCATTACTATGATATAAATGGTGAGATAAGTTAGTTATCTCAAACATATCAATCAATCAAGACACTATACTTTTATCCCAATACTTTCTTTTTATCCTAGGAGTATATATTCTTATCCGTCACACTAAACGACCCCTTAATATTATGCTATTATATATATTCGTTACAACTGAGTAATGTGCATGAACATGAACATCAAAGTGTGTAAACTCCTAGAATTTGGCAAATTCCAATAATCACTGTGAAAGATAAAGTGTATCTGTAAACATCATGGCCATTCCATTTTTGCAGTAGTACTACAGTCCACTAATGCAGGAACTAGCTTGGCCAATTTGAATAATAGGACAACATGGGTTGCCTCAACAAATATTCAGATTTTTCTAATAGAAAAGGTCTAATAAGTGGGGATTGAAAGATTCTTCATTTTGGTCCCCTATATTGCCATATTGGACTCTGACCTTATGAAATTTGGTACTGACTAGGGGTTGTAAAATTTGCATTTGAAAAGATGACTCGTTCAAATTATGAGTGGGTTAATAACTCGTTTATTTATTATCTAATTCAAACTATTAAAAATTTGGATAAAGATATAACTCAAATTTACTTTAAAAAATATTATTTTTTTAAAAAAAAAAAAAACTTGTTTAACGATAACAATAACATATCTAATATCAAAACTTTTGCCCCCAAACTATTTCAGCCCAATAAATGACCTAGTGACTTTGGTCAAAGAGATTTGACAAGTCTAAGGTTTATTTTGCATTGTAAATTTCCAAGCAATAAGGTATGAAGGGACTAGTGTCTCTGTCCAATGTGAAATGACCCAAACTATCTCTCTTCCTTTTATTTTGGAGCTTACTGCTAATCACACAATTGCACCTTTGTATAATTTAAACTTTATCGTAATGCGGTGTAATATATGAGATTTTATTTTTTTTAATTAGAAGTTTTAAGTTCAACGCAAAATTATTGGTAGAAAACGCTTTCCTCCGAATAAGGCCTTGTGCAACTCAAATCTGAGTTAGTCGAATTTCACTGTGAATACTAGCAAGCAAGCAAATGAGATTAAAAAAATTATTAGTACTAAAATTTTAATTTGTATAGACATTTTTAACAGTGCACTTAGATAGTAATTCCTTAAGATTGCTCTGATTAGTGGTCCCAAGAGATGATATATAAAGAAATGGAGAGGAGTATCACATCATTTTCATATGTTAAAAATAAATTATTCTTTCCTTCAAGAATTGGGAAAAGAACTTGACGGTTAATTCAAAGGATCAAAATCCACCACCATCATTTTGTCAATTTTAAAAACTCAAAAAGCAAAAGCTTCAATATTTAATTCGTTTCACTTCATTTTGTTGAGTAAAGACAAATGAAAATAGCATCTTAAAACTCCAACTTCTTCATAGTCATAATGTACGCAATGAAAAAGAAACATGTAAATTATTTTAGGGAAGTAGAATAAGCATATAACTTAACTCTGATTTAAAAGATCAATTCCCACTAAAGGGATTTTATGAAACTTCTTTCACGTCTCGTATTTCACAACATGGATTCTAGAACCTATTTATTGGGGTGATTCATTTCCAAGAGGTATAATTTGAAATCTCAGATTCAGAATGGAGAAATCACAGTCATCTCATCACAATTCATACTGATAATTTCATTTCACATAATGGAGCCTCCATGTTATATTATTCATGTAATTTAGTTATGATTTTATGGGTATAAAACTACTACTAGTTGACTACCAAACAAATGTACAAACACATTAACTAAAGTAGCATAAAAGAACAAAATTTGGTAAAGGAATTACTTATTAAAGTAACGTACACAATTTGTGGGCATCTTGCGTGTGTAAAAGTGCAAAGAGAATAAATTACATGTAAACACAGTTTTGGGGAAAGGTGTGTCTTTTATTTTTGTCAAAAAAATAAATAAAATATTCCATGATATATACCCCTTCAAATTCGTATTACATTACAAGTATTTTATATATATATAAGAAAATAAAGCACAAGGTCAAAAACATTAAATTTAAAAAGATTAAAAGGTGTACAAATATTCCAAGGAACCCTCCACTCTTGTTCATATTTATAGAAGAAAAAATAAAGCATATGCCTAAAACAAATAAGCAAGAACTTTATAATTAAAAAAAAAAAGTGAAAGAGTTTATACACCTCTGTCCATTTATTTATTGCCAAATGCATGCCAAAAAATATGTAATAATTATATTCCAGTATAACACTATCAATAAATTGTATTTTAAGAAAGAAATGAAATTTAAACAAATGTATCAAAGTTATATGTATATAGTTTTTTTAAAAGTCTAAGAATTTTACCATTCTAAGAGAATTTGATTAAAACTTTTTACCATAAAATTTCATTTTGTACAAAAAAACAAACAAACTAAAGAGTTATGATATACAACAAATCTTGATGAGGTAAAAATTGAATTACATAATAATGAATAACTAAAAAAATTCTATAAGTGCTTTAAATCATTATAACATATAATTCATATAAATATATATATTTCCATTCAAAAGTTATAAAAAAGTAAATTTATCATCTTCGCCTAATTTATGACTTCTTCACCAATATTTTTGTGTTCCTCTCTTTGATGCACTTCCAACAAAAGTGTATCAATTATTTTTCTTTATATTCAATTCAATCTTTCGTTTTTGTCGTAAGTATCCTTAATTATAGCATATGTTTTTTGAGTCGGCCTAAACAAAGGGCTTATTTTTTTAAGAAAATAAAAATAAAAATAAAAATCTCGAAGAAATAAAAAGATAAGCAAAGGGGAACTCCCATCCAAAAGAAATTAGAGAAAAACACAAAAGATGATGTTTGAGACTGAACAAAAGATTTTATCTTTTAGTGATTTATTAAAAACACTATATAATTATGTAGTTTTTGTTTAAAATAAGAAATATAGAATTATGTAGGTTGTTTTTCCTATATATGTCTATTTGATGCTACATTGCTACTATTTATTAAAAAGGCTACTCCATATATTTTTAGCTTTTTTAAAAAAATAAAATAATAGTTCAGTAATTATAATTTCTAATTTTTCTTATGACATACGAATTAACCTTTTTTTTTTTTTTTAAATAATCTCTCGAGGAAACAGTTCAATAATTTAAGGGCAAGAAATATACATTTCATTAATCTAGTGTATATATGCTTCAAAGTCTTAAATATCAATAATACCACATTAGTGTGATTCAAATGTGAATGAGATACATTTACTCTCTTTCGCCTCTTTCCTTGTGTATCTGATAACAAAAATATACATATCTATATATATCTTACTTGAATTTTAATATAAAATTATTAATAAAATTTTATATAATTATTTTAAATAATAACAAATTTTAATAAAATATAATAGGAAATTAGAAATATATAAGTATTGGATGGTGTTTCCATAATTTAAAGGATATCTTCTTAATAATAATCGTGAAATTGATACGTAATTGATATGGAGTGGAGAGTAATAAAGAAAATTTTCGTAAATAGCAAAGAGATTAAATTTAATAAGCATGCTTAATTACAGTTTACCAATCACGCTTTATATAGTTTTGTGTGCAATGAGTATTTTTGTTTGTATATATCGCTTGTCAATATATAAATATGGTAAGCATATACCAATTATGTATTTATACATTTAAAAGAATTTCAAAACATATACAAATCAAATGTATTAACAAATCATATACAAACATGATAAATAAATCATACACAAATATCTACATATATAATTTTATATAATTAGAAATCAGATTATATAAATATGTCAAAATTAACTAATATATCTTTACTTTATCGCGTAATTTTTCCCATGTATAAAAATAGGGCAACTTTCACATATAGCAAACAAAAAATTCATATTTGTATTCTATAGCAAAGTTTGCATAAATGCGCTCCATAGCAAAAATATAACTGTATAATTCGCTATACATATACAATTGTATATTTCACTGGCTTAAATTGTATAATTCGCTGGCCTCGCTATACATATACAATTGTATGATTCGCTGGCCTATTTCGCTGCAATTGTATAATTCGCTGGCCTATTTCACTGCAATTGTATAATGCGCAATTGTATAATTCGCTGCCTATTTCGCTGCAATATCTGTATAAAAATTGCTTTGCATACAATTGAATCGAAGTAAAATATTTGTATATTGTATAATTATAAGTGTATAGGAAGTAGATATATGTTTTTCTCTCGCTTTATACAAAAACAGAAACACAATTTATACACTTCTGTTGTATAAAGCGAGAGAAAATTGTATTTCACTGCAATTGTATAATTCGCAATTGTATAATTCTTTGGCCTTTTTCGCTGCAATATTTGTATAAAATTTGCATTTGTCTACAATTGAATTGAAGTAAAATGTTTGTAAATTGTATAATTAAGTGTATAGCACGAAGATATATATTTTTGCATGTGTATATACAATTTTCTCTCGCTTTATACAAAACAGAAACACAAGTTATACACTTCTGTGTATAAAGCGAGAGAGGCGAGCAGAGGGAGAGTGGCGAGCGAGATTTTTGGGAGAGAGGCGACTGACAAACTTCGACAAACGTTTGCTATGAAGCACAATTAAAATCAAACCAGCTACCCTATTTATTTTAAGTTATTAATTTGCTATTATATATAATTATTTCATAAAAATAATATAACAAGCCAAGGCAAGGGAAAAATATGAGTGGGAAGATGACAAAAGTGGCAGGTTTGTGTTCGTTGTGAAGAATAGGGAATGGGCCAAATACCCCAATCCACCCAGCCCTTTCTTGTAGCTCCACGAATCCTACCCGTAAGCCCAACAGCTCATTCACTTTAGCCACTCATCCCATCTTCAGTGGACCATCCCTTTTTCCAATATCCCTAATTCCAAGAAAATAACGAATATTCGAATAACCTTTTTCCGCAACTTGATTTTTGTGGTGGATTGGTGTGAGTGCTTCATTCTTAAATTTCGAATTTGAATCGTAAGTATGAATTTCTTTTGTTGGGAGCGTCATTCTCAAATAGGCCCTGCAGTGAACGATTCAAAATATTAAAGTTTTAAATATAGTCTTCGAACATCAGATGAAAAAAAAAAAAAAAAAAACCCCACGCCCCCAAAAAAAACAAACCTTTTTCAACTCCTCACGCGCCGCAAACCCTATATATACACCTCATTCCCTTTGCCTTATGGTTACTTGAAGGTGCCCAAAAATCTCACAGCATCTTCTCTTTCTCTAGAAGCTTTTCCCCTTTCTTCTCGCCTTTTCAACTGCAAAATACTTCCCTTTCCTTACATCGTACTCTATTCAAAGCATGTTGAATTCTATCAACGGTACACAAGTGATCAAATTTCTGTATAGTTACGGTGGGAGAATCGTTCCCCGTCGTTCTGATGGAAAGCTCCGTTATATCGGTGGTTTTACCAGGGTTCTCTCTGTTGAAAAGTCTATTTCGTTTGCAGGTGTGTTCATTCATTCGTTTTTACTGTTATTGTTTTTCTTATTATTTTGGATTTTTTTGGATTTGGAGTTGTTTCGATAGCTGATTGAATTAAATGATTCAGAGTTGATGGTGAAGTTTGGAGAATCGTGTGGATCGTCTATGAGTTTGAAGTGTAAGTTGCCGACTGAGGATTTGGATGTTTTAGTTTCAATTACTAGTGATGAGGATCTGATGAATGTGATTCAAGAGTACGATCGAGTTTCTGCGTTGACGAATCAGGAGATGAAGATTAGAGCTGTTTTATTTCCTCTCAATTCGGTGAAAAAAGTTTCTCCTCCGTCATCTCCAATGTCGTGTTTTGACTTTCCGGCATCGAGAATGAAACCGGAAAAGCTCAGATGTTTCTGTTCACCTCCGTCGTATGCGGCGGCGGCTGCTAGGTGTTGTTCTACAGCTTTGGGATATCCAGTCGGCGGAAGGAAAGACGGTGGGAAGTTTTATTACCCTTGCTGTGACCATGGAAGCCCTAGGCATCTTTACTATGTTGCTCAGCGAAACCATAGCCAATAGAAATTAAATTGGAGATAATAAAAACAATTAAGTTATTTCAAAAACGTATATGAGTAATTGAGCACATAGACAATCTGAAGCTCCTCCTCTCAAAAAATGATGATGATGAAATTATAAACAATAGCCTATAGCATAAGAGTTGCGTATATTCTATCCTTACAAATGCCTTTGGTTCATTGAATTGGATTGTACATTATTTGAGACTGCAGTTCAGTTCAATTGTGAGGTGAATTTGACGTATGTTTGCCCATTTTTGGACTTTGTTAGTAGACACAGCCGTGTTATGGTTCGGCGTTTGCCGTCATACATTCATTGGCGACTGGCGTGTTGCTTTAGGATTTCTCTTTTTTTTTTTTTAACTCGTACGTTCAGCCCAATCTTTTAGGCATCGTTTGGGGCCTTAATTGATTCCCTGGGACCATTCTTTTGTGGACACTTGTACATACTATTTAGTCTTCACATATTTTAGGGTTCTATATATATAACCATATTTAGGGTAATTTTGTTTGGAGGGGGGTACGTTTTAGTTGTTTTTCATTGGTTTCTTCTTTAATTTATGGTGTTAATTTATTCCTTATTTAACACTTTTACTTTTGAGATATTTCAGGGGACCCATTTGGCATACTGAGCTGGCAAAAAGGATTGGAGCAAGTGCAACTACTATTTTTACATGGACTGTTCTATGGCGTAAGAAAAAATTTGTTTTATATTTCACACTATTTTTTCTAACAAACTACTGGACCCAAAGTCATAATTTTGTGAGTCAAGGAATTTAAATTTTTGAAAAAAATGAGCTTTTTCTATGCTTTTTTGTGTGGGGATACAAAGCGCGTACAAAGCGAGGTTGGGGCCTGGGGGAATTGATTTGTTTGATAGTTAGACAATCGTGTTAGCTAAGGCAATCAAAGTAAAAATATTGAAGGATTGTGCTTGAAACTTCTCCAATATTTATTTAGGTTACCAATTAGTATAAATTATATAACATTATCGCTCCAACATTAATTATTAACAGTTCACAAAATCCATTGGAACAAAAGGTTTCTTTTCTCCTTGATATAATTTCACCAGTGGAAAAATCTGAAAAAAGTGAAGTGTACCTATACAGTTAAATTAAATTTATAGCTTCAATCTTTGTGAAGGTAAAACAATTGTAAAACTATGAGAACATACGTAAGTCCATATGTAGAGGAATGTTAGTTTGATTTAGCCATTGAGCAAATACAAAATTAAAGGAAAAATTCAAAGTTGGGTAGAACGGCCTAGTTGAAGAGATTGCTATGACTTGTTCTACTTTAATAATAAGTATATATTTTGTCAAATGTCAACAGCTGGAATATTATTAAGGAAGAATAATAATAGGGCGGTGTATGTTTCCAAGGATTTGGCCAGAGTCATATTTGAAAGGCTGTATACTTGGCACAATGGACCAGACGATATGAATTATTTAGGAATATGCTAATTATACTAATAAAGCTTAATAATTAAACAAATAGGAGTATAACGTGACTACTTTTTTTTTATTAAAAAAAAAACACCTCAATATGAGTATCAATAAATGGGCCGAATGTACTATGGGTCCGTTTGGCCATAGATTTCCCAAATAATATTTGGGAAAAAATATGACAAATAATATTTGTTCATATATTTTATTATTATTTGGTAAATACTTTTGGCAAATATTCAAATTTTCAAATACTAGTTTTTTTTAGTATTTGGGCCAAATCTCATTATTTGGGATCTTTTTAAAATTGAAAATTTACCCAAAACTTTTATCTTTTACAAAAACACTCTCTATAGTTGTTGCTTAAGTTGTATTACATAATTTTTTCGCTAATTCCTAAGTAGTGATGAAATATTCGGTGAATGTTAAATGATAATATGGTTATTGATGAAAATGATGAACAATCAGCTCAAGATAATAAAGTCATGTGTTTTGTCTACTTCACGGTGTATGAAATGATACTTGTTGCACTCACTCCAAAATCACCACATTGTTCTAGTGTTTGTTATTGTTAACAGAGATTCAATTAACTTGTAATACAAACTTATGGTTAGTTTTAATATTTTTAAAACTTATGGATATAATTCATATTTTTCTAAAAAAGTAAAATACATTTTTTAAATACTATGGTCAAACACGTGATGAAATTTTATCCAAATTTGCACTCAAATAATATTTGTTAAGAATATTTAGAAATACGCTAGCTATGTAGATTTAGGAATCGATATATATGTAAGGGGACCCACAATCCAAGCGGATTAGACTGATGGAATGGGTCGGGGCAAGTGGAATGGGTCAATATTAAATAATTAGTTAAAGTGTAGCTTTTTGTTTTAAAAAAAAATTGTTTTAAAATAAAATCACATCAGTAACTTTTATTCAAGATATAATCTAAATTGGCTGAATAACTTTGGAGGTGAAATGATATTTTACTTAAGTGTCTTTTCTATTACAAAAAAATTTCAAGAGATTAATAACTTTCTAGAATAATGGTTATTCTGTCACAGAAAAAAGGAAATTTACTTTCTAAAATCAATACTAATAATTATTAAAGTAATTGAGTAACCTATCTTTAGAATGCAATTCTTCGAATTTTGGTTATAATCACCTAGTCTAACCAAGATTGTAATTTAGGCTAAGATTAATCAGATTAGCAATATTTAACATGTCTTCCCCATCTTAACTAATTTTATCTTTCGATTGTTTCCCTAAGGAAAAATAAAAATAAATAGAAATCACCAGTAATCCTTTTTTTTTTCTATAATAAAACTAAAACTAAAACTTTGGTATAGAGGAAATGTGGAGAGAATTACAATGTAGGGATCGAACTCTCACAAATAAGGAGTGAGTTCAGGTGGCTAATCAATTGAGTTATTAAAATACCCAATCTTCTTATCCTTGCTTCATTCAAGATAAATACTGAAGATAAAGATTGAAAATAAATTGAAAAAGGAAGGAAATCCAGAACCTTTTTTTGGACATTTACAAAAGGGGAAATTGTCTACTTGTACATGACACTAATAGTTTTGTCGATTTTCATGATGCAATCAACTGCAAATTCAAAAAAAAAAAGGAGAAGAAAACAATTTGATAATTTAAAATCATTGAATGACTAATGTAGGACATAGGCTCTAGTAGGATAATTGATAACACATTTACAGAACCCCACTGCCTTATCCTAGTTTGGATTAGTTTTGAGTAAGATCCAGCACCCTAACATGCAAAGTGATAAATATATTGAATAAGGAACAATAGGGGCCATGACATCAACATTGGCCCTAAAATTGCATATTGCCTTATTCTCTACCATAGGTTTATTCATTATTTTGCTTTAGTTTCACTTTCCTACTTTATTCGTCATTACATTTAGTTTTATAATATTTGTTTATGTACACTGATGACACTTTTTTATTTTCTGTAAACATTGTTACAAATGGAATACGTAAGATGAACCAATTCTTTATATAGACATCAATCTTAAAAGGGTTCTGAATAGACTAATCTTTCTTTAACTGTATCAATGGTGTAGATAATGTAGAATATACTTAATCGTCCTACGAGAGACTGAAAGAACAATTAAACAAGCAAAATAAGGTAACAAAGCAAAACCTTCTGAGTCACTAAAACTAAGCTGTTCATCTGGCATTATTCAGTGTTTTCAAGCTCTACATTTTTAATCGCGAATCGCCTTCATGCTTTCTGGCAGTCAGCAGACTAAATAGTATCGAACTGCTTATGAATAGAATCTCCTCATTCAAATTAATTTGGAAATCCAAATTTTGTATCACACACAAAAAAACACATCAAACATCATATATGATTCTTCTGCCAGAAAGCATGAAGCTTCTTCCCAGTTCTATTTAGGGAAATGCCAACATCTCTCCTTGACTGTACAGAACACTTGAAGTTCAAAGCAACACATAAATTTCAGCAATTTTAGAACAGTATACACTGCACATACAGATATAAGAAACCAAACAAGGGATTGTCAACCAGTTTCCTGCTCAAAGTCATCACCCTCTGATTCATCGCCATTGTCAGCATCATCATCCTCTGCTTCATTGTCGAAGTCTTCTTTATCATTATCTATGTTAGTCTTCCCAATTACAACTAAGTTGCTGTTCATTTTTCTGATTTCATTACACTGCAATTTACGAACATCAAGACAGAAAAGTAAGGAACTTTGTAGTACTTGCCAGTTGAAAAATGCAAACATAGATCAAATGGCCAATATCGAGTCGAAAAATAAGCATCCAAGTAAGGCATCTTAATATCTCGAAATGAAGCCAGATAACATGTGAGAATTGTCCTTTCTAGAAAAGAGGTGATGGCAAATGAAAGCAAGAACGAAAATTACAGAAAAGGGAAAGGAGACAAGAATAACAGACTCAAGAATTGTATCAAAGCAAGTAAAGGAAAAGCTGGATTCAAACTGCCAACTATTTGATGCATGCCCACCATATCCTGCTTTGTTTATTATGGGCTACATGAAAAACACGCTTCCTATTTTCTCTCATATTGCACCTCTTTAATTCTCAAATTTTTAATGGTATTCCAATATGGGAGAATTAACACACCAGCCAGAGAAAAGGTCATGCCTCAATCTTTCTTTTTTATGAAGAAAGAAGCGATTGAATCATGACTTTTTCTATTCCAGGAAGCTTTCTTTCCTTGGGAGCAAGTCTTAGTGGTGTAACATGGAAAAACTAAGACACCATGTGGAAAAACAGGTCGCAATTCAAGATATTCCAAAAATCATTACAAGTCAATTTTTCAATCATTTTCTTGTTTATTTAAGAAAAAATTAACCAACTTAACTACACAAGAATCAGAGCAAAATTAACATAATTACAAAATTCTTGCACACCTTAATTATAAAGGTTCTGATCTTGGTACTTGCAATCAGCAACATGAAGAATGGAAGTCTTGCACAAGTGCTTTTCATTGTTTACAAACTAAAGTAATAAAATCATACTTAAGGTGGGGAAACAGGTTCCACAAAAGAGTTGGTACGAGTTAGTGAGGCTCAATCCCTCAAAGAAAAACTCTGCACAAGTAACTTGAGAAATATTCCTAATGTCCTTTAAAACAAAGGAAATTCTTGTAGCAGCTATCACACTAGAATACTAGGTAGATCATCTTCTCACAAAAACTTAAGAGCTAAGTTTTTTTTTCTTATCTTTCCCTTCTAAGTGTCCTAGGCATTAAAATATACCCTCCAGACTTTGTATTTTTCTGTACAACCCAACAGAATAGAGAATGGAGAATGATTGTCATTCTGTCTAAGGCTTTGAGGTTGCTTTAACCAATAAACGTTGGTTACATTCCATTATGTTATTTGTAATAACTAACCGGTTTATCTCAGCACTTCTCTTACTTGCTTGCACTGTACTGTGGCTGCTTCACTTTACATATAAGAATGAAATGCGTGCAAGCACCTCCATGCACCACCAAAGTTGTTACTGCCAAGACACCATCTCAGCTATTATTTCTTTTTGATGACAAGGGAAACCCGCAGTCGCTACCCTTTGGGTGCGCACAGGGTAAAACCCCCGCTCCTATGCAATAGCTCGCAAACCACATAGGAGAGGTAACCCGCAATAGGCAAGCCTAGTGCGACGAGCTCGACCCAGAAGGCAAACGCCTTGCTTTCGCTGGCAAGGGGTTTTGAACTTGAGACCTCCAACATCTCAGCTATTTGAAGTTTCATAACCAAATGTTAACAAGAAAACAAAGTGAACTGTTTCATATGATGACAGTTCTAGAAGTTTTTTTTTAATAACCGAAAATTCCCGAGGACCAACGGCGTATGGTCCAAAATTAGAGGATAATGGGCTTGCCCTCTACCCTTCTCCACTTAAATGTCAAGTTTTTGTCAACGGCAGCATTCAAACTTAACCTACAAATCACAAGCCACACTCTTACCACTAGACCAAAGCCCATGGGACAAAACTAGTTCTAGAAGACTTGGTAGACAAAAGCAGCAGAGTTCTACTAATTTACTTGTAGAGGTCAGAAGTTCATTGACAAAGGCATGAGGGCCTGTCCCAAAAGTTTCATATTATGCTAGAACGAAAAGGTACCAGAAATGGAATTGTGAATGATGTAAAGCTGAAAATAGGAAAGTAAGTAGTCATACGTTGAAGGTCTACCCACTTTAATATAAGATTTCTCGAGAAACTGCTAAAGTACAACATGAATTTGTCTCCCTCTGCTTCAGCGTAATTCATTATTTTTTGTTTCTACCCCCTCCTTTCCCTCTGCAGTAATCCTTTATTGCCCTAATTATTTTCACTGGCTTGGATGGCTACAAGTTGATTGTTGTATCAAACATCAAACAATCATCAAATCGTCAGACAGGCAGTGTTCTTCTAAACTGGCAACTTAATATTTAGCTGTTGGCTTCCAACACCTGAGTTGGCAACTATAATTAGGTATATATGTGGCATTAGGAGAATTTTGCCCTCCTAATTTCTTGAACTCAATCAACTAATAATTTGACAGGTAGCTTATCAGTAATTTCAAATGAAAAACCTTCTATTTAGGTAATTGTCACTAGAATAAATCCAGAAATAGCATCTTACATGAACTTTTTGAACTGGGAGCAATTAGGTTCAGATCCATGTATACAATTTGTTCTTCTTTTTTTTTAATGAATAGAACTCACTGATGTATAATATCAAATGGAACAATAAGCCCGGTGATTAAGAACTAAATACAGGGATGGTTGAGGCCATTGTGGGAGACCATATAAAAAGCTAAAAGGACCATAAACACACAAAAAATAAAACATACACTAATAAAAACATAAAGGGTTTCTGTGCAAAATGAAATTATGAAGGCAAGTGAAGAGGAAATATTTGAAGTATTATATGCATATATCCTAATCTACAGAGAGCTCCCCTTCATCTTTTATTTATAGAAATGGTGCTGGTGACTCGGTTCAACTTGAACACACCCTATAATTCCAGCGGGTACATGCTACCTCCCACCGGCACAAGTATCGGGTAACTCTGTCCACCAAGGCGTAGACAAATGGGAAGAAGACACCTAGTGTTTTCGGTATTAGTTGGGATTTGAACCCTTCTTTATAAAATTTGCACCCACTTCATCGACTTCTAGGCGTCGCACTAAATCCTTTTTAGTTTTTGCACAATGCATAACACATCACTTCATACTCTATAAAAGAAATCTTCAATGTTCTTAACCCCAGGGAAAAAATCCAGTTAGAAAAAAGCTCCTATAAAATCTAGAGCCTTGTGCAATAGGTGGTTTCATTGGGAACAAATTACATCTTAAATTGACACTATTTCTGTTTCTTCCAAACATCATATCACTTAGGAGCACACAATCGGCTCATCTTTCTTATGTACATTGAAATAAATATTTCACGTGGTTATTCGTTACTATTTGCGACTCTCCATCCTGTTAAGGTTCATCTCGAACCCTAACACAAATTCAAAAATTATTTCAAACAATCATTACATATTTACCATACGGCATCAGTGATACATTCATTTTGCGAATTAAACAATATACATTTATAATAAAACCTAACTGTAAACTGTTGATACCCTAAGATAAACATTTACAAGGAACATTATAAAGAGAGAGGGGAATGGCGGACCTTTTCTTCGAAATCAGATTCCTCCATAGCAAGGAGGAGCTCGTCGCTGTGAGGCTGAGGCCACTGAGCAGGGAGTAAAAACGACGTCGGAATGATCCGAGTAGAGCATGGGTACTGTAACATAAATGATGGATACTGCAACATTTTTTCCCTTCCTTTCTTCCCCGCTCTCTCTCTCTCTTTGTTGATGTTATTGAATTTCTATTGGGCCTTGTTGTTTGGGGGTCCATAAAGGCCCAATTACTATTGATTTTAGGGCAACTTTCACATATAGCAAACGTAAAATATTATATTTGTATGTTATAGCAAAGTTTGCATAATTGCACTCCATAGCAAATATATAAATGTATAATTTGCTATACATATACAATTGAAGCGAATTGTATAAAACGAGAAAGAGAAAGAGATTTGGACAGAGAATTGTATAAAAACGAAGTGTATAAACGAATTTTATAATTATAAGTGTATAGAACGATTATATACAATTTGAATTTGTATAAAATGAGAAAGAGAGAAAGGCAAAAGAGACTTGGGCAGGGAATATACAATTGAATCAAATTGTATAAAATGAGAAAGAGAGAAAGGCAAAAGAAACTGGGCAGGGGGTGTATTTTTATTGTATAATTATAAGTGTATAGGAAAAGATATATGTATTTGCATGTGTATATAAAATTTTCTCTCGCTTTATACAAACAGAAACGCAATATATACATTTCGCTTCTGTTTGTATAAACGAGAGAGGTGAGGGTGGCGAGCGAGATTAGGGAGAGTAGCGAGCGAGATCTGGAAGAGGAAAACAAAAATATATGTATTTATACAATTTCCTCTGCTTTATACAAATAGAAACAATTTCCTCTCCTTAAATGTCAACTCAGCATTTAAGGAGGTATTTATTTCGTTTTTAAATAGTTCAAGGGGGTGATAGGACACCCGTGAAGTTGGAGTGTGTAGTTGAGATTTCGGGTATAGATTGGAGGGGTTTCAGACCATTTTCTCTAAAATAATGAAATAGAGCTCTAGCTAAATTTGAACTCTAGTCTGCTGGTGGTTCTTCTAGCTGGAAGCAGTGGACAAGGGTCACTCCTATGCTCTTCATAGATGCATTGTTAATTATATCCTAATTTCTATCAATTTTTCAAGATAAGTATATATATATCTGACTGATTTTTTTTAAAAGTTAGCCGATGCACCCAACTTTGCCATGTGAGTCCACCTATGACTAGAAAGTAGAGGGAAGGGACGTAGGAGAGGGAAGGGGAGGGCTCTCTTTTTGTTGCTCTCTTTGTCACTAAATACTTGTGTCACTTTTGAATACACATATTAAAAAATAATTATTGACATGGTGAATTTATCATTTGATCCAATCAATTATGAAGTAAATGAATTAAAAAGTTTTAAGATTTTCAAGAAGTTCTAGCTTTTTCATAGTACTCCCTCCTTTTTAAAAAAAGATCTAGTTTGACTTGGAACGGAGTTTAAGAAAAGAAAGAAGACATTTTAATCTTGTGGTTTTAAATTAAAGAATGTCCCCTTTCTTTTTGAAACATACTAAAAAGGAAATAGGAATATTCTTTTTTAAACGGAGGAAGTAATTAATTGATTGTATAATAGGTAAAAAAATTGTCCTTTCTTGATTTGTCAAAGATGGACAAGTAGTTAGGAATGACTAAAAAAGAAAAAGTGGCCGAGTAATTAGGGACAAAGGGAAAAAACTTACCCTCATCGAGTGTTTAAATCAAATTAATACAAGTTTTATTATTACGTGATTTTAATAAAGTAAAACACATGTTATTTAATTAAAATTAAGTAAAATGAACTGTAAATTTAAACACATGTCGTGCATGTATTGAATTGATATAAACGTCCGGTGCAGATAAGTTTTATCCGGGACATAGGAGTATTAAATTTCCTTTTAATTTTCATGAACTCCATTACTTTCAATTTTTTTAAAAATTTACACATGCCGTTTATTGATTTATAATCTACATATACATTGGTTGCAATTGCAAAGTTATGTGTGAGGTTTGGATTTGACCAACTAATTATGTGGATTTTTCTTTTAAACGGCAAGCGTTTGAATAAGCTGCACTTTGAATGATACGAGATATTTGTACACAAACGGTAGCAGTTTGAATTTTCATTTTATTTTATAGGTATTTTGAATTTTCTGTGTGGCAATCTTTTGTAATTTCTTGGAACTTTATCTCACGTGGGCATAAAATTTTCAAAATCAAGCTCTAGACGTTGCCCAAGAGTATCTGTTTTTTCTTGGGGAAAGAGACAGTCAGAATTCCATGCATGCATGTATATATCCTATTCGTTGCACGGAAAACGAGGCCATCTATCTTTTTTTGAAATTTGAATTATTTATTTGATTAATTTTTGTCATTCAAAAATAGCTTAATTACTCTTTATAACTATAATTTAATAACTACAATCGTAGCTACATGTTATAAAAAGGAGAGAGACGAACGAGACTGAGAGAGAGGCGAGCGAGAGAGGTGAATTGTATATATATATCAGTTAGATAATTGTATATTATACAGCATTTGTATATATGGCAAGCGAGATTGGGAGAAGGAGGAGAAGGCGAGCGAAATTGGCAGAGGGATAGAGAGACGAGAGAGAGAGAAGAAAATAGTGGGAGTGAGATAAATTATATATGTATATCGGTTAGATAATTATATATTATACATATATATTTATATATTTTAGCTAATTATACATATACAAACATGGTTAATTATACAAACTCGAAATCAATCCACATAATTAATGTATAATATTAATCAGAGGATAATTATAGCAAACTATAACTATAATGTAAGTAGTATATATATGCTTAATCACATAAGTTTTTCTTTTTATTTATCTAACTTAACACATCTTTAAAAGAACCAATTAAAATGAGATTGGAAAAAAATATTTTTCCAAAATATACTACAGGGTCTAGATAATTCACTCTCCTGGTAGCAATTGATCAATGTAGTAATCAGAGCTTCATCTAAAGAAGTTGGCAGCTCCTCTTTTCTATGTTGGCTATTTATTGCCTAATTTTTTTTTTGAAAAAATTACATAAATTGATATATTTTAATAAATAATTATTAATTTTAGCGATACTTTTTATTTATTACCATTTATTGCAATATGTATTAAAAGTGAATTATTTATACAACTTATATGAATTATAATTGTTTTTTGAAATATATTATGTTCGTTTGGTAAAAATTTGACACATTGTATTATAAGTGTATTAAAATGTGTGATAAATGTATTAACCATCATTAAAATTGTATTATATGTGAATAATAAATTGTTCTTTGTAATATGTAAAAAGTGATCAAATGAATAAAAAATGTTATTGCTATAAATGGTAAATATTTTTTAACGATAGTATATTTTTGTAAGTTTTCCATTTTTTTTATTCGGTATACATTATTTATGTTATAATTTGGTTAAATTAAAATTTATATTTTATAAAGTTTCATTTTTTTAGTGCTGTGCTTTTAAAAAAATATTTCTAATCAAGAGTTAGAGGGAGGTTAACCATTTTACTAAAGTCATATTCATGTTGTAGCAATTGGATTAAAATTTTTACATTCCTCTCCTTTATTTAATTTATATAATTCCCATATTTATAGGAACTAGTTCGATCCTTGGTTAAGAAGATCAGAAGTATTTGTGTGGAGGTTTTTAAATATTCCATTTAGTTTATTTTCATGTGTTAGTTTGATTAAATACAAATTTTAAAAGTGAAATAAATAAATATAACTTTTAAATGATGTAATTTTCACGTAAAGAGTGATATTAGTAATAAAAATAATACATTTTAAAAAAAATAAACTGAACAAAAAGATAATCACACATGTAAACTCGAGATCTCCTAAAGAACAAAATTTAAGGATTAAATCTAGTGCTTATCTTTCTATCAAACTCATTATGTATAATTTATTTAAAACAAAATATTTTTCCTTTCTGATTGACAAACTGGAGCAAAATTTTCCCATTAAATTAGTTAAGTTATAACTTAATGATGCGTTCCATCATTAATTAAAAGTCATAAACCTAAATTCTAGATAATTTTTTTTTATTATTAAAAACAGCAACATCTAAATTAATACTTTTTTCGAGTAACACCCATCCATCCCTCTCCATGCCAAAAAGAAGATAACATTAAAATGCTATCCAATTCCATCGGATTGACAAACCGCCTCCTCTATTTTCCAAAAATGACACAATCTGCCCCGTCGTGTCACTTTTCAAACGAGACCACGTTGCTTCATGGCTCTCTCTTCCCCAACAAGCTAACAACTTAATTAGTAGAAAGAAGAATGCACATGCAATTCATTTTCTAATTGTACTATATATATATATATCCCTGCAAAGCAAAATCAGGTCGGCACATCACGTTTTGTCGTTCGTAAAAACAAAATTAAACTGCACTTGATTGATAAACAATGAGACTTTATGTGTATTTATTGGAAGGCAAGGATTGGACAGTGGAGGATTCTTATGTGAAGTTAAAAGTTGGCAAGTTCAAGTCGAAGACTAGGGTGTTGAAGAATAGTAAGAACCCTATTTGGAATGAAGAGTTTGTATTCAGGGTTCACGACTTAGAGGATGAACTTGTTCTATCTGTTTATCAGCATCATGATAATTCTGGAATTTTTAATGTTTATGGAGATTTAGTTGGGAAAGTGAAAATACCTGTTTGGTCTGTTGCTGCTGAGGAAAATCACAACTTGCCACCTACTTGGTTTTCAATTAAAAAACCTAAAAGTGCAAAATCTGTTGACAAATATTGCGGTTAGTGTGTTTTCGTAGTTTTCATCTTAGTACAATGGAAGATTGAATATTGATATGCTATGGATGATATAATGTGTAAATGCGTGGCGTTTTTTTTAAGCTTTCGAATTTAATTTGATTGAAGAACAATTGCGAATGACCTATTTTGATTGCTCTTTATGTACGTTGTTCTATTAGTTATCTAATGATACCCCTGCTTGTACTAATTCACCAAAGATGCCAAAGAAGCTTTAAGTTTGTTATTTAATAAGTAGACTATAAATCACAAGCCTGAACTTTTTTGTTTACGAAGACTTGGATTTGGGAGGTAATCTTGATAAATAAAGATCCGCTTCAGGTTATTTGATCACTTTTCCAGGGGAGCGAGCTCTTCCTTGGCAGTCTAGATTAAAGAAGTGTATTGCTTTATCCATTGCAGGAGCTATTTGCTATAACAGAAAGAGCAAAAGAATTGTCTTTTTTGGATGAAGGAATTTATTTGAGATCTTGGTTTACTAATTTACCTAGTTTAAAAAGGGGTTGTTCTTAGATAGAACCCAAATCTTTTTGTGGATATTGAAACTGTTTGGTGGTTTGATGCTTTATTTTTGTACTTAGTGTTTCTTAATTTGGATTTTGAAGCAAATGTTTTGCCTTACTGATGCAGGGAAGATTCTTCTCACTGTTTCTTTACATGGGAAGGGCAAAGATTTATCCACCAACCATGTCGGTTATGTAAATCCAACAAATGACACTTCTAAAGAAACTGAAGTGACAAGCATTTCTTCTCAAGATTTCCATGGTTTTGCAGCTCATTCCAAGAAAATTTCAGAAAGGAAACATTTAATGAAGAACATTGCTTGTCATTTTGAGAAGCTTTTCAGCAAGCATGAAGAAGCCAAGAAAAGTGACGAGGAAGAAGTGAAGAAGGATGATTCTTCTGACATTTCCACCATCACATCTGACTTTGAAGACCCTGTGGAGGAGCCTCCGGTCAGCTGTAGCTTTGAAGAAGTAATTGAGCGAATGCAGCCGACCAGTGAAGATAAAGAAATGCCAGGGGACCTGCAGGGTGGAGTCCTGCTAGACCAGACATATGTTCTGCCTTCAAAAGAACTTAACATGTTTCTTTTCGCTCCTAGTTCACAGTTCAGGAAGGATCTGGCGGAGTTGCAGGGTACAACAGATGTTCAAGAGGGTCCTTGGACATGGAAATCAGATGACATGTGTGTAACAAGAGTTGTCACCTATATTAAAGCAGCAAGTAAGTTAGTTAAGGCTGTTCAAGCCACAGAGGAACAAACATATATTAAGGCTGATGGAAAAGAATTTGCTGTTTTTGTCTCTGTAAATACCCCTGATGTTCCATATGGGAGTACTTTCAAGATTGAGTTGCTTTACAAGATAATGCCTGGCCAACAGGAGCCTTCTGGTGAAGAATCCGCACGTCTGATTATATCTTGGGCAATTAACTTCTGCCAGAACACTATGATGAAATCAATTATTGAGGGAGGAGCTAGGCAAGGATTGAAGGAGAGCTTTGACCAGTTTGCAGAGTTATTAGCTCGCAAACTGAAAGTTACAACTTCAAAATTTGTCTTAGAGAAGGATCGAGCTTTGGCATCCTTGCAGACTGAACAACAGTCAGATTGGGAAATGGCAAAGGAGTACTTTTGGAATTTTACAGTAGTATCTACTATTTTCATGGTTTTGTATGTCTTTGTGCACATCTTATTAAGCGAACCTAGCAAATTACAAGGACTGGAGTCTTATGGTTTTGATTTACCGGATAGTGTTGGAGAAATTATCACCTGTGGAATATTAGTCCTTCAATTGGAGCGGGTGTATTACATGGTTTCACGTTTTGTAGAAGCTAGGCTGCGAAGAGGTCTTTAAATATGTCCCATCATTTCTTTCTTAGACTAATTTTTTTTGTTTGATGCACACAATGGTTTGTGCATAGTCACGCTAACAGAATCTCGTTTTCACAGGAAATGATAATGGAGTTAAAGCACAAGGTGATGGATGGGTACTTACTGTAGCTTTGATTGAGGGAATGAACTTAGCTTCCTTGGACCCAACAGATCCCCCAGATCCATATGTGGTCTTAACATGCAATGGCAAAACAAAAACCAGCTCTGTCCAGCTTCAAACTCTTGACCCTCAGTGGAGTGGTGTGCATTTATTTCTCATTCATCCTCTTTTGTTTGTTGTTGTTAACGTCATATGCTTACCTGATACTTTTGCAGAGATACTAGAGTTTGATGCTGCAGAAGAACCACCTTCGGTGCTAGATGTGGAAGTTTTTGACTTCGACGGTCCATTTGATCAAGCTTCATCACTTGGACATGCAGAAATCAATTTCCTAAAACACACTTCTGCAGAATTGGCAGATATTTGGGTTCCTCTCGAGGGAAAGATTGCATTGTCTTCACAATCGAAGTTGCACTTGAGGATTTTTTTGGATAATAACAATGGAGTTGAAACTATCCGAGACTACCTTACAAAGATGGAAAAAGAAGTTGGAAAAAAAGTAGGTTTATATCTTCTCTGTTCTCTCCAATTGTTTTGCATTGTTAAGGACTGACAATAGTCTAAACCAACCAACTGATATGCTTGGCAGTTAAACCTTCGGTCACCACACAAGAACTCAGCATTTCAGAAAATTTTTGGATTGCCTCCAGAAGAGTTTCTCATCAATGACTATTCTTGCTCCCTCAAAAGAAAGATGCCATTACAGGTTCCAATAGTATATGCTTGCTTATTCTGTTTAAACATCCAAGTGATTTCTGGTCTTTGATTGTTGTTGCAATGCATTATGATGATATCAAATCTGTAAATATGAACTGGTAAAGCTAGCTTGTTCAAAACTTTAGGGGAAAGATGGGTGGGGGTTCGGAGGGGGAGAAAAAGAAACAAACTGAGAAAACAAGCACTCTTGTTAGATTGAAATCTTGGTGGTAAATAGCATTCACATCTGGAAGCTTCCGACTCTTGGATAAATTACCGGAATGCTTTGCTAAGTAGCATTCACATATTGTCAACAGACGGGTATACTACAAAATGAAATTATCCATATAAATAGACCAGATGGCTTTATTTTTTACTAGTCTGGACATGTCTTTGCATTAATTTTTGTTCAAATCCACGTATTTTTCTCCTCCTTTCTTCAACTTCTAGGGGTTGAAATATAGTAAATCACTTAATTTTTGTAATGCTACTGCAGGGGCGGATCTTTCTATCTGCCAGAATTGTGGGGTTTTATGCGAATTTGTTTGGTCATAAAACAAAGTTTTTCTTCCTGTGGGAGGATATCGAGGATGTTAATGTGGTTTCCCCTTCATGGTCAACTGTGGGGAGTCCTGCACTTGTGATGATTTTGCGCAAAGGTCGAGGTGTTGATGCTAGGCATGGTGCGAAGTGTCAAGATGAAGAAGGCCGACTGCATTTCTGTTTTCATTCATTTGTCTCGTTCAATGATGCAAGCAGGTATTGTTGGGGGAGATTTTCTGGTGCCAATGTCAAGAAATACAACTTATATCTGATGTCACATTATGTTTCAATTGGAAGATTAGAACATTATTGTGTTGTAGCAGGACAATCATGGCATTGTGGAGAACAAGGGCACTGCCTCCGGATCAGAAAGAACAAATTGTAGAAGAGCAGCTGGAGAAGGATGAAAAGCTTGCTATGTCTGAAGACACTTCATCCTACTTGGTTGTTGAGGATGTACAAATGTCTAAAGTCTATTCTGCAGAACTACCTGTCACTGTAAGTTTCTCCATGTTAACATTGGTGGTGTTATTTTGATGCTGAGATTTAGTCGATCTAGTCTATTATTATCTGTAAAAATATGATGGGAACTTTGGAACGGCAAGCTGGGAAGTATTATAGTGGAATTTCTCAAGATTTCTTGTTATATATAAGTGAAGCTGTAAGGATGAGGGATTGACATGAGTTTCTGTGTTCATTGACATCTTTGCTTTGCTAGTTCTAAAGAGATAGTTTAGCTGCCCAGATCGAATTGAATTCCTTATTTTGCTAGGTTTGAAATGAGCAATTTGGCAATAAATAAGTGGTTTAATTATAGATGTCCAGGTCTTTGATACTGGCAGGTTATGGAGAAACTTATCCAATTATCCACTTCTTTCCCTCTGTCAGGAGGAATTGATCAGTCTAAGACTAGATCTCTTTCGTAACTTGTGCCCTTGGGGTTTTGCTGGAAAATCTGCAGGTTAAATCACTGATGCGGATGTTTGACGGAGAAGACTTGGAGCATAGAGTAATGAGCAAATCTGGATGTCTAAATTATGCAACGACTTCATGGGAAACTGTTGCTCCTGATGTTTCTGAGAGACAAGTATGTTACAAATTCAACCGCTTCATCTCAGTATTCGGTGGTGAAGTTACAAGCACGCAACAAAAATCTCCTATTGCAAATGGCGCTGGATGGACTATCAATGAGATCATGGCCCTGCATGATGTCCCGTTTGGTGATCATTTCCGAGTACGTTTCAATTCTTCATTCATGTTGGTCGACCTGTTAAAGCATGATGAGTTGATTAACATTTCTTCTAATAATTTGCAGGTACAATTCAGATACCAAATCGAGAGCTCTACCTCTGTACATAATTCATGCAAGTGTGATGTTAGTGTTGGTGTAATGTGGCTTAAAAACACAAAATTTGAGCAAAGAATAACAAGGAATATTATTGGAAAATTTACCACTAGAGTAAAGGATATATTAGAGTTGGTTGAAAGAGAGATATTGTTGTCAAGTTGATAGAACCAGGCAAATGTTGCCCCTTGAGATATAGTTGATTTAACATTAGAGATGTCATGACTAACGGATACCATAGTAATTTCTGGTAGAACTTTTTGTACACTTTATGAATCAGCTTCTCATTCCATTGATTCAATCTGGGTAAACTCGAATTTATGTAACAATGGACCAGAGAACTTGTTCAGCTCTTTATTCAATGTCACTCAGTAGTCAGTACATATTGATCATATTCGATACAAGATTAGAAGCAATCGCAATTGTGTCATCAAAGAGCTTTTAAAAGGATAGAAACAAATTTCTACCTATTCTATTTCTGACTTGTCATTTATCTTTGGTAGGATAATATATCTGAAATCTTTCCAAAATTTTATTGGTTGCCATTTAACTATATTTTTTTTAATGAAATAAGGTGGAATAATGTCTAATATCACTTTTAAATCTAGAGAATACTTCAATAATTACAGGGAAAAAAAATATTGGAAGAGTAATTCAAACTTAGGATAGGAGAGAGAGAAGAGGAAAAAGAAGGAAAAAATTAAGATGTATAAAAAAAGATAGAGATAGTTATAGAGATATAAAAGAGAGGAGAAAAAAATATCGAGATGCGATCTTACCGTGTAAATCGGTTATTCATGGATTAGGTCGTCAGCCGGCCTGGCCTGCTCTTATAGTTGACGAAAAAGCTAGAGCTCACTGTTCTTCAAAACTCAACCTCCCTTCCCAATTTCACTTGATAATCTCCGGTAGCCATGGATCCAAACCCTACGAATTTCCCAATTCTCTCCTACGTCATGTCCAAGCTACCCAGTATGGGCCGTAGAACCACCGCCACCGCCAATGAATTCGACATCGAACAGCCCCAGAACCACCCTCAGCCTCCTCCAGAACCTCACTTCGACATTACCGAGCGTATGCCTCATCTCACTGACCCTAAGGTTGTCAACGCTATGCGATCAGCCGTTGCTGACGTGTCACAGACCCGGTCAATGCTCAAAACCCTGGGTGAGCGGCCTTTTCACGAGCTTGTTGATACTGCCAGGGTGAAGTTAGCTGAGATCGAGGCGGATATGTCCAAGCGTCTTGAGGAGATTGTCTTGTCTCCACGTCCTCCGGAGATGGAGAGGCAGGATTGGAGATTGGACATGGCGATTAAAGAGGATGAGTGTCGAAAGGGTGTGGAGAAGGAGAGAGAGGAGTATAAGGCGTTGATAGCTTTGGATGTATTGCACGAGGCGTATGAGAAGATGTTGAAGGATGCGGAACAGAGGTTGGAGATGATTTATGAGACTGCTGTTGCTGGTGGTGATGTGGAATCAATTGGAGAGTCTTCTGGTGAGAAGAGTTCTGAGTTGAAAGAGGAAGTGAATGAGGAAGTGATCAGGATTTTGCAGGAGGCATCAGGCAAGAGTGTGGAGAGGGTTGATTTGTCAGGCAGGCAGCTGCGGATGCTGCCTGAAGCTTTTGGGAAGATTCACTCCTTAATTGTGCTTAATTTGTCCAACAACCAGCTTAAGGTATGCCCTAGTTCAGATAACCTTTCATGGTTCTTGTCTTCGACTCGTTTTACTTGGATTTGAACCTATGGTCTGTATTAATTTTCAACTGCATGATGTCTTGTTGCATTTTGTGCTACTTGATATACAGTATATTGAACTACTAATGATACTTTTACCCCTATATTATTTGCACATCCAGTGCGTAGTTTGATATTTCATTCACATGTGGAAATAGCAGAAGTTTGATGGAGATCATATTGTAGAGGAGTTATATGAAAGTGTGGTGTTTCTTTTTTTTTTTTTCCTCCTTGGGGGTGAGAAGTTAGTTTCAACCCATGATTGAACTGCCAAACTACAGGTCCTTTGGGTTTAATTAAAAGCGTATATTTTCATCTCAATGTCTTGTTGCATGGTAAAAGTTCGATAACTTTTTTCTGGTTGATGCCTGCATAATTTGAGGTACCATAAATTTACTGTCACGTGCTGGGACAAGTTGCGTTTAGAGGGTCTCAATATGTAGTTTTGCACCTTCCATGCTTTACTCGGAGCACTCATCTAAGTTATCATATTTTATTTTTTCACAATCAGAAGCTGTTATCAAAACTCTGTTACATTGTTTACTGCTTCTTTCTATTGTAAACTGATCATCTTTTGGCTTTTTGAGATGCTTTTTCTTTTATGAAACAAGATTCAATCTTCAAAAGAATGACACTACCACTACTGGATAGTTCTTTCTTAAACGGAGATAGTTTCAAATGTTTTTTAGATACTTTCAAAGTTAAAGAAATCAATATCCATATCCACAAAGAATTAAGTGCTGCACTGAGCTGGGTACTTTGAACCTCACCATGCTTGAAGTTGCTTTTTGTAACTTCACTAGGATTTGATCAGAATGGAACCCCAATGCATATGATTGAACGGGGTACTAGGGTTCTTTCGACTTTTAAGGTGCAAGAACCTTCTGATTTCTGAACCTACCCTAATATCTATTATGCTAAATGTTAATCGAGCACTGGTTCCTGCACTTGCCCTTTATATCTTCTAGGAGAGGAACATTACTTGTCGCATTATTTTCTCATTCCTGGTTCCACTTCGTTTCTTGAATTATAACAGTATTCTGCACTTTCGCCTCCTGATAGCTGTCTTCCAGGATCCAAAGTCTCCCAAAATATAGTATTGTACTTCCTCTATTCCAGTTAATCTGTCTGTTTTTGCTTTCTGCTGATTGATTGACCACTTCCAAAGTTAAATCTGAAATTGATTAGTTTGTATATGGAAAAATGTAAGTTAGCTATTACTTCACGAAAAGTACTAGAGGCTGCAGTTTTCATGGTAAGAATGTGATTTGAAGATACATTTAGAAATGTTGGTCTAAGATCAATCTGTTTGACTATTCATTATTGGGAAGTAAAAGGGATAGCTATTTTTGATAGTGGATGTGATTTTGTCATGTTTACTATTTGAACTGGCAGAAAATTCCATTACTATTACCTGAGTTACAGAATTTCATAGCAAGTGTAAAGCTCTAAAGTATTTGCTTTTCATCATAATATAGGTGTTTAATCACTCAACTACTACTACATCTGTAATTAGTAGGGTTCAGCTATATGGATCCTCGTATATACTCTCTCTTGTACACTTGGAGCAATATGCTTACTACCTTAAAACCCAAATCTGAATGATGTCCATTGTTATGTGTCACCGCCAATCCATTCTATTTAGAGAAGCAGTTGTCACTTGATCATTGAAGCTAGTCCCATTGCTATAATCTATATATAGATTAACAACTGTATCCACAGGACAGGTAACTAACCAATTTGTGTCCCGTACTTCTCCGCCACTGCCTATTAATTGCATCGTATCCCTCATTGTATCCACTTCAAGAATTCTTCCATCTGACAATTGCATAATGTTTTCCACTGTAACATATATTTATCAAAAGCCCAACATTGTTCTTTGTGATGGTTGAATGAGAACAAACTCAAGCTGTTGTTTGGTATTTCAAATGTTTGTAATTTTGTGCTTCTTAATTTTTTGGGGAAAACAGGTGGTTCCTGATTCAATTGCGAGCTTGGAAAACCTTGAGGAGCTGCACCTTTCTTCAAATATTTTGGAATCGCTGCCAGACTCCATTGGTCTGTTGTGTAGTTTGAAGATCTTAGATGTCTCTGGAAACAAGCTTGTCACTTTGCCAGATAGCATTTGTCATTGCAGGTAATAGTGGTTCAGAAATGAGCTATTTTACCCTTTTTCCCAGCCCGAATACACTAATGTAGTCTTTTTAGTGCTCTCAGACTCTCTTTGTTATGGTTGTGTTTGCAGGTCGTTAGTGGAATTTGATGCAGGCTTCAACAAGCTTTCTTATTTGCCAACAAATATTGGCTATGAACTGGTAAATCTGCGAAGGCTTTCACTTTCTTTTAATAAGCTCCGGTCGTTACCCACTTCCTTTGGTGAGATGAAGTCCCTGCGCCTTCTAGATGTGCACTTTAATGAACTACATGGGCTTCCACTTTCATTTGGGAACTTGACAAATCTTGCGATCGTCAACTTGAGCAACAATTTTAGTGACCTAACTAAGCTTCCTGACACAATTGGTGACTTGATAAATCTTAAGGAACTTGATCTGAGCAACAACCAGATCCATGAACTACCTGACACAATTAGCCGGCTTGACAACCTAACTGTGCTTAAGTTGGACGAAAACCCTCTTGTGATACCTCCAAAGGAAGTCGTAGCTGAAGGGGTTGAAGCTGTGAAGGCTTATATGATTAAGCGGCGGCTTGACATACTGTTGGCAGAAGAGCCAGAAATTATGCTTGAAGAGGTGGGGCAGACACCAACAGGCTTATTAACTCGAAGTACCTCCTGGTTGAGTGGTACTGTTTCAAATGTTCTTGGAACTGTTGCAGGGTATTTGGGTGGTGGAGGGAAGTCAGATCCAGACCATTATCTCAACCAACAGTTATGACTTATGAGGCTAATGATCCACCTGTTGAGCCTTTTCGCTTCTGTCTGTTTCCGTTGAAACAATATGGTTGATATGGACCAGCTACGCCTTTCCTTTCCTTTTTTTTTTAAAAAAAAAATTCAGTTTGATTTGTGAAGCGAATTGAAGGATGTTGGTGTTTTGCAGTCTGAACATTTATATGTTACAATAATACAAACTAGTGTTTTTTACTCTCTAGCTTCTAAAAATGTCTGTGTTGAATGTTTTAGTCAGACTTGACGATGGGTGAAGGCCCAATTGCAGAGGGAGCAAATATAATATCTTGCGAGTGTGTAATTGATGGAAGTTCTATATCAATTCTGTTTTTTGGCAAAAGTAACAGGATTTAGGAGTCAAACAATAATCGTATGAGTAGTTGTTACACTTCGAAAATTGTATATTCTTCAAATCATGCGAATAGTAGAGCTTGAGGAGACATTACTACTAATGAGACTAATTGATGTTCAAATTCGGTGGAATGTTGATATAATTTTACAATTTGGTGCTATCATAGATGTATTGTAAATTGTAAGTAAACATTAATATTTGAATTAGTTTTCTGAATTCTGTATAATTTAATAATTCTTTTTCTTTTTTTAAATAATGGGGTAGGGGAAGGAGAAATAGGTGAGGAAATTACAAAGGCTATAAAATCCCCAACGTACTAAAGTATCAGACATGAATCATGGTACGATAATTAATTTATGCCCATGAGCCAACGCCCTCACTTTTAAAACTAGAGTCAACTAATGAAATGACCTAAAAATGCAGTGGAATATATATATTAACGCATGTTGCAGATAGTGCCTGGAATGTATGATATACTCTTGAAGGCATCACCGAGGAGGATATATGTCACATGGAGAGAAAAATATTCAAGCAAGCATAATAAAATACTAGCACGAATCACATTCATCAGTTTTTTTAAAGGATATTGCCTTGGACCAAATCATTTTATCAGGACAATTACATGATATAATGTGGACATATATAACTCAATCTTGAGATCAGATACTTATATTAATCTGCTTAATTTGACTCAGATTTGTGATTAGTTCTTGCCAGAATTTGTGGTGATAAAGTAAAACCATGATTCATCAAAAAAACTCCGAACTCCTTCTTGATTTTCCTCTTCTTAATGAAAAGGATCCTGAAAATGGCATCAAGAGATGGTATGATATGTATGAGACTATTGAAGAGCTAAAGAAGCAATTGGAATTAGCAGGACCTCTGGTTGTTGTGGGTTTTATGCAGTACTTTTTGCTGTTGATATCTGTCATGTTCGTTGGTCATCTCGGAGAGCTTTCTCTTTCCAGTGCAACTTTAGCTACTTCTTTTGCTGGAGTAACTGGTTTCCGCTTCATGGTATATCTACGAATTAGTCAGATCATGCATTCGATCCCTTTTAGTCATATATTGATTGTTTGAATTTATTCTGAATAATTAGCTTGGAATGGCAAGTGCATTGGAAACATTATGCGGACAAGCATATGGGGCAAAACAGTATCATATGCTTGGGATACATATGCAAAGGGGTATGCTTGTAGTGGTGGCAATTTCCATCCCAATATCGATTGTTTGGGCATTTGCAGGGCATATATTTGCTTTTTGTGGACAAGACGTTGAACTTTCAATCCACGCTGGAGTGTATGCTCGTTGGTTGATTCCCAGCATTTTGCCTTATGGACTCCTCCAATGCCAATTAAGGTTCATGCAAACACAAAGTAGACTCAAACCACTGCTGATCAGTACTGGCTTCACAAGTTTACTTCATGTCTTCTTGTGTTGGGCATTGGTTTCAAGGTTGGGATTGGGAAACAAAGGGGCTGCACTCTGTAATGCCATATCTTATTGGATCAACGCTCTGATTTTGGCGCTTTATATAAGGTATGCATCGTCATGTGAGAAAACATGGACAGGGTTCTCCAAAGAGGGTGCAAGAAACCTTCCCAGTTTTCTATCATTAGCTATTCCTTCAGCTTGTATGATCTGGTTAGTTTCAGTATCCTTGACTATACTTCCAAGTATTTTCTTTTATAAATATCCCATTAGAACAAATTTCTCCGACTCCTTTCTGTCTTTTCAATCGTGTGATCTGACGTGACCTTTTTGGACCGATACCAAAAGCTTGGAGCAATGGTCCTATGAGTTTCTGGTGCTTATGTCAGGGTTGCTTCCTAATCCGAAGCTCGAGACATCTATGATGGCCATCAGGTTAGTAGAGCTGAATGTCAAGAGCGAAAAATATCACATTGATATAGTCATATTTGATTCATTACATCACCAATATTAGTTCTTTTCTTCTTTCGTTTTCCCAGCATGAGTACTAGTTCTCTGGTCTTCAGGATTCCCTCGGGATTTAGTAGTGCAGTAAGGTAAGTTACCGGAAAAGCTTCACTTTCTTTTTCTAGGTATATTATACACGGAAAGAGAAGATTGTGTAATCACTATTTAACAAGTTAGGCATTCTGTCTGTTCTTTCTCTTGGATCCAAGTACGAGGATATCTAATGAACTGGGAGCAGGGAGACCTAAAGCAGCCAAGTTAGCAGCACGGGTCGTTCTGCTTATTGCTCTGGTAGAGGGCTTTCTACTGAGTGGAATCGCAATTGCAGCAAGAAATGTGTGGGGATATATATACACTAACGAAGAGGAAGTGGTGAAATATCTGGCTGCAGTCATGCCAGTACTTGCATTGTCCAATTTCATGGATGGAATCCAAGGGGTTCTTTCAGGTCTGAACTCCAAACTATCACATAAAATTTGAGGCCGTATTCTTTGATCACGAAGTGTTCCATCAATTCAGCACTATCATACAGTTGCTTGAATACAAAATTAACTCTCTTGATGACAACATTATTAAAGGTACTGCAAGAGGATGTGGTTGGCAGAAACTTGGTGCGCTAGTCAATTTAGTTGCCTACTATGTTGTTGGACTTCCTTGTGCTGTGATTTTAACTTTTGTCCTCCACTTCGGAGCAAAGGTAACAAGTTCTTCACTTCCAAATAGCACATACGTGGTAAAAACTTACTCGTGTCTGATATTTACACACAATGAATACTTAACATGTATAATTGGAACACAAACAACTAACACTTAGCTATGGATAATGAATCTATAATTTCACTTCATTAAATCACTTAACTATGGTACGCTTCACTGAGTTGGTGTAAACACCTGGTGCGGATTAGTATTTACCCACACCAGTTATAGACCTTCTACAAGATATTTTAGATAGTCTGAGTATTTTTGAGGCTCATAGCATTATTTCGCAGGGTCTTTGGACAGGAATTATAAGTGGAAGTGGTCTTCAAGCATTACTTTATATACTTATTACCTTGAGAATAAATTGGGAGCTTCAGGTAATTTCAAATTTTTAACTTAAAATTACCAAATATTTCTATGTGAATCTAACAAGAAATCGTCTCGTGTTTATACTATGATAATCAGGCAATGAAGGCTGTGTGTAGAGTACAAGTTTCTTGAAACCTGAGAAGCTATTGATGTCATGATTAGGTTGTTTCTAATCTCATTTTTGTCAAATCTTCAGTTTGTAAATTGTAATGCTAAAATAGAAACAAGTTTTGTCATTTGTATTTCTCTCTGTACTCTAAATGCACTTGTTTGCAAGATTCACCGAAGGTATATTATACAAGGCATTCGTACTGAAAAAGTATAAAAACACTCTGAAACTAACATGTTTTTTAGTTGAAGAACAACAAATCGTTAGCATAAATCAAACGCTGGAGTCAAATGCAATCTTGAGTTTTTTATTTGGGTGCAGGCGGAGTAGTCTGGTCTTGATCACATCTTCACTTGAAATTACAGGCTGCTTACAAGAGTAAGAAAGTTCGCTCTAACATGGTTACCTGATGCCATGGAGGGGCCTACTCCTATTTCGGCTCTTGTAAACTCTCCTGGGGGCTGGGTAATACCTGGGATCGCCATTTATGATACTATGCAATTTGTGCGACCAGATATGTTTCAAAGTATGTTACTTGTGAATTGTCAGAATCCAGAAGACTAAGTCACAGATACAGAGTATATTTAAGCATAATACTATATTAACACGAATCACATTCATTGTTTATTTCTTGTATATTTAAAGTCACTCTCTGGACCAAATCACCAAAAATGTTTCATCAGAATCAACTAGATTGAGATATAACATTATCTTGAGCCGTGATATATACTAACACGCACAAAAAAAATGAAATATATACTTAGTTGTGAACGCAATTGCAAGATCACCGCATTGTGTTTGGTTCTCTTCTTTGTTTAATTATATTGTTATTTGTTCTTCCCATTTGTGATTCTTTCCAACAACATTTAGAAGGGATCATGGAATCCTGCAGATCGCGATATAACTGAGGTTCTTGAAGAGCTAAAAAAGCAACTAGAATTAGCAGAACCTCTGGTTCTTGTGAGTTTTCTTTATGGACGACTCCAATGCCACTACTGTTCTGACTAGAAACTCTTATAATTTTGGATCAGGCAATGAAAGGCTATCTGCCTGAGGTACAGGTTTCTGAAACAGCATCCTATTAAGTATTATGTCATGATTAGACAGTACATTTCATGTAGTTATTTTTTATGATAATATGTACCGATTGCTTGCATGCACCTAAATTATTTCATCGAGTATAACATACAAAATAGTCTCGTGTTCACCTTTTTCATTGGATTGTTAAATAGATATATTTTTTATCTATTACCATCTATAGTGATACATAATTATACTATGATAAATTTGTTATGTATTAAAGGTGAATTATGTAAGCAATATGAATGTATTATAAGTGTTCTAAAATGTGTTATGCTTGTTTGGTAAGAAATTGACACAATGTATTATAAGTTCATTTAAATGTGAGATAGATATATTAGTCATGAATAAAACTTATACGTGTTATATAAATCATCATATCATATATCATATATTATTATAAGTGGAAAGCTCTATAGTGAAAAGTTGAATTACCATTTTGCCCTTTTACTAAATTAAAATTTAATTTATTATTTAATTAAATATAAATATTTTAATTACACAATGATATATATATATATATATATATATATATATATATATATATATATATATATATTATATCCTTCTATTTAATTTTCTTAAGTATTTAAAGTTGGGGAGAAAGTTTTAATTTATTCAGTCAATGACTTTCAATTAGTAAAACAATCGATGAGATTTCTAAAGTCTTTCTATTACTCCTATTTATTCATGCATCACTTAATTACTGAAGTTGAAAGGTTTTTTCAGCTTTAAATTTTGAAGGTACTACTTAACTTACATTAATTACAATGAATATTGTAAATGAAAAGATCACTACTCTTTTGTACTTTCATATGTTACTTCACTCTTTCTAATTAACTTGAATTATTTTCATCTTCCACATATAATTGAAATGTATAGATATTTAAGACATGGAGAAAGAAAATAACAACACAAATCAAGAGCACTCAAAAGTACAAGAATTCATATTCTAACCCTTTTTTCGAAAATTTTCTTGGTCTTCTCTATTGCATGAAACTATATGATGGCACAGTATGGTTCTAATAAATTTGAAAGTGCTATTTTAACATTTAGATGAACGTACAATAAATCTATTGAAAGAGTAAGTCACGATTTAGCTAACAATTTTTTCCTTGTTCTTCCCGTTTTAGTTTTGTTAATTATAATTTTTCCTTCTATATTAAATTTTTTTTTGTTATATTTAGATAATATGTCGGTATATTAATAGAAAAAAAAGTAAGGTGGACTACAATTTTGAGATATGTTGTTCATAAAATTTTTTATATTTCTTTGATTAATAGTCCTTGTATAAAATTAATTTCATTGTGTATGTTCTTTTTGGCTATATATGATACAATCCTAATGCATAAAATTTCTTTCTGATATGGTGTCTTCTCTTCAATCTTTTGATGTTATATTACACTGTGTGATACGTTCTCATTGTATTTGTCTATTCTTTTCCCTATGGATGTTGTTTTTGGTTGAAGGGTAAAAAATTTTTTTAACAATAGAGTATAAAATTAGATTATCATTTTATTCTGTGTTAAATCAAAATATTATAAAATATTTATTTATAAATATAATCATTCTATATGCCACACTAAATATTAAAATTTTGGTTAAAGTCAAAAAGTTGAAAGACAATATTCATAAATAAATATTAGGCATTTCTACCCTTTTAAAGACTAAAATAGTTCTAATTTTTTGAATATTTTTCTTTATACTAAAATGTAAATTATTTTATTATGAGACCATTGAGTTAATGCAATATATAAAGACCATAATCAATGCCCACTAAAGATTTGCAATGTTTCACAGATAATACTTTAGACAAATTACTTGGTGCAACTTTAATTGCTACTATTATTTTGAATAATAATTGCAGTTATTATATTCTTTCTTTTCATTGTGATAAGGAATAATATATTCATCTTCATAACTTACACCATCTAATTACCCTATTTTTATCCATATACATCTTTATTTGTTTCATGAGTATTCTAAATAAGGTTATTTTTTTCATTCTATAGTTTAAATAGTGCCACTTATATCATTATTGTTCTATTTGATTCATACTTTAACTAAATGAAGAAGTCTCTTGAATTATAATTGTTTTTGGGAGAAGTGTCGATAACGAAAAAATATATAGTGATTTTGTATTTCTTTTTCCATATACATATTGTTATGATTAAAGTCTTCAAAAGAATGTGTATGTTGTCGCATGTTTTTTTCTTTGTTTATTTTGTATATGTGTTTTCTCTCTATTAAACTTCTTTAATTTGATTTTCATAAATTTCTGATTGTTTTAATTGTATTTTTATTTAGGCTAAAGTTAATCTTTTGCGACTATATATAATGCAAATTGGCTAATTACTATCGAAAGTTCTAAATTTACAGTTGTTGATAAATTTTATACATTAAAATAAGATTCCTCGTTTGATGTTATTGTATTTTTATTTAGGCTAAAGTTAGTAATTAAACTTCTTTAATTTGATTTTCCATAAATTTCTGATTGTTTTAATTGTATTTTTATTTAAGCTAAAGTTAATCTTTTGTTACTATCTAAAGTTCTAAATTTACAGTTTGTTGATAAATTTTATACATTAAAATAAGATTCATCATTTGATGTTTTTGTCACAATTTTATAATTTTATTTGTAATTGTTGCATTTTGTTATTCGTTACATACATGTACACGTAGAATTCTAATTGTTATAATAAATATAAAAAAATTAACATTGAATACACGTGCGTTGCACGTGTGCTGAAACTAGTTATTATAAATAAGAGCGGATTTAGCCAGGCCCGTGGAGTATCATGCGACATTACTCTGTGGAAATTCTTAACTAAATATGTATATATATTGTAAAAGAAAAAAACGAATATAAATGATATATAATGTAAAGTGACGCTCCTTAGTCCTTACATCAAATTTATCGTGTTACATTTTAAAAGTGATACTACTTAAATTTCTTTTGCACATGCCACTGATTATAAGTATTAGATGAAAAAAGATAGTATAACAACAAATGATAAATATTTTATTAATATAGCACAATGTCATAATCTATATAATTTTTTTCTTAAAAGTGCTAGCCAATAAGTCAAAGTAAGTAAGGCCCAAATGTAGGGGCATAATGACCTCCTAAAATTGCTGTTCTAGGGGATAGTTGGTACAACATGTTGGCATGATTTTAGTGAAATGTCAAACAACCCTTACTCCTTCAAATTTTCATCTTTACATTGCGATTTGGGTCGAATGGCAAGGTAATAACTATGAATGTCCACTAACTTTTAGGAAAATAAGACATCTAACCATGTTCAACACAACATCAAATTCAACGTCAAAATAACACATATTTTGGTATAAAATTTGTTGTGTTTTGGGGCTCTAACACAGCACCCATTTTTTTAGCGTAACATTTAGTATAATATGTTTGAAGTTGATTAACACTAAGTAGTGCCGACACTATTTAAATGTTATAGGTTGGAGATGCCCTAAACCCCAACTCCTTTGTAAAAGAGTAATAGCTTTTCAATTATTTAAAACAAGCTCAAAAAAGACCACACAGAGACTGAAAAATGAAATATATTTAATGGATCAATCACCAAAACGTTTCTATCACAACAAACTAGCTGGCCACTAATGAACTATATTTCTAAAATAAATATACTTAATTAGTTGCCACCACACCACATTGTGTTTGATATCTTGTGTGTTTAAATTGTTGTATGTTGTTCCCATTTTAATAAAATAAACCATGATGAGTGAAAGGAACTCCGAATTTCCTCTTCTTTCCAACAACATTGAAAAGGGATCATGGAATCCTGAAGATCGCGATAAGGGATGTTGCGATATAGGTGAGGTTATTGAAGAGACAAAGAAGCAACTAGAGTTAGCAGGATCTTTGGTTCTTGTAAGTTTTCTGCAGTACTTTTTACAGATGATATCGATCATGTTTGTTGGTCGCCTCGGAGAGCTTTCTCTTTCAAGTGAAACTTTAGCCACTTCTTTTGCTGGAGTAACTGGTTTCAGCTTCATGGTAAGAAGCTAAATGCTAATTAAAACTTCTATAAATTACATGTTTATATGACTTAATTTTTTTTATTTTTTTTTGGTATGGATAGCTGGGAATGGGAAGTGCATTGGAGACATTATGTGGACAAGCTTATGGGGCAAAACAGTATCATATGCTTGGGATACATATGCAAAGAGGAATACTTGTATTGTTGGCTATTAGCATACCTATATCGATTATATGGGCATTTGCAGGGCATATATTTGCTTTCTGTGGACAAGACATGGAAGTTTCAGTCCATGCCGGATTGTATGCTCGTTGGTTGATTCCCAGCATTTTTCCTTATGGACTCCTCCAATGCCAACTTAGATTCATGCAAACACAAAACAAACTTAAACCACTTGTGATCAGCACTTGTTTTACGTGTTTAATTCATGTGTTCCTCTGTTGGGCACTGGTTTTCAGATTGGGAATGGGAAACAAAGGAGCCGCGCTCTGTAATGCTATATCTTATTGGATCAATGTGTTGATTTTGGCGCTTTATATAAGGTTTGCATCATCATGCAAGGAAACATGGACAGGGTTTTCCAAGGAGGGTGCAAGAAACCTTTTCAGTTTTCTATCATTAGCTATCCCGTCAGCACTTATGGTCTGGTTAGTTACCGTGTCATTATTCTTAAATCATTTTTTCTCTTTCACCGCTCAAATCTGATATGAACTTTTGGAAATCGGGAACAAGCTTAGCTTGGAGCAATGGGCATATGAGTTTCTGGTGTTCATGTCGGGGTGGCTTCCTAATCCAAAGCTCGAGACATCTGTGATGGCGATCAGGTTAGTACACAATGTCAAGAGTTTCTTCATCCATAACAAAAATAGAGACCAACAAAGGGGGTTAGTGACTTTGAGTTGGAATTTTTGCATCAAGATTAATTTGATCAAATTCATCAAAGATGTTAATTTTTTTTAATATTTCCCCAGCCTAAGTATCAGTTCTCTGGTGTTCAGGATTCCCTTCGGATTTGGTAGTGCAGTAAGGTAAGTTTTGCTTTTGCTAGCGTATATAACAAAATTTTCATGTTGTTTTAATTTGTTCTTTGGTTGGTGGCAAAGTACGCGGGTATCAAATGAATTGGGGGCAGGGAAACCCAAAGCAGCAAAGTTAGCAGCACATACAGTCATACTTCTGGCTACGGTAGAGGGCCTATTACTAAGCGGAATAGCAGTTGCTGCAAGAAATGTATGGGGATATATATACACTGTTGCGGAAGCCAAATATATAGTGAGTGATAGAATCACAACTGCTATATCTAAATGTAGCTAATAAATAGTAAATGAGACAACAACAAAAGGAACACCAAGAAATTAACGAAGTTCGGCAAACTTTTGTTTTCTTTTGCCTATTCCTCGGACACAACCAACCAATATTTATTTCACTCCAAAAGAGTACAAGTGAAATACTACAAGAGAGAAAGAAGAACAAATGCCTTAGGAGATGAGAAGGCAAGTGAGAGGTGTGTTACAAATGAATTAGGAGCTACCTATTTATAGGAGTGAATTCTTCCTATTGATGTCATCCATGACATCACAATATGTCAAAATGTCAAGATTTACCTTGTGAAACCAATTTATTGTTCACCTAAATTTCATCTACAAAAGGTGTTATCTTTGACCTTTCTACCAATGAAGAATTATCCTCCTAACTACCATATCTTCTCATTAATCCATTTTTGAATCTTGTCAAATTTAACAAATCTCCACCTTGGCAAGATTCTCCATTTTCAACTTTCTCTCAACAACAATTTTGATTGTGTCTTCAACCTCAATCTTCAATGTTCAACAATGTTGATCAAGTTCAAACAATGTTGAAACTTGACCGCAGTCACCACTTTTGTCAACATATCGGCAGGATTATCCGTAGTATGAATTTTCTGCAGTATGACTCCACCATCTTCTATGATCTTTCGTATGAAATGATATCGGACGTCAATGTGCTTCGTCCTTGCGTGATAAACTTGGTTCTTTGCTAATTGAATAGCACTCTGACTATCACAAAATATTGTGATTCCTTCTTGTCCAATACCAAGTTCTCTAAGCAATCCTTGAAGCCAAATTGCTTCCTTCGCAGCCTCTGTAATTGCCATGTACTCTGCCTCAGTGGTAGACAAAGCAACTGTTGACTGCAAAGTAGACTTCCAACTAACTGGTGCATTTGCAATAGTGAAAACATAACCAGTAGTTGATCTTCGTTTGTCCAAATCACCTGCATAATCTGAGTCACAATATCCAACAAGATATTGACTATATTTCTGCTCGAAAACCAAACCAACATCTACAGTATTATGAATATACCGTAGAATCCATTTTACAGCCTACCAATGATCCTTTCCAGGATTGTGCATGTACCTGCTTACAACTCCAACAGCGTGTGAAATATCTGGCCTTGTGCAAATCATTGCATACATCAAGCTACCAATAGCATTAGCGTATGGTACTCTTGACATATATTCTCGTTCAACTTCATTCTTAGGTGACATAGCATCACTAAGCTTAAAATGAGGAGCAAGCGGAATGCTAACCGACTTCGTTTTTTCATTCATACCGAATCGGTTTAGTACTCTCTTCAAATATTCTTTCTGAGATAAATAAAGTTTCTTTGAATGTCTATCTCTTTTTATCTCCATGCCAAGAATCTTCTTTGCCTCACCCAAATCCTTCATCTCAAACTCCTTTCTCAGTTGAATCTTTAGCTTCTCAATTTCCTCTTGACTTTTAGAAGCTATCAACATATCATCAACATATAGGAGAAGATATATAAAGGAATTATCTTCAAGCTTGCGCAAATACACACAATGATCGTATTTACTTCTTATGTACCTTTGCTGCAACATAAATTTGTCAAATCGTTTGTACCATTGTCTAGAAGATTGTTTCAATCCGTACAATGATTTTTCAAGTTTGCACACCATATTTTATTTTCCATCAACTTTGAATCCTTCTGGCTGAGTCATATAGATTTCTTCTTCCAAGTCTCCATGTAAAAAAGCAGTTTTTACATCCAACTGAACTAGTTCCAAATTCAACTGTGCTACCAAAGCCAACAAAACTCTAATGGAGGAGTGTTTCACAACTGGAGAAAATACCTCATTATAATCAATTCCCTCCTTTTGAGCATATCATTTGGCCACCAATCTTGCTTTGTAGCGAACATTTTCTTGGTTAGGAAATCCCTCTTTCTTTGCAAATACCCATTTGCACCCAATTGCTTTCTTGCCCTCTGGGAGATTGGCCAATCTCCATGTATGATTCTGATGAAGAGATTGCATTTCTTCATCCATGGCATTCCTCCACTTATTTTTTTGTGAACTTTGGACTGCGTCTTTATAAGTGGTAGGAATGTCATCGGCTGCAATTGAGTTAGCACAAGCCACCATATCTGTGAGTCGAGCACGTTTTCTTATTGTCCTTTTTGGCTTGCTCGTTGCTATTGATTCAAGTTGTGGTTGAGGTTCTTGAGATGGAACCTCCTCTTCGACTGACTCTCCTTCAAGAGGAAAATCTTTTGTTGTTTCCTCATTTGATCCCTGTGTTGGGAAAATTATCTTTCCCTCAAACTCCACCTGCTTTGAAGCACCATCAATTTGTTTGGCTTCTTCAAGTGTTACCTTATTTGTCAAGGCAGATTCATCAAAGGTAACATCCCTGCTGAAAATAACTTTTCTTGTCTCTGGACACCATAAACGGTATCCTTTGACTCCAGAAGTAATTCCCATAAATAAAGCTTTCTTTGCTCTTGGGTCCAATTTTGACTCTCTTACATGATAATATGCAATTGAGCCAAATACATATAAAGTACCATAATCTTCAGCAGGTTTTCCATACCATTTTTCAAATGGTGTCTTCCCACCAATAGCAGCAGATGGTAGACGATTAATGAGATGGCACGCATATGTTATTGCCTCAGCCCAAAATTCTTTGCCCAAGCCAGCATTGGACAACATACACCGAACTTTCTCCAGCAAAGTTCGGTTCATGCGTTCTGCCACTCCATTCTGTTGTGGTGTATTTCTGACGGTGAAATGTCTGACGATGCCATTTTCCTCACAAATTTTTTGAAAAAGATCATTTTTGTATTCGCCACCATTGTCTGTGCGAAGACACTTGATCTTTCTGCCACTTTGAGTTTCTATCATCGCCTTCCATTTGAGAAAAATTCCCAATACTTCATCTTTTGTTTTCATCGTATACACCCACAATCTTCGAGAAAAGTCATCAACAAAGGTTACAAAATAGTGTTTCCCACCTAATGAAGGTGTTTTGGAAGCACCCCAAACATCTGAATGAACATAATCCAAAATACCTTTAGTATTATGGATAGCTGTTCCAAATTTAACCCTTGTTTGTTTTCCCTTGATACAATGCTCACAAAACTCCAAGTTGCAAGTTTTTACTCCTTTTATCAATCCTTGATCCGATAAAGTTTTCAAGGATTTCCCTCCAGCATGTCCCAAGCGCGTATGCCACAGCTTGGTCATTTCTGCCTCCTTCTCGTCATTGGATGTTGTTGCCACTGTCCCAATAACTGTTGCGGAAGCCAAATATATAGTGAGTGATAGAATCACAACTGCTATATCTAAATGTAGCTAATAAATAGTAAATGAGACAACAACAAAAGGAACACCAAGAAATTAACGAGGTTCGGCAAACTTTTGTTTTCTTTTGCCTATTCCTCGGACACAACCAACCAATATTTATTTCACTCCAAAAGAGTACAAGTGAAATACTACAAGAGAGAAAGAAGAACAAATGCCTTAGGAGATGAGAAGGCAAGTGAGAGGTGTGTTACAAATGAATTAGGAGCTACCTATTTATAGGAGTGAATTCTTCCTATTGATGTCATCCATGACATCACAATATGTCAAAATGTCAAGATTTACCTTGTGAAACCAATTTATTGTTCACCTAAATTTCATCTACAAAAGGTGCTATCTTTGACCTTTCTACCAATGAAGAATTATCCTCCTAACTACCATATCTTCTCATTAATCCATTTTTGAATCTTGTCAAATTTAACATACACTAACGAAGATGAAGTGGTAAAATATCTGTCAACGATTATGCCAGTGCTTGCATTGTCCAATTTCATGGATGGAATCCAAGGGGTTCTTTCAGGTTTGAACTCCAAACAATCTCATTGAAGCCATATACTTGTGATATAAAATGAATTTACAATTCACTTTTCGACTATTGATTCATATATTTGATACAGTATTACTCTAAGTTAGAAGAATAAAATAATGTGTATTAGCGTCAATTCTTCTTGATTTCTTGTATTACCTCCCATAAGCACATACCAAAAAAGTCGCCCATTATTAGAGGAAAAATACGATAGCAAGCAGTATGATTTGTGATTAAACATGACGTTAATAATAAAACCAAAAAAAACATTAATTCACGCATCTAAATTTTGTAGCCACAAATATATTTATGTCTGGTACGATGGTTGTTATATTTAATGGAGACTTTTTTTTAGGCTGGTATCTCACTATTTAGGTGTAAAACGCTTGTAACCGAAGAAATCGTCATTATCATGGTTCAAATTCAAGATCATATAAAGTTCAAAGACATATGATTAAGAATAGAAAGATCTTTAATCATTTCATCACTCTCTTCGTGGTTGTTTGGGAGCTTAAATGACTTAAGAAGATGAACTTCCAAATGTATTTTTTTACATGAAAGTAGTATTGTTTACGATCAATCCAGATCAGATAATAATTCCTTTCAAAAAATAGTAAGAATTATAGCGATACAGAATCATTTATGTGTAATAGTATTCGAGTGGCGGACCTAGGATTTTATATAAGGGGTTTCAAGTTAAAAATAAACATAGTGACGGTCAATAATAATAACGGCAAAGGGCCAAATATACCACAGTACTATATATAGAAAATAATTTAAATATACACTTAGTTACACTTTCAGACTAAATATACCCCTCTCGTTATATTTTCAAGCTAAATATACCCTTATGACTAACAAAGGATACATGGACGAATAAAATTAAAAGAACGACTAAATTAAAAGTAAAAAAAAAATGCACAAGTATTTCCCTAGACTACGACCGAAATCTTAGAGACACACTTTAACTAAACTAAGATCATGTTACTTTTCTTTTCTTTTTTTTGTAATTTTGTGCACCGTAACTAAACTAAGGTCATATTTATTTGTAAAATTCGCAAGAAGCTTTTAAGGGGTGGATTAGTAAAATTATTTTCTTATTCAGAATTTCTTAATATGCTGGTAAAGAAAAATGATAAAATTATATGAATAGGAGAGAATATTTAAAAAGTGTAAACATATCGTCTAAATTATTGATAATCTATATAATAATATAAAGCTGAATCTAAGAATGATGATGTGACATGCCTAAATGGCTTCTTTAGAATTTTGAATTTTTTTCTTATTTTCTATTCTAAAATCTTCATGACAAATTATACATTTTTTTATTAATTATTATTAGCATTATTGAAATCACTCCTAATCATATATGTTAACTAATAACGCTTTATTTCATTTATTCCTTTCCTTATCAATAAAATACTATTAATTTCTTAGAATCTCTCTATATTCTTTATGTTACAAAAGTTTTCCGTTTTACTTTGGTTTTCTTCTCTTTTTATTTTTGATTGGATAAATTAAATATCATCATTATGAGTATTAATGTATGAGAAAAAATCTGCCAATTTTTACTTACAAATAAAAACTGAAAATGTCATATCCCTTCTAGCACAAATTGATTTCACTTTCATCCTCCGTGTAATATCTCCATTAAAATTTGGTAAGTTTAACAAATCTCTCTTTTTCTTTTAAATATAAGTTCAACAATCCACTTTGTCATTTGTGAATAATATATTTTGTAAATTTTTTTTTCATTTTTTTTTTCTCTTTCCTCATGTAATGTTATAATTGTTTTCTCTCTATGTATGTAAATAGGTTTGCTCTCATCAAGGTAAGATCAACTATCTTCTTTTAAAATTGCATATAGATTATAATATCATTAATTTTGAATTTGAATTTTATGTTTTTCATTTCTAATTCAAATATATCAAAATTTGACTAACTTTTTTTTTATCACCACTTGCAAATATTGAATTTGTGCAATACAGGTTATTTAGAAGTAATATTAAAATATTATCTAATAACAGGGAGGAAAGAAAATGGAAGAGCTAGGGATAGCGTCATAGAAATATAGACGTTACAATTATTGAATAAATACAACATTTTATGTTATTGAGGATGAAGTGGTTGTTTCATGCTTAAAAGGTATTAAAATAGAATTCTGATAATTCAAAATACACAGAGATAATCTCAGAAAAGATGGTGTATGCACTTTTTTTTAAGCTCTTACTTTTTGTTTCATTTTAATAATTTCTAATTCATTCACAAATAAGTATTAGAGAAAGTTTTGGCTAAAGAACTTATAAATGTTATGATTTTATTAACTTGAAAATAGATGTATTGATATAAATATTTGTACTTATAAATATATATAATTGACGATTCTGAAGAAATTATTAATATATTTTTCTATGAAATTATTTTTATTTTTGGATATGTTTAAATTTTATTGGGATTCAGCATGATGTTGAGAAATTTCATAAAAGTTGAATTTGCGGTATCTTTCTCTTTTCAGAGATTTTTTCTATTTTTTCCTACTTTATATGCTATATTACATTTTCTTTTTGAAAACTCACACAATTTATTCTCTTAGTAATATTAAATGTGTATTGTTAAGAACTCATTTCTTATATAATAATGAGAATTTTTGTTATCACGGTTAATGCAATTTAATGATCTATTTTTCATTACTCTCACATTTTTATTATCATAAACCCTAAAATAATTAATAGACATGACATCATTTGATATTTTATATTGTAGTGTTATAAATAAAGACATTGTAAGAATTTGTAGAAATGATCACATTATTAGCTCTTTGAGTTATGTTTTTGGTGTTTACATGCTTTAGTTTGACTTGAATAAGATGAAGGCTATTGAATGATGATCAAATTGAGGGAGTGGACATCGACAAGAGCTCGCAAGATTGTGCATTGATTTCGTATTGTTTCCTTCTATTTTTAATGATTAAGATCGTAAAAATATTAGTGCACTTTTTTACATTTTCTTTCTGTGATTTTTCTTTTACTTTGTATTTTATACGTTTTTTTTGTCAAAATAATAACTTATGCTTCGTCGGCGAAGTCTACTAACTACTAACAAAATATTTTATGTCCAAATTATATTAAAATATTGTCATTTTCCCCTCTAAAGTGTCTAAACAAACACCACTAATTAATTCACGGCAAAACTTGATGAAGTTAACCTCCCGGGGGTGGAATTATAATATTTCAGAAGCTAGAGGTAGTTTAAACAATTTCAAGTTTTTGGTTATTATAAAAAGATGAGCTAAATTCTAAGGTCCACTATTAAACAAACGTCTTAAGAAACAATAAATAATAGGGTAATTTATATTACATTTTAAACATATTAAATTTAATACTTTGAAAAATGTATTAAATATTGAATAGTATCTAATAGTAAGGTAAAATAGACACAAATAAATAAATAATTCATTAATTTACAAATTGGACAAGGACGAAATAAGTAATCGATATCTAAGCGTTTCCTACAACAAGTTCTCTAGTTTCAAATAATTCTCAAATACAAACAAAAAAAAAAAAAGAAAAAAAAAACTTAACTAATAAATTTAGAATATTACTATTGATATTTCACTTGAACTAGATATCTAGAACTGTAATAGTCTACATTTATTAGTTACTCTTTAAAATAAAAAGTATATGAATACAAAAAAAAAGAACAAAAAAAGTTATGCCTCGACTAGGGTTCAAACTTGGATTCACGGGGTGAATTGAACCCATTCACCAGTCATCACTCACCCACGCCATCCATAGAGTAAAGGATGGTTCAGTTTTTATTTATATAAATAAATAAACATCTTTACAAATAATTTATACGTATATGTATAATACAATTTTTTTTATGAAGTAGGTTCAATTGAACCTACTTAAATCTGCCCCTGATTATCCCCTTATTACTATGAAAATAAAATGTTTTCTTTTTGATATTTTCCTTTTAGTTTTTGGTGTTCTATTATTAAAATTTATATTAAATTTGAAGCACCCATCAGGGGGGATCCACACTATACCGTAAGGTTACACGTGCACCCGATACCTTTTGAAAAAATTATATATATATATGTATATTTATTTTGAAAAATTGGTAGAAATTAAGATATACTTAACAGTGCACCCATAAAAAGCATTGAAGTGCTCTTGTGCAATTGGTAGAAGGTAGAGATACCACCCTCTAGACCAGGGTTTGAATCTCTTAAGCCTATTTTTATTTTAAGTTTAACTTAGACCTTATATTTGAGTTATGTTTATATTGGTGCACCCAAAATCTTCAAATCCTGAGTTCGGCACGCATCACAGACTTATGATATGATGTTCAATGTATCCAAGACTCAAATCTAAAACCTTGTATACAGTGGCGGAGCCAGAATTTTCAATAAGGAGGTTTAAAGTTCGTAGAAATAGACACACGGAATAGCCGAAGGGAGTTCGACATATACTATATATACATAAAATATATTTTTAACCATATATAAATAGTATAATTTTCTGTCGAAGAGGGTTCAGATGAACCCCTTCTACCAAGGTAGCTCCGCCCCTGCTTGTATATATGGTGGAACAGTTTTGTTACTGCATCACAATTCAATTTGATAAAAAATACAAGAAAGAATATAAGATTTTTAAAATTGTAATTTAAATTAATTTAAATATAAACTAAAAAAGGCAAGTGTTCCCAAAATTCATGTACGAGCGTCTCCTAATTTGCCAACCTTGCCATGTGCACCCATATGCCTTCCAATTCCTGTCATGAAATTAGTTTTTCCCCCCCCAAAAAAAAAAAAAAAAAAAAAAAAAAAAAAAAAAAAAACTATTATTAACTTTTTAATGATTAATTCAACTAACATCCATTATTTTGCTCCTTCCATTCTTCTTCTTCCTCCTATCAAATACTCATTATACATCTTTTCTCGTAAATCGTTCTGCAATTTCCTAGAAATCATGAATATATCGGAACAAAGTTTTTTCAATAAAACTACTGCTACGACAACAACGACGACTTGTTTGTTCTTTCTCTTAATTTCTTTCTCCACTACTACTATTATCTTCTCCTCCAGCGACAGGGAAGCCGCTTTCGTTATCCCGTTTATTTTTGCCGCCGCCACTGTGGTGGCCGGATTCGTTGTTCTGGCCGTCCGGACCACCGTTGTGACGTGGATTACGGTGGTTGTACTCCTAGCTTTCGTCGGAAAACGACGCCGTATTTTTGCAAATGATGGGAAGAAGATTACGTCGGAGGTGGTAGTGTATGTGGTGAATGAAGTGATTAAGGAGAAAGGATTTGTTGCTATTTCTGGAGTTATGATTTTGGGATTAATCGCAACGGCGCTGTTATGAGCGCATTAATTTACTAATAAACACTCACTTAGTAATTAGTAACAAGTTTAAATCCTCTTTTGCTATGGAGTACATGATTTTTTAACTTTGTAAATTTATTATCGGATCTTGGGCTAAAATTTTGATAGAGCCAAGTTCACCCCAACTATACATGTTTTTTTTCTATGAGATATTGTAGTGTTCATATTAAATCTAAGTTCATTTTCATTCTGTTTGTTTTTCTTTATAAAAACCTGGAGTATGTCTAGGATTCATTTTTAATTGGTTAATATGGCACTCAACATTCTTATATCACTGCACATGCAATCATTAATATCAATACTATATTCCCAGGAAAACTTGTATGAGAATAGAAGTACAAATAAACTCCTTTTTTGGCATGAAATGTAAATTTTAGATAATATCATAATTTGTAGAAATAAAAAAAAAAATGAGTAAATTTATTTATTTCTTATATCCAAAAGTACCATCCAAAGGCAAAGTAAAATTCTCTTCAAATTATTAATTAGTCCAAGATTTTAGAGAAATCAATGTAATACTGTAGGTAGGGCTGTATCCTGATTCTGCTCTGGCCAACTCAAGAAGCTGTCTCATTGGCTGCTTTTGCGGTGCGGACAATATTAACCAATCAAGTCGCCGCTAGTGGATATTGAAATCCAATGATTAGAGTAGCATAAATATTGAAAATCCAAAAATCAAATCGAATTAATTTGGTTCTTCAGTTTTGGTTTTTCAGTTTTTCGGTTCTGTATTGATGTTACTTTTTGGAAAGTCTAATATTTCGATTTAATATTTGGTGTAAGGATCTCAAATTTTTAATGCAATGAAGAATCAAAATTTTTTATTTTTAAATATTTATATATATATATATATATATATATATATATATATATATATATATAGGCGTTCTCTTAACTAAAAATTAAAAATCAACTAACAATTAAATCATTCATGAACAAATCGAAGTAACAATTCAATAGTTAACTTCAAATATTAATTTCCAAGAGAAACTCAAACATGTTCTATCAATACACGTTATGTAAAGGAATCGTCTTCGTACTTGTTTTTCTCCAGAAATAATTGGAGGTACAATGTTCTTGATAAAGACAAATTTAGTCTTTTAGTTAGCACAATAAGTGTTCCACGGTGATACTCATCATTCTTTAACATAGTTTTAATTTGTAAATATCTTATACTTTATTCTTATTTTATTTTTGATTCACACCGAAAAACCGATTTGAAAATACCGAATTAAATCGAACCGAAGTAGAAAAATCGAAACGAACTATTTTGATTTAATATACGGTACACACTTTTCTAAAGTATCAAATTGAAGTTTAATAAAATCGAACTGAAGAATCAAACGCCCACTAAACTTTTACCGTTAAATAGGTAACAATTAAATATTTTTTTCATGAATAAAAGGGGAAAAAACATTTTTAAGGGTGTGCTAAATAGGGAAGAGAATATACATTAGGTTTGATTTGTTAAATATTTCATTTTAAGAAAATCATTCTTCTTTAAAATAAGGAAATTTAATTTTTGTAAGAGTTGTAACAAAAAGAGTGACAAAAATATTTATTAATATGAGTAAGGAAAAATCCTTTTGGCCAGAAAATTTTGGCCAGAATGACCAGAATGGTGCATTCACACTATAAACAGATTTGTTTTTTGACATATTTACCCTTATTTAAATTTAAGTTTATTAATTATTTTTTAAAACATAAAAGTTTCCCAATGCATGGGGATTAGACTTGTTCCCACATTCTCATAATTTCATAATTACATGTTAATTTCAATTTCTTTTAAAAAGACTACAAAATAATAGCCTTAATAATTTCTTTTCTTCCCTCTACTTTCCAATATAAATTTTAAAGAACACAAATTTAAAATTTACAATTAAGAAATAAAATTTAGAATTTAAATGATAAGATAAACACTAATAATATTAAATTTATCTCACAAGCAATTCAAATTAAAAATTCATAAAATAACTTAACAAGTAAAATATTAATCAAAAGTGTCATATATATTGGTCATTTATATACTACTACTGCTATTACTATTACTACTACTACTACTAATAATAATAATAATAATAATAATATAATAAATTATATTTCTCAACTTTGTGATTTAGAGATAATATTTTTTTTTGTTAAAAGAAGGTGGTTCACATCTATTTCAATTGTTACATATATAACTTTGACATAACTAAATCTTTTTTAGCTGGAGAAGTCAAAAAATTGATTCAAAATTATTTTTTTGATAAAATAAAAATTATACAAGGTATGTTTGACCCTTATCATAGTATTTTGAGGTATATTTGAAAAGCCAAGATCATTTTTCGCTGATGAAAGTGAAAAACTTATTAAACTTTTTTAACAAAATAAAAATATAAAAGGTATATTTGACCCTTCTCGAAATATTTCGAGTTATATTTGATCTTCTTCATACATGAATTTTTGTCCTTTTTTATTTTATTTTTTATCTTCTTTAATTTCATGATTAATTTTGATATACTATGTTGATGATCAAATTTAATTTTTCACTTATCTTCTTGCAAAGTCTATTATAGATGCATCAACATTTTTACAACTACAAAATAAAATTCAATATAACCGCAAAAAAATGATTAATTTTAGTTTGCTTTTTTAAAAATATAATTATTTTTATTTCGTTCACTATTTTTTTATTTCTTTTTAATTCTCATGCTTTCTACAATAAAGAATGAAAGCGAAAAATTAAACATGAACAACAAACTCAAATAATGATAAACAAATATATTCATAAGGGCGATAATTAAGACACAAATTAATCATTGAATTAAAAAACTCAAAAATAAAATCACGGGAAAAACCATTTAATTTTCCTCTATGTGAATATTGTTTGGTTAAATAACTAAAATAAATAAATTAAAAATCTAAAGTATAACTTTCGTTAGTCAAAAGATGATATATAAGTTATTTAATTTGCTCATGTAACAATAAATGTATATGTGACCTTTTCTTTACGGAATATATATTATCTCTATATCACAAAATTAAGGAGTATATCAAATCTTTTTCTCCTAAAAATAATTCGACATAATCTGCACAATATTATTATTATGAAGATCAAACAAATAATGTGATATAGTAATGAAATGTAAAAAATATTCTATATCTTATTTGATTATTCTATATATATCAATGTTAGTGTTATATTAAAAAGAGAGTAGTCAACATTGATATTAAGACAATTATATAATAAGAAATAACTTTCTTAATTCAAGACATCACTACGAAAATTGCATTATTATTAATTAATAGTTATTTAAAATAACTTAGTCCCAAGATTATATTATTATTTTTCTAAAAGAAAACACACACAATATATAAACAGTTAATTAATTAGTGAAAAATCGTATTAATCATTATCTTTCACTTGTAAATTTCAGAATTCATATTTATTTTACTTATATTGCATATTGCTGAGAATCCCTCGTGTTAATGTTAATTATAGTCTTGTATCCGCACTATATTACTTCAATTTGATAACTTATAGATCATTACTCATATTTGTTATTAATATGAAAAGTATATAATTTTATAAATTATTATGTTTAAATAAATTTAGGCTATTTATTTGAATATTTTAACATATAATCTAAAACTATATTAATAACGACAATCAAAACTCGAATCGCTTTAGAGATGCAAATATCACAATATTATAAAAATCATATATTTCATCAGTGTTGATCATATTTAACAACAATTATATTGAATATGTGATAGTTTTGCACCCTTATATTATGTTGACTTGATAATATGTGAACTATTACTTATTTATTATTATTAATATGAGTTCTAACTAAATAAGTTTATGAAGTTGCGTTTAAATAAATTTAAAATACATATTTAAATAATTTTGTAAGTATAATTTGAAAATATTTCAATAAAAGTCAGGCAAAACTCAAAACACTTTATATATGATAAACATTAAAACATACAGAAATCATAAATTTTTTATTACTTACAAGTATCGACCCTAATTAATTTTGTAAGAATAATATCACAAAAACATTTTTAAAATATATTTTTAGTTTATTATTTAATAATTATATTTTAATATAATTAGTTATAAATAAACTTTGTTAGAGGTGTAAGTGTATATTTCTTATAGCACATAAAGTGTAAATGTTTAAGAGTGTAATAAACGGAGTCATATTACAAAAAATAATAATTAATGTATTAATTATATATACATAGAGAATTGACATTAAAGCAAATAAATTATGTTTTTTTTGCAGGAAATTATGATTTTCTTGGTGCTCTTAAAAAATATTTTACATTGATGAAGTTTCAATAGATACATAAAATAAAGGAAAAATTACATAAATTGATATATTTTAATAAATATTACTGATTTTAGCAATACATTTTATTTATTACCATTTATAGCAATACTATGTTAAATCTGCAATATGTATTAAAAGTGAATTATATATACAATATATATGAATTATATATGAATTACAATTGGTTTTTAAAATATATTAGGTTTGTTTGGTAAAAATTTGACACATTGTATTATAAGTGTATTAAAATGTGTGATAAATGAATTATCTATATTTAAAATTTGTATTATATGTGAATAAAAAATTATTCTTTATAATATGAATTAAACTTGTATTATAAATGAATTAAAAGTGATAAAGTGAAAAAGAAATATTATTGCTATAAATGGTAAATATTTTTTTATTATAGTATATTTATGTAAGTTTCCCAAAAATAAATACTTTTATTGTTTCAACCAATTTAAGTGCTGAAATGTAATTACATACTTTCACCATATTCTAATTTTTTTATAAGAAGAGTAAAAAAAAAGTCAAGAAGGAGAAGTGAAATGACAAAAACAAAAAGAATTGAAGAAGTAATAAAGCATGGGACCCAGAAAATTAATTTTATCAAAATAATTAATGCTTTACGATTTTGAAAATATCAAAGTTAATTTTATTTTAGAGGGAAAGGCTATAATAGTCTTTTTTACTATTCTGGCCAAGGCAATTTAACACTTCTCAGTAAGTAACATTTTACATTATAATTATGTCTTTTCCATTTTCCAATAGACCTTATCGTTACACTCACTCATTCCGAATTCCACATAATATTAATTAGGGGGGGGGGGGGGGAATTAGTAAGAGTTTAATTAGTAAGAGTTTTAAAACGGATTGAAACTGGAGATTGAATTGGGCTCAATTGAGGATTCTCTTAAAATGAGTTAGCTTGAATGGGTTGAGATTGAACCCAAAACAAATTATTTTAAGCCCAGTCCTTAAAATTATGAGCGAGTTGGACGGTTTACCTATGCTTGGATTCATTTTTGACACCCTTAAAATTCTTATGATTTGTAGCATATATGTTTTTTCTCATTTTATCTTATTAGGTTATTTAGATCAGTGATACTTGATGTGATGATCAAAGTTGAATTTTAAGATATGAGATGTGATAACTTAGTTGAAATTTGAGTTCTCTATTTTTGTTTTGATAATTGTCTTTCAATCGAATTTTGGGTATTGATTAATATTGCCTCACATGTTTTAATTTGGTATAAAATTTAAAAACATAAAAGCATTTTTGAATTTGTGATCTTTTAAATTATAAAAATTTAGAATATAATACATTATTTTTTAATTTTGTATTATTTTTTTTAAGAAATCGTCAGAAAAAATAAGATATTTTTAAAATAAATTAAAAAAAATAGGAGAAACAAATTAAAATAAAAAGAATATAATCTTCACTAACATTTAAGTAAAATGTTACGCAATAATTACAAATCTTTTTCAATGTACTATTGTATTTTGTATTAATGTAATATTTACTGAAAAAATAATATTATACATATTATTTAGATTAAAAGGGTTAAACTGCATCATAATTTAATTTATTTTAAAATAATTTTAAGTAGGTCATGCCCCAACTTGATTTTTAGTTCAAATTCACTCTAAACTTTTCTGATTTCAGCTTAAGTTACCTATTGATATTGTAATTTTGATATTATGATATTTAGTGTGGTATTTGATACATATTTCAATTTTTCTTCATATCCATTTGATATTTATAAAAAACTACTTCTTAAAATGATATTCTTCATGTGTCATGTTTTGTAGAATATGTGTAATTTATTTAACTTTATATAAATTAAAATATTTATTAATATACACCAAAAATTGACAGGTATAAACAATAACAAACAACAAATTTAAATACACACTTATATTTTATGCCTTTGTACAAATCAAAAGCTAAAATTACTAAATAAAGGTTGTGTTTGGCCATAAATACACTTGAGAAAAGAAATCTAAAAACTATTGCTTGGTCATATAATTTATCATAACTCAAAAAATATATTTAATAATATCCCAAGTTTTCAAGTTTTGATATTTGAAATTTCTTAAAAATTCTAAAACTATCCCAAACTTTTATATTGGCATAATACATATATTGGACCCTAAACTTGGTTTCAAATTTTAACTTTGACCTCAAACTTTCATAGTGCACAAATAGGCACTTTAACTATACTATCTTTCAACAAATAAACACGCGATTCCTACCTGGCAAAATGCGTGAAATACACGCATTCTGCGCGAGTGAGAGGTAATTTTTGAGGCCCAAAACGATAAAAAATTGCTAAAATGACAATTCTACCCTTAATTAGTACATAAATTGGACCCTTAACTTGGCTTCATATTATAACTTTGACCTTTAACTTTGTTTGTGCACAAATAGGCACTTTAACTATCCAAAACTTAAACAAAAAAATACTCGGATCCTACATGGCAAAATACGTAAAATTCACTCAAATTAGGCGCGTCAGATGTAAAAATCGAGTGCCCAACAGTAAAAAAAATACTGAAATGACAATTAAACTCTCTTTTTAATTTTTCAACAATTTTCCCCTCTTTTCTGCATTATTTGTTGTTAATTGCAAAATGCAAGTGACATTTAATTACTTTTTTGTTATTATGAAAAAAATTATAATGAAGTCTTTTTTGACAAGATGGAGTGAGTATACAATTATACAAATTGAATGCAATTTTTGAAGGCATTTTGATTAGATATCAGACTGCTACTCAAACTTGACAAAAATATGTGAAAAGTTCTATCAGACAATTTATCAAATACTTTAAGTGCACCATTTCACTTAATAATTTTTAGTACTGTAAGTTTATTTGTTGGCCTCCAAAATTCATAATTGCAATTCTCTTCACTATGACAATCACAATACACAAAGCACCCTGTTTTTTCAGTCAAATATTTGACAACATAAAGCACAAATATACTTCAAACTAAAGAAAAGAAGGAGAAGTTCATTGAATCTCATGTCTTTCCATATTTATGGGTTGCTCTGAAATAATTTTGCAATAAAAATATTAGTTTCTTCTAGAGATTCTCATATTAGTTTGAACATTTGACCAACAATATGCAAATTCTTGTTTGTAAAATGTTGAATCTTGTTACCTTGACTAAATTGAGGAAGAAAAATAGATAACTCGAAAATTATATTACAGCAAATATCTTGAACAATTTTTTCTTTGATTTGAATATAAGGAACATGAATTTCAGATTAGGAATTTTTAAGAGAGAGAAGAAAAGAGGTACTAATTTTTTTTACCTAAAAAATGAATTTGTTTTCACTTCCACCTTATTCTATATTATAATTTATTTTTATAATTTTTAAAATCTAGGTGTATTTATTTTAGTTAGTTGGCAGCAACTGAGTGGTTTACTTTTCCACGTCAGAGCATGTGTGTAACACGCGTTTTGATTGAAATATTCGCGTGTTTTTTTGTTTAAATTTCGGATAGTTAAAGTGTCTCTTTGTGCACTATCAAAGTTAAAAGTCAAAGTTATAATTTGAAGCCAAGTTAAGGGTCCAATTTATGTATTATGCTTAAAAAAATACGTGTAAATTTTTTAATTAGTTGGCAGCCACTGAGTGGTTTACTTTTCCACGTCAGAGCATGTGTGTAACACGGTTTTGATTGAAATATTCGCGTGTTTATTTATTGAAAGATAGGATAGTTAAAGTGCCTATTTGTGCATTATTAAAGTTTGAGGTCAAAGTTAAAATTTGAAGCCAAGTTTAGGATCTAATATATGTATTATGCCTTTTATATTTTATAAAAACACCCATCAATTTGTACTTTTCTTTTTCTAAATTCCATTTCTAGTTTTTCACAAAATTTATACTCATATATACATATATACTATACAATTTTTATATGAACTTGACCTATGAAGTCACTTTGAATTACAAGTAGCAATACCAGTTTTCATGTACAAATCAATAATATTCCATTCTGTTTTCTTCCTTTTTCTTTTCCAGTTTCAAATAATTATGTTAGTAGTCATGATTTTTCACAAAACATCTTCATTATAAAATAGGCGAAATACATAAATATAACCTTTAATTTTGTCTCATTTTATATTTATGTTCTTCAAATTTGAATGTGCAAAAGTAGACATTTTAACATGTATGAAATTGAACAAATAGACACACACGTCTTATGTGACATCCTACGTGACAATTTGTGTCAAACGTGAAATCCTATGTGTATTGTGTCACATAGGATTAATGTATTACTTGTTTAACTTATACAAATTTAAATGCATATTTGTGGACATTCAAAATTTGAGAGTATGAATATGAAATGAGATTAAATTAAAGAACATATATATTATACCTATAAAATAATAATAGAAATTTATGTATATTTTTTAATAAATTTTAGGACTCATGATATAAGTTTATTCTTAAAGTTTAAATGTTTCTTTTCAAATCATGTCCACACAAGCGCTAAATTTTTCGCTTTAACTACGTCATACTCGGCCACACTCTATATGTCATGTTCTCGCAAAAACAGATTATTATCCGTTCGGATGTGTGATGTGTCACAGAAGACTTTTTAGTTCCTTAGCGCTGTAGATTTCTTTGGAAGCAAGAAATAAACAAATAAATTTTAATTTATAATAATAAAAAAAAAGGCTAAAGAAATATCAGAGCTTGCCCACAAAAAGTAGTATAAAAAGCGATAGTAGTACACATAACATTTGGGTTTTTCCAGTGAGAGAAGCGCGGCTTACGGTTACGCGTGGATTCATTGCGTGAGATTACTCTCTTCTTCATCTGCTTCTGTTTCACCGTTTTTATCGCTCTATATTCTGTTGAACTGTTCTTCCTCAATTTCTAGGGCTAGGGTTTTGTTATCATCTGTTTTATATCGTATCTATATACTGATTTCCTACTTAAAAAGGTTTTGCGGGCTTACCTGGAACGATAATCTCTACTCAATTTTATACTGAAATCTCACTCTACCTAGCCATGGCTATGGAGTCATCTATTGTGATCAAGGTTAGATTTTCCGTTTCTTTTTTGTTATTTATAAGTTTGTCACCTTTTTTTGTTGTTGCTAATTTATGTTACTTAGTTTCGGATTTGATGTAATGTTTGTTAAGGGCTAAATTTATGAGAACTTTACGATTGTTTGTATCTTATCCAGTTTTTAGAATCGCTGTTTATTCATAGTCAGTCTAGTTTCCACATGCAAAATAAATGTTATTGTTGGTAGAGTTAGAATTAGGACTTTTTCCGTCTTCCCGTGTTGATTTGGGCTGGGCGATTTTTTTTTTTTTTTTGGTGCAATTGGATCTCATGTATATGGTCGAACTTTCAATTTTGTAAGGACTATTTACATTCCTATACATCATATTAGTTTGTTGAGAACATGAATTTCTTGTTATGTGTTCTTTCTATTTGATAACCGTGTACCCGAGCATCCTACCAAGCTCAGGCAACAGGTAATGCTGTCTGCTAAGACTGAGGACAAATTAGAAGAAATAACTTAAATGTTTTTGCTTCCGCTAGGAGTTGAATACTACTTTATTGACCACTAGTTATTCAACTTGTGAAATGATATTTTTTGCTGAGCTATTGCAGAGCGTCTGAGTTGGGTTTGGGGTTACCTCTCTTTTGTGCGGCACACTTTATCATCTTTCATTATATGCAGGTCAAGTATGAAGAGACACTCAGACGGTTCAATGCTTGTGTCATCAATGAGAAACTTGATCTTGACATTGGTGGATTGAGAGACAAGATTATTCAACTTTTCAATTTCGCTCATGATGCTGAAATCATACTAACATATATCGATGAGGATGGAGATGTAGTCACACTTGTTGATGATGCGGATCTGCAGGACGTTATGAGGCAGGACCTGAATCCCTTGAGAATATCTGCGAGGTTGAATGCTGCCGAAAGAAGCGGCAGAGCTTCAGCTAGATCTAGTGGAAATTCTACCCCTTTACGATCACCTCGGGTTCAGCCTCCATTCCTAAACTTGAATTCCCGTGTTTCTGACGTTCTCAAGTACATTCCAGAACCCCTGCGTGAATCTGTGATGAAGGTCTGTTCTGATATGACTGCATCGGCCTCATCCTCTGCTCCCATCCTAGCTGAGCTTGTTGATGCTATGTCTGAGTTGGGGCTATCTTACTACCAAAATCAGGCTTCAGGGCCTCAGCCTGTCAAAGAAGCTGGCTCCTGTAGTGGCATATCTAAAGGAAATACTATGAGTGCTGATGGGGGAATGCCGAATGTCAAAATTGGAGAGTCATCCGCAAAGAAGAATGGGCCTCTCACAGCAGTACATGGTGAGGAGCCAACATTGAAGACTACAGAACCAAAACCTAAGGCCTCCAATGAAGCTGTAGATGCCTCAGTCAAGCTAGTATCTAAATCAGAAACTTTGGAAGGTGATCGAACCGAGGCTCTGTCATCATCATTCAAAGCTTCTAAAGCTCAGAAGGATAAGAAATTTGATGTTCGCTGTCTTGATGGAAGGACTATTGGCTATGCATATGTGAGAAACTCACCTATTCCACCAGAAAAGACTTCTGATGAGCAGCCCAGCAAGGGACATCGAGTAGCTAAGCCGGTTGATTTGGGTGGCTCTGCAAGTTCCAGTAAAGTGAAACAATGCAACTGGGATTCCCCTAATGCAGATTCCGGTGGCAGTTCAATCAACATACCTTATGATGGCTTCACTCCTTCACATCTAGTTCATCTGAACACTGTAAATGTTAATGATTCCCATAATGCAGGTTCCAGTGGCAGTTCAATGAAGATGCCGTATGATGGCTACATACCTGCTGTACGTCATCTAGGTCCACTGATTCCTGTGAATGCGTGTCCGTTTTCTGGGGTGCCAACAGTAAATAACCCTATTCCACCTCAGAACTTCTCTTTTGAGGTCCCACTTAAAAGGAGCCATAATCACAGTGATGGGACTGGAACTATTTTCCATAAAGGTGTTCGCTGTGATGGTTGTGGGGTTCATCCGATAACTGGACCTAGGTTCATATCTAAAGTGTAAGGACCCTGTTATTGTATTTATTAGTTATTTTTATCTGAGCCGACATTAGATGATATAGCCATCCTATGCCATGTAGGAAGGAGAACTACGATCTCTGCAGCATATGTTTTGCTGAAATGGGAAATGATGCTGATTACATCAGAATGGATCGTCCTCTAACTTACCCGAATCCCTGGTCTTTCAAGGGTTTACATGATCTGGTAAATGAGTCATTTGCCCAAATTCTCATGGTATCTCTCTCTTTTTCTCCTCTATTGACTCCTATTGTTTGTGGTGTCTTACAGCATGGGAGGTTGCGTCCCCGTCCCCCAACTGTCCCACAAGTCATTCGAGGCTTTGGGTTGAAAGCAGGTCGGCCGAAGCTGGACAGCCGCTTCATACAGGATGTCAATGTCCTGGATGGAACCATCATGGCCCCCTTGACTCAGTTTACCAAGATCTGGAGAATGAAGAACAATGGTAATCTCGTTTGGCCTCAAGGAACTCAACTGGTTTGGATTGGGGGTGATAAATTAAGTGATAGATTCTCTGCTGAATTAGAGGTGAGAAATTCTACGAGAAATTAGTTTCTTGTGCTTGTAATTCCCTCTTGTTGACAGTTGCTGAACAATTATTGTGGAAGTTTTCACGATCTGGTGTCATATGCATTGCAGATGACTACAGCTGGCTTGGCTGTTGACCAGGAGCTTGATGTGGCGGTTGATTTTACTGCTCCTGAGCATCCTGGCAGGTACATATCCTACTGGAGGTTGGCTTCGCCTTCAGGACAGAAATTTGGCCAGCGTGTATGGGTGCTTATCCAGGTTAGTGAGTTTTGGTTGCCTTGATTGATATCCTTGATGTAGATCTAATTTTGATATTAAGAATGTCCTGTCCTTGTTCATGCAGGTTGATGCTTTATTAAGCCTTCCAAAAAAGGGGTTGGTTCATGAAGCTTTTCAGGGGTTAAACTTGAATTTACCTCCTGCCGGCAGTGGTGTGTCTGGAGCTGATATTATAAATGTGAATTCAGAACCTCATAATGTCGTTCCTGAGCCTAAGAGCTCGAGCACAATGGAGTTGGTTGATTCAGTGGCTGCAGTAAACCAAAACATGGAGCAGGAGGTGAAGTTTCCAATTAATGATAGCTTGTTGGTTGGTTTTGGTGACAAGTCAAGTTCTCCATCTGCTTCTGGTTCACCAATTTCATATCCAATTATTGATTTAACTAAGGAACCACCATCAGAGGACTCTTCCATGCAACCATCAGCTGCTGTAGCTATGCAGGCACCACTCCAGGATGCTAGAGGAAAGTTTGAAGTTGAGACGTCCCTCCTCCAGGAGCTGGAGGAAATGGGTTTCAAGCAGGTAGATCTAAACAAAGAGATCTTGAGGAAGAATGAGTATGATTTGGAGCAGTCAGTTGATGATCTCTGTGGTGTTGCTGAGTGGGATCCTATCCTTGAAGAGCTGAAGGAGATGGTAGGTTAATTTAGACGTCAAAGATAATTTCCCTCCTGTTTTTTGTGCAAGAAATGATTCCCCTAGGTTGTGACTATAAGCAATTTCGTGAATGCAGGGTTTTTGTAACAAGGAAATGAACAAAAAGCTGCTTAAGAAGAACAACGGAAGCATCAAGCGTGTTGTCATGGATCTTATTGCTGGGGAGCAGTAGAAGATATATATATGTTTGTCCGATCGTGTGTTGGATAGTTTGGTATGAATAAATGGTAGTATGCTACTGTGTTTTTACTATGTTTTGGCTACTGCTCGTCGACTATGATTCGACAAACTCCTTTTAAGTTGTGTCATTACTTGAATTGGCTATGTAATATAATATTAGTAGTCGTATCTGGAAACATGTGGTATGTAGTGTTTAACGAATATGGATAATGGATGTTTTTCATCCTAATAGTTGGGCATCTACCTAATATAATATGTAATCACCATGAACACTAAGCTATGTATTGGTATTGCGTGGTCTTGCTACTTTTGGCATTCTCAAATCAAGGTAGAGGAAAGAAATTAATCACTTAACTCTTTCTACAATCTTAAAATAATTATTCCACATTTTCTCCACATTTTTTTACTATATAAGAGAGTTTGTGCTTTGACAGTAAAACGGCGTATTTTGACCTCTCGAACGTCTTATACAGGCCCTTGGACATCTCATTGCATAATCGTTAAAATAGCGAAAATTTAAAATTTTTCATAGCACATCATATGCTAGAATATCACTTCATATATATATAAAATATCATAAGTACATATGCTAGAATGTCGAGTACGGAGCCTAAAGGGTAAAAAATGTTAATAAAAATTCCAAAACGGTATATGAAATTTTTTTTTAGCCAAAACGGCAAAATCGCTCACGAAGTAGCGATTTTGTCCGCGGAAAAAGCAAAATCGCTGCTATAGCAGCGATTTGTTAAATTTGATTATTTTTTTTAGAAAAAATAATTTTAAACAAAATCGCTTCCAAAGGAGCGATTTATCAAAAATATTTTTTAATAATATTTTTCATTTGTCGCTGCTGAGGCAGCGACTTAAAGTTAATTTTTTTTAAATTATTTTTTGCTTCTTTTTTTAAAAAAATGGTTTAAATCAATTTTTATTTTATTTTTTTAAATTAAATCGTTGCCAAGGCAGCGATTTTTAATTAAATTTTCTTATTTATTTTTCTCGCTAATTTTTTTTTTGATTTATTTGATTTTAAAAAAAAATTAATTAAAAATCGGATTTAAAAAAATAAAAAAAAATTGACTTAAACCATTTTTAAAAAAAAAAAGAAGCAAAAAATAATTTTTAAAAAAAATAACTTTTAAGTCGCTGCCTTAGCAGCGACAAATGAAAAAAATTATTAAATTTTTTTTATTTTAATAAATCGCTCCCAAAGGAGCGATTTTGTTTAGATTTTTGTTTTTAATAAAAAAAAAGTCAAATTTAACAAATCGCTGCTATAGCAGCGATTTTGCTTTTTCCGCCGGACAAAATCGCTACTTCGTGAGCGATTTTGCCGTTTTGGCTAAAAATAAATTTTATATACCGTTTTGGAATTTTTGTTAACATTTTTCACCCTTTAGGCTAAAAAAAAAATTTATATACCGTTTTGCGATAGTTGATTTTCAGTGTGTGTTAAAATTTTATTTTTAAAAAAATTACTTTTTTGGTTTTGCTTTCATTTGATTAATGTATAATTTTTTCAAAATTATAGTGTACTCGTACTTTTAGTTTTAATTCATATTCTTTAGTTATTGCCTTATTATTTTAAATGTCCGTTTTGTTTATATCTTTTAATTACTTTGAGTAGATAATCAACTATCGAGGACGAATAATGGACATTTTAACGGATCTCTTCCAAATAAATTTGTTAAAAAATAATTAACTTAAATATCTAAAATTCATATTAATATTTGATCAATTTCTGCCTATATCACATAAATTAAAATAAAAAATTAAATATTAAGCTCGTACTAGCATAAGCACCTGTGTCTAGTGCTTGAAATAAATGATACTACTATTTTTGCCTTTGTTTGAAAACATGGACAACATTAGGATGGGAGTTTACTGAGTTGATATCTCCCATCGATACTCAACTAAAGAGTTCTATAAAACCATTCAATTTTCTTTTTTACTCCGATAATCATTCAATTATAAATGTTTTATTCACAAAATCACTCGATTTATTTAATTTTTATTAAAATTTGTCTATATAAAATTTTTATTTAAAATCAAATTCTCAAAAACAGAGAAAATATCAAACCACTTTTAAAATGCTTACAATATGTTTTTTTAATAATTTAAAAATAATCCATTAAACCTCTTCTAATTTTTTTTACAATACATTCTCAGTTCTTTCCTTTTAAAAAACTGATTACTAGAACATATGACCTCCAATTTAAATAAAATTACCTAATCAAATACTAAAAATATTTAGTAGTGTTTTTCATCCCGTACATATTAAAATCAATCAAATGACTTTAAATGGATATTGCTTTATTTTTTAGAATTTGATTTTTTTTTTAAAAAAATTATCAGCAAAAAAAATCAATTAAATAGATTCAGTGACTTTGTAATTAAAAACATTTATAGTTAAAGTGATTTTTAAAATAAAGATAAAAGTTGAATGATTTTATAAATAAAATGCTTATAGTCGACTGTGTCTTGGAGTAAACATGAATGTTAGAGTAATTTTATGAGATAATCTCCTTAATTGAGTAACCGTCGAAGATATTAATTATTAACTGACAAATTATGCATAGTGAAAAACTTGTCCTTACACGGTTTAAACCCAGTCAATTAGTCCTCAAGCATGTCATTCTATTGTTAATTCACAATAATTCTAATTTTAATGAAGGATGAATTTAAAATTTATGAATTCTGAACTTGCCATCTAATTCATAGTTTTTTTTTATTACTTTACTTTCGGATACAAATAAGTATCTGAGCACAAGTTGGTTCGCCTGCACCATCCGACGTGTTTTTCAGAAGCTTCCCGGTTGCTGAATGGATAATTCTACTTTTTCAAATGGCCAAAGTGGAAAAATACGAACCACGATTTGCTTGTGTTTTGGTAAATGCTTGCAACAATGCCTCAAAAGTGTCTAATGAGATCTATTCCCAAAAAAAAAGTAAACCCTTTTGATTCTTTGCGGAAATATCAATGGTTGGATGCAGAGTACTGGTTGAGAACGAATCAGATTCAATTGCAGCTCTCAGCATTTATCACTTTTTGGAATATTTTAATCAGTGTGTTTGTGCCTTTAAATCTGTTTGATCAAGCAGCAAAATTATCTGCACAAACAAGCAAAGAGTTAGTTACTTTGAGTAAATCAATCTGTTGATCAACCAGCAAAATACTCTGCACAAACAAGCTAAAGGCTAGTTACTTGAGTAAATAAAGAAAAGATGAGTTCCAACCAGTATTGGCAATCAATTAGTAATTCGGATGACGAATATCTGGATCATATTAAAAGAATGGAGAAATCTCCAACAATGCACCCTGATATCCCTCTCTACCCCAATGTCTTCTCTCTTTTCAAAAACAAATTAAATAACAAAGGTCTAGTGAATCGTCAGAAGAACCAAGCCGCGGAGTCACAGAAGAAGGTTCAGTTCGCGGACTCAAACAAGAATAGTAAGGAGAAGCCCACAGGTTTTATGCTTCACAAATGGAGGACTTACAAAGTTTCAGCTTAAAGGGTTTCAATCTTATTAGCACCCACTTTTCTTCAATAATCTTGCTTTCCAAATGAAGAATTTCATGTTTGTTGTATCCATAGAGTTGATCAGTACATTTGTACGTTTGATTTGGTCTAATCTAATAGAAAATATAGTATTGTGTCTAAACTTATCTTTTCTGATCTAAGGCTTTGTATCTTTTGCCTTCATATATAATTATCAGAATAAAATATATTACTTCGGCTTGATTGCTTTCACCAGGTCTACTGACTTTGCACCAGATTATATTGAAGCCTTTTTTCGGCATCTCTTCTTAGTATTGATCCTTAATTATTGCCATAGTCTAACTATTAACTACAACAAGCTAAGCTGATGAGTGTACGGTCACTCTAGTCATGTCAACACTCAACAGAGATGATCAAGAAGACAACTCTATAGGGGGAAAAGTAACCAAAAGATGTAGAAATATGATCTAGTAGTATTAAAACAGATGCAGACCTGCAGAATTGCTGGTTTGAGGACAAAGATAACTACGAAAGATGAGTTTAAAGGATTGAACATCGTAACAACAGCTAATATCATACTAGCTAGAATATTGGAACAAGAAACGAGTTAATGATGTTGCACAAATGTTCTTTCTGTGCAACTTCAGAGCTTGATGTATGTTTGAAAAATTCAGATCAAAGAGAAATTAAAAGATTATTTTAGCTGGTTTTGTCGAACAAAGCAGACTGTTAGTGAATAGAATTTATAAGCATTATTAGTTTATTACCCAACCTTTTGTGTTTTCACAGAGATATAATAGTTCCTTAGCAGATAAACTATCTCACAAAAGGAATATTAACAGAAAAAATTAATTAGATGCTTTCCTTCAATCAAATGGGTCCAAAACCTGAATTCTTAGGACACCACCACAACTAGAAAATACTATTTATCCGTTGACATTCCCACTGAAAAATGTTCAGTGGCTATTCCTACACATATTTTTGATTAAATCAGTTAAGAAAAGAAAAAATAGTAATGTTTTCGCACGAAAAGAATTTAGAAAGCTTTCTAATACTTCAGTGAGAATCTGTTTACAATCATGCGTTTTCCCACTGAAATGATTCAGTGGAAAATGGATGGAGAAATCATATTTTGTAACACAAATTTTCCATTGATTCGCAGTGGGAAAAACCTCTGTTTCTAGCAGTGCAGCAGGAACATGGAAGGGAAATGTAATTCAAATACTTGCAAGCAAAGATAGAATATCACCAGGGAAATCATATCAATAGATAAATATTTTTCTCATTGCCAAGTGTATGAGAAAAATAACACTCACAAATTAACATAAGAAAGAAACTTATCCAACTACTCTTCTACATCTTAAAAAAGATAAGTAAAATTCGCGTTACAATTATGAAACACTCGCTAGAAATAAAAAAATAAACTAATTCTGTAAAGATGAGAAACATAGGACGGAATTTTCATTTAATAAAAAAAAAAATTGTTTATACCTTGTCCATACCTAGATTACAGTGATATTCGGGGCCCGTTTGGCCATAGATTTCCCAAATAATATTTGGGGGAAAACTTGACAAATAGTGTTTGTTCATACACTACGTCATTATTTGGCAAATATTTTTGACAAATATCCCAAATTTCCAAATACTAGTTTTTTTCTAGTATTTGGGTCAAATCTCATTATTTGAGATCTTTTAAAAATTGAAATTTTACCCCAAATTTTTATCTTTTACAAAAACATCCTCTATAGTTGTTGCTTACGTTGTTTTACATAATTTTTTACGTTAAATCAAAAATAGTGATGAAATATTTTGTGAATGTAAAATGATAATATGGTTATTGATGAAAATGATGAACAATCGGCTCAAAATAACAAAGTCATGTGTTTTGTCTACTTCACGATGTATGAAATGATGTTTGTTGCACTTACTCCAAATTACCACATTGCTCTAGTGTCATGAACACTATTTATTATTGTTGTAACAAAGATCTAATTGACTTGTATAATACAAACTTATGGTTAGTTTTGATATTTTTAAAACTTATGGGTATAAATCATATTTTTCTAAAAAAGTGAAATATATTTCCCAAATACTATGGCCAAACACATGGTGAAATGTCATTCAAATAATATTTGCCAAGAATATATGAAAATTTATGACCAAAAGCTAGCTGATTCTCATTTTTAGTGGGAAATCACTAGCAATGTAACATTTGTTCCTAAAAACTTGCAAGTTGCAATAAGACTTCCAACTCTCTAACAACATCTGTTCCTTACCTTTTGATTCTCTGCTGAAAATATCAAGAGTTGGATAATGAGTACTGATGAGAAGGAATCAGATTCAATCGCAAATCTCAGCATCTATCTGTCCTTGTGGAATATTTTAGGCACTGTGTTTGGTCCTTTAAATTCTGTTGCTCAAGCTACAATTACTCAGCAGTAAGACTAAAGGCTAATTTACTTTGAGAAAATCAAGAAAAGATGAGCTCCATGCGATATTGGGAATCAACGTCCAATGATGAGTACCTTGATCATCTTAAAAAGATGGAGAAAACCCCAACTATGCACCCTGATATCCCTCTCTACCCCAATGCTTACTGTGTTTTCAAAAACAAATTAAGTTATGAAGGACAAGAGTCTAACATGAATCGTCAAAACACCGAGTCCCAGAAGAAGGTCCAGTTCGCGGAATTAAACAAGAATGACAAAGAGAAACCCAAGAATTTTCAGCTTCTCAAATGGAGGACTTTCAAAGTGTAATACTAAAGTGTTTCCATCTAATTAGCACTCACTCTTCTTCAATAATCTAAATAATTTGCTATATTATGTATATATGTCTGTTTTACCATCAGTTTGCTTCCCAAAAGAAGAAGAGAAGAATACATTTCATGTTTACCTTATTGTAGTACCCATAGAGTTAATAAGTAGATTTGTACTTTTGGTTTGGTCTAATATCTAATAGAAACTATAGTATTATGTCTAAACTTATCTAGTTTCCATTGGCCTTTGCTGTTCTAAGCCTTTTTATTCATTAACATCATATATCAGAATAAAGCTAAGCATAAATTAGGCCTAATTTATTTCAACATATGGTTGTAGCAATAGGGTGCGAACATTTTTAATCAAGTAGATGAGTGTACGAGTCTCTCTAGTCATGTCAAAAGAGATGACGAGCAAGAGCAAGAACACTAGTCTATTGGTGAAAAGTGACCAAAGATATAGAAAGATGACAGTATTAGAACAGATACAGACTAGCAAAATTGCTGGTTTGAGTACAAAGAAAACTACGATGAAAGATTTCAATGGATTTACATGTAACATCAGCCAACATCATGCTAGTATTGGAACAAGAAACGCGTTAATGATGGGGGCAGAACTGTGAGCTTGATGTATGTATGACAAGTTCAGATAAAAGAGGAACAAAACCTCAGAAGATACCAGAAATGCAATGTCTTAAAAGATGATTTTTAGTTCACTTTGTCAGACAAAGTAGGCTTAGCTAGTGAAACTCAAACTAAAGTTTGAGAGATCAGTAAACATTATTTACACAACCTTTTCTTTTCCACATAGATATGACTGGTCTTAGCAGCTAAAATCTCTCACAAAGGAAAATTAACAGAATATATCAATGAGATGCTTTCCTTCTATCGAAGGAGTAAAAAATATGAGTTCTTAGGACACCAGAAACTTAGAATAGTATTGTCTAGCCAATGCTATGTGTTAAACATCAAAGCTATGTTGCTAGAACTCTTAAAAATGTTGTCGAGTGCATGTCAAATCCTCCAAAAGTAGTGTACTTTTGGAGGATCTGACATGGGCGTGAGAATATTTTTTGGAGAGTCCGATCAACATAGTTAAGAAGTGAGGAGGTTCTCTATGATTAGGAATGGGAAGAAGAGAAGAACATTGTTTCCTGTTGTTGATTCTTATCTGATAAAACTACTTTTTTTTATCTAGTTTCATCATGAAGCTGAATAGAATCTAGCCCTACAGATATGGTCAGAAGTTTCAAACTTGGAAGCGTACAAATTACAACATATTTATTCTTCAAAGATAACAGAAGAATAAAATGTCTTTTAAGCTTCAGTAGGCTTATTCATCTTTCCTACTTACTGGAATATCCACTGTTTGACACAGACTAAAGGGCAAGGCATTTGATTCAAGGGCTATTTTCGTGCTCTTAGACGTAATCCATTAAGAATACTCAGCACAAGTATTTTGACTATAAAATGCTATACTTGTTTAGGCTTTAGCATATCAATCAAACAAAAATAAGAAAAATGTTTTGGAGACCACATTGCCCTTCCTTTGAGCAGCCCTATTCTGACAGATCTGTTGAGGATTTTATTGCTCGCACAACAAGAATGCCAGTAGTTGAATCTTCTGTGCACGGGTACCGAAATGGACACACCATGATCAAAGAGGAGAGAGTCATTTGGGAAGAACAGCACAATATGCATGGAAATCGGTATAACTACAGCTTCCCTAGGGGAATTCACCAAGGGTATCGTGCTCCTGAAGCTCAAAAGAAAGTCCACTTTGTGGAACGTGACAAAACAACTGAAACCACGGAGAAAAAGTTTCATAATGAAGATGATAGCTTCATCCAAAGGAATAACAAGAGTAATATGTATGGCAATCCGTCTAAATACAACTTTCCTAGTGGATATCACTATAGGTCTCCTCTCCCTGAAGCTCAAAAGAAAGCCCACTTTGTGGAACGTGACAAAACAACTGAAGCCACGGAGAAAAAGTTTGATAATGAAGATGATAGCTTCATCCAAAGGAATAACAAGAGCAATATGTATGGCAATCCGTCTAAATACAACTTTCCTAGTGGATATCACTATAGGTCCCCTCCCCCTGAAGCTCAAAAGAAAGCCCACTTTGTGGAGCCTGACAAAACCACTGAAGTTGGCAGGAAGGAGAAACATAAAGTCAGTGAGGAAAAGGTTGATAATGAAGCTGATAACTTCATCAAGAGGAAACACAAGAACTTTGAGCTTGCAAAGATGGATACTTTTAAGGTCTATTGAGCATACAACTAGTGCTTGACAGATATACAGTTATGAATGATCATTAGGTCATATTGAATCACTAGTATAATAAGATGTCTGTTGTATCACACTTGATCATAGGCTGTTTTTACAGTTCTATTTACTATAAATCTGTATGCAAGTACTTGATATGTAATGAAACTTGAAGTTACTAGCTATTTGCTCATCTTTTGCACATAGTTAATCAAATAGGACAGGCTTTGGCATCATCCAAAGCTTTTCCCTCATCTAGTTTGCACCGGCTTCTCCTAGTTCATCTAAAACTTAGAAGAACCAAGCCTCACTTTCAACAATATCCAAAACTCAACAGGCTGTCCATCATACGAAAACAAATCTTCTACTTCTATTCTGTTATCGCTAGCAACAGTTAGCAGAAAAGGGAGAAAGCATAATCCTCAAGTTGAAAGTAGAAAATGCAATAAAGCAATTAAAGACGTAGAAACAACTGTTTCACTAAGGATTTGTGTTATATACACTAACAATTAAAGCATTTTTACACTATTACTGTAGTTTTACAAGTAATAGCAGGTAATATACTGTATTTTTGAGGTTATGGAATCAAACTTGACATACACAGTTACTTGTTATCGTAAATCATAAGAAATCTATGTATTGTCTGTCAGTGCACAGAATTTAAACTCTATCAATAGATTCTTTATAGGAAGAAATTGCCTATTTGTTCAATACTGTATTGTCCAGCTCTTGCACAACACGCTCACAAATTACTGCGCCCTCCTCACCCCTTCTAGACTTGAAGGGCACTCTTCCTGTTCACAACGGTCCCTTCACGTTCTAATCTTGAAAGAATCTTCAAAAGCAAGGTACAATAATTCAGTTGAGGAAAGAAGAAAATATTTCCTAAATCTCCTATCTCTAAGGCATATGATTCTTTTTCTATATAGTCCAGCTCAATCAATCTTCTAGCTGATGTGGAAAGTTTGGGGACTTCGACTCATGGGACGGGAACAAAAACACCAACACATCCCCACCCAGTGGCTAAACGTTAGCCAGTCCTTGTATTTTTTTTCATTTATTCACTCAACTGGTGGATGGATGAAGCTGCAGGCTTCAGTACAATGCATCTTGTGCTTCCCTCAGCTAAGTGATGATAAGTATATGAAAAATCGCATAAAAGATAAAGAAGAATCAGCATATGTGAAAACGAAAAAAATCAAGAAACAGAGCTCTCTTGGCTTCTTTTAGAAAATGAAACCAAATTTTACATATTAACCATCCTTATCTAGTGTTGAATCAGCATCATTATATCTTCTCGAAGACACCCTATTGAGCAAATTTCTTAAGCTATTCTTACTCTCTTTCCTCTTCTGTCCAATTCGGATAGACCCATCCAATGGATGATCCAGCATTAGCCCAGTTTCTAACTTTTTGGACACATTGAGTATCTCATAAGAATCCCAAAGAGACTGGCTGAAATCCCATCTACTGATTGTGCCATCATATTCCCTGGAGGTTGCCTTGTTCATAGCTTCAAGCTTAAATCTTGATGGCTTATTCTTGAAATTGTGGCGATGGGCGTCGAATTCAGCAGTAGTTCCACGGCTGCTGGAGTGTCCATGCCAGGCTTGTGCTACAGCCTTGAGGATTTCAACATCATGTTGTTCATCTTGATGAGGCTCCTGCTTTTTCTTCATAGTGTGTTTAGAGTAACTTTTGTCTTAAGTGAGAGATATTGTATGGGGGGCCACGTTATCTCGAGACAAGAAGAACCTCATGTTGGGTGACTTTAGGAGATGGAAACTTATAATCGTAACTCAATTAGTGGCCTTAGATTAGGAAGATGTACTATTCAATAAGGGAGGTAGAGATAATAAAGTTTGGCACACACACAAAAAATTATATTTTATTTTTTTCTAGAACATACTTATTATTTGGCACCTACTTTCATCACATATTCAAGGATGATTTTAATAGAACCCTCTATAGCAAATGACATGTATTTTTTAATCTCACATAGTGATATATTGTAATATGTGCCCTCAATTTATTCTGAAAAAGACAATTCAGTAACTAATCGATTACAATATAAACTGCATTATAATGACTTCAGATCTTCAATAAAAGAGCATTTGAAAAGGCAATTCTCACACTTGAAAGGTGGTTTTTGGAGTGAATTTGTGGAAGATTTTTGTGGTTCGGGTCTTCCCTGAACCTCACGCATAGCTAAAGCTTTAGTGCACTGAACTGTCATTTCTATGTTGAATGAAGGTTGAGAGACTAGAAGCATAGAACATCCTCAAGCACAATAGACAAGGCACCATAAAAATAAAGGGAGTCTGACTCTTTCTTCATCACTGCAAGAGGCCCATGAACATCGTGAAAACTTATTCTATAGTTGAATGTGGCAAGCCCAAGTTGTTATGATGGATCTAGAGTTTGATCAAGAGCTGGAAGAAACCAAAATTAGACTTCTCCTAGTTGTAAACAAAACTTAGCAGCCAACAAATGAGTCAAAAACCGAAGACAGCTAACATTGCAGTTTAAATCAGTCAAGTGATAACGTAGCATAAGAACTTCAAACCTACTAATCAGTAACAAGAAACTCCGAAAAATCCAATACAATAAATGGACTGTTCTTTGTGTAAAATTTTAAATTGTCCAGTGACAAATGGTAAACAAAGTGAAAAGTAATGACAACAAAATTTTCAACCTGATAACATAAATATTGCACATTTGAGTGTACATAACACAAATATAAATGACATGATATCCAAAACTGCATTCTCAGCTGCACGGTGGCGTTGACCTCTCAAACTGAAGTAGCTTCTTAGCTTACTCTCCAAATTCGACAGTTCAGAGTGAATGCAGAAAACAATGATTTGTAGCCAGGCGGTTTGTAATTTCCCTTGAACCAACAGAATGTTAATTACAGCTAGTTTCACAAATAGCATCAGTTCAATCATCGGGCTGGCAGCAGAAGCAGAAAGAAACCCAGGCACTTCTGCAGAGTCAAAATTGTTGATTCTTTTCAAGTTCGTCATTTGAGTAATCTTACAACACTTAAATCAGACACTACCATGGCAAAGCTTTAGAAATGAAGTGCATCTACTATATGACGGACAATAGTTGCAGAATTTAATCATAACAACCCTCCAACTATATTTGGCTGGATAATGGTAAATAGGAATATTTGATGATTCAACAAGTGAGTTTTCATTATTGTGCTCACTCTTATTGTTCCAAGCAGACTGCAAGGAACCCCCCACCCCCATCCCAGTCTGAGGCCTCCTTGCTGGAAAGTCAGATATAAAGGCTAAATAGATCGAAGAGGTGAAAAAGCTATGGATGTTACATCTTTTCTCAATCATTAATTGTGACTTCATTTCAGGATATGTACATTCACTGCAATTGAGCAACAATAAGTACTGCTCATTTATGGACATGTTACTCATTAGAAAGAATCACAATGCTGGGATCAAGCTTCGACCTTTAAAGACTGTTCCCCTGGAAGAAGAGCTGGGCAAAGACTTGGGGAATTCTCCTATATTATCAAGCAAACAACTAAATTGGACTATCCGAGCATATAAACCTTCAAGAATATCATAGAATCCAAACAATGGGTATAAGACAACTCCAATAGCGCTTCATAATTCTTAATTGCAGTATTTGAATTTTGTACCTTGTCAATATACTTCTATAGTTTATGTGCTCCTACCAGTGGAACTTTCATATAGCATTCTAATATATGTTGCACAAGAAAACCTACTAGTCATCTTTTTTTTGACATAGGTACAAAGCCTACAAGTCCTCTTTATAGTAACAAAAGAAAAGAGATCGTGTGTTCGAGGGTTTTCCCAATATTTGTGAATTATGCCACTTCTAATTACACAAGGACCCAACAAAAATATTATAATGCCATTGCATCTCTTTTTTTCCATTATAAGAAATTACCTAGAAAACAAAATACTTCCTTTATATCTCTTCAATGGCTATAGATGAAAGATCAAGACTGAAAAATTTCAAACCAAAACCTAGGTGTACATTTACAGTGCAGGATGAAGAGGAGAAAGGAGATAGAGCATCAGCAAAAAACACCGAGAAGAGGCAGTTAAACAAAACATATCTCCATGGATCAAAACAAGCTAACTTTGCTTGGCAAGAAATTTATACATTTTGCATTCATACTTTCAAACGAACTTTTATTAGTTGCCAAAATTAAGCTTTACTAGTGGTAACAGGATGAATTCTTGGCAAGATCTTTGATATTTAACCAACACAAACAAGAGCAATTTTGCAGTAGAATTAGTGTGTAAAAGATTTTGCACGAAACTTAGCTGTACACTTATCAGTTTCGATCATATTTCTACTGTTCTAGCTAACTTTGCAGTAGAATTAGGGTGTATTTTGCACGAAGCTTAGCTGTAAATTTATCAGCTTCACTTATAGTTCTTCTTTTGCAAGAGGATTGAGGAATAGATGATTGATACTCTATAGCAATACTACCCCAGTAAGGAAAAGGTATCTTTTTCTTGAGAAAGTTTGTCTAAACAAGATCCCTTTTATTTGTATAGAATAAGTATCTTGTTTAGACGAACTTTTTTTTATCTACAAATACTAAACGTGAACTAGTGAAAAGCTTTTAGAGTTTCACAATTTCGTTGAATATTTTCTTCAATTAGATGACCGAGATACTGACTTTTAGTCTGATTAACCAATTAAATATCAGCAGAGGTGCTCAGATAGAATCTACAATTTTGTCAACACTACAGCAAAGGGAACTAAAACCTGCCGAACAGTAACCACATTAAATTACCTTGCTTAGGCACCAAATCATGTTGCCATCAAGCAATTTGTGCAGCAGCCTACAATATCATGTCTTACATTCTATCAGATACTTTGGTTACTCTAATTTTCCTTTTGATGACTTCGAATCTTTCTTCTTTTTTATTTTAAAAAAAATAACTGTGGTGTCTAACGTAGCTTCAGCGCACCTCAACTAATTCCACGTGATACCTACTACCTCCCCACCAGCACATTTTGAGCCAATTTGATGACTTTTAAGTCTTTTGTTCAACAGTTTTCTCTGGATGACGGTTCATCATGGTTTCAGATATTCACATCGTCGGTTGCGAAGCAATTCTTGAGAATTCAAGAAACGGTAGAGGAAGAAAACAATCTGGTATAAGTCTAGATGGGTGAGAATTATAAACTCAAAATTCCAGGTGTACAGGCTATTATTGAATTAGCTAATCTCTAGGAATATTATGCAGTTAAATATCTATATATGTGGAATATATGTAGGGTCACTCACTTCTCTCAGATTTCACAAGTTTGAGATAGAATAGCACTAAATCACGAGTCTCAAGGCTCATTGCATCTCGGTAAAAAACTGTGTGAAGCAGCAGAAGCATGTGAGTTATCATCTTGCCACTTTTTTCAAGTAAATATAAGAACATATAATTGTGAAATCAAGACAACGAATACAAGGAAATCACCCTTATTCAGGTTCTAAGTGAAAGATCTTAAAGACATGAACCTGGCAAGATTTTTGCATGCATTGACTGAACCAGCTAATAGAGTGTTATCTGGACCTATCTGATTAACTTGTATATTTGTCCTTTAAAGTTAAAGATCCTGGCGAGGTTAGAATCGGGAGCTCGTATAAGACAATAACCTTAATCCTCCTCCCAGATTTCACTAATTGCACCTTGTGCCTACGCAGAAGTCGAGCTCTGCCGGGAGAACCTTTTCACTTTTCCACTGTTAGAATTTGATGAACCAAAGAGGCCACAAATTGCTGGGTGTTGGCGAATATGATGCGGGCACTTGTAGAGCAGGTCTTTTGCCTCAGAATGTCTACCTTCTGCAAAGAAGGACTGGAAAACATGTTGATAGGCTGAAACAGATGGATAGTCCTTGACGCTCAACGCCTTTAAAAACTCCACTGCATCTTCCACTGTTCCTGACTTTGAAATATATTGAAGAAAGGGTTCTGGAAAAGGTGGATAATTGTGTTTCTTCATCCGACGGAGTAGATCAAGCGCTTCTTCGAATTTCCTTTCCCCCAAGAGCTTTTGAATGACAAGTTTGTATGTTGCTTGCCATGGGCGCATTTGAAACTTATTCACCAACTCGGTCAATAACTGATATGCACCAAAAACTCTTCTTTGACTCAGAAAACCATTAAGTAGTACATCCAACAGATCAGCATCTGTATCAACATTTTTCTCCATCATCTTAGCAAAACAAAACAGCGCCTTATCAACTTCACCAGCAAAACAATGCCCTTGTATCAGAACAGTCCAAGTCTTGATATCCGGAAAGCATCCACATTCTTCCATCACATCTATCACCTTTGATGCCTCCTCCAGCCTCCTCACTTTGCAAAGTCCATATATTAATTGGCTATAGGTTATATTGTCAGGTTCAAATCCTGCATCTCTCATAGCTTCCGTTATCTTCTCTGCTTCCTCAAATCGCCCCAAGTTAGTCAAACACCTATGAATGACATCATAAATAATCTTTGAGCGTGAATGCCCTGCGGCCTCAAATTTTTCCACAACTCTAAATAGCAAATCAAGATCTGAGGGATGTGACTGTGCAATGGATCTTAAAAGAATATTGCACTCACCAAGTGATGGTTTAAACTGACCATCCATCATCAGTTCATATAGTTCTACTGCATCTTTCAACATCTTAATCTTCTGAAAATGCCTCGAGATCTTTATATATGTATCAAGATCTATTTCAAACCCCAGACTCATCATCTCTTTTACTACACCCCAGAACTCCTCAATCGACTCTTCTCGGCAAAGAACCCTAAGAATCCCATTATAAGTAACAGTGGTGTGCTGAAAATCTAAATTCCTCGCAACCCATTTGAAAAAGCTGAAAGCTTTCAGTGGATATCCTACTTCTCTAAGTTCCTTCAACACCCTAAGCACAAAATTATCCGACACCGGGAGTTTCATCTCCCCTAATTGTCTTTCAACCTCAACTCCCCATTCATGTTTTGTAATCAATTCAGATACATCTTTCGCCACATCACCCATAGCATTATCTTTAATCATCCTCCCATAAAAATGCTTCAAAGCAGTGGCATCAGTTTCCATTTTCAAATTCCGAAAAATAGAATGAATTGATTTATACGTTTCCTCATCAATATAAAACCCGTTCTCTTTCATTTCCTTAATAGTAGTCCAAAAGTCCTTCATTGACTCCCTGTTAGAATAAATTCTAAGCATCAGACTGTACATAGAAGAACTAGGTTTAAACCCCTTTTGCTTAACAACCCATTTAAAGAAATCCCCAGCCTTTCGCGGTTCTTTATCAAGTTTCTTCAACAAATACATAACAGCTTCATGGGTCACAGGAAAGTCAATTTTTCCTAAATCCTTTTCTAATTGTTTCGACCAGTCGTTGGATAGTATAATGTCAACAAAAGACTCAGTTTTTGATGAAAAGAAGACATTTTGACTTGCACCGAGAATACTAGTGGAAGTGTAAATTTGCGTGAGAAGTGAAGGAGAAAGATATAAGTGTTGAGTCACCTGATGATTGGAAGAAGGTGCTCGTGAAAGCTGAGTGTAAAACAGAGAATTCCTCAATCGAAGCGAACTCAGTATTCTCTTGCCGTGATTCATGGCTGCCGGGATGCAAAACCCTTGAGAAACCCTGGAAAGGGGTGGAACAGAAATATTTTTTATTTTAATTGAAATTCTTTACCATTGGAGATGGAGTTTTGTTTGGTGATGCTTACAAAATATATTTATGTATTTTTTCTAATATCATTTATATTTCTAATTTCTAAAAGTAGTAAAGTAAATCATGGCATTTAATTAATTTATTTGAATGGAAAAATACATAAAATTTCTCCAAAACATAACAGCAAAATTTACTTAACCCTTAACCTATACGAGCGATTCGCTTAATATTTTCAAGTGATTTAAACATCTTCTAAGGGACGACGTAATAGGGAGAGTGAGCGTACTCTCCTTAAAGCGCGTGAAATTAAATCCTTTTAAAGTCATCTTTTTTTGTTGGTCAATATGTAACTAATATTTTAAATAGTTTCTTGATATATTAACTCTCTAAAAATATGTAAAAAAAAAATTATTTAGAGGTATATAGAATTAGTGGGTTCCCCTTTTAATTTCTTTAATTTTTATCTTTTCATTTTGTTGTCTTCCTCAATACACTTTTTTCTCCATTGAAACTGGGGTTGCGTATCGATTGGTTTGGTTGGTTTTGAAGTTTATCGGGTTGATTTTTTGATTATCAGTTTATAGAGATGATAAATCATTGTAGAACCATTAAGATATTAGACTATCGGTTTTGATCGTTATCGGTTCGATTATCGGTTTAACCGTTAAGATTTGATACAAAAGAATCAACATTGAAAATCACTTAGAATCAAGGTGACAAACCAAATAAACCATGCACATAAGTTCACAAGTTACATCTTTCTCAAAAGTAAATACTTTTCATTGTAGAATAACAAAGTATCTGAGACAACAAAAAATAAAAGTAGGAAATCAAACTCTAAGTCGAGGACTTTATATACAAAATGGTATAAATATAATTATTTAATTTACTATCGGGTTATCAGTTAACCCATTAATAAATACTTCAAACCGTTAAGAATCGATGACCCGATAACAAAAAAATCAAACCCATTATCAAAATGGCTAAATCAATAACCGAATACTATAAACCAATAACTTTTTTATCGGTTTGAGTTATCGATTTCGATTTGATTTTGAACAACCCTAATTGAAACAACTTCTCCTCCATCTTCCTCCCCACTTTAAGAAAAAACTATTTTCATTTTATTAGTCCTTTACTAATCCGTAAAATTCAATACCAAAGTCATTCTATTGACGTTGATTTCGCTCCATATTATTAGTGTCGATTTCGTAAATGTAAATTTTCTTGAATTTTGAGTGACTCATTTTGATTTCTAGATTTATTCAAATATTTAATACATAAAGTCACCATTGAAGTTGTCCCAAACTTTTATAAAGACACCTTAACTTTGCGATTGTTCTATTACCCCACTAAACAATTTTGAACAAATATTATTATACCATTTTTTTATCTGCCCCAAATTTTAAGAAGCAAGTGAGTTCACATACTAATCATTACATGACACGTGTTGATTCAATTAAAAATGTAATTTTTTTCATTTTAAGTTTTTCCTTTATTTTTTCTTTCTTTATTTCTCTCTCTTACTTTTTGAATTTTAATTTTGATTTATCTTAAATTTTGTTTCATCTTCCACCTTCCACTTTCAAGTTATTCATCACTCCATTTTTTTTATTCACCTCCCACCTCTCATGTCAAATTGAACCCCACTTTCATATTTTTTCTTTTCATTTTCTTCTTCTTCTCCGATCAAATTCTTTTAGAGAATTCATACTATTATTTAGAATTTATTGAATTATTGATAACAAATTAATTATTTTTCTAGAAAAAATTATAATTTTGAAGGTATCATCAAGTACTTATTTTCCCATAAATTCAAAATTAGAAATGATAATTTTTGAAAAATTAATAATTTCCCGAAAATTGAAAGAAATTAATTGAAATTGGATAAAAAAAACTATATGATACTTTCTAATCATCTTGAAATCTAATGAGTTTATCAAATTGTTCGAAATGTAAAAAAATATTTAGATAAAGTTTTAAAATTAAAGAGAGAAACTAATAGATATAAAAAAAAAGGTGAAATTGTGGTAAAAATAGGGATATGGAAAGCAAGAAACTTTAATGGATCGAGATGAGTGATGACAGTGAACTTTTGAAAAGAAAAAAGAAAGAAAGAAAGAAAATAAAAAGGAAAATATGTTAAAATAATAAGAAAAATAAGAAAATATATTTTATAATAAAATAAATAAAATTTTATTAGTTATTTTAGGTTGCTCACTCTCTTTGAGAGAGTGCACACCACTCTGTATGTCAGGTGGACGAAAAATGATGTAATAATATCTATTCAAAATTTTTTAGTGGGGTAATAGGACGGTTGCAAAGTTAGAGTGTCTTTTTGAAAATTCAGGATAATTTCAGTGGTGACTTTATGTCTTTTCTCTATTTTTTTTATCAACTTTCTTATGCAATATTCATTTTTTATTTGAGTTGTCAAGAAAAACTTGGCTTTCAAAAAAATTCATTCTCGAATAGTGTAAATTCGTGGGGTGGGTTCGAAGAAGATAATGTTAATATTATACTGAATTTTTTCATTCTAGTTATTTAAAAAAATTATTGAATAGTAAAGAAGAAAAGTAAGTATTGAAGGTTGAAATGGTGAACAACAAGGAAGAAGAAAGAGAGGAGGTGGGGATATGCATTTATAAATTAATAATTGATATAATTAATCTTAAAAAGTTTTTAATAAAAATAGTGAATATGTAAGAAAGAACTAAAATTAATGACGTGGTACCTACATGGTTATGATGTAGTGCTTACATGGCTATGTTGTGGCGGGTGAGAGTGGTGTTATAGTCTTAGGGTGGAAAAAAAATCACTTCGAAGATGATAAGGCAGATATTTAAACGCCCGTGTAGTTTAAGTACTAAAGTAATTTTTGTTGTCAATTAGTGTTTTAAAAGACTCTTCTGGAACTCGCCTCGGGAATCGAGCAAAACGCCTTGAGACTCAAGTGTGAGATTTAGTTCTACAAGACTTACGCCCTAAGCGCCCGACTGTACGCCCTAAGCACGCCCTACGTTCGAGACTCACCCAACAGATCTTACACAAATTATGTGTTAAAATCTTTAATTAACATTGTTGACCCTCATAATTCTTGAATAAATGAATGATACGTAACTTTTTAAACTATAAAGATAACAAGATTGAGAGTAACTCAAACAACAAATGTAGTATCACATATTTACTATTTGGTAACACTATGAAGGTAATTATATATTATGTAGCATTTCTCTTTAAAATATGTAGCGAAATTTTACTTCACTTATCATTGGTCTTCATGGTTTTCTCATATGTCTCAAACTTATCACATTTTATTTAACTATTTGAAAGTAATTTTATTTTTATTCATGAAAGACTGATGTTTATACTATAATACTTGTATAGTATGAATATATATATATATATATATATATATATAAGATTATTTATATTTGTGTAGTCTGTTTTATTATTATTGGTGTAATGATATTCCCAAATAGTAATTATAATACTTTATTCTTTATTATAGATTATCAATACTTATCTCAAATAAAATTCATAAAATAATTTCTATATATTATAGTTTTTTCATAAAAAATTATTTGTAAAATTATTGAAAGAAATTTAATTAGTAATAAAACTATAAAATTGAATATACATGAGACTACGCCCCATAGATCCATGGGACTTACGCCCCGTGTCTCGGGGCTTACGACTCGCCCCGTACTGTATAAAATGCCTCACCTCACGCGGCCTTTTAAAACACTGCTTCCAAGTTTCTTTTTTTTTTCTTTTTTTTAAATTTTTTTTCTCTATTTGAATACAATCAAATTTTGTTTTAAAAAACATCTTTATATGGATAATTAAGTAATGCCATATATTAGATTTTATATGCATATAATACAAAGTTAACAATAATTATCTATGACTGATTCGCTATTCACTCAATTTTCGGGTCATAATCATTATATAATAGAGATAGCCGAGTGGTTTAAGGCGTAGCATTGAAATTCACAATTTACTTTTTTATTTTATTTGAATTTTTAGAATTAAAATTGTATTTTATTATAAGTTTTACAAATAATATTTGATTTTTTGAATGTTATTTACATAAAAGTACATGAAATGTGATCTAACCATAAAATTTAATTTAAATAGGGTCATTTTATATATATATATATATATATATATATATATATATATATATATATATATATATATATATATATATATATATATATATATATATATATATATATATATATATATATAAATAAGATTTAGAGTAATTTTAAAAAATATCTATAATAAATTAAGAGTAAAAATAAGATTTTCAGAGTTTCCCAACGTATTTAAATATTTTTATGGTCAACATTAACTTTTAAATAAAAATAAATTAATAAAACATTCTCATGGTCAAAAAAATTCTTCATATTTTAGGCATTCAGATCTAAAATAACGAACTATCATAATAATTCATTTATCTTTAACTTTATATTTGAAGTCGTCCTTCTTCTTTAAACAGACTATTAATAATCTTTCATGTTCAAAATTTTGTGTAGTGTTCCTTCCTCTTTTGACATTTGTTTCCTATTTAATGGTAAATCTTTTAGGGCATAGATGATGGCTAAATTATTTCAGAATCGTTTGATAAAAATGTATAAGAATAATGTCGAATATAATGTATTGATAATGTTTGTATCATTGATATATTCTTACAAAGTTTATTAGAAAAAAAATAATTCATGCATTAACTTCGTATATTATTAGCACTACTTGTCATACTTAAATAATTAAATTATTCAATATTCAAGAAAATGATTGAACCTTTTTCTTTCTTTACGTATTTATCCTTCATTTAATATTTTATACTAACACTTTATATTTCCTAGAAAATTTGAAAATAATTAAAAAGATAATAGTAGAAAATATTTTTTATAAATCTAAAATATTTTATTTTTAGGAATATGTCATATTCCAATAGTTTATTTGATATAGACTAGAAATATATTTTTGTTGATCAAATTGTTGAATTTTCATACAAGCAATGTTGATTATGAAATGATTGTGGACGTTATTATTGAGGTGGGTGTTGAAGTTTTGACATTCCAAAGAATTTACATGTACAAACACTGAAGAAATATGACTCGAAATAAACTCTTGGTTCTTCAATTTTTATAATTATTGTAGAATTCGTAGGCTAGTCCTCTCAATAAGAGGCCTTAAATATATATACATATATATTACAACAATAAATATTATTTAGTGTTGCATATAATACTTGTTTTTTTAGCCTGTTTAGATTGATTCAAATGACATTCAAACAAAAGACATTAAGTTAGAAATTTTAATATTTGACTTTTAGATTTTTCATATTTTTGGTTATTTTGATTTAAAATCAAATACTTGACAATATTTTTATTTCTTATTCAAATACTACAAAAATGTATAAGAACTCTTTCGATATAAAAACATTTAAAATAAGTTAATTTAACAAGTCATAGTATAGTGTTATTAAAAGACAGTTTTTGACTTTAGAAAATAAGATTTAGCCATTTGTTTGTAATATATTACCTATAATATTATTGCAAAATTATATTTATTAATATAAAAAATTAAGTTATTTATTCAAAGTTCTAAAACATTTTATAATTAAAAAGATAGTTTTTCTTCCACTAATTTTTTGATATTAACTTTGTCTTTTTTTTAAAAAAAAACTTTAATAGTAAATAAATTATGTGAAAATGAAATCATAAAAATTGTTATTAAAATTATTTTGGCATCAAATTTTGGGAGGCTTAAACAAAAGTGCCGATGAAATTGTTTCATATATTAATTATATGTTAAATATTACAACTCTAGTTTCCATTTGAAATAATACTTAATCAATCAGTCCCCTCAAATTTACGAGGATATTTCATTAAGATATTCAAACTAAATCTTATTTCAGTTGGATATCTCTATTCCTACTAGAGTGTTTCACTTTAATATTTTCGGTTCATAACTAACTTTTTCTTGAACGTGTTTTCATTCTTTTGTTGATTAATTTAATCATATAAAATATATTATTTAAAAAAAAATATACACGCATTCATATGTATATTTAAGATATGATATATTTCATGTCTATCAAATAAACGAATAAAAACACACAACAACAAGTGTCTCCTAAAAGTACTTTATTAGGATTTGAGGTTTTTGAATCTAAAGATAAATTAATTTGAGTTTCTAAATAACTAAATGGAATATACTAACAAATTTAATAACCGACTATATATTAATCCTTTTCAATTTGAATATGGAACTATTCTCCGGGTTTTTTATTGGTAATAATTTTGATAGCTTTTAATTGTGTTTATCCAGAAATTTTTATTGCTAATTAATTTGCATATGCTTATTATTCTGAGACTCTAGTTGCCTTGTACTGTTGCAATGAAAGTTTTCCATTTGTGTGTGGATTGAAATAATGTCTGGTGCATAGATGTATGATTTTATTGTCGTTTCAAGGGTGCATAGATGAACTCTTGTTTTTTATTAAGATTAAAATATTTGAATTAAAATAAAAATATAAATATTAAAATTTTGGCTCTAGATCTAAATATGGAGGGGACGTTTGGAAGCTGATTAACATTAGGTAGGTATTGACTATTCCATCTACTCTACATATCATAGATAATAACTCATTATCCTCATAACTTAAACTATGTGAATGTTTAAATTACAAATCAAAAATCGTATTAATTTATATTTGAATAACTTATTTTCAAAATAGCTATAATGTACAACTTATACAAAAATTAAGAGTATATGTATAATACTGTAGGGTGTACATGATCGAGTTGATTCGGGTTTTTCAAATATCAAATCAAACCATTCGTGTAAAAAATTTAAATTTATAAACCAAACCAATAAAAGTTCAGATTTTTTTGGGGTTTTCAACCTCGGGTTGGTTCGGGATTTTCAAATACCAGACCAAACCATTGTGTCGAATTTTTAAATTTATAAATCAAACCAAACTAATAAACTTTGAATTTTTACAGATTTTTGGATTTTTTCCAGTAAAGCTTGCATACAAATATATTATTAACTTGTGCTCCAAATATTTCGTTAGTCCAACCAAAATACAATTATCTAAGGCGTTTCTTTAAAAAATAACACAAATATGAGATGAGTATGATTGACACAAAAATATTCAATAAAAAATAATAATAAAATCGTCATATAAAATATGTATTGTAAAGTCATGATGAAAATGATTAAAATTTAAAAATAGTAAATCATGTTAAAATAAGTTTAATAAGTATGTTACATTACTAATATTTAAGGAAAAGTAAATTAAATTATTTATTTTAATTGTCTAAACCAATGTAAAACTAAAGAACAAATATTCAATATTATTGTTATTCTTAGTGTTGAATTGATTTTCTTTGCATTAGTATTAATTTGATTTTGACTTAAGTTTTATTATAATCATCAACATCTATACACTATAATCTTTATAGGACCATTCCGAATTCTAAGTTTTAAACTTAAAATGATATATTAAAAGATAAAAACTATGAAATAGTTCAAGAAATATTTTTAAATGATATCAAAGTAAATATTTTTATGTATAAAAGAAAATTATAAAATTACATATATAATGTCGGGTTGGTTTGGTCTCGTTTTTTTTTTTTTTAGTTAAAACCAACCCAACCCAAATATAGTCAATTTTTTTAAATACCAAACCAAGTCAAACCAAACCACTAGTAGGATTTTTTTCCAGTTTAACTCAATTTGCGATTTGGTTAGATTTTGTACAACCATATAATGATATAATAGATAAACTAGTTATTAAGTAGTATTCTTTAAGATGTTTGAGGAAAGCAATTTAATTATTTTCAACTAAATGTTCGTGTGTATTATTATTTTTTTCTTATTTGAATAACGTAATTTAGACAAAAAAAGAAGTGTTAAATTAGCGTCATTCTCTCTCCTAGAAAAAACTCTAAACCCATCCATAAAAAAAATACATTAGTATAAATAATTCTTACCATTGTTAAGTTAAAAGGATTCAATCTTTTCAACATTCTTATCATATTTTCATGAAGTATATTTTGTTAAAAATAAAACAGACGTTTGAATTAAATTTAAAAAGGGAAATATTTATTTCATAACTTTCAACTAAAATAACAATTTATGTATAATTATCATTACAATAGATTGCTAATAACCAAAATTATACTAATAAGTCCTTGAACCTTGTCACTAGCAGCTTTCAATTGGGGTGCTTCAGCAGGTGGACCTGCAAAACTGTCATCACAGGTAGAAGGATCATCCAAAGCAGCAGAGGCATGAATATTCAAACCAGAATAATCTCCAGACTTTAAAAGAGCAGGCAATCCTCTAAGATCATCGATACCGTCATTATAGTTCTCTACACAAGAACTATATCGTGATTTTAATTTTGGATCTGTAGCCTGTTTAAGCAATGTATTAACAAGATCATGTGTGGATTGCATGTTCTTTAGTGATAAGTCTATTGAGATTGTTGCAAGCCCTTCAAGATTTGCACCTTTGGATCGAGAATCCCCTCGTAGAGCAGATAAACATATTGCTGGTTTTAATGCTTTTGAGCAAACATCGCTAATCAAATCTGCTCTCACACTTGTCAAAGTGAAGGAGATTGATAATAGAGAAACTAGCAAAAACATATATGAGAGTGCCATTTTGTGTAATGAATTAATTTTGTTTCATAAATTGTGTTGTGTTATGCACTTTATATAGTTAGTTGTGTTCCAAATAAAAAAGGTATGGAATTAAAACGTCTAGCATTTTAAGGAAAGAAAATTAAGAATATTCGATTTTAATTATAATATGGAAAGAAAATTAAGAATATACCATACTGGACAAGATTTTATTTACGGTAAATAATATGAGTGTATTTTTTTGGTAGGGTAAAAATAATTAGAACCTTATTGTTTGGGGAAATAAAATTTATATTTTTAGAAATTATATAAATGTACTACAAGTCATATTTTTAAAATATTTAAAAAGCATTAAAAAAAATATGGTAAAAGAAGTAAATCCTTTGACTATTAAAATAGTAAAGTCAAATAAATTGAAACATAAAATTATGCTAAAGGTAATAAGCATGTTTGATTAAAAGACGATTGAGAGTTGCTCGGATGCTAAACATTTATCACTTTCAATTTGAAGGTTGCGAGCTCGAGTTACCAAGAAAGCAAAAGGGGTGGGAGCTCCTAGAGAGAGGTAAAAAAAAACATGTTTGGTTAAAAATGTTTATAACTTTAATTTAGTAAATTGACTAAAATACCTTAATTATAAATTCAAAAGTAAGGAAAATGATAATCACTGATAAGAAATGGAAAGGAAGTTAGGATACGATATGAATTAGGAATTTTGTTTCTGATTTTTTTAAAAAAATATTTAAAATAAAGTATTTTATATTTTGATCAAATTAAAAGTGCTTACAAGCTTAAATTATAAGTTTCCTTTCTTCAAATGTATTTTCCTCTTTTATTAGTATATTATGTAGAATTAGAATTTACAGAATTGAAAAGATTTTTAATTAACTTATAGTTTGGCGGATTATAAGACACAAATTACAAGAAAATTAAACATATATTCTGTCTCTCCTAATTTGAGTTCCCTTCTTATATTTTAGTATTAATTGTTTTAAAAAATAAAAAAATATTTTAGTATTAATTTAATTTTAAATTTGTATCCAGTCAAACATCTTTACATGTATGACATCCAGGCAAAGAAAGTCAATACGTTGATCAGTCCTGATGGAACGATGAAGGCCTAGTGAGGTTGACGACCGACTATGATGCTTTAGATGTGGCAAATAAAATTGGAATCATCTAAATACGTTAAATAGTTGTATTTTTTGAGTGTGAGAGTTTACTACTTTTAAATTGAAGATACCATTTTAAAATATTTGACTAAAAATAAAAAAGCATATCAGATAGTGCGTTATTCAAACAATATATTGTAAGTGCTTGAACAAAGCTGAAAAGATAAACATAAATTTATAATCTAATAACTTTCATATTTTTTTTAAATGATAACAATATCTTGCATAAATCTATAAATTCTTATGCATGTATCAACCTTTCAATTGATTGCTAATAACCAGAATAATACCAATAATTCCTTGAACCTTATCACTAGCATCTTTTGAAAACTCCATTAATGGAGGTTTAGATTGTACATAAGTACAGAGAAAAGAAAGAAGAAGATCAGAGAAGAGAGCATTTCATCTATAGAAATGAGTTTACCATTTTCTCCAAAATTACCAATTACATTGTAGTTCAATATATTTATAGACTATAGAATTGTAACTACTTTCTTAACTAACTATAGAAGCTTCTAGAATATTTCTCACTACTTTAACTAAGTCACACCATATAGCTTGTTCAATCTCTTAAGCTGATCAACACTCCCCCTCAAGCTTTATGGTTGAAACACATTTTTCATTCCAAATTTGCTCAACAAACTGTTGTGTTGTATCTTACTCAAACTTTTGGTTAATAGATCAGCTAGTTGATCCTTTGTGTTTATTTGTTGAGTTTTCAGCATGCCTTGGCAAATCCTTTCTCGAATGAAGTGACAATCAATATCAAAGTGTTTTGTTCTTTCATGAAAAATGGGGTTAGCTGCAATCTGAATGGCTGCCTTGCTATCACAAATCATATTCACAGGTGTTGTTATCTTGATCCCCAACTCTTTGTACAATCCTATCAATCAAGTTAACTCAGCTGTACATGCTGCCATGCTTCTGAACTCAGCTTCAGCTGAGCTCCTTGAAACTGTTTCTTGTTTCTTAGATTTCCAAGAAATAAGTCCTTCTCCAAATTTAACCAAGTATCCTGTAACTGATCTCCTAGTCTCCATACATGCTCCCCAATCAGAGTCACAATAAGCTGTGAGTTTAGAAGTGTCTGCTGCAGGCATTAACAAACCTAAGCCTGGTGCTTCTTTGATGTATCTAACTACTCTAAGAGCTGCATTCAGGTGTGACTGTTTAGGACAGTGCATGAATTGGCTCAATACTTGTACTGAGAAAGAAATATCTGGTCTTGTCATAGTAAGATATAAGAGCCTTCCTATCAATCTTTGATATTTTGTAATGTCAGTTAATATGCTATCTCCTTCATCTATCCCTTCATTAATATGCTCATCATATTGAACTGATGTGAGCTTTTGATTCATCTCTAAAGGTGTACATGCTGGTTTTGCTCCCCCTAGGCCAGACTCAGATATTAGTTCTAATGCATACTTTCTCTGTGACATAAGTATGCCTTGATTGGACCTTGAGAACTCAATACCCAAAAAGAACTTTAACTCACCTAAATCTTTAATTTTGAATTTTTGCTGAATATCCAATCTAGTTTTGCATAAGAGCTGTTGATTATTACCAGTTATAAGCAGATCATTTACATAAACCAATATCACAATAATGTCATTTTCAGTGTGCTTAGTATATAGTGAGTAATCATAATGACTCTGCTTGAAACCCATATCTAACAAGGCTTCTGTCAGCTTCATATTCCATTGCCTTGGTGCCTGCTTAAGTCCATATAAGGACTTATGTAGTTTGCAGACCTTGTGAGTCTCCCCCTGTCTAGCAAACCCACTAGGAATAACCATATAAACCTCCTCAAGAAGATCACCATTAAGAAAGGCATTATGAACATCCATTTGATAGATATACCAACCCTTAGATGCTGCCAGAGCCACAACAGATCTAACAGTCACCATCTTAGCAACAGGACTAAAAGTCTCACTGTAATCTATACCTTCTTTCTGACTGAACCCCTGTGCAACCAACCTTGCTTTAAACCTTTCAACAGCCCCAGAAGAAAGATATTTGATTTTATAAATCCACCTACACCCAATAGGCTTCTTACCAGGTGGTAAATCCACAATACTCCATGTGTGATTGCTCTCTAAGGCATCAATCTCCAACTTCATTGCCTTAACCCAAGCAGGATCAGCAGCAGCCTGTTGAAAAGACACAGGCTCACACAAAGCTGAGTATGCTTTAAGTACATATTGATAGGGCTGAGATAGACGAGAATATGTAAGCTGATCAGCAAGAGGATAGGAACATATAGCCTTTGGGTTGAGTAACAAAATCCTGCAGCCATAAAGGAGGCTTGCTAGTTCTGTTAGATTTTCTAGAGGGAACAGGTAGAGTAACTTGTGGTGACTGAACTGTAGATACAGGACGCGGCTTATTATGAACAAAACTTTCAGTTGATAAAGAACAGACATCAGCAGGTGTTGAACACACAGTATCAGTAGGAGGTAGCAGTAGATCCAGAACTGGAAATATAGGATTAGATGATTCATGTACATGTTTGAATGGAAATATGTGTTCATGAAAGGTCACATGTCAGCTTACAAAAAAAGAATGAGCATGTAGATCAAATAGGATATAACCTTTCTGTGTAGAAGAATATCCCATAAACACAGCAGATATGGCTCTAGAAGATAATTTGTCCAATACTTTAGGACAAGTAGCATAACACAAATATCCAAACACCTTGAGATGAGACAAGGATGGGGGATGCATATAGAATTTCTCAAAAGGAGACTGAAACCCCAGTAACCTTGAAGGAAGCCTGTTCAAAATACAGACAGAAGTAGATACACATTCACCCCAATACTTGAGGGGGATAGCAGCCTGGAATCTGATGGCCCTAGCTATATTTAGAATGCTCCTATGTTTTCTCTCAACTACTCCATTCTGTTGAGGGGTATACACACAAGATGTTTGATGAACAATACCAAGTTCACTTAGTACAGACTGAAAGTTGTGACTCAAGAACTCATAGCCATTGTCTGTTCTCAATGTTTTAACACTTGTGGAGAACACATTTTTAATTTGAGTAAGAAACTGTTTAAGAACAACTATAGTGTCATCTTTGGAATTTATCAAAAAATCCAAGTATACCTACTAAAATCATCCACAACTGTAACAAAAAACCTTTTACCATTATGAGTAGGAACTCTGTAAGGTCCCCAGATATCACAGTGCACTAATTCAAAGATAGAACTAGATACAGTAGAGCTTAAAGGAAATGGAAGTTTTGTGTGCTTAGCAACAGGACACACAGTGCAATGAGATTGATCTTTTTCTGCTAAAGTCCTAAGAGACTCATGTCTCTTTATTATATCAAGAGGTGCATGTCCTAACCTCCTATGCCATATCTCAACTAAGTCAGAAAGAACAGGTACATCATTTGACTTAACAAATTTTTTTTACTAAGACTCCTACTACTATTCACCAGCTTCTTTGGAGCTTGAGTTGGTCCTCCTTTTAGTATATAAAGTCCATGCTGTTCCTTACCAATCCCCTTCACCTGACCATTTGAGAGATCCTGAAACACACAGAAGTCAGGATAAAATACCACCATGCAGTTAAGCTCCTTAGTGATCTTGGACACTGATAGCAAGTTAACTCTGAAGTCAGGTAGGTATAATACATTTGACACAGACTGATTTGTAAACATACACGTGCTACCAATATGAGAAACAACAGTAGTATTACCATTAGGCAGATACACCTTATTATGTGCATTAGGAACAGATACATTACTCGTGTCTAATGTGTCAAGATTTGATGTGATGTGATGAGTAGCTCCAGTGTCTACTACCCATTCACCTGCATCATATGAACACAAAAGAGCAGAAGTATATATACCTGCATCAACAGAAGCAACCTTGGCAGAAGATTCTACTGTGCTATCAGTTCCATTCCTGGATAGTAACTGAAGAATTTGTTGATACTGATTCTGAGTGATAAATCCTCCAGAAGTTTGAGCTGCATTTGAGGAAGTTGACCCAATACTAAGAGGTGTATCAACCTGATTAGCATAAGCTCCAGAAGTCTGTCCTTTTCTTTTTGACTTAAAGTCAGTTGAATATCCAACAATTTTGTAACACTGTTCCTTAGAGTGACCCCTACAACCACAGTGTTCACATTGCAACAAATACCTTCTATTCTTGTAATTACCAGATGAGCTTGCACCACTACTGTTGTAACTACTAGATGAACTAGAGATATTACCAGAACCTCCACTAGAAGTACCTCCTTTAAATGTGTTTGAAACTGTATGAGAGTTTGAATTCCTATTGATGTACATGACTGTGCCTTCAATTGTACCAGATCCTAAGTTCATTGAACTCGAATTCATTAGATTTCTCTGACACTCTTGATCCATAAGCAGAGCATAAGCTTTGTTCAAGGAAGGTATAGGACTCATCATAAGAATTTGACTTCTAGGTGATGAATAGGACTCATTCAGACCCATAAGAAACTGAAGAAGTCTCTCGTACTCACAATGTTCACCAAACTTCCTTGATTTTGGACAAGGACATGAGGGACAAGGTATGAGAGCATCATACTCATCCCACAGATCCCTGAGTTTAGAGAAGTAATCAGCAATTGTCATTGTGCCTTGAGCAAGAGTATGAATCTCTCTGTGTAAATGAAATATCCTAGATCCGTTGACTGTATCAAACCTTTCTCTCAGATCCAGCCATACCTTACGAGCATCAGATGCATAGACAACTGAACTTAAAAGTCCAGGTCGAACAGCATTCATTATCCAAGATAAAACTACAGCATTACATTTTTCCCACTAATCATGTAACACAGGTTCGAACATAGATTTAGGAAATCTTCCATCAACAAATCCTAACTTGCTACGTCCTACCAGTCCAATTCTAAACGATCTACTCCATAATGCATAATTTTCAGATCCAGTTAATTGAAGAGAGATCAGAGAGCTACCTGGTGTATCTGTGTGTTGAAGAAACAGGGGATGATTGTGGTCAATTACAGGAAACGATGCTGTGGTTGTAACTCCAGTACTTGTTCCTTCAGTAGTTGTCTCAATTGCCATTTGCAGAATATAGATTGCAGCTGAATTTAACCTTTGATGCTTCCTTATGAGTTTCCTTTGAATAGGGATGAACTCTGAGCACCTAGTGGTATGATTTACAACGGAACTAGTCTTTGATCGACTTGCTCTGATACCATGAAAACTCCATTAATGGAGGTTTAGATTGTACATAAGTACAGAGAAAAGAAAGCAGAAGATCAGAGAAGAGAGCATTTCATCTATAGAAATGAGTTTACCATTTTCTCCAAAATTACCAATTACATTGTAGTTCAATATATTTATAGACTATAGAATTGTAACTACTTTCTTTAACTAACTATAGAAGCTTCTAGAATATTTCTCACTACTTTAACTAAATCACACCATATAGCTTGTTCAATCTCTTAAGCTGATCAACATCTTTTAATTGAGCTGATTCATCAGGCGGCCTTGAAAAACTGTCATCACATGTAGAAGGATCATCTGAAGCAGCAGAAGCATGAATATTTGAACTATCATAATCTTTAGAACTCAAAAAACCTGATAATTCTCCAAGATTATTTAAAGCGTCATTATATTTTTCCAAACACGAAGTGTATCGTGTCTTTAGGTTTGGATCGGTCGTTTGTGTAAGTAACGTATTAACCAGATCATATGTGGATGTTGCACTCTTTTGTGATAAGTCTATTGAGATAGTCGCAAGACCTTCAAGGTCTGCACCTTGGGATCGTGGATCTCCCTGTAGAGCCGATAAACAAATAGCGGGATTTTGTGTTTTTGAGCAAATATCATTTATCAGATCGGCTCTTACGATTGAGATTGATAGTAGAGAAACTATTAGAAACATGACAAAGTTGTATGAGAGTGCCATTTTGAATGATCGAACTAATGTTTGTGTTAGAACTATATAACTTGTCATTAGCCATTTATATAGATGTATCTTTCAATCGATGGACATTGATATAAGTATGAAATTAATTAGAAATTAACCAAATAGAAAAAGAAGCTAATTATATTTATTTTTTTTGGTAAGATTTTCCTACCTTCTTCATTTTGATGGTCAAAGTGCATATTTTTTTTATTTTTTTTTTAACGGATGTCCGGTCAAACATGAATTTATATACACATACTTGTAATTTGTTCAGTCACAAATATACTCTTTCCATCTAAAATAATTGATAAATTTTATTAATACTTGTTCAGTCCAACAAAATCTCTTTATTTTACTTTTACCGATTTGAGTTATTTTTTCCGCACTAGTAAATTATTTAGAAGCTCACTTTGTACATAGGCTCGATTATATTTTAAAAGTCCTTTAATAATTTCAAATGCACAATTTGAAAATTACTTATGTTATTTTCCAAAAGAAAAGAGTAATTTAATTACTTCGAATTTAATAACTGACTCAATGTAATATGAATAAAGGAAAAATCCTGATCACTTTTCTTTCTGTATTAATAATCGATCATAGTATTATTCGTGCAGCTTCTCCTTCTAGTTTGATTACTTTTTGTTGTTTTTTTACTTTGTTTATCATATTATCTTATCGTGATTACTTTTAAATATGATTTATCATGTTGTCTATAGTATTTTTTCATGACTTTTTTATTTCTGTTATTTCTTTTCTGTATTAATTTTGACTGTTTTTATAGAACTAACAACTTCTCTAACTTTAAAATAGTAATAAAATCTATGGACACTTTATCCTTCCTATATCTTGATTAAGTAGATTGTATTGAATATATTATTATTATTATTATTATTATAGAACCGGCAAGATTTGACCATGCAAGAAAAGTGACTAACGCCCAACGAGCTGGCTACCTTAACTCAAGTCAGCCAACATTCAACAATAACTAATTTTTATAAGTCCAATAAAATTGAATTTGAGTTCGAAGTATTCAATTTTATTTAGAAATTCAAACATCAATATTTTATATAAATGTGATGTTATCAGAATGATGTACAGTATATTGTTTGAATTTCTGCAAACTTTATGCATTAAAAAATCATGTTTTCTATTAGCGTTATTAAGTTGCAAAAAATAGAGATTTTTGGTCGGTTATTGATTTGATTTTATATATTATTGATTTTGATTTATTAGTTTTCGACCTTTTATCATTTTTTGATTAATTTGTTAGGACCGAAATAAGTAGGTGTAAACGCGGAAGCTAGAAAAGCAAACCTCAAAAGACCACAAGTAAGAAGACAACGAGAAATACACCAAAAGACACAAAGATTTAACGTGGTTCGGTCAATCGACCTACGTCCACAAAGGAGATGAGCAATCCACTATAAATATGAGAGTACAAAATACAGAGGAAAACAACCTCAACCAATTCACTCAGAATATATGGGAGGTTCACACAAGTGATAACGTATCAAGCTTGTGACCCATAAATTCTCCCCCTAACCAAAACTCTCAAAGCCCTTAAGACTACATTGTGAATGCTAATTAAGTTAGAAGGAACATGTCTCTAATAGAGTCCTAAACCTTTTCCTACATTAAAAAGGATTAGTCAATCCAAAACCTTTTCCTAAAAGGAAAACCTATTTATGGTAAGAAATCAGGGCAAATAAAACCCAACATAATTGATTTTGGTTCTTAACGGTTTGATTTTCAATTTAACTAATAAGAAAATGCTTATAAACAAATATAACTTCTACAATATTTTGACATGACAAGACAATAATATAACTTTACAAAACACTCATAAAATAGAAACAATAATAACTAACATGAAAAGAACTATACAAGTAAGAGGAATAGAATTCTTAATGTTTTGTACGATGTGAAGTTGTGAATTCAAAATTGTAAATTATGGGTTATCAATTAACCTAACCCAATAATAAAAAATCAAAATCGAACGGATCGTACGATAATTTTCTTATAAAACCGTTAAAAACCTGCTAATCTAATAATATTTTTTTCGATTCAATTATCATTTTTTTCGATTCAATTATCGATCAATTCGATTTTTCTAGGCATCCATTTTTTTCACCTCAAACTGGTGTTTAATTTCCTCCAAAATCTTTCAATCTTTTCGGCTCTGTTATTTTTTTAACTGTATTGTATTAAAGGTCGTAAACCCAACAAGTTTGAAATTTTGAATAGTACAATCATTAATAAGAATTAATGCCATAACTTATCTGCACGAATATAATGAATAAATAATAGTATATTCACATACACTATTATTATTAAATCATAGTTAACTAATCTCGTGCTGTATTTAAAGAAATAGTTTCAATGTGTTTTTGACAATACTTAACTAAAAAAATATGGTATAATTTAAGTGTGTTTTTGAAATTAATTATCGCTATTTTATATACATACTTTCTAAAACTGTATTAATACTAATTATTGACACTCACGCGTCAGAGAGGTTGAATGGTGTGCTTGGTGGAAATCTCAATTATTTACACGGAAGAATAAGGATCAAATCTCACTAAATGCAAATAGCATGAAAATTCAAAGAACTTTTTCTTTATTAATCTTCTCAATACGTTAGGTTGCTAAATAATTTTTTTTAACTAATTTCCTCGATATGTTGGATTATTTTACTGATAATTCTATTTTCAATCTATGATACCTTCATTCATTGAATGTAGCAATAATTATTTATTTTTTTTAAAAAAAAACTTGCATAAATTATACGAAAGTATATTTAAATGCATGACTTTCATCTCTACTTCGACAAAAGCACATAAAACCCCTCCCAACTAGTTGAACATTCAAAGAATCATAATTAAAATTTATTTCAGAAAAAGAACATTGAATCCAATATTAATAAACAATACAGACGTTTGAAAAATCTAATTTTATAAATATTTTTTAATGATTAATGCAAATGATACACTTTTTTGATGTTATATATTATTTTGAGTACGTCAAATCATGAAATAAAATTCACACAATTGGAATTTTTTGAAAAAGAATGAAGAAATATCTGTGGAAGGGCCAAAATAATTGTATTTGGGTTGCTGACAGATGAGAAATGCTTCTATATATGTCATGAGGACGCAACAACAAATTTAATGAAAATAAATACTACTATATATGATTTCACAAGATTTGATATGTGACACGTCCATTATGGAGAAAATCAATTTCACGAAAAAAGTTATCAAAATTCAAATTATTATCCGCAGAAGTAGAAAATTTTATTTCAGACGTTACGATCTAGATGTTATACGCGAAATGAATTTGAGAATTCTCTTAATTTCCTTAGAAATTTGAGTACTTGAAGACGAATTGCGTATTTGGATTATATCACGGATTCATGGTTCTAATGGGCAACTATAGCCTATAGGACAATATAACAGATACGGTGCCGTATAATTAACTTCTTTCTAAAACCGAAGTATAATTAAGCCTCTATGTTGATTTGTTATGTCTACATTACATGGTAGATATTAGTAACTATCGGTGAATGCACAATTATTATAATTGAATATTTGGCTATTTTTGTTTGTTGTCTATTTTGACGGATACTATAATTGATAATGAAAACAGAAAAAAATCCAGTGGTTATTCAGAATATTTCTGAAAATTTGTTTTTACCATGTATTTTCCTAGTAAGAGTTCAATGGGAATGGGGTGAGAAAATAATGTTTTATAGAAAAAACTCATTAACATAAAAATAATTTTTAGTGGCAATAAATATAGAGTTAGGAGTCAAAAGGACAAAAAAAATTTTGCCAAAAAGGCATATCAAATTTTTTTTGAACCAAAAAGGCAAAATCAGGAGCTATTCTGACAAAATTGACAGTTAATTTTTAAAAAAAATATCATTGTGCCTGCAACGTTTTTCTATATAAAAAAAACTTTTAAAATTTGAAATCGCTGCAGTAGCAATGATTTCCTTTTTCTTACAAAAGTTAATATTTTTTAAATAATCGCTTCTAAGGCTTGAAAATGAGGTTTCTCGCAAACCAAATAATCATCATATTGTGGAGTTTGTACCAGCTCTTTAGGTCAACCAACACAAGAGGAAATATGTGTTTTCGAAGGGCAACAATGATGATTAACAAGAAATAAACAAAAACAAGCAAGTCCAATAGCTTAACAAAAGCACCCATTGTGGTCCTCATCTCTTTGCAGCAATAGAGGCAGGCACCAAACAGTTCAGCTAATTTTTTGAGAAAAATGATGCAGGGGCAGCTTTATTAAAAAAGAAGTTTGACAAAATCTGCAGCGATTTTAAGGAAAAAATAATTTATTTTGGAGGAAGGAAATCGCTCCATCAGTAGTGATTTTGTCTTTTTGGGTAAAAAAATAATATTAATACACCTTTTTGAAATTTTGACAATATTTTTTGTCTTTTTGGCTTCAGACTCAATAATATACATATTAACAAAGAGTGTTAAAGTCTGTCATTAGATCAAATATCGCTATATCATTTAGAAATATTTACAAAAAGTCTCTAAAAAATATATTTAGTGACAACTAAACTATTATTGTGTATATATTACCCCTAAATATCGTTTTTGGTGTAGTGAAAATTTTCAATTGACAGTGGTAAAAACCTTTGTTTCTGATAGTGACAATTTGGGTCTCTTTATATATATGAGAACTTTTAGTTGAGGCTCCAACAATCTAGCAAGAACATCTTTTAAACCATTAAACAATTAGAGAAAAATTAATGGCATTAATATTATTCAATAACATAGGGATGCTATCTATGGTCACCTCAAGGCCAACTCTAGCAACTTGTTTTTTCTCCTTCAATGGAGGGAAGCCATCATCATTAGTTGTATCAAAAGCCTCCATGAAATCACCTGATCAACCAAATCCCAATACTATCCAACGACGTTCAGGGAATTACAAACCTACAATGTGGGATTTTCAATATATTCAGTCCGTTAACAATCGTTACGCGGTATATCTATATCTATCTATCTATATATATTTTCGTTTGTTGTATCATTAAGATCATGATAATTAATTTACTTTAGCTTTGTGTGTATAGGGAGATAAGTATATGGAGCGGTTTGAAAAACTGAGGAAGGAAATGAAGAAGAATTTGATGATGATTGTTGAGGGATCACTACAAGAATTAGATTCCAAGTTGGAGTTGATTGATAATTTAGAAAGACTTGGAGTGAGTTACCACTTCAAGGATGAAATTATGCAAATATTAAGGAGTGTACATGACCAAATTAGTACTAGAGCCACAGGAGACTCATTGTACTCTATAGCCTTGAAGTTTAGGCTCTTGAGACAACATCATTTTCATATCTCACAAGGTACGTACGTAATATGTACATAACAACACCATATCCATCGTAATATCGATCATGAGTGGGGTTTGAGGAAGGTGGTGTGAAGAGGCGGAGTCAGGATTTTCAATAAGGGGTTCAAAATCTGTAGAATTAGGTAGCCGAAGGGGGTTCGACATCTACTATATATACATATAAACTTATTTTAACCATGTATAAATAATATAATTTTTCGCCGAAGGGGGTTCGGATGAACCCCCTTCATTAAGGGTAGCTCCGCCCCTGGACTGGTGTCTATGCAACCTAACCTCTGAGGATAGAGATTGTTTCCGATGGATCCTCTAAACTCCAAAATCTCTATACACTACATAAAAAATGATCATTAGCGACAATTAATTCTTAATTACCGCTAAATATGTATTTTTAGCGGCAATTAACTCTCTTTGTATATGTCCAGCCTTTAGCGGCATTGGTTCTAATGTCACTTAACTAATGCCGGTAAAAAATTTAACACTCTTTGTTAATGTCAACATTTATTACCGCTAAAAGTTATTTTTGTTGTGGTGATAGAAACCCCTAGGAACTTTGTTGTATGCTTTTTCTAGGTCAATGATCATTATTATGTGATTTTAAACATAGAATCTTCAAGTTATTTGTTATTCGAATTTGATCAATGTATGTTTTTCATGTTCTAGATATATTTGACGATTTCAAGGATGAGAATGGAAATATGAATCATAGTATTTGTAAAGACACGAAAGGTTTGTTAGAATTATATGAAGCATCGTTTCTCTCTACGGAAACTGAAACCACTTTAAAATATGCCACAAGATTCACAATGGCACATCTTACAAATTATGTTGACAATTATTATGGAGATCAAGATGATAATATAATGATGGAATTAGTCCAACATGCCTTGAAACTTCCAAGACATTGGATGATGCCAAGATTAGAGACAGAGTGGTATATAAGCATTTATGAGAGAATGCCAAATGCTAATCCTCTTTTGCTCGAGCTTGCTAAATTGGACTTCAACATTGTTCAAGCAACACACCAACAAGATTTGAGAATTTTATCAACGTGAGACTTCTTTTAGATGATTTGATAGCACTATAATTCCGCGTATACAAAGTTAATTAAATTCCTTTTTGTAACATGTACAATTGAATTTCTCATATATTTATTTTCATGTAATTTAAGGTGGTGGAAGAGCACATGTTTGGCTGAAAAGTTGTCATTTTCAAGGGATGAATTGGTGGAAGACTTATTTTGGTCAGTGGGATTAGTATTTGAGCCTCAACACAGCTTGTGTCGAAGAATGTTGACAAAAAACATAGCTCTAATAGTAGTCATAGATGACATTTATGATGTCTATGGCACTCTTGATGAGTTGGAAATCTTCACTCATGCTGTTGAAAGGTTCGCTATTAACTTTAAATTATAATCGTTCTTATTAGTACTAATTTTCTTAATTAATTAATCATCGTTCTAATCAGCTTGTTTGTAATGAGGAATTTTGATTTCTTGTAATATAAATTCAGATGGGATGTAAAAGCAATGGAGCAGCTTCCAGACTATATGAAAATATGTTACCTTTTACTCTTGAATACTACCAATGAAATGGCCTATCATATTCTCTCAGAGCAAGGGATTAATGTCCTGCCCTACCTCTCAAAACAAGTAAAACTACTATCCCTTCTTTTACTCGAGGCAGAACGAATATTTAAATTTGGTCAATTCAACTTTGAAATTATGGATTCAGAATTCGATTTTTATACAGAATTCAGTTGGAACCTATTCAATCCATGAAACATTAATGTCCCCTGCCCCCAAACAACAAATTAAAACACCATTTAGTCCATTTATGTATTTGGAGTATTATTTAAAATAAGTTGCTATATTTATTAGTATGCAGTTTGGTGCAAAACTTACTTACAAGAAGCAAGATGGTACTACAATGGATATAAGCCAACGATGCAAGAGTACATGGATTTCAATTGGAATTCCTTTGGCATTACTCCATGCATTCATCTTTGTCACCAATCCAATTACCATTGAGGCATTGGAATACTTAAACAAATATCCAGACATAATTCGTCGATGTGCAACAATTATCCGTTTAGTCGATGATTTGGGGACATCATCAGTATGTTCTTATCATTGATTTAAAATAAACTTAATTTAGATACTCTATTTGTTTTTAATTTTCTTTTTTTTTGTTATTTAGGATGAATTAAAAAGGGGTGATGTTCCCAAGTCGATACAATGCTACATGAATGAGAAGAGTGTTTCCGAAGAAGAGGCAAGAAGACACATCAATTTATTGATAAAGGAGATGTGGGAACTAATGAACAAAGATCAAATTAGAAAAGAAGTGCTATTTTCTGAAGAATTCATTAGAATTGTGTTAAATTTTTCAAGAACAGCACACTGCATGTATCAGCATGGAGATGGGCAAGGAATTCAAAATTCTCACATTAAAAATCAGATTTCCAAATTACTCTTTGAGCCTCTCATTATGTAAGTAATTTCATAGTGTACTAGATATTAGGAGCCCGTGCTAGCAATATATATTGTCTCAATTTATGTGACATATAATGCATACTTTAAATTATATTTATTGTAATATATAGTACTTTCTATGTTATTATAAAATGATATAGGTTACTCCTATGTCACAGTTTATGCCCGTATGATCTATTGATTTTTTTATTTTTGTAAATAGTTTTATTCTTCGATATTTTGGTTTCTCCTGTATGATTTTTTATTTTTTATTTTTGTGAATAGTTTGTTATGATTTAATTTGTGTAGGCGAGCAACTGTTTATACATATCTCGACCGGTCTCCCATGACCCACCTAGGGGAGCTAGAAGGGTATGTATAGGTTCGACCAAACCTGTTTCCGTTAAAAAGGTAATATTAAATGATCAGAAAAAATTATTAGAATTTGATCACAAATTTAAAAAGTTTATAATATTTTTCTTATTTTAAAATAAACTGAAAATTTTATTTTTAATTAAAAAATATTAAAGTTAAAATAATAAAAAATATTTAAAAAGATAAAATAACATATTGTGACTAAAAGATAAATATGTTATTTTTATCATTTGGTCAAATTCCGACTAATTTTTTGATCAAAAGGATCTTTTCTTTTTATTTTTTATTAAGAAATTTAGCTAAAATTTATTTTAAATATTAATTCAGAATGCAATCACTTATCACACTTTATGTCACTATTCCAATATTTAGAATCCAGAAAGTTTTTTAAATTAAAATTAAAATAAAAACAGCAGGTAACTAAAAGGACAAAAAGTAAGAAATAATTTTAAATTGTTCGACAAAAATAAAAAATTACAGAAGACATTTAATATATCGTTATTAAAACCATGTAATTAAGCTCTTGAACCAAATTCTAAGAAGGGAAGCATTTACTTATAAATTTCCATGTATATATCACCCTTACAAAAATCCAACAAGAACCAAAATAACATCGATAAGTCCTCGAAGATTATCACTAGCTTCTCTGAGTTTGGGCACTTCAACTGGTGGTTCTAAAAAATTGTTATCACACGTAGAAGGTTCACGTATAGCAGCAGAAGCATTAGCACTCAAACCGTAATAGTCTTTAGACTTTAATAAGTTTGGCATTTTTTCAAGAATATTACTTGCGTTATTATAATTCCCCAAACACAAAGTATATCGCGTCTTTAATTTTGGATCCGTTGTCCCTTTAAGCAATGTGCTAACAAGATTAGATGCGAATGTTGCATTTTTTTGTGATAAATCTATTACGATTGCCATAAGACCTTCAGGTTTTGCACCTTTGGATCGAGGATCCTCCCTTAAAGCATAATAACATACCTTTTTGTCATCTGTTTTCGAGCAAATCTCATCTATCAAATCAGCTTTCACACTTGTGAATGTGAAGGAGATTGATAGTAGTGAAACTATCATAAAAATGGCAAAGTTGTATGAGTGTGCCATTTTGAATGGTAAGATACTTTTGTTTTATAACTTATGTTAGTGATAATATGCACTTTATATAGCCCCTTCTTTCAATTGATAAATATGTGGAGATGAGTGAATAATTAAAGTGTACAAGACTTTTTAGGGAAAAAATGTAAATAATTAAAGTGTACAGGACTTTTTAGGGGGGGAAATAATTGTATATTCTAAAATATCTTATTACATTTAATTTTACAAAACTTTGGCTAAAAAAAAGATTGCCTTTGACCAAAATAAAACAACATTAGCAAGAAATTTTCAGGATGGTATAATTCAAACTAATTTACCAATCTAAAGTCAAACATCAATTAATTTATTTTGAAAAAAATATATAAATATTATCATCAACCACAAATTTTAAATAATTTGAAATCTTACGGTTTATTTGATAAGTTGTGTTCTTAGATGAATTTTAGTAATTATATTTTCAACAATTGGAAATATAATTACCTAGCAAGTTAAATTTTTTAAAAAGAAATTGTTGCCTTTAAGAAAGCAAAAGAAAGGCAAAAAAATATCATAATAAATAAGAAAAAACAAATTTGGTCAAAAGATTAATCAATCAATTGCTCGACCAAAGTCAAAATTGAGACAGAATTGTTTTTCCATTCATACCCAATAAATTTTGGGTAAATAATACAAATCTCATTAGTTTAGAAGCTAATTACCTTCTTTCCCATGAGTTTACAATATTACTAAGCCAACCATAATTCAAACTTAGGAGATAAGTATCTAATACATGCGTGTTAATCAGATACATATAATTAATTATATTTAAATAAGGAATGTAATTGATACATGTATCTCAAATACATGTTTATTAATCAGATACATATAATTAAGTGTATTTAAATAATGAATGTGACTGAAAAACATAAATTAAGAAGGAAATCATGCATATTACATCTTTGGAGTATCTACGGCTCCTAAAAATATCTAAAAGTTGTAATTTATGTGTATGTGATTTGTTCATTATATGTATCTAAAAATTTATTTTATGTATAATGTATCTGATATTTCTTCTATGCATTTGGTTGTTATGATTGGATTCTTGGATATTTATGAATTAATCATCTATAATTGTGATTATTAATTAGTACATGTATTAACCCCAAAATCAAATCCCAATATCTTTTTGGTAGATATCCCCACCTTTCCTTCGATTTTACTTGTGGTCTTGTTGGCTTCTCTTTTGGTATGACCATCGGAATGTTAGTGACGTTGGGAGGAAAATTATAGAAGAGAGATGACTAGTTTGGGGTGAAAACATGAATTACGAAGAGAATTAAGTGAGTAGACAATTGAGGACTTTATTTTAGGTTAAATTTTAATGAGTGATTGATCTCAATGTATTTTACTTCAAAATCTCTGTATTAATAAATGTCAGTTTTAAGGGATGTGTTTATTTAATTGTATTTTTTAGAATATATGGTATAAAATTTTAAAGATGATAATATATATAATTATCTAAAAGTAAAAATAAAATGAATGTATATGATAGTGATGTATATATGCTTAGGTAGTTTTTCCATACTATTCCTCCCATGTATGACAATTTCTCTATAATTTTGTTTTTTTTTATTGGTTTAATATGAATATATTTAATAAATTAGGTGAAAGGCAATAATGATGATATATAGAGGCAAATTAAGTCTTCCTCATGGGTCATATTCCCTTAATTTTCTTTGTTACAGACAAATTACACCGCATTTTTTTTACTTTTGTATCTTTCTTTTCCGACCGGAAAATATTTATACGACATGATATATATTTGATGAATTCTACTTTTAAGATACATACAAGCAGATTTGGAAAAAGATATAATTAATTTTGATAAATTCTAGTTTAAACATTGACAAATTCAATGTATTTATAAAATTATAGGTTCATAATTCAATACATTATTACTTTATTGATATTTTAATAGTTTTTCTCACACACATATATATACACACCAATATATAATTCATATTAAAAATATTAAGTTTGATTAAATCCATAGGCAGTACACTCTATTCCACACTGCATATAACATATGAAGAACTTATACCTTCACTTGTAAAAGATTCAATAGTGGTTCGATCGCTATCTATATAGCATAAGACGAATAACTTTTTTTTTTTATTTTCATCTAGTGCTTGACATATCATCAATAAGTTTTAATTAATTTAAATTTATCGCATTAAAGATTGACTAAAGAAAAAAGATAGTCTCTCACACAGATGTTCATTTCATTCACAAGACTCAAACTCAGTATCAAGAGTGGTGGGGGGCGACCACTAAAACTAATTGGGGCCAAAAATAAAAAAAGCTGTAGATGTTACCACATCCTTTTTCCAACAACCAACCGATAAAAGGAAACATAGAAGAGCTAAAAATTCAAACAGCATTAGAAGAAAGGCTCTTTTTTAGCACACTTTAGAAAAAAGCCCCCTAACTTTAGGGCACATATATACAATTCCATGCGTCTTCTTAAGAGAAAAGCTTTAATTCCACTTTACTTATCCTTTTCAATTTGTCCCCCTACCTCTTAAAAACGTGCCCCACCGCAACACTAAAGAAACAATCCTTGCATGCGTATTTTAGGATCCACTACAACCAAGCTACTAGTACTATATATGCGTGTTCTTTAATTTTTCACCCATATTAAATTTATTCTTATATATACCCTAATTGAAGAGTGAGTGATCTTATATTTATCCATCGATCGATCACTATGGTGACTCAATATATCAACTTATGTTTTCTAGATGAGATGTTAGGTGATGATAGAAATCGTCTGAGGTCAGCTGAACAGTCTCGACAGAACAATATGATGTTTGGGAAGGTGAGAGATCCGAGTTGAAATGTTGAGATCGAGTAGAATGACGATATGGTCGTTCATGCAAAGGGGAATTAAGCACTCCTGGTCCGATAACCTGTTAAGTTCTTTATTTGTTGTTTGTAATCTTTTCTTCTCTTTACTATATGAGTGAGACTGTGAGAGTTGTGAGTTTCATCTTGTGCATGGATCTTGATGAGGCTTAACCTTCTTTTTTTTGCTTTTCTGTTTCTAGTTATTGATTCTTAAGATATAGTGGATTTATATATTTGATGTTTTGGCGTTAGTTGTTGTTTTATTCAAATAAATTTGGTGATTCCTTCTACATTAATTTCTTTACAATTTCCAAATCTATTTGGTGTTCAGAACCTTTATGTATCCTCGTATTTTTTTTAAAATTATTTTTGTAAGGATTTGATTGGAACACAATGTGACGATTAACGATGCCAAAATGAAACTTATTCTTTAGTTCTCACAACTTAACTAGTCTGTGTTAGGATCTGGATCTCAACACAAGATCTTTCAGATGAAGAAGATGAGAGATCTAGAGAGAAAATAGAGAGAGAATTTCGTGGAGAGAGAATTTCGTGTCGTGGTAAAACTCCGTGAGTAAACTTCCACGGCGGTGCGGTATATATATATTAATAAATCAGAGTATTTTTGTTACAGAGAATAAATGGAGAATAAATAGTACATTAAATATTAATCAGGCTCCACAACCTAACAATTCTCCCACTTGGAGACTGATGCAGTCATCCAAAAAAAAAAATTACATTCTCAAAAAAATCTTCATCATCAACATCTTTACCGCACCGCAACATCTGTAGCAACAACTACAGAAGACCAACCGAGGTTTTGCATAACCCAGTTTCCCAACATCAACACATTTCGTCAACATGTCTGCCGGGTTCTTTGCACCCTCTATCTTCTCCAAACACATATCACCATCCTCTACTGTTCTGCGAGTGAAATGGTACCGCCTTCTGATGTGCTTTGTCTTCGAATGATAGACTGGATTTTTCACCAACTGTATGGCACTCTGGCTATCTGAGTAAAGAATCTTCTCGCTCTGCTTCTTGCCCAATTCCTCCAGATAATCTGCCAGCCATATCATCTCTTTCCCAGCTTCAGCTATTGCCACATACTCAGCTTCAGTAGATGAAAGAGAAACACACTTTTGAAGTCTGGACATCCAGCTTACTGCTGTTCCACCTATGGTGTAAATGTACCCGGATGTACTCTTGCTCGAGTCAACATCTCCACCAAGATCAGCATCCACAAAACCCTGTAGAGTCACCTTGCCTTTGCCAAAACAGAGTGAAGTACTGGATGTACCTCTCATATATCTCAGAAGCCACTTCACGGCTTCTCAATGCTCTTTCCCCGGGTTTGCCATGTACCTGCTAACAACTCCCACTGCATGTGCTATATCAGGTCTTGTGCAGACCATAGCATACATCAAGCTCCCAACCGCTGAAGCATATGGAACAAGGGCCATATGCTCACGCTCCTCGGCTGTCTTGGGTGACTGCTCCTTTGACAATTTAGAGTGATTTGCCAATGGAGTAGTCCTGGGTTTAGCATCATTAACCCTGAATCTGCTCAACACCTTCTCAATGTACAACTCCTGAGATAGATTTAAAGTGCAAGCAGATCTATCCCGAGAAATCCTCATCCCCAGAATCTGCTTCGCTGGACCCAAATCTTTCATCTCAAACGCTGCAGACAACCTTGTCTTCAGATTGTTAATCTCCATCATACTAGATCCTGCAATCAACATATCATCCACATACAAGAGTAGAAAGACATATGAATCAGTGTATTTCTTGAAGTAACAACATGGATCCTTTTCAGCTTTGCAGAATCCACTCTTGGTCATGAAGGAGTCAAACTTCTTGTACCACTGCCTTGGTGCTTGCTTTAGTCCATACAAACTCCTGGTGAGCTTGCACACCATGTGTTCCTTGCCTGGAACCACAAATTCTTCCGGTTGCTGCATATAGATCTCTTTGTCCAGATCTCCATGTAAAAACGCTGTTTTTACATCCATTTGCTCTAGATGCAAATTCTCTGATGCAACAATACTCAACAGAATTCGAATAGAGGTTAACTTCACAACAGGAGAGAATATTTCAGCATAATCAATACCTTTCCTTTGTGAATATCCTTTAACCACTAGACGAGCCTTGAACCTTCTTTTGCCATCTGGTTAAGTCTTGATTCTGAACACCCACTTGTTCAGCAAAGCTCTCTTCCCTGCAGGTAACTCAGTCAACGCCCATGTGTCATTCTCCTCAAGTGACCTCATCTCATCATCCATGGCTTGCTCCCACTTGATCGAATCCTCCACCTGTAGGGCCTCATCAAAAGACTCTGGTTCCCCCTCATCAGTCAGCAATAGATAGTGCAACGAAGGTGAATACCTATCTGGTGCCCTGATGGTTCTGGATGATCTCCTTAACACCTGCTCAGGTGTAGCATGCTCCACTTCAGATTCTTCAGTAAGAGTTTGTTGAGTATCAGCTTCGACATCTTTGGGGTTACTCTTCTCCAACTCAACCTCAACTCCCACTTGCTTTGTAATCTCAAGAACCTTCTGCTCTCTGTCCTTGTACAGGACAGACTCATCAAACGTCACATCACAATGTCTCAAGATCTTTCTGTTCTTGTCATCCCAAAACCTGTAACCAAACAAATCAGAACCATAGCCTATGAAGTAACACTTCACAGCCTTGGCATCAAGCTTGTCTCTCTTTTCTGGATCAACATGAACATAAGCAGTGCAACCAAAAGTCCTCAAGTGTGAGTACTTGAGTTCTTTTCCTGTCCACACCTCCTCTGGAATCTTGAACCCCAAAGGAACTGATGGTCCTCTGTTGATCAAGTATGCAGCTGTGCTCACAGCATCCGCCCAAAATGTTTTGGGCAGCCCACAGTGTATCCTCATACTCCTCGCACGCTCATTCAATGTTCTGTTCATCCTCTCAGCAATTCCATTCTGCCTTGCCTTACCAGGAACTATTCTCATCAATCTGATTCCCTCAGCTGCACAGAATGCCTTGAACTCTGATTTGTCATACTCTCCTCCATTATCAGACCTTAGGTATTTGACTTTCAAACCGGTCTGATTCTCAACTTCAGCTTTCCACTTCTTGAAGGTTGCAAACACATCTGACTTATGCTTCAAGAAGTAAACCCATACCTTCCTGCTGTAGTCATCAATGAAGGTAACATAGAATCTGGATCCTCCAAGTGATGATACTGGAGATGGTCCCCAAACATCTGTATGGACCATTTCCAACCGCACTTTCTTTGGCTCTCTAGGAGTCTTTGTGAAGCTTACTCTTTTCTGTTTGCCCATAACACAGCTCTCGCAAAGACCCATATCAACAGACTTCAGACCCTCTAATGCTCCTTTTGCAACCAGCATCTTCATTCCTTTAGCACTCATGTGTCCAAGTCTGTTGTGCCACAGACATGAACTGGAAGCACCTTCAGTAACAACGGCCATATTAATACACCCATCAGTAGTGTACAAGGTTCCAGATTTGGTGCCACGAGCTACTACCATAGCACCTTTCACAATCTTCCACGAACCTTTCCCAAACTCTGCTGCATATCCCGTGCTATCCAACTGACCAACAGAGATCAGATTTTTCTTGAGGCCAGGAATATATCTGACATCCTCCAATGTCCACTGGTTTCCCGTGGTGGTCTTTATGCAAACATTCCCCTTTCCTTCAATCTCTAAGGCTTTATTGTCAGCAAGATATACCTTTCCAAAATTTCCAGATTTGAAATTTTGGAACAACTCCTTGCTTGGAGACGAATGGAAAGATGCACCAGAATCCAAAATCCAAGATTCAACCGGGCTGTTCACACTAAGGATTAGAGCATCCCCAATGTCCTCTGCTGAATTCACAGAATCATTGTCATCTCCAAATTTCTGATTCTGTTTCTTCTTTGGCTTTGTACAGTTCGTCCGAATGTGCCCTTTTTCTCCACAGTTCCAACAAGTCACGTTTGATCTGTTCGGGGATTTTCTTCGATTCTTTGATTTTGATCGACCATGTTGATTTTGGCCTTTCGTCTTACTTCTCCCCCTTCGGTCAACGCTGAGAGCACTGCCGGATGAATCTCCCACTTCTCGTTTGCGAATACTTTCGCTAAGAACAACATCACGAATTTTATCAAACTTCAGTTTCTCAGATCCACGAGAACTGCTAATCGCAGCAACAACAGTATCCCAAGACTCGGGCAGAGATGACATCAAAATCAACGCCTTAATTTCATCTTCGAAATTAATTTCCACAGAATTGAGTTGACTCACAATCATATTAAACTCATTTATATGATCAGAAACAGATCCATTCTCAGACATCTGTAAATTGAACAATCTACGCATCAAATATACCTTATTCATCGCCGATGGTTTTTCATACATGTTTGACAGTGCCTTCAACAGACCGGACGTGGTTTTCTCCTTCACGATGTTGAACGCCACGTTTCTCGACAAAGTCAACCGGATCAACCCAAGAGCTTGGCGATCCTTGAGCTTCCACTTCTCCTCCGTCATGGATTCCGACATCACCCCGGTCAACGGTTCGTGAAGACCTTTCTGGTACAGATAATCTTCGATCTGCATCTTCCAGAAACTGAAATCGGATCCATCAAACTTCTCGATTCCAAGCTTCGAACTATCCATCTTCAGTGATCGTGTTGAATCAACCTTGCTCTGATACCAGTTGTTAGGATCTGGATCTCAACACAAGATCTTTCAGATGAAGAAGATGAGAGATCTAGAGAGAAAATAGAGAGAGAATTTCGTGGAGAGAGAATTTCGTGTCGTGGTAAAACCCCGTGAGTAAACTTTCACGGCGGTGCGGTATATATATATTAATAAATCAGAGTATTTTTGTTACAGAGAATAAATGAAGAATAAATAGTACAGTCTAGAAGTCTTGAACCGCGTAAACATTAATATATATAGACAGTACATCAAATATTAATCAGGCTCCACAACCTAACAGTCTGATCCACCCATGTGAGTTATGGTAGATTGGTGAGTACTCCTTCATACTTAATCAAGAAGTCTTGGGTTCGAGCTCCCTTGGTACGGAGTCTTCTTTGTTAGGGAGCATTTTATGCCCCAATTAAAACTTTACGGCGCGAATTCAGATTTAGTCAGGCTCCAATATGGGTATCGGACATTGAATTTAGTCAGGCTCCAATATGGTTACCAGACACCGAGTGGAACCCCCCCCCCCCCCCCCCAAAAAAAAAAAAACTAGTCCGTTCCAAATAAGAGCTTGTGGAATGAGCAACTTCAGGTGTAGGGAGCGCTTTACCTAGTGTGGAACTTCTCGACGCAAATCCGGATTTAGTAAGGCTCCAATATGAATATCGAACGCCGAATGGAAAACTAAAAAAGAACTAGTCCGATCCAAATAAGAACTTGTGGAATGAGCAGCTTCTGGTGTTTACTCAAGGTTTCTTGGACGCAAATCATGATTTCATATTACATTTTCATATACAATTCACCTCTCTCCCACTCTCTGCCCTCACTCGCTCGCCTCTCTCCCACTCTCTGCCCTCTCTCGCTCGCCTCTCTCCTCTCTCTCAGTCTCGCTCGCCTCTCTCCTCCCTCTCCCAATCTCTCTTGCCATATATACAATTACATATGTATAATATACAATTATCTAACCAATATACATATACAATTCACCTTTCTCCCACTCTTTTCCCCCTCTCTCTCGCCTCTCTCCTCTCTCTCCCGGTCTCGCTCGCCTCTTTCCTCTATATAACTCGTAGCTACAAATTGTAATTATCAAACTATAGCTATGGAGAGTAATTAATTATTTTTAAATGGCTATATGTGAAAGTTCCCAATAAATATTGGTGCAGTTGTTCTTTGGTGGACGTAAGATCATTGTTGATTCGAACCACATTAAATATTATTGTTCTTCCTTATTCTTTAGTTTCACGTTTCCGCTAACAGTAAATTGCGCATGATGCCCTGGTCATTTTCGAATCCAAAACATTTTCGTATTTGTGTGATGCTCGCTTGAGCGTGAATGACAAATCAACATTCACTCCAGATTCCATGTGTCAAAATATTAATTAAATTTTTATATTATTTAACAAAATTCTAATTTCTTAAACTGAAAAAGACAAATAAATGTGATGAAGGATGGTGATGAGTAGAATATTTGACAGTAACCTTAAGCAAAAAGGACAAATAATTATCATATTATTAAATGATGTTGTGGTATTTTCTTTTACTGAGTTTCAGATTCTTAATATTTGGGATGAAATGAGGGAAAAGGATTAAAAATGTCCCGTATTTTAAGTTATTCAAAAATGTCTTTCTTTTATCTTTTGGTTTAAAAATGCCTTCAACATTTTTTTAAGGTTTAAAATTGTTCTTTTTTTAACAGTCGGCTGACATGTCAATTGTGACATGAATTTTCTTTACCCATTTCAAATATATGACCCACTTAGTCTAAAAACCCATTTCAAAAAATCCATGTTGATACACTATCTTCTTTTCCTAGTGGCACTTTGTTTTTTCAGCATGCTTACTTACATTACTATGTTCAGATGTGACAGTGTCCCCTCTATTTTTGGTAAAATTATTGACTAAATTGATGCTTGCTTTAGCTTATTCCATCTAAAAAGATGTAAAAAGAATTTAAATGAAGTATACTTGCCCTATGGATACTATTTTCATGACAATTTTACCCATGCTGAGGTAAACCTTTTACCCTTACCGACTTATCCAGCTTGCATATGAAAATGTAATATGAAATCATGATTGCAAATTTCAATTTCTTCGAGAAAAAAATATATAATTTCAATTTTTTTAAATAAAAATATGTAAAACTTACACCCATAAATTTATATTTTATATTAAAAAAATGACCCACCATGAAAGATATGTACCATGAAATGATTATATTCAATATAACTACTTAATTATTACTACTATCATCGCATCATATTGTTGACTAGTGGATTATTATAAAATTATATATATTTGAAATTAAGTTTATAATCATAAATATTTATTTATAAATAGAAATATGTAATTTATTAATGGGGTGTCTTAAGATATTATTATATTTTATTTATGAATTATGGTTTGCACAAGTTAGATTGTATAAGAATTAGAGAAATTTTGATAAATTTTACAACTTGTGGAATTTTTCATATTTATGAAAAAAGAACACAGCTCAAAAAATCCAAATTGCTAGCCGAAATAAAATTACAACTTCTTATCATTGTGATTTCAAACAGTGATTCAAACTAGCTTCAAATTAATAAATATTGAATGACTACATTAGGAGTGTGTTTTTTTTCCCACTTAATCTTGTTAATTAATTGAAGTATTTATTAAGAAAAAAATAAATGAATTTATGTATCAGTATGGTCATCAATTATATTAAACTTTTTATAGTGAGTAGTGCAAATTTGTAAACTGAAAATGAAAAAAAGGAAGAAGGTTATTTGTAATTTTAACAATTGATTAAAACAAACACATCATGCCAGCTGACTAATTCAACTACATTGACGGCAATCTTATACTTTTACACATTAATATTGGAACATTATTGATTATAAATTAACATTAATATTGGAACATTGTTGATTATAAATTAAACTTTCATGATTGGTTTTATTATTACTGTTTTTTTTTAATCTTTTAACTGTAGTTGATATTACGGGAATTAGTTAGCTGGAAGAATAATAATTTGCCTATGAAACTTGAGACAACAGCTTCACCTATTGCTACAAAACATACTTTTTTTTTCTCATTTGCAATCATTAATCCCTTTGTTTTTACTTAATAATGAGATATGTTCTCACCTGATTAAAGTATATATTTTGACCACTTTAATTTGTTGGAAAAAAGAAAAACACTAACATAATCATTTACTCGATGTAATATTCTCAAGGTCCACTATCACACGGTAATAGTTTGTTAACCCTAGATAGATGCGCCTAAAGGGTAAAATTTCCTATTGAACTATGTGAAATAATATATATATATTTTTTTTTTATTAATAGTTGAAGTCAAATATGTTTTGTTATTATTAAAAAGGGCTAGGCTTGCTCTTATATTCAAACCAGGGAGCAATTAGGAATTTTAAACTAAGTGATGGGTAGAATAAAATTTACATTTTACTTTACTTCTTTGAGTAAGAAATATAAGTTTTACATTTTACAATGGAAAAATTACATGGTTAAACAAACATATATCAGTTAATTAGTCATTATAGCTATAATTTTAGTTAATTATCACTCACAGCTAACATTTTTAGTGATAATAATCACATGGGTTGGAGTTTCGAGTTTGTATCATTTGAAATTGTATGATATAATTTATATAGCTTTTATATAATGTTATTTTGTATAGTATAATTTTGTATAATATAATTTGTATGACTGCTTAAAGTTTAGATGTTTGTGTTCATATAAATTCGTTATTTTGAGTTTATATAAAAATAACTTAATTATGCAAACTATTTGCGAATTATACTAACTCACCCGTGAATTATACAGACCCGTGAATTATACAAATGAAAAAACTTAAACTATAGGTACAACTTGTAAATATGCAAACTACAATTATGGGGTATAATTAAATTTATTATAGTGATTATTTGTGGAAATTCTTCTTTACATCATTTATAAGGTAATCCAATTTAAAACATTACCTCATAAACCATTCTAAGTTCTAACTTGTGTTGTGTGATGGGCTTTTATTTGAACAGATCTTACCATTTTGGCCCAAATTCATCAATAGGGCCCAAAGACTACATTTCCGGCTTAGACTAGGCCCATGACAAATAATCCAATTACTATTGACAAAGTTTATATTTTGTTTGTAACGAATTTATCATTTGAAAATATTCTGTTTTGTATTCATAAAAGGTTATTTGGATTACTCTATTACACACTGATATTGCTTAATGTATCATTCTTTACGCAAAAAGCTGATTTATTAATATTGAAATTATTTTTTAATCAAACGTATATTTCCATGACTTGGCATACAAATACAACACACATGTGGAAAGACCAATTTGAATAAATAAAGAGAATGCAAATCAATGTTTATTCAACTCCTTTGCCTCTAATACTTCCAAAATAAAAAAGGTATACTTTGGAGAGAAAAAATAGGAACAAAACATTTGTATAGTCAAAGTTTTTTTTTCTTTTCCACACACCTAATGTCCTAATCCCACCAAAAGAAGCAGAAAAGAAATTAAAGGAATAATTTAATGAATTTTTTTTGTGATTGTTTGGTCATGTGGGCACTTTACACCGTCCTAATGTTAAATTATTTAAGGCACAAAAATCACTTAGTCGCTATTTTTGACAATAAAAGTAGTTTTAGGCCAACTCTCTTATTAATTACTTCCCCTTTTTGCTACCACCATATTGACCTAACTACTAGTATTATTTGAGTCACCAACCTTTTAAGTTTTAGGTATACTACGTTCTTTATTTCATTATTAGTTAAGCTTAAATATTTACAATAATTATTTGACTATTGTACTTAAAGGATGTAAAATAGAAATATCGAATTAAGTTGAGTTAATAAATAAATGTATTATTGGTATTTGCGTTGATCAATATGAGATAAACAATTGGTGGATGTCCAACCCATACAATTCTTACATAATTTTACTTTCTTTATTTATAAGTTAACTATATTTTACGACACATTCAAACAAACAAAGAAAATATTTAAGATTTTTTATCGGTTAATTTGAATTACTTATTTTATTAAGTCAATCTAATTCATAAATAAACTTATTGAATGGATCAAGATGACTTAAATAAATAAATTATTAACCTGCTCAAACTTAAATAGATTAGCAAAATCATGCTAATTTTTTCACCATAAATCAGATTGACCTTTGGACGTTACTTGGCTTTTCTTTGTATCTTTTCAAAATATTTTTAGAGTGCGAGGAAACTTAATTGAGAGGTTTGTCGGGGTCAAATATGAGAAATAATATAAAATGAACTATAGACTAATACTCCATTGAACATATGCTTCAATATTAAGTAAGCAACTTTTTTATTTAAACATTTCATTTTTTTAATGACAAGTGAAATCGCCATTATTCTTTGGATGTGTAGGATAAAATTTTCGCTCTTATTGAAATTTACAATTTTGACGAAATGATAAATATTTTAAACCCCTGAATTTTTTATAAACTGAGTCTTCGTCAAAAAGGCAAAAATTCAAACCACCAATGAATTAAGCTGCTAAAATTCCTTAAACAAAATCTAACTCGAATAATTAGATTAAAGCATATACTGATACTACTAATAGGATTATAGGTCAATTCCACCACTAACATATTTAATTTACACGGCAACTGAACAAAACCTACATTAAAAAACACTATATAATTATGGAGTATTTATTATACAAAGTATACCTAGACTATATTTGTTATTCTCAATTTATGTTTAGCTTTCCTTTTAAGTCAATTTAAGAAATAATGATATATTTTATATTAAAAAATTTAATCATTAAAATATATAATTTTATTTATTTATAATCACATAAACATTTATCACTTATTTAAATATATTTTTTCTTGGTATTTTTGTAGAATTCTTATGGAGTACTAGATTTGCTGTCTTAACTAGCTTACCTAGTTCAGTTTAACAGTAAGAATTTTGTCAGTAAAAATTTAGCATGAAGATAGGGGACAGGTGTCAAGAATATATTATCTAGCTTTTGTGTATCAGAAAAGCTTACCAAAATAACTGACCCCACCCCACCACCCTACCTTTCTCTTTGAGTATAAACTTTTCCACCACTAAAATACAAAATAGTACAACACTATATCCCATCATCTTTCTTTCTTCTTAGAAGCAGCCACACTTCTTTCTTCTTAAATCTTGGAAACCATCTGTTCTATATTTTGTTTGTTTGATTTAGGTATCTTATTCAACAAATTCTGAAAACCCCTTTATTCTTTGCTTCAATTACAAGTAGAAGCTGACTAATACAACTTTGATAAATTACAAGAAAAATAGAGAAATTTGGAAAAATGGATGTGGACTTTTGGGCTGCAAGAATAAATTCAGCAAGGCATAATCTCTCTGCTGTACAAACTAACAGACTCAGCAATTATGGTATTTATCATATTGCATCACTTGTTTTTATCTTATGAAATTTTCTTCAACTTCTTGCCTTACTGCTTCTGTTAGTTAAAATTCTTGAATGGCTTTTTATGTATGTCCCCTGTCTTAAGGGTTTTTTAGTAGAGAGTTTAGTAATCTTTTGAGTATTTTGGATTTTGTGTGGTGAATGAGGTTAGGACCATAAAGATTCTTTATTTCAGATGCTTAACTCTTTGCTTTTCATCTTCTCTTCTTGACTGTCTTTTGTATGATTTCATGAATAGAGGGATAATTTTTAAATGAACAAAAATGAGTCAGACTTCCAACATCTAGTATATGGATGGATTCATTTGCCATTCAACTTTTTTGACTTAGAAAAAATACAAATAACCATGGGGTGGATGACTTGCTATTCCACTTATTTATGTCATTTGCTTACATAATTTACTTTCTAAAGTGCAAACCACATGATGGTATCTTTTGAAAATCAAGCAGATAGTCTCTCCAATGTGGATAATACTCAAGGAGAAGAGGATGTAAGAGCCTGGTTCCCCTGCCCTTTCTGTTATGTTGAAATTGAAGTCCAGATGCTTTGCAACCATTTGCAAGAAGAGCATTGCTTTGATTTTAAAAACGCGGTAATGCAGACAGCTGATGTTAATGGGTTCTTATGTTACATTATTAAAAAACATGTGTGTTGTGTCAAATCGGAAATGAACACTAAATGAAACATACTAATTTCTGCTGTTTTTCTTGAACAGGTTTGTCCCATATGTGCTGCAACATTAGGTAAAGATCCTCTGGGGCATTTTATGGTACAGCATGCACAATCAGTGAAGGTAAGCTTAGTTCACTGAAAAGTACACAAGTTTTCGATTATAAGCATCTAGTAGTAAGCAAACACCTCTCTTCGTACCTATTTTTTTTTTTTGCAGGGGAAGAGAAAGTACCTGAAGTCAGGCTTCTGGAATAATACTACAGCAATAAGTGGCAAGGACCCCCACGAAGTAAATTCGTTTTTCTGCACAAATTTAGGGGTTGGTCGTTACAATGTGCCAGAACCTGCTCCTGATCCCCTTCTGCTGCCATTTCTATGTAGCGTGGCTCCTTCTGATCCTAAAGACGGTCCACAAGATAACTCTCTTGGCAGTGCTGCTGCCACTCCTGATGTAGAAAGGTAACTGTTGAGGAAAATTTATTTGATATGCAAACATATAATTATATAGCTTTACTGAAAGTTTAACATAAAACAAACTGGAGTTACTAGTGCTAAATGTGAAATAAAAGGTAAGCAAACTTGCAATTCCTACTAAAAAAGTGTACCTTTCTGTATTAGTTGTTACTGGAATGAACAGAGAATCTATGTAGGTGGTGTTCTTTCCTTCTTTCTCAACCCAAAGCAAGTCAACTTCTTGAGAAACCAATGTATGCCATTCAACGTAGATTCAGCTTCTTTCTGGTGTATCCTGTTTAGTACCCCATCATGTTGAAGTTTGGACTTATCGTCTTTGGCATACAAGAAGACAGTGATGAAATGGCAGTGATGAACACATTAAACATATGAAACAAAGGTACCATGGCTTGATATGTCCTGTGAATTCTACCCTCAGCCCTTTGAATTAAATGTTGACTGATGCCAAAATGGACCATCCTGAGGTATCATTGTTGTGGCAAACTATTGCTTACTTTGAACATGCAGGAGATCTAGATTTATCAATAACTGAAGCGTCCAGATTATGGATGTAAATTAGTCTAATTATATAGATAGACAAATCAATTTTCTTTCTCCTATAACCCCCCCCACCCCCCAATACACACACACAAAAGAACAACTGGGGCAAGAGCGAGTTTCAAGAGGAAACTGGCAATGCAATTCAGTCATGGTATTGACAGTTAGGATGACAGAAATCTATTTTCTTCTGCAGCAGCAAAATGCCAGTATGTGATCCAGCCCTGGAAGAACAGTATGAAGAGAAAAGGCAAAGAGCTGTGTTTCTTCAAGAGCTTATTGCTTCAACTATCTTCTGAGATGTGCATGACCAGACGGAGGATTCAACCCAACCAAGAGAGAGCAGCTTTAGAACATATGTATGAGAATAATGTTTCACGGAAATGTATTTATCGGTGCTATATGTATTCCAGTACTAGCTAAAGTCTCAAATCATCTAATAACTTCATTCATGGCTAGAAACTGTTTACATGAACACATATGCACTGCATAGTATTTGTATCCAAACAATGTATGTGCAAATTGAGAGTTTTTAAGTGTGTTGGTACTTTGGTGATGTTCAGATAATAGGGATTATGGAGTAATTTATTTTCCTTTCAGAAAATGTTTGTTCTATAAATTCTTCATTGACTGCTTAACAGAAGTTGTTAAACTAGATTTAACATACACAGTGAGTAACATTTCTCTTTATCTAAATGCTAAGTATCAGAATTTGACATTCAAAATCCCTTGCAACTCATAAATCACCATGATAATTTAGAAGGCCAAACTATCTTCAACTCAATTATCTTCGAAACAAATTCTTCCTGAACGTGGTCATCGATAAGTATAGGAAAATGGACATAAGCACATTTGTTTAAAGCTGTGTAGCTAACTGATAATACCAGTTAGCAGAGAGACTAAACTTGTTCATCATTTCTTCTATCAGTTTTCCAATTCTTGAAGGTGCTTAAATTTCACATATCATTAAAATTAGAGGTGTTTTTTTTGCAAATGAGGTACTACTCTCAATAGACACATAGCCAAGAAACAAGCATGTTGGTCTACCAAAAGACTCTACCTACATTTTTTTAAATAATCATAGTGTGTCTAGGTCAGCTTGTGTGCTCCTTGCCTAATTATATGGGGTACGTGTTACCTCCCACCGGCATATTCTAATCATATCTAATAAAGCTTCTGCAAACAAGAACTCTTTACTCTGTTAATGGTTTCTTGCAATGAGAGTCAACTACATTCTGGGAACAGCACCTACCAAGAAACCCCAATAGTTGCTGGTGGTACATATGTTGTCAAGCATAACTCAAGGTAAATGGTTACCAGGAGACCAAGGTTTACAGTAAAAGATACATCCAATGATACCAAAATCCAGCTTGGTCTAACTGAATTTTGAAGTAATTGGACAAGAGAAAAACCATTGAATACTAATTCACTAAAGATCGTATCCTGCAGTAGAACAAAAACTAAGAGAAGTATTCCAACAGTATACACACCATCACTATGATCATCAAGAGGTAACTAGATGTATCAATAAATCAAACACACCTCAATCTCAAACTAGTTTCCACACATCTAGTACTAAAAAAAAGTGAACCAGATTATTCAGCAGAAAATATAACCCCGTAACCACGGATGCCTCAATGGCAAGTAAAACTGACAAGCACCAAACAGTGGACAAGTAGAACTGACAAGCACCAAACTGAAATATTTATGCATACTCTATTCTCATTATTTTATACTCGTATCTTTTTCAAGCCTAGATTTTCCAGCATCAGTCACCAAAATTCGGTAGCATCCCATATTAACTAGCTCTTTGAAAAACAATGTTCCCAACATTGAAAAGTAATGAGATCAATGGTATTGATCGCGCACATGCATTCAGCCAACATCATTTTCTGGCTGAATACAGACATAATGCACCTTGATTCATTCTTTCATCTTTCCTTGCCCAAATGGTACCATTGCAAAAAATAAATGCCATTTTAAGTAGGGAAATGAAATATGTTCGAGAAAAGTGCAGATCCGTGAAACTTAACTAAGCAACTTCGCTGTAACATTTCATGCACAAAGACAAACGTCTTGCAAGTAATCCTATCCCTTTATTTTGTAGTTCAGCAATAACAATTATGCTTGAGATGGCAAAAAGAAACTGATTGCACCCTCAGTGATAATAGTTGTGCTTGCAATAATGGCATAACTCAAGTGACACACAAGTGGTGTAACAGGGAAACGGAAGAAAAATGTGGAGTTAACAAGATTTGCCATCATGAATGACACCAAACCAGAAATATTTGAAGAAATGTTGCTCTATCATTCGTGAGTCGTTACAACAGGAGTTGTGCATGTTTAATTCAAAACAAAAGGACTGCAAAGCTGCAGTTGGGAGGGGCTAGGGGTGTCAAATGGGCGAGTTGGGCTGAAATTGAAAATATTAAAATGGGTTGAGATAGAAGTCGGGTTGGATCTTGACCCGTCTGGGCTCAAATGGGCCTAAAAACGGGTAGGGTCTCGACCCGACCAATTTCACCCGATTAATCTCAATAATTTAACATATTCATATTTAACTTTTATAATCACAATATGAATTTTAGCTCGAAATTGTTTTTTTTTAAAAGTAACAAATGGATAGATAAATCCTAGAAGATGCTAAATAGATAATAATTTATACCTTAAGTATTGAAACATATCTTGATAAAAAGTTTTAAAACGGATTAAAATTGGAGATGAAATTGAGCTCAATTGAGGATTCTTTTTAAATGGGTTATATGCTTGAATGGGTTGAGATTGAACTCGATTCAAATTATTTTGAGCCCAACCCTTAAAATTCTGGGCGGATTATCTATGTTTGGGTTCCCTTTTGACACCCTAGTAGGGGCCTATAGGAAAAAGCTCTGCTCAACAGCTTGACTCACACTACTTATTTAGCAATTACATGCTATGACGTTCAGTTTCATCAGATCATACAAGAGATCAACTCAACATTAGAGGTTGAAAGCGAGATCCATTATTTTTTCAGAAGACATAAGCAAAACTGTCAAATCCAGAGCATAAAACAGTCATTCATTAGCTCAGCCTAGTATAAAACATGCACGCTAGTTATAATAGCCAGCGAGAACATCTGTGAAGCACAATTATAGCACTACGTAGGAAAAATGACAGCCAGTGCGAGCACCTTTTGAGCATTATTACAGGAACAAGCATGATGGATGACACAAAAGACCATCTCATTCTGAGGTTAATAAGCAATAGGTAAATGACATTTTTTGTAGGGTAATTTCTACATAGCGCCTCTAAACACAAAAAAACAAGACTGACAAGTTCCAACATAGAACCAACTCATCACTCACAGATACTTCTACTAGGGATTATAAGCCACAATTGACAATAACAATTAAGCATCACTTAACAAGTTCTAATGAGGTTCTACTACATACTACTTACACGGGAATCTCACTTCCATCAATTCTAGTTTCTAAGCAAAATATGTTTAAAAAAAAAAATATCTCAGTTTTCTTTTTTTTGGTGTTACCAAACAGCATCAATTCGTCAAAACAAATATCAAATGCACCTAATTTCATTGGCATGTTTAAGTTGAGTTTCAATCAAAAGTATGATTTTTCCTGATGGAAACTAAACGTACACAAAATACAAAATGTTCTTTTCAAACAAACAAACAAAAATTGAAGCAAACTCGCAAAGGTGCACTAGCATTGACTTATAACAAGATTTCTCCAACTAACCTATGATCTAAAAGAAAAGAAATAACCAAAACGTCGCATATATGACAAGGGATTAAAAATATTGCATGACTAGGACTGGACCATTTTGAATGGAAACGCGCTGCTGCTCGTTGATCACTCAAGAATTTTCTGAATGACACCAGCTCCAACAGTCTTTCCTCCTTCCCTGATGGCAAATCTCATCCCTTGTTCACAAGCGACGGGCATAATGAGCTCAACCACCAAGTTCACACGATCACCAGGCATGACCATCTTAGATTCATCCCCTTTGTCAGTGGTAATGGAAGTAACCTTCCCAGTTACATCGGTGGTCCTCATGTAAAACTGAGGCCTGTACCCCGAAAAGAATGGGGAATGTCTGCCACCCTCCTCCTTTTTCAGGACATACACAAGAGCTTCAAACTTGGTGTGAGGAGTGATTGTTCCAGGTTTCGCCAACACCATTCCTCTCTGAATATCAATCTTCTGAATACCTCTCAACAACAATCCCACATTATCACCAGCCAGTGCTTCATCCAATATCTTCTGAAACATTTCAACCCCAGTCACGGTAGTAGACCTAGTGTCCCTTAATCCTACAATATCAACTGTCTCTCCAACCCTAACAGTCCCTCTCTCTACTCTCCCCGTTGCCACTGTACCTCTACCAGTGATTGAAAACACATCTTCAATAGCCATCAAAAAAGGCAACTCAGTTTGTCTTTGCGGAATAGGAATATAATTATCAACATTGTCCATTAATGTAAAAATCTTATCAACCCATTCATTTTCACCTCTCTTAATACTAGGATTTGCCATTAAAGCCTCTAAAGCCAAAAGAGCAGAGCCAGAAACAATAGGAATATCATCACCAGGAAACTCATAACTAGACAAAAGCTCTCTTACCTCCAACTCAACAAGCTCAAGAAGCTCTTCATCATCAACCTGATCTTGTTTGTTCAAAAACACCACCATATTAGGGACACCCACTTGTTTAGCAAGCAAGATATGTTCTTTGGTCTGTGGCATTGGGCCATCAGCACCGGAAACAACAAGAATAGCTCCATCCATCTGGGCAGCACCAGTAATCATATTCTTGACATAATCAGCATGACCGGGGCAGTCCACGTGGGCATAGTGTCGGTTCTCAGTCTCATACTCAACCGTAGCCGTATTAATAGTAATCCCACGGGCACGCTCTTCTGGGGCGGCATCAATTTCATCATACTTCTTGGGAGCGGAATTACCCATAGAAGCAAGAGCCATGGTTAAAGCAGCAGTAAGGGTAGTCTTTCCATGGTCAACATGACCAATAGTACCAATATTGACATGGGGTTTCTTCCTCTCGAATTTGCCACGGGCAGCACGGACAGTGAAGCGGCGTTGGTGGTGGGTGGTGGGAGAAGTAGCGGCGGGTGAGTGGAGGAAAAGGGTAGAAAAGTTGGGGGTAAATGAAGAGGATAGGATAAGCTTAGATGGTTTAGAAGCGGAAGGAAGAAGGGGATTAGAAGGGTTTAGGAGCTTAGGAGAAGAAGTGGCGGTGGCAGCCGCTGCTGAAATTGAAGCCATGGCGGAGAAGGATAAGAGTGAGGATTGGGATTTGAAAGAATTGGGGGAGAAGTGAGAAGAGGAGTTAACAGTATTATATCCTTGGCAGCAAAAAAATAGGGCCTCTCATATAGTACTCATTTTCAAAGGGATTTTTTCTATCCATTTCTACCTATTGGATAACACATGAAATCCAATGACTACTCTTATATGCTCAATTTTTAAATTATTTATTAGTATACATGAAGGGGTTGTTGCTAACAGATTAGAGTTCTACATATATTAGTAATAATCGATGCGAAATTTATATTCTATTTTACCTATCTATATTTTAAGTGGATAAGCTTTCACTTCAAAAAAACAAGATGAATATGATTCATTTAGTTTTCATTGACCACAATAAATTTGGTGCAGATGCTATTTGCAATTATCTTGGTCGAAGGATTAGACAACATAGTACAGAAATGACATAGGTTTTGGTGATTTTTGCACCAGTAATGTTTTGAAGGTGAGGGCAATTTCTGTGGCTAAAACAAAAGAAAATGATTTACTCGTTAGAGTCTCTCTTTATGCCACGTTTCTACTTCAGGTACTCTAATTTAAGACTTCCCAATATTGATGTACACAAAAATTGCCGTTAATTATATGCAATTTTATCACCCGTTTCTTTATTAAAAAAATTGTCTTTCTTTTTTTCCATTTAACCACAAAATATCTTTAAACCTGTGTCTAATTGTCATTGATTCAAGGAGGAAAAGCAAATTACTCCATTCAAAAGATTATCCTGTAAAAATAACAAGGGAGAACAGCAAGCAATGATCTTCTCACAGTGAATGTACTTCTTTACAGGTTTATAGAACATCATTGATAAAATTAAAAGACATGTGAAGGTTATATCTCAACAGGCGTGATTTCAAACCAATTAATATTTGCTAATTACAAATGTAAATATATACAAGTATACACTCCACGAAAATGTAAGAACCTATTGTGGCTGCAGCTCGTAGCATCTCATTCATGAATATGAGATTTTAATCCGTTTCAGCTGGGTCAACGAGATCTTCCGAAGGACTAAGGGATCACTCGGTCGTCTATGTCATGGCAACATAGAATTGAATATGTTCTCCAACAATAAACTCACCTAAGGCTAATTGAAGCACCGGTCACTGACAGATCATTCTCCCGCTTCCTCTTTCAAAATTACGGCAATTCCCAATCCTGAACTGATGTTTTCCTTAACAGAGCTGAAACAGCGTCTAAAACTAGGTCCATTCAAAACACTTCCAGCTACTGAATTTTGCAAATAACCATTGCCAGCAACTCTAAAGTTTTTCAGCATTCTGGAACATCTTGAAACCTTTAAGGATAAGTAATATGATTGGTAGTAACAGTCAATCAAAAGTAACATGATTGGCATAATCAAAGAACAACCTTTAGTTATATCCACAGTTTAATAGCAAATAATAAGACGGTAACACTTACATTTTCAAAGAGGAGCTTGGGCCTTCAGAGTTTGTACTGGAGCAGCCTCTTTCGTTTCGTAGACTATTGAAAGATAGTTTGTGACCACACATAGCAAGCACTCCATTGCGTATCTCAGGAGGAAGTTTGCTTATAACATCCGAGATAACCAAGTCATGTTTCTCTCTGAGCGCATCAAGCTCCTTACGCTGCTCATGTACCAGCGTCTCAAGTTTCTCCACAATATCTCCAATGTCATCTGAACATTTGTTGCTGCAATGAGTTTTTCTTTTTCCTGATGAATGATGCTCAGTCTCGGAAGTTAAATCAGCAGATTGCTTATTATCACTTGAGTTTGGTTCTGGAATCACACCAGCCTCTTCATCAATATCATTTTCAATTTCACTCTCTTCATGCTCAAAGGCACCATCACCTGAGCTGCTTCCCTCTTTGTGGCTGATAGGTGATTGCCCGTTTTCTTCAGTCCAGCTACTTTCGGGAATTGGTGAATCTGCCTGTGACAGGTTTGAAGGACCCAGTCTGAGTGGAGAGCTCGCACAACTGGTTGTTTTTGGTGAATCAGACCAGTACTTACGACCTGAAGGAAGTCTTTCCAACATAAGACCGCCAGAAAGAGTGGAGTTCATTGTTGAAGGGGAAACATCATCACAAGCTCCAAAGGTACTGCTCTCAGAAGGAGCAACTTCACGAGCTTCACTGCTCTCAGAAGGAGCAACTTCATCTGTGATGTCATTGCTAGAACATTGTTTTGGTGCCCAATCTGGGATATATGACCGGATTTCTGAATCAATCATATCAGCAATAGCAGAGACGTCTTGATCTGTCAGGTCCAACTCTTCAACCATTTCACTAGCAACAGCATTTGCTGTATCAACTTCAATATCAAAGGGGAAGTGAATATTCCTAATATGACCTGAGATACAGGGAAAATGTCAAGCTATTGAAGTGAATCATCTTAGTTTGGTGGAGAAATAAGGAACAAAGGCATAACCTGTAGAGTCAGTTATTCGCAGTTTGAGAAAAATTGTGTTTAGGTCCTTTCGTTGGCCCTGTACTGTGAAGTCTCTGCTTCCTTCAGGCACATGGTCCTGAGGACTTCTTCCACTATCATCATCACTCTTATCTGCAAGATCCCAGAAGGGTCAACATGCTCCAAACATATCTATGTGTAGCTGCAATTATATAGTTACCTGCATGTATGGGGTGGGAACTCAAGGATCTAGATATGCTTGCAGAATCATCATCTGACCGGAGAAAGGGGTCCATCAATAGTTCCTTAGCAGACAGACGCTCAGAAACTTTTGCTATACATTTTTCTATAAATGCTTTAACTCCAGGATCCTTTACTTTTGCCAATGATGCAGGCCTAATTCCCTTCAAGGATGGCAGGTATAAAATTTTAGCATTAAAAATCGAAAAACTGGTCCAACAAATCAAATGTCGATAAAAACAATTCTGAACATATATATCCTTCGATCAATCCATAAATATCAAAATTACAGTCATAGAAGAACTAATTTTGTCAACTAACACTCAGAATGAAATCATCAATGTAGGACCACTACCAATAGCATCCCAAAAAGTAAAAATAAAGAATCAAAAAGGTAGACTAACATATTGCCTTCCGTATATTTTAGCTGCCAAACAATGAAAATCAATGTGTAAGCTTCCTGGCTTTTCTTTGAGTCATAATCACATATATAAAAACGAATTACTTCCCTCTAACCCTTTATATTAAGTGGTAATTTTTTTAAAGTAGAGAAGAAATTTAATGTTTCAGAGAGAAAATAGGCCCAAAATCAGTGATAAGTTTGAGATTCTATAAGGAGGTCGCTTATCCCTTTAAAGCAATAAATTATCAAAATGCTATGAAGGTAAAGAAACAATATTTTACTTATGGAAAGTGGACAGTATTTTGAGACGGAAGTGAGAGACAGATGGAGGGAGTAGGGTAACCTGAGCTAAGCACTGAAAGTGCCCGATCATCACAAGGAGAAGAAAAAAAAATAGCAATCCCGAACACAGCCCGAGTGTTCTTTCTAAATGTTTCTTTTGGCTTTTCTGGTTTAGTACAAGAGAATAATTTCCTTCTTTTCAGTACCACCCTTATCGTTATGCCCACATCTGTCACTCTATCATTTGACTTGTTCAATCTCTAATTACTTACGGGCTGAAGACTTTGGCTCAAAGGTCAAAGGCGAAAAACACTAGGTATTTCTTCTCATTCCGCCTAAACCAATTTTCGCGATATTTGTGCTTATGAGAGTAATAGGTAGCTGTGGAATAGTCGAGGTTGGTGCAAGCTGGCCTGGACACCATCGTTGTAAAAATGAAAAGAAAAAAAAGAAAAAAGAAAAAAGAAAAAAGTAATATTGCTTTGAGTTCCAACTATGTTTAAGCACATTCAACATTTTGTCTTACTTATGATTATATATATCTAAATCATTTCTAATTTATGACACGTCTACAAATGGGGGAAAAAACACATGTTTCTGGATAAACAAACTAAATGGTACGATGTATTTATTAAGACAATCAGAGAAGTCTTGACCGAGTCCACATACTAGTTAAATTTAATATTTATTTTTACAAATACAAATAGCAAAATGTTTATGACACAGCAGGGTACATCATTCAAACAAATATAATTGAATTACATACATAGTTACTGGATATTTTATCTTTGTTAAAGAGACTAGAATATTCTACCAAAGAGAGAGAATTTGATCTCAAATGGGCTTGGGTCTATATAAAACAGTTCATGACGGCAAGTTAAGGAATTTATTTATCCTTCAATGGTAAATAATCAAATTGACACTAAGATAGAAATTCCCAAGGGAGAGCGGTTTCTTTTGGGGAAAACTGACAATTGTAGATTTCTATAGAAAGTTGAAATTTCTTGAGAATTCCCTGCTTTAGTGTTATCACAAGATATATGACAATTATCTTCAAGTAGTTCAATCACAATGCTTTCAGATAGTTGTCTAGGACGGATAAAATATTGTCTTAAACATATTAGCTATTACAAATGGAAGTCATAATTTCAGTATGCCTGCAGATTCATAAAGCTATTGATGAGTGCCTTTCATTTCATTGGAAAAAGTATGATGTGTTGTCCATGATAATCTGTAAATGCAACATTTGCCAATTTCTACATTGCCTATTGCATTTGAATAAGCAATATAGAGATAAATCGAGAAGACGAATAATTTGATTTGAATGCCAAAATGGATAAAACAAACCATTTTTTACTTTATTAGAATTCAAAGTGATCTGGCACGTAGAACTTTCAAATTTTGGATCTGCCTCTGGTTACCACCCTTCCAACAAATTAAAAACAAAGTAAATAAATTAATAAAGAACACGAAGACCGAAAGAGCAGTGAGTCACTCACACACTCATCACCACCCCACAGCGTGAGGCAACACCAAACCGTCTTTGACGACAAACTGAGATTAAAACACACAATGACGAATCCTGAAGGAAAAATATGCAACTTACAAAAACAAACTAAAAATCGAAGATAACATACTTTAGTCAATAGTTTCACAAAAGATATTTCCAACTAAGCGGGTCGGATGATATCGCTTGGTATAATGTGCATCAGGCCTTGAACCTATACATCATCAAGGTTCAAGATTTAAGCGTCTCAAGAGAGCTATCAACACCATTAATGAGTCCTTCAATGGATTCATATATTATTAAACACAGAAGAAGCAAATATTAGATGCCTTGGTGTAGAGTAATAAAGGTCATGTGGATTGAGTATCTCCATGAATTCCTATATTGTATTTTCGCTCCCTTTCACCTATTTTTTTTTCCCCGATTTCCATAGAAATATTCTATTTATCTTTTTTTGAATCGGATTTCTTTTCACTTTCTCTTTCCCTTTTTTTCAAGCCTTTTGACACGGACTTAGAGTAATCAAGATCAATAAGAGAATGAATGGAAGACTTAGAAAGATGAGAATGAATGGAAGACTTAGAAAGATGAGAATGAATGGAAGACTTACAAAGATTTGGAAGAAGGCTTTATATTGCTTGGAAGATTGCTTACAACTTTGGTGGATGATTTGCAAATGAGAACCCTCCTATTTATACTACTTCCTAGGGAGCTAAAGTATAAATAAAAATTACTATACAAGTCCCTAAATATTTACACTTTGGTCCATGTTATAGAATTCTCTACTAGCCTAGAGAATTCTACGGCTTGCCTAGAAAATATCTAGTTCTTCTAGAACTCTCTATACATTTCTAGGACTCTCCAAAGCTTTCCAAAAAAGCGTCTAAGTTCTTCTAGAATCTTCTTGAAATATCTAGGGGCTTCTAGAGTTTTCTATAAACCTCTCCACAACTCTAGACTCTTCCGCCCCTATTCGGATGCAAAATCTTACTGAGAATTGGCGAGAATTGGCGGGACGTGACACTTTACTCTGCTCATGTATTTGCTTTTGATGGCTGTCTTGTATCAAAGGTTTAGACTGATGTCTTCTTCCCCTCATAGACATTACCTCGAACACCAAACTTTTTTCTCTCTTCTTCAGCCTCATCTCAACTACCATGTAAATTGAGGCAGCAATGCCTTTGTCACCATCACCATGGCGAGAAATCTAACACTACCAGTGTTTTGGACGGCGAGAGGCGACAAGGGCCTGCCTCGCCATGCGACGAGGCGAGCGCTTGCCTTTTTGAATCAAGGTGCCAATTAATACCAAAAATTAAAAATATTATATTGCATATATAAATATCAATTAATAGATTATTGAATTGCATATATAGATACCAATTAATAGATTGTTGAATTGTATAATACTTCCAAACACAAGACAAGTTTAACCTCTCAACAATATAGAGTTACAGACCAACAAACAATGTTCACAAAATGCATACTGATCCTGAAATTGAAGAGAAGTAGAGAACTCAAGAAGAAGAAGAGGAACTGAAAAGAAGAAAAAAAAAGAGGTAAACCTGGGTCCTGGCGGCTGGCAGCAACTCGAGAGGAAGAGAAGAAGAGGAGCAGCAACTCGAGAGGAAGAGACGAAGAAGAGCAGCAACTCGGGAGGAAGAGACGAAGAGGAGCAGCAACTCGAGAGGAAGAGACTAAGAGGAGTAGCGACTGAAGGTGGAGTCGTGGTGAAGAGAAAACGCGACTTTTGCTGATGAAAGTTTGAAAATAGAAAAAAAAAACTAATTTTGACAATATTATTAAGTTAAATTTTTTTTAAAAAAAAATAATCAAAATGGCGCCGCCATTTACGTCGCCATCAGGTCGCCTATTGGAGCTCGCCTCGCCTCAGTGCAGAATGGCGAGAATGGCTCGCCTCGCCATATCGCCTTTGGCGAATGGCGCTCGCCATTCACAACACTGAACACTACCATCAATGCATTATCCAGATGCCTTGTGTAACTGTCACCAAGGTCAAGGTTAAGCGATTGAATCTCAACAAGAATTCCTGTATTTTTTTCTGTCTTCTCGTTACACTGTTTCATCATTCTTCTCTTTTAGTTTTCTTCATATTTTCTTTTTAGATTTCTTTTCCAAGATCTCCTTGCAATTTTCTTTTAACTGATGATGATATTTTTCTCAATCCCATCTTCCAATCATATTCTTTGGCCAACATCAGTTTTTTAGGCTCTCTTGTATCAAAGTCTTAGTCTATTGTCCTCTCCCCCTGCCTAGATGCCTCAGCCACAGGTCTTTGGGCGCTGTCTTCTCAGTCTAGAGTTAGCCACCCTGTAAGCGAGGCTGCAAGGCCTTGTCACCATCACAACCATAGTGAGGAATCTAGCATAACTATCATCTCTTTCTCAAGGTTCATCTTACGTAATCGATTGGACCCTCCTCCATTATTGTTTATGTACCTCACATCAAACCTAAAATTTGTGCAATTTGAAGCAATATAATTTTCACTTCTTCTATATCACGAGAAGTTACCTTCTTATATTTACCATATCTTGTGCTAAGTTTAAGATCTGTGAATTTATCAAAGAATATAGCACAATGGAATTGAAGATCCATACAGGCAATATCAACTAGTTGAAATTAAATCAAAATTATTGTTGTTACACTACACTAGGTCTGGGTAGGGATAAGTGCAAGATTTAGAGTACCTCTGATTTTAGAAACTTCTTAAAGTTCCTTAAGAAAAGTTGGTTACAGTGTTCAAATGAAATGGATCAGAATACAGTGGAATATAAAAAGGATTCATATTAGTGATTCTAACTAGTTTAGAATTGACCAAATTTACTGTACTATTAAACAAATTTAAACAAAACAAAATGAGCAGAATCAAATTGAACCTAACTGATGTATGCTTAGGCACCTTTGGTTTCTCAGCTCAGCAGTTTAAGAATCAAAATGCTGGAAACTGGACAGCCATTTATGCAGTTTCTGTTCCTACTATGTGAAGCATGTAGTGGTAAAGTTTAAGGACACAAGGAAACAGAGAACATAATAGATGCGCAAGAAAGACAAGAATTCTTACTGATGTTACTTTCTTATATATCTGGGCAGCATTCGTACACTCAACATATGGATACTCAAAAGTCACCAGCTCCAGCAAGCACAAGCCAAAAGCATAGATATCTACTAGCTCATTATATTCCTCCTCATAAAGCTCTGGTGCCATGAATTCTGGAGTACCTGAGATTGAATATCGAATTGCACTGGTAAAAAATAAAGGACCATCCGAATGACACTAACAATAACAGTCTAGGATAGATGCAAAAGTTAGCAAAGTGAACTAAGACTTTACCAATGACACTATGAGCAGAACGAGCCTTACGAAGAATTGCTGCGAGTCCCAAGTCACCAATTTTCACCTCCCCTTGGTTACCATTGACAAAAAGATTATCACACTTAAGATCTCGATGAATAACTGGAGGGTCATGACCATGTAGATATGACAGTCCCTCCAATATCTGCCGAGACCAATTCTTGAGTGCTCGTAAATCAACCTTCTTATGTTTTTTGCGGTATCTGCATAATCGTACACAATGAGCAGCTCATAATGTGACCTTACCTAGAGAGGAGGCATTGAGCAAATGACAGAAGAAAAGAAGAAGAAAACACAAATATCACATACTGTCTTAAATTCCCAGAAGTGAATATTTCAGTGATGATGTTGATATTCTCAGTCTTTGTGTCAACCCAAGAGTTGTAAAATTTGATGATATTCTTGTGCTTGAGGGTTTTAAGCAAATGAACTTCAGAATAAAGACGCTCCAAGTCCACTTCATTCCTCAAGAGATCAGCAACTTTAACCTGATTCCAAGCTACTTCTATTCCTTCCAATTCATCAAACGCTCGATATCTATTTCCCATTTGTAAGTCAAAGAATCGACAATACAGCACTTCACAACAAACATATAAGTAAACAAATCATACACATACAAAGGTGTTTGATAAAGGATACACTTTCTTAAATGCTCCTTTTCCCAGAACCTCTTTGTACTGCATAACACAAAGAGAATCAACTCCATAACTCAAATGCAGAATAACATTATCATGTTTACCAGTAAATGTAACAATATTATCACCAGCACATAAATATCCAAACTTTCTATGAAATCAAACTAAAAAAAAAAAAAACAGTAAAATGAGTTTCTAAATAGTGAGAACTGACCCGTCCGTAACGACCAGTAGGATCGAGCTCCACGAAGTCGGGCTCAGATTCAGATTCATCCGGTTCCTGCTCCGACACTGAATCCTGCTGCATTCTCTTCGATCAATGAATCGAAATGAAACAAAATTCAGAACCCTAGCTCTTCAATTGAATCAAATCAGTCCAAAAGAATCTCCCAATTTGTACAGTAACATCCACAATTCAGCAACAATTATGATTACTCTGATACGCAGTATATAGGACTTTACGTAGGTTTTGGTGAGTGAGGAATCGTGTAAAGGAAAAAAAGGAAGGTTGAGAAAAGAAGGAAAAAGGTGGTTGTGATTTCTGATTCTGAAACGTATAAACGGAGGGAATCGGCTTAACTGATTGTGACCGACGGACTCTTCGATTTTTTCCTTTTTTTCGATTTTGTATTACTCTTATTTACCACCTTTTTTTTTTATTAGTCAACTCTGGAAGCTTATGAAAAAAAAAATTAATGTGTGGATACTTATGGAAAGTCAATGGAGTTGGATCCTCAAATTTGCTTTTTTTGAATTTTAAAGTTGCACACTTGTGGCAAATACAGCTAAGTGCGTGCTCATTTTTTCGTCTAGTTCCACCTGCCTAAGGGCCAACATAAGAGTATTATGTTTTATTCTTCAATTTTAATTTATGTGGTATAATTTAATTTAATATGTGTTACTATATGGATTATATAAATAAATAAAAAATCACGATTTTGGCATGAAAGTAGTAGATGTGAGGTAAGCGTTTTATCTCTACATATATAATAAGATATTGTAGTATGTAGATATCCTAATTGTCAAACACATCATATTCATAATTTATATGAAAGTAATTTGAAGAAGAAGAAGACTTCTGAATAAATATTTTATTATATTTATTTGACCAAAAAGCTTATCAGCAATGGTAACACGAGAAGTTTAAATTAAATTATTTTCAAATTTTAAAGTGTTTTTAAGAAATTAGAGTAATAAGAAAATATGACACATAAAATTAATATGAACAAATATTTTACTATTGATGGTGAATGCACTTAAATTTAGTTGGTTATGATGTGAACAAGAAAATTTATTGATTTTCAAATTAAATTTTGGTGAAAAAGTCAGAGTAGAATAATCTGATGTACAAAATATTTTCGTTAATAAATTTGCTTATTTGAATTGCGTATGCAGATGTTTAACCTTTAGAAACTTTTATTATTTTTAAAGTTAGATACTAGTAATGAATATTTGATTTATAAGTTCGACAAATTATATTCTTCAACTTGTGAAAAGCACCAATTATAATATGGAGTCATGAGGACATTGAAAAGGAATATAGTCAACTTATAAATTAATAATGAAGTTTTCTACGAAGATACATGCATTACAAAAAGATGTAATTTGAGCATAATTTAAACATGAAAGCAATATAAATTTGATTTTTATTGGAGAATGATAGAGATTTCATTTAACTTAAAGTTAGCCCAGCTAGGCCAAGGAAATTCCATTTTTTTAGGCAAGAGTATAATTATCTCTACTAATATGATATTGTATATAACTCACCAAAATATTAGGGATTATCAAAACCTTAAAAATAATCAATCATTTCATCTATTTTTTTCTTGTCAACATATTATTTTATTCAGTTAGATTGAATATGAAAAAAATAACCATAAAATTACAACTTTCTCATCAAATGAATTGATCTTTAATATTTATCCTTCAAACAAGCTGATCTTTAATTTTTATCCTTTAACAATCGAACTTATGCACGATAGTGTATCATAAGTTCTATAAAAAACTGAAGTAATGCATGCGCATAACTTGTGAAATATTAGGATACAAAATGATAAATTTAAATGCTGCAAAAAAGATTATTTGTTATGAGCAATACTAATTAAAGACCAACACTAAATAAGGGGTGAATGTGCGAATGACTTCTAAGAAAATTTAATTGGTAATGCACTTCAGTAGTCTAATTTTGCTTTCTTTATAAAAATTATAACTGCTTCGGCCGGATTAGAGAATTATAAAGATTATAGTTGCTTCGGTAGGATTGAAGAAGACCTATAAAACCTCAAGAGGCTGGAACTTCTTTATTATAAGACGTCTAGAAGTAAAGTTAACTCAACATACGAAGAAAAATACTTATACAAACTTAGTATTTATATCAAATCGATGAATATGAAGTATAAAATATATAATTATAAATATAACAAAACAATGTTACGCCAAAGTTTATAGTAATAAAGTTAATTAGAATTTAGGAAAAGCTAGGGAACATTGACATGTGCTAACCAAAATAATTGGGTTGTATATTAACGTTTTCTTCACTGGATTTTCAGTGCTCCATTCTCAGTTGTTTCATTTACAAGTATCTGTTTTCTTATTTCTTTAAAAAAAAAAAAAAAAGAGAATTAATGCACTCATGATGAGATAAATGCTCACAACTAATAAGAGCTGTTACCACATGGCTTTTCTCATAAAAGAAATTAATTGACCGACACTGTGCATTAAAAAGGTTATATTTGCTTAACATTTAACAAGTTACACACACGTGATGAAAATAATATTGTTTCTATCATCGAGTATGAACAAGTTGTCTCAAATTCAAGCGTTGAAATAAAATAAAAATTTCTTTTTATGTGAATTTCAATTAGTCGAATCAGTTAAATTTCAAATAACAAGTAAATGTATAATTTGACTCAAAGCGAGATCGTTATGGTTTTAAAAATATGATTAATAGACTATTTCGTAGCTTTTCAGGTGGTGGTTTGGGTGGGAGAATTAAATAGCATTTTGATGAAAGAAAAAGGCAAATAAAAGGGATTAGAATATGATTTATTGTGAATGAAATGGATGTCATTATCACATAATGGAATAATTCGCCGCACAAAGTCATATATTAATTATCCTTTGGGAAGGAAATGAGGTAGGCCATTTTCTTGTAGGCTGTTAGGAGGAATTTGTTCCAAAGTTTCAACATGTATTACGCAACACTACATGTGCCTGTTTGGTTTGAATCTCCTGATAATGACCGCAACTATTTACCATCGATGTGATATTTTTTTCATTTCAAATCACGTCTACGGTTGAATATTTGGAGCGTGAGCATGCATACTCAGAAACCATGTAAAGAAATGAATCTAGAACCTAACTCAACCCCAAAACCTAACAGATCAATGCCGAATCTAGGATTTCTAGTATAAGTACGTACACCATTTAATCTTTTTATAGCATAGGTGTCACCATAATAATATGATGCCAATTTTTAGAAAATATACATGGAAAATACTTAGTTCTATGAAAAGAACACACGTTGGCGTGCACCAATGATTGCTTATAAATTTACCACTGGAGAGAAAGATTGTTCAAGTCCATATAAAGAGATCACCGATTTTATTAACCAACGAGGTATGACTGATTCATTCTTCAACAACTACTATATTTCTCTATTTGGAGAACTTCTAAATGCCGTATGTACTTGAACAAACAAAAGAGGATTGAAACATATAAAAGCAAAAAAAAGGAAGCAGTTTCCTGTACGGCAAGAGGCACTCTGTCCTTTTCGTTCCAGTTTGGTTGTGTAAGCTGATTAAATATATGATGTTATTGGATCAAATACGCTGTAGTGAAGTGGTGAGACTGTTTCACCTTTAATCAAAAATTTCGAGTTCGAGTTCTGGGTATACAGAAAATCTTGATGAGAACGTCACCCCGTACGGATCCTACAATGGGCAATCTAGAGTTAGTTTTAGTGTGAGCTCCGGAGATCGGAAAAAAAAATCCAAAAAATATGCTATTTGGGCTATATATATGGACACTACTGACTACATTAACAAAAATGGGCCAGACTGTCAGACTCATCCCTTCTCACTGAAATATTTGGCCCAATGTTATTCAAAATTTGGTATTTTGTACTTGGTATTTGTTGGTTGGACTTGATCTTATTAGGCCTAACTTTCACATACTTGAAGATTTCGACATTATATTTTGTTAAAGTTATGGTTTTTGCGTTTGAAATTTCTGATTGTACGAATAAGGTGTTGCCATTAGAAGCAAGTAAAGTTATTTGGAAATTGCTTTAAGGTGTTGTCTTCAAAGGCTTTGTTGGATGTAAGTTGTAACGACCTATTTGTTTGGCTAATGTCCTCTATCACTTTTTTTGTTGTTGTTGACATGGATGATGGAACCACACATCCACTATTCACACATGACTGTTCGCTCTACACAAGTGTCTTGTGGGCTCTATCGTTAAAATATGTGGATTTTTTTTTAACTTGAGACGAGATCACCTCACAGTTGAAACTAAACAGATAATTTTTAGTAAGCTATTGTGATTTATTTGTTAATATCAATTTAATAGGATTCTTTTTGTCACCATATTAATCTCTCTATATTTATTGAGCAAGGACTAGGTCGAATTGAAAACAAAATTAATGCCTACTTAATTTCCTAAGATGATAAATATTTTGGACACCTATTTCTTTCTAAAAAAGACTGTAAGGGAGCAATATCTTAGGCTACCCAACTAAAGATTCACTATTAAATGCAGGAGATATCCCCTACAGTTTGATGTAAAAAGGCAACATGACAGTTCAAATTTATTAGAACAATAATCACGTTTTATGGGAAAATATATAATGATTAGATGATGTTTCCCTTTCTATTAAACTTTTCATTAATAAGTATACAAGTGTTAATGACCAGTATAATATTAAATCTTGGAACTTGTACTAAATAGAAATCTTAAATTCATGAATGATGATTCTTTTTCACTAGAGATCCAACACATGATGATGATGAGTCTATTTGTTATTTTGCTCCCATTTTCCTTTTGTCTTGAAGCTAAGGAACAAAAGAAGATTGAGTTGGACCAGATCTGAAAACACTTTCACCTAATTACACTGACTCATTCTGCTTTGTTTCACTACCCCTATCTAGATTCCTCTTTTATCTTCAAATTAACTTCTTCAACTCTGAATCATTCAAATTATTACACCAAAAAATAATTATTTAGGACAAGTGGATATAAAAGAGTTCAAAGAGATATATGGGTTAACTAGATATTTATTTCTTAAAAAATATGTAATTAATCTCTTTTCATTGAACGTGTCGTTTATTCCTCATAATTAACGTGTGTAGTTTTTGAAAGTAATTACTACTAAAGATAAAATAGGAAGAAAATAATTTATTTTGTCTTTGAACTTTTAAAATGAGAAACATTTCCTCTATTCACTTTTACTTGTCAACTATTCCAAAGATTGATCACATTTTTATTTGTCAATTTTCAGTTTTCACTATCAAGAAAAGACAATTATTTCTTTTCATGTTTACATCTAATAAGGATAGTGTGGTAAAATAATTATGTCAATCATTGTTTTCTTAATAAATATGATAAATAAAAGGAATGAAGACGATAATTGTATATATTACATGACTATTTTTAGAAATTATGATAAATAATTTAAGACGGAAGGAGTACTATTCTTGGTTGGTATAGTTTCAATAAATGAACTCAAATAATGTCAATTATACATCTCAAAGGAAGTGTAAAAGAATGTGAAGAATCATTCATTGGGAACTCCATTTTTTGGTTTTGACTGGTCATTTGTATGCATAAAGATCTACTAACTTAAGATCTGGTGAAGAAGACTTCTCTGCTTTTTCACCATTGCATGGAAATAAGTATTTTAACTGTGACATAATCAAGTCTACCATGGGTTCAAAAAAGTTGTCTTTTTGAAAAGCATTTAAAAAGGAAATGGGGTCTAACCAAGAAAGCTACTACAGTATTAAATAATAAATAATAGAAAAATGAAAGGAAAGATAAACATTAGATAATTGAATATAAAAAGGGGTTGCTCTTTCATTCACTCTCATTCATCTTGCCATCTATTTGCCAGTTCAGATACATATTTTTTTATTATTGTATTTCATCAATGCTGCCAAGATCACCTCTGGAGGCATCGGTTGCTTACAAACATTTAATATCTAGGATTCTTTCCCTATGCCAATACTCATTTCAAAAATAATTTATCCTCTTAAAATCTATACTACTTCTTTCTTATAGGTTCTTTGAGTTAGTCAATCAAGATTCATCAACTAAATGATGCAAGATTCAATCCCTGCTTGTTTCTCAGCTGGGGAAAAGTTATCAGATGATCATGCTGCAGTAACTAGGTCAGGGCAAAGCATTTTTATGTCCGTTTATCGGACGAAAATTGCTGATCAGTGCAGGTTAATCACAGTTACTTGGTGCAAGAATTTGTTGCTACATGGTTTATCAGTGTCAGTAGATGGGTCAAGTGGAGATGGACAGTATACTTGCAAGGTGGAGCTAAAGCCTTGGTACTTCTGGAGGAAACAAGGTTCAAAGCATTTTCTTGTGGACAGTAAGCCAGTTGACATATTCTGGGATCTTAAGGCTGCTAAATTTAATGGTGAGACAGAGCCAAGCTCAGAGTATTATGTAGCTGTGGTTTGTGATGAGGAAGTTATTCTGCTTCTTGGTGATTTGAAGAAAGATGCTTATAGAAAGACAGGCTGCAGGCCAGCATTGATTGAACCAATTCTTGTATCAAGAAAAGAACATGTTTTTGGCAAGAAGAAGTTTTTAACAAGAGTTAAGTTCCATGATAAGGGTAGAATGCATGAGATCTCCATTGAGTGCAAGAACAGGATTAACAGTAGCGGAATTTCTATCGATGGGGTTGATCCAGAAATGGAGATAAGGATAGATGGGAAATTGTTCATTCATGTGAAGCATTTGCAGTGGAAATTCAGAGGGAACGAATCGATTCATCTAAACAAAGTGAGGATAGAAGTATATTGGGATGTTCATGACTGGATTTTCAATCCTGGTTTAAGGCATGCTTTGTTCATTTTCAAGCCAGTTCTGTTATCTACATCTCCTTCATCAGTATCGGAATTATCATCACCGCCATTCTCTTCATCGACATCAACTCCTTTATCATCCCAAACAGGAAGTTGTGGTTCAATAGAGGGGTTAAATTCCAACAACTCCTCAGATTTTTGCATGTTTCTTTATGCTTGGAAAGTAGAATGAGGAAAGTTACATAGAGTGAATATTGGTTTATTGTATCTATCATCATTAAAAGCAGCTAAAGAAAACATAATGGTTGAAAGAGAAAAAACTGAGACTCATGTTATGGTCTAATTAGGAAGGAGATTGGGTTGACAGGTGAGAGAAAGAAAAGAGCAAGGCACATGGGAACAATTGGGGCCCAAAATTAGCATATTGTGGCTGCAAGGTAGTTACAGCTGTTTTTGAAAAAGAAATGGGCATAACTGGACAAAAACAGATTGGATAACATAACATGCTCAATTATTTTCCCAATCTAGAGCCATCTTCATGTTTGTTTTCCCCCACAGTTTTCTTCTCTTTCTCAACTCAGCAATTATTTTTGTGATACTTTTGTCTTCTAAATTCTCTCTATATATACAGAAAAATATTGAATACATTTTACTTCACTGTATTTCTGCATTTGGTGTTACTAACTGAAGGAAAATGAACTATGTAAGGAAAAATGACAAAGCTTTTGAAAACTTTCAACTACTAAATTGCCAAGTTAATACATACAGAACTAAACCAACATCTTAACTATATAATATTAAAAAGAGTTTTCTCTTCCTTTACAAAATTTATTGTGCAATGATTTGGTGATCATTAATCTATCATATTTTGTAAAAAGGGGTGGGGAAGAGGTGGAGTTCTAAATGAGGAACTTTTGAAGATAAGACAAAACAAATGATAAGGGATGGGAAATTTAATACGCTGGAGTTCTACCAGAAATTTATTGGCTCAGGCCAATAAAACAAGTGAAAAGATGTGCTGGAGACTTTAAATCATAGCTTTTCTACAGTCTGGCCATAGTCCTACTTAAGGTTTATTGATGAGTTTGATTGATAACAGTATCATTTATGGCTAGAAAGACCTTTTGACATAAGTGTTAAAAAGAATGAAATAAATGAAGGTATACAAATCTGAACATAGATGTTGAGTTGGAATTAAGGGAACAAGCTGTTATTCAAGGAAGAAAATATACTTGATCATCAAGCATTTTCATGGGAAGAAATCAGGTTACATAAATATCTATTTTTTGATGGGAGCAAATTACAAATTACAAATTACAATAATTGAAAAAACTCCATGTTCAAAATGGATAATGACTTGACTACTTCATAAATTAGAGAAAAAAATATGCTCTTTTAACCAGCAATAACTATCAATTTTCCACAGAGATAAATGTTATGTGAAATATAAAGCTAGACAAATGCCTAGGATGTTTATTCATTCCTCTGGTTGTTGTGGGATATTTGCCTGCTTTACTGATGTAAGTATCATTTATGCAGCAGCGAACTGACGTTTCATGAAGTAGTCACACTAGTTATGCAGGAATTATTATGGGATGCATAACTATGTGTTGCAAGATAATATAAAGATTGATACAAAAAGAATCTAGATTTAACTTCACTAACTAGTATACATGTAATTCGAAAAACAGAAGATAGTCTACATATACAGGTTTTAGGTGTTCTTATTCTTAGTTCATATTATATCTCGTATAAAATCACATGTAGATTAACTCTACCATAAGGATTACAAGGTCGACAGAGATTAACATAAGAAAAAAAAAAAAACCAAATACATCCAGAAGTTAAAATAAAATAAAATTGTAGCATGTGGAAACAGCCTGGGCCAGACACAAAAAAAATCAATTAAATAAGACCAACAACCAAAAAAGCTCTCCAAACATTTTGAGAATTCCCTATTAATGTTATAAAAAAAGAATCACTTGCTATCGCTTGACAGTTCTCAGACTAAATTTGAGCATTGCATGATCGAAATTACTCATATTTTTAGCAGATTTAGTAACTCACTTCCCAAAACCAAACCACTTTGCTAAGAAGAAGGTCTTGTTTTTGCCACGTGAAGCATCGGCTGGTTTTGCTGGTGATGCTGGAGAAGCATGTATAGGTGTTATTGTGGGTTTACCTAGAAGAAAACAAATATGATTAGACCAATTGATCCTTGAAATGTTGACAATGTATTATTCTTTGCACTAGCTTCTATCAGGTGTTCCAAAAGAGGAAAGTAACAATGAAAAAAATAATACTAATTTTTTATCTTTTATGTTTTGGTTTTCTTTATATTGCAGGGAGATCAGTAGCTAAAATGGTCTCATATCCTATCAGTACAACTTATAAGCACATGGATAAGTCTCCATACTAATGCATCAGAAATAACTTATTTGATTTTGTGGGAGCAATAATGTGTTAACTTATCGGTATTGTTGATTAAAATTGGTAAGAAACTAGGCACATGTCTTTTATATTTTTTGCAGAGAATGTACACACATCATAGAAATTTTCCAGGTTATGTTACGACAAACTAATTCTACAGGGCTAGAAGATGATGATCTGTGTGCATGACAATTAATTCAACTAAAATTCACATGAAGTGCATAGATGGACAAATGAAATGAAGAACCTGTGTTTGGTGACGCTCTATTTATCTTCCCATTCTTCACATCTTTAGATATCTTATCTGAACTTGGTGTATTTTCTTGAGGGGTGGAATTCCTCTCCAAGACTTGATGTGCTCTATATTTATGGCTACCTGCAATCATCAATGGTAATTCAATTGCAGGATACGCAACACAAAAGTTGAGTGTTAGAAAAAATCATGTCTAGTAAAAATAAAGCTAAAATGTTCAACAGTATTTTGATTCCAAGTAGGCTAAAGAATCACCAAGATTTTACAGTGAACTTACTCTCAATGGGTGAATTTCCGTAATTCTGCCTCATAACTTCGACAAAACTATCATCCTTTGGATCTTGCATCACTACAAGGAAAATCATAAACTTCAAGTGCAAAAAATGTTGTGAATATGTGATGATAATACTACAATAGCTGCTAGGAAAAACTTACATTGGTCAAAAAAAGCATTTCTGTAATTAGGGGTGGAGCCAACTGAAAGCAGCTGAACTGCTTCTACATCTCTTGTCATCGACACCTTAGAAGATGCACTCAAGTTTTGTGTGTCTAAAAGTATGCCTGCGAGCTGAGAAGTAGAGTGTCAGAGATCAAAAAGGGCTTCTCATCTGCTTATATTGTTAATTTGATGAATGGAGCTTATTTAGTACCAGAAGCTTTTTCAAGATAGGCGTCTGAAGTAGTTCATAAGCATCCTCACAGTAATTGTCCGTAAGAACAGTACACCCTGATACTGCCTACATGTTTGACAAATGTTAAGAGAAAAATGTTAGAAAGCTTCACCATATTACTGCTAGGCTATTTCTTTCCCATATTTATCTTTTGTTTTGGAGAGCACACTATAAGTACCTCTCCATTAGTTTTGAGTATGTCTTCTCCAACTACAAGGATGCTTAGCTGCTTAGCCAACAGTAGTGTTTCCAAATCAACCTGTTCAAAACCAAAAGAAGAAGAAAAATCAGCATTAACTCATCAAAGGAAACAATCCCAAATGGCTCACTAGTGGTATAACTTGCAAGATCTGTTCTGACATTCTAGGGAAGATTAAATATCCTATGCATTACTACATGATGCACAATTAGATCTTTGATTGCAGTTTATAAAAGGATGAACATACTAATCTATAAATCAATGTACAAACATGATATATATATATATATATATATATATATATATATATATATATATATATATATATATATATATATATATATATATATATATATATATCACACTAAAGCGTGCCGAGTTGAGTCTCCTAAAGGTACATAGAAAATCTGAGATTAATGTTTCAGTTTAAGTGCTTAACTAAGTATTTTATGATCCTGTTCACGGTTCACAAGTACACTATATACTTCAACGTGTGTGGAAGTTCCCAAAATTCAAAAAACGGTCTGAACTGGGTTTTGAGAACTTGAAAATATTTGAAGATCAAATTTATTTTCAAAATCTGATCAAATTTCAGCTAAACAGATTTTTGAAGATAAATCTTCAAAATCTGATCCAAATCGATGGCCAAGCGCTTGCTTAACTTCAAAGAGCCTCAAGATCTTGCTACTAGTAGCATACCTCATCGGAGAAGAGCAGAGATTTGGCATCAAGACCAACAAGATGAAAAAGCCGAGCCACTTGCCGCTGCTTCAACATTTTCCTTCTTGTAATATTCATCACAGGAACCACCACCTGAATTGTATTTGCATCTCCTCCTTGCTCATTAGCCTTCCTATTTTCCAAAAACCAAGCATAGCAAATTGCAGCCACCATTGAGCTTGTACCTACAATATTTCAACTCACTCAGTCATATAACCGAAACCTAAAGCAAAAACACACAATTCATCGATCTACAATTGGAAAAATATCAGCTGGAACTCAACTGTTGGAAGGTCCAGACAGCACAATTTTGGCTTTCCCTTTTATCTGTCCACTAAAAACGTTGTCGATTTTGTCTCTCTGCTCCTTCAAGAACCGATTCAGTTCCTGACTCTTCAAATCTTCCTCCTTGACTTCATCTCCGTCCACATTGTTCTTTCGCAAAACCTTCTCGAATGCACTCGTAGACGCAGAGATACTCCTCCGATGAGCCAACTCTACCAAATTCCTCGGAGGAGAAAGTGCCGGATAGTCGGGGATCGAGCATGTCGTCGATGAAATCAACCTCCGGTGAGAAGATTCGATGAGACTTTTTGGTGGAGAAAGTGGCTTGTCATCTAAAAAGTGTGATACATTGTCCGTTGAGCCGGTGGGGGGAATTTTGAAAGTTCGTTTCGGAGAGTTGATAGAGTGTTGCTGAGGTGTATTGGAGTTCGTATGGAACCGCGTTCGGCGACTGATTGATTGGCGGGGCGGGAGGGTGAGTGTGGGTTGCTCATTGTTGGGCTTGGGAGAAGAAGGGTCGGTGGGCCCATCATTTGGAGGTTTGAAGATGTTGGAGAACCAATCTTGAACGTTTGATGAAGGGGATGTGCCGGCTGAAGGAGGATCTATTATTAACGGCTCTGATTTATTGCGGTTGTGTTTTGCTGTTTTTGAGAGGATTTCTTCACTGAACCCCACCACTGATCTATGCCTGTTTTTTCCAAATATTGAGTTCATGAAAACAAATACACGTAACTACCATTGAAAATTTTCTTTATTTTCTTAAATTTCGTATCAAATCACACTATGACATTTTTTTCACCTGAAAGAAGTAGTATATGTTGATCATAATTGTACAATTCCATTGCAGTGATCAGAGCAAATACAATGTTTTTGTTATACAAAAAAGAGAGCTTTAATTACCTTCTAGCAGACCTAGAGAGGGGATCTCTGCCTTCAGTAGGAGAATCAATTCTAGCATGAGATGTTGCGAACCTAGGGGAAGTCACTAGCCGCCCTGGGGGCGACTCACTTCCTCGACCAGGAGAGGAAGCTACCATTTGCTTAGCCTCCTGCAGCCACTCCTGAGTTAGCCTGCTGCTAACACTCCTTGTGCTTGAGTCGAAATCATCATCATCTTCTATCGAATTCGTGTTAATTCCCTTCAGATTATAGGCTTTTTTATCAGGACTTGGTGTCCCGAAAAACATGTCATTCATAAAATCAGTTAAGTCAGGGACAGGACTAGTAGGCTTTCTGTTCTCTGCAATTATCCTCTGTAAGCTCTTTGAGGATCCTCTGCTCTCGTTCGACAGGTTCCTGTTGAATCTCCTCTCCATTGCGCGATTCAAATGAGTGGAAGCACAATCTCGAAGAATACGAATGGAAATGCAGGAAATTCTTAGATGAAGATAGAAACGACATTGCTAACATAAATGAATAGGAAATATTGTAACATTTGGCCGGCACAAAGGTTGTCTTTTCTTTGTGTAGTCTTGTGAAAATTAAAAAAAGGACAGGCCATGTAAATTGGTAAATGTGCAATGAGTGAAATATACATGCTAAAGGAAAACATGATGCACAAAGCATTATGCATTAATCAGGGTCACACTCAAGTAGTGTGATGTAGACAGTCTATTCTAATGCAAGCATTAGTGATTGTTTTCACGAGCTTTAGAGGTCACACGAAGATAACTTTGTGGTTGCTCGAAAGCTAATGATAAGCAAAACATATATGCACTCAATAGATTATTGATGGGCATACTTTGGTAGAATTAGTAGAAGTATAGTTGTATATAATCGGAATTTAGCGGAAGCAATATGATAACAAGCTTTGGACTTAATTAGGCAAGAAGACAAAAGCAGTACAAGTATATCAAGTATGGGCCTCTCAACCAGCATTTTGATTGAGCTGGTCATGGGCTAAGCCTGAAAAAGCCCAATTTACTCGCATTTTGTTGTAAAAATTTCATAGATACTCTATTTCGACACCTTTATTTAATTTGTACATACTTTTAAAAAATAATACGTGTTTTCTTCTGAACAACTTCATATATTCAGTGTTTGAAGTTTAGATTATAAAAGAATCACTAAAGTTAGATAAAAGTAATTTGAACTTTAAATTAAAAGTTTGAACTTTCAAGCAAAAATGACAAAATCGTGTCACTTGAACTTCTACGATATGAAACTTCATACGTTGTATGTTTGATTGTTCCGAGGTGAGTAGACTTATTGCATATTATATCATCTTTCTTTTCCCATTTTTTCGTCTTTAGCACTAATGTTAGAAACTTAGAATTTAGATAAACACTGTATATAAATATTTCTAGTCAAAGAGTTATCCTACTCTTCAATATTATAAAAAAAAAAATGTAAGCACAGACTCCGCCGTTAATCTGGATTTCTTAATTATTTCTTTAAACAGAAGAAAAAAAAAGGGAGAACAAAATCAAATCAGAAAGAAATGTACTTGTTATTACCCCTCTACAAGGAATTGCATTTGTATTTAATTCGTGTATAAGTTAGTAAACATATACTCTAATTAAATAAAAGTCAACGATAAAGAGATAAGCGTCCGTACGTGTAATTGAAAAGGCTGTGATCCGTACATACATGAACCTGCTCCCCTTATTTTTGTCATCTTCTCTGATCTGCATATCATATTCCTTCAACTAATACTGTAAAATTGTTTTCTAATTTTCAGATCGTTGAACATAAGTTCCTAACACAAGAAAATATTCATGACTATCTTAATTATTTGAGTAACTTGGTGATTCACATATGTTATTCCAAACTTCTTCATTAGATAGATAGCTTATCATAAGGAGTAGATCACTTAATTCTGCCTTTGAAATACAAGCTTCTTGATATCAATTTAAACAAGATTAGCTATTTAATAGATCGTTATAATAATATGAGTGTCTATTTGATTTTTCGAGACAAGTTCAAAAGTGAAATTTATACATATAATTTCCCTAAAAGTTAATGATAACAATTAAAGAATGGAGCTTTTAATTTCTCCCATCTCTAGAGAAAATTTAAAATGTATTGGGGGAGTTGGATGGTGGATCAACTCTTTGAGACCTTTTTATTATTTTTTTATTTATTAAAATAAATATAATTGATAAAGATTGCTAGGAATTTAGATTGACGATGTAATACTTGAGAACTTATGTTATTAATAAATATATGATATGAATAGTTTAAATTGATTGAATCTTTCTTAATCATCTTGATCGAAATTTGTATGCAGTTTTTTTCCCATATAGTTCTGGCATGACTGCTAGAGTCCATGTATTTCTTCACTTTGAGACAATATTGAAAGTGCAGCTGATAACTTCATATATGAAAAAAAAAAAATTTACTTTGATAATCGATTTTGAGATCCAATTTCCAATTATTAGAAATGTTTGTACCTAATTATTACATAACATAGTAATATTTTATTAATTATACCAAATTGATTAAATCTGTCCGATTGTTTGGGTGAAGTTCTCTAATTTTAACAGCTTAATTATATAATGTACAAAAATATCTTACCCAACTTAAACTATTTTTAAGTTTAGTAACCGTACTTAGCGTTGAGGGTAACCTGATTTTCTTTCCTAGGTAACAGCATATATATCAAGATAATTAAATCTATCAATGGGTAATAAACACGTTGTTTTAAATATATATAAATATCTTAAGCCAATCGAATAAGACTACGATAACAATATCTAGGAGTATAAATGTATAATATACGTTTAAATTACTTATAAATATATATATGATGAGGTCATGAGGCCAACTAGTAAATGCTGCCTTAAATAATGTAAACTTGATTAATTAATGGACATACGATTAGCGATTTCTCATGACAAAATATATACCTACCCCACCTTCTGCATCAGCTCATAGATCAACCTTAATCACTTGATCATTTTCTTGTTTTAGAGTCTTTCCAAATCATTAGGGGACAAACCTCTTAACCAAAATTATCATTATTAATAACGTTAAATATTCATATCGAATGTGTCTGAAAGATCGCAGTGGATATTAGTTGGAACAAATTATAAATTCCAAAAAAATATAAAAATATATTCATCTAAACCAAGGTCAACCCTCTAATTAAGCTCTTGTCCAAACAAGTAGTTCCCATAATTACAAATTTATTAGCCTGTAAAACGTCATAAACTTACCCTTTGAATATTGCTTAGGGCCAATTCAAACATCAATTAGCTATTTTAATTATTGCTTATATAAAACTTAATTAGTATTAGAAAATGACGTCACTGTCTTATTGTAATTGTTTGCACCCCTTATGTAGGTTAGAGAGGTATAGCTGCCAGTTGGGCTTATGTTTGACTTATTCATTTTTTAACCTTTCTTTAAGAAATGGCCTCATTTTGTGGCAAATATCAACAAGTCTATATAAAGCCCCTTCATCAATGGGGATATTACATTCCAATTTTCTTTCTCTAATTAGTATATACTACCAAAGAAGTTAATTAAAGAAGCAAAATGGCAATTAGTACTCGTTCTATTTTTGTGGCTACAATTGTCATATGTTCATTTTTGGCTGTTTGTGAAGGTGAGATATTGTTCTCTACCCTCAAGAAATCTCTTGAAGTGAAGGCTGAGCACAAAGCAGGAGGTATGTGCTGTGTTAACTATCCGTTTTTCATTTTTCAGATTTGAGAAATATTTTGTATTTTTTTTTTTAACTTATTAGTTGCATATCTCTCTATCAGTCCCACCATTCAAGGGCTTTAATTTGTTGCATGTCGCTTCATCTTCACTTAAAAATTGTAGGTTCGGATCATCAGATAAGATTAAAAAAAATAATGCATTGATGATTTTACTCTTAAAGTGAAGATATGAATCAATTAACTATAATTAAATACGATTTAATTACCATTAAAGTCTTGTATGTTTGGGATTATATTTCTTAGCATTAGTCGTTTACTAAAATCATTTTTGGAAGAAGGAAAATATCAAGTAAATTATTTCCTTAGTTGCTTTGTATGATTTTCTCTTCATTTTCTTTCCTCGTATTAAATGACTTGATAGAGCTAATTGTTTGATTAAGAAATTAGATAGTACATACTAAAAATTAATTATCTTGTTATACAATTTAGCTTGTCCTAACATATTAGAATTGATCGATCAGTATTACTATATAAAAATAATCTGACTGTATAAATATTTTCAGTATTGATGGCCGGGGAGGACGCGCTCACGCTCAAGTGGTCGTTGAACAATACACTCCCAGCAGGGTCAGATTCAGGCTACAAGTCAGTAAAATTGGAGCTGTGTTACGCTCCCATAAGCCAAAAAGACCGTGCGTGGAGGAAAACAGAAGACCACCTTAAAAAGGACAAAACTTGTCAATTTAAAATAGTGACGGTACCATACAAATCGTCAAACAACAATTACAGTTGGACAATCAAGAGGGATATCCCAACAGCTACTTACTTTGTTAGAGCTTATGTTTTGAATGGTAATGGTGAAGAAATTGGGTATGGACAAACCACTGATGACAAAAAAGTAGACAGCCTTTTCAGCATTCAAGCAATTAGCGGACGACATGCTACTTTGGATATTTGTTCAATTGTCTTCTCTGTTTTCTCTGTAGTTGCTCTATTTGCATTTTTCTACATGGAAAAGAGAAAGGCCAAGGCAGGTAAGTGATGATCATGACGATGACGACCATGGATGGATCTACATTTGTGTGATTATTATGTGCAAAGGAAATTAAATAATCTCCTTTATTTTCGATATATCGTAGACTTTTTTTTTATTTTATATATGTATAAGATAATGTATTAATTAAGTTTAATACAGAGTTTGATGACTCATCATGTGTCATGCGTGACATTGTTAATTTACCTTCTTGTTTTAAATTTAAACTCTGTACTTTTATTTGATGATGGAAGTTTGTTTTATCACTTTTTTATATTATTTAATTACCTTCTCGTTTGATTTATACTTTCATATATCAATTGAATTTTTAGAGTTTTTTAATTATTCAAAGTTCAAATGAGGTTTTTTATATTTATTGTAGTTTTATATTTTTAAAAGATAAATCATACTACTTATAGAATTACTTTTACAATTTCACAATATATAATAGTAAAAGAATATAATTTTAATCATACAATTAAATATTTTTGCTAATGGTGTGCTAATAATATGTCTGGTAATATGAAATGGAGAAAGTAATGATCATCAAGTTATTTTATCACTTTTTGACTTTTTGGCCAAGTTGCATTATATTGTAGGCCATTGATTTTCTGATGATTGGACTATTTATTTTATTTTTCAAACTTTTTATAATCTTTTCAACTTTACGAATCGAAATGAAACATGATGAAAGTCGTCGGGAAAGCATGTGTTTCTATGTCTCGTTATAAATACACATTAGGAAAAATATCTTCTTACTTTACAAATAAATATGAATTTTTATTTTTGAAAAAGACAATTACAAAGAATAATATAGAAAAAATTTAATTATTATTTTTTTAATTTAATAAGGTGGAAAACTAATGACGAAAGAAGTGTTTATTTACTACCTCTACCATTTCTGAAGAATCAAGTAGTTTTGTTAGCAGGTTTGTATCAACATCTTACAATAACTCTATAATATACATTGTTATATTTTAAACATGAAGTCAATTCAGTTCATTATTTATCAATTTGAAATTGAATAGTGTATTTCTACCTCTCTCTCTCTCTACTTGTTTCTGTTGTATTTACTTTATAGTATTTCATATATAATAATTAATACATTATCATCTCAAGCAAATACTTTGCAAAGGTAAAAATTTTGTTTTCTTAATTAATGAAATTTTTTTAAATCTTGAATTTATTGTTCTGAATATATCAGACACACAATTGATACTTCCTTGGGACCTTGGAAAAACTCAAAGTACACATTATGTCAACCATGGATCATATAATCTTTCAGTTGGAGACGTGAGTGCAACTTGTTCATGATAATCTTTCCAAATCCAATTTTGTTAATTGATTTGGATGCCCTCTGCTTAATCTCAAATTATAATTATCAACGGATAACTATTATTAATTAAGTAATAAATCGGACATAAAAGAAGTTGATAATATACCGTCAAATTTCTAATAACTAATGGTCTGATTTTCTCCCAAATCGATCTTTCATGTTATATCTTACTTCTCTATTACATTATTCTGTTAACAAAGACCGAAAAAATTATTGATATTTACCTTTGTCACTCAGAGACAGACTGAAATTTACGAAATGACGTTAAAAAATTTTAAAATTGATTTTGAAGGCATATGTTTAATCTTTTAATTTTTAATTGATAAAAATTTAATATTAAACATATATTAACATTACCTAGTTATAACTATCATAAAACTTCTCGACAAATATTAGTACTATATAAAGATTTAATTTTACAGTCAAAATTGAATATTCTCTTAATCTTCATGATAGTGAAAGATGCCAACCCCTTCCAAAATTTCAAGATCTCTCTCTGTGTATATAATAATAAAGTCATGAAGCGCCCAAATTAATTTTGGGATTTAATTAACAAAATAGCCACTACTAAGGTCAGCGAATTCGGCTAAAGACGTAATATATAGTCGAAGCTTGCACCTTTTTTCTTTTACCCGATTATATTCGGGGGCGACTTAACGTGATTGGAGATCTAAAGTGAAATTTTAAATTGGGGCCTAAAATATAAACAAACTTTATATACGTATTTATTCAAAATTTATTTTTCTTACACTATTTAGATAAAAATTATTAGTATTTTAATATTGTTATTTCAGTTATTAGTTTTAGGTAAAATTTTATCAACTCAACAGTGAAAAACATCATATGAATTGTTAACATAATTTTATAAGTAATAAGTTGACAAATATTAACATAATTTTATAAGTAATAAGTTGACAAATATTAAACGGAAAAGGGTCAAAATTACCCCTGAACTATGTGAAATAGATCACTTATACCCTTCGTTACATTTTGGGATCAAAAATACCCCCGCTGTTATCCTAAGAGACCAAAAATACCCTCAAGAGTTAACACCCCAATTTTTTAGTGACGTGGCATGCCACATAGGACTAATTCCTCCACCTAAGCGTTGCCAACTAGGATTATTACAAAAGAACTAGACCTTTAGTGGCGACAATAGTTGCCGCAAAAGCCCAAAAAATTGCTACTAAAGGTTATGAGTGATTTTTAGTGACGACTAATAGTAAAACCTATTTTTTCAACAAAAAAAATATGATAATTAATTTTCGATCGCAACCTAATTTTCTAAAATAAATAACTTACAATATTAATATTAAAAACACCCCATATTATCACGAAAAATCATGAAAATTACTTCTCGATTCACATCTCCTACTATATAATGCATCATTGTACATTTTATACATTTTCATATAACATAAATAAAGCAGTGTCTTCAAACTCCTACTTAATCGATATCATTTGCGTTTTTTTTTAAAAATAATGAAGAAAAAAAAGAAAATTAGAATTTAATGTTAAAAACTTTTAGTGACGATTTTTTGGGCTTTTGCGGCAACTATTGTCGCCACTAAAGGTCTAGTTCTTTTGTAATAATCCTAGTTGGCAACGCTTAGGTGGAGGGATTAGTCCTATGTGGCATGCCACGTCACTAAAAAATTGGGGTGTTAACTCTTGAGGGTATTTTTGGTCTCTTAGGATAACAGCGGGGGTATTTTTGATCCCAAAATATAACGAAGGGTATAAGTGATCTATTTCACATAGTTCAGGGGCAATTTTGACCCTTTTCCGAATATTAAATAAAGATAAGAGTTAGAACCATAAAATTTGACGCAAGAAGTTTATGACTTGATATATCCCATTTTAATATGTTTTTAGTAATGCTTGAAACTAAAATTTAGAAAGAAATAAAACAGAATTTATAACTCACTTTGTTCAACACTTTTCAGTATTAATTCTTATTTTTAACAAAGTAGAAAAGATGTTAAAGTGTGTAAAATACTATATATTTTTAAAAATTATATTTTTTATCATAAATAATCAATTTTTGTATAAAAATTTAACTCATAATTTATTCTTAAGAAAAATTTGGGGGCCCTCGAAATTTGGAGGCCTAAGGCAATGGCCTTATTTTGCAATGCATAGAGCTCGCACTGATTACATTTGTCTTTGAGTTCAATTGTTAGTTTTTGCGCGATATTTTTTTGTTATTCACATTTACGTTCAATTATTCTAAATTCGTTTTGCTTAGGATCCCTTTGGAAAATTAAAAAAAACACTCTCCCTATTAAAAACTTTTTCGTAGTCAAAAAATATTTTTTTCTTTCATTTTCAAATAAATCTTCTAAAAGAAATAAAAAGATTAAAAGTTCAAATGATAAAAATAGTTTGTCAATAACTAATAATTATTTTTTTAAAATGAACATGTAAAAGGCTAAATGATAAATAAACAGGATCGAAGGGAATAGACCATTTCCTTAATTTCTTTTTTTTGATATTTTGTGAAATTTGTCTTTGCAAGTCATGTAGGGGCCAGCATAATAATAATAATAATAATAATAATAATATAATTAATTTTATGTATTCGAAAGTTCGTGGAATCTTCCACCAATATCAAGATACTCATGAGATTCCAACTTTTCCAAAATTTCTCTTTTTAATGAAGAGTTGAGGTTCCCCACTTGTAGCCTTTAATTTAATCAATTATATCAAACAATATTTTTTAATTATTAGACATCACTAATTTCATCCCTCGTTGATCACCCATAGTGCTAATGAAATATAGCAACTTATATTTAGCTAATTAATTAAAAAAATATTTTTTCAACGTTAGAGCAACAATTTGATAGAGGAATTAAGAACAAGGGATTAAATTTTTCTTGACTAAGTACGTTAGATATTTTAATGGGCCAAGCATTGGATGGTGTATAATTTATTCATTTATTTATTTATTTTTGAATGGTGTATATCAAACGGTTAGATATATGTCAAATTCAATTTTGTTTTGTCTACTACACATATTAAGCAAAGTCTAACTTATATCGTCACTTATATAAATTAGTGGGTTCATATGCTAGAGAGGACGTGGTGCAGTAGATGAATTGTTTCTCCTTTGATAAAATTTTGAGTGAATTTAAATATGAATCTATTTTAATAGGGAGTATTCTTTTCGAATGGAGCTCTACATTAATTCAGAATAATCGTTCTCTAATGTGGACATGAAATATCGGTTGAATTCTTTTAAAAAAAAAAGTAGATTATATATTTATTTTTATATTTCCATCTCCATACAGTCTCTCTCTTCCTCATACTTTGAAGTTCAAAAATCATGGCAACTTTTTGTGGCATTTTTGTTGCCTCAGCAATTGTTTTTTGTTTCTTTGGAATTATGATTACTTATGCTGCTCTTTTCTCTTCCCTTCAGCAAACTATCCTAATCAATTCTTCACCTTCACAAGGACAAGGTATGCCTTTTTTTCTGGACAATCATTTTAATTTACTATTTGTTTTATAAATAAAAGGTGTTCTAATAATTAGATTAATTCCTTTAAAGTTGACTCTTAATAAAAAAATATCGACCCATGATTAATGAATTTAATATTTTTATAGTCCACTTGTAGCAACCTTTTTCCATTCTTATTTGTGTATATATATATTCCTTTAGTTTGAAGGGATAAAGTTTTGGTAGGAGTTAGTTCAGTTAGTCGGAAAGTTATATGGTATAAATAGATAAAATAATTTTTTTAAATAGATAAAATAGATTTTCTTTGTTATGTATAAATTGTTGAATATAAGGGAAAGCAAGAGCTTAATTGACACTATTGTTAGGAGGGCAGAAACATTTATTTTGAGAGAGAAAACTTATTGAAAAATTAGTTGTTTCATAAATCAGTAAAAATGATTTTAAGTAGAAAATATCCCTTTCATATATACATCTTCACCAATATATCTCGATTAACTAATCTCATAAGTTTGATTAAATTTCATTTAAGAATTTTATTTCTATTTGTGTATGATAAATTTTATATTTATTTTACGTTTATATATTATTATTTTATATTTTACGTCTAATTTTACAGAATTAGGAAAAAAATAACAATATTTTGTAATGTTAGAAAAAAAATAACAATTGAAGATTTCAATCCTCCCCCAAAAAAGTATAACATCGATTGAAAATTGAAATATGTGTATTTTAATTTAATAAAATAAAAGTTCAATCGATTTTTAAAAAAATAGATATTAAAATAGTCTCTCTCTATAAAATAATTTTAATATTAAAAGTACATTGATAATTGTCTTTTTTTCATAATTTGACTCTAGCACTTTTTAAAAAGATAAGTCAAACACAATTTGCTTATCAAAAACATTTTTCAAATGAATTAGTCAAATTTTTAACAAATTATATTTTTTTTCAAAAACATTTTTCTGAAAAATCATTTAAAAGTACTTCTAAAAATGATTTTACCAATAATGTCAAAGCAGACTCTCTCTAAGTTGTAACGTAGTCACAAGTTTGAATTTCCATCTCTACAACATTTTAGTAGAGTCCGGAGTCTAATAGGTATAAAATGTTAACAAAAATTCTAAAATACTATATAAATTTTAAATTTAACCAAAACGGCAAAATAGCTGGTAGAGCAGCGATTTTGCTCGCCGGAAAAAGCAAAATCGCTGCAACACCAGCGATTTGCTAAATTTAATAATTTTTTTTTTAAAAAATTTTTTTTAAATGAAATCGCTGCCATGGCAGCGATTTACAATATAATTTTTTTTTAATGATTTTTTAATAAATCGCTGCCTAGGCAGCGATTTATCTTAATTTTTTTTAATTATTTATTAGAAATTAAAAAAAAAACTAATTTTTTTTTTAAAAGATAAATCGCTGCTGTTGGCAGCGATTTACCTTTTCTTTTCTTTTCTTTTTTTTAAAAATTTAATTAGATTTACAATTTTTTAAAAAAGTATAATTTGTAAATAGCTGCATAGGCAGCGATTTTCCTTTTTTTAAATAAATTATAAATCTCTGCTTAATTAAATTTAAAAAAGAAAATAAAAGAAAAGGTAAATCGCTGCCATCGGCAGCGATTTATGTTTAAAAAAATTATTTTTTTAGTTTTTTTTTAATTTCTAATAAATAATTTTAAAAAAATTAAGATAAATCGCTGCTTAGGCAGCGATTTATTAAAAAATCATTAAAAAAAAATTATATTGTAAATCGCTGCCATGGCAGCGATTTCATTTAATTTTTTTTTATTAAAAAAAATCATTAAATTTAGCAAATCGCTGGTGTTGCAGCGATTTTGTTTTTTCCGGCGAGTAAAATCGCTGCTCTACCAGCGATTTTGCCGTTTTGGTTAAATTTAAAATTTATATACCGTTTAGAAATTTTTGTTAACATTTTATACCCATTAGGCTCTGGACTCCATTTTAGTATCTCTTTAGGAAAATAATTAATAGGTTACTTATTTTCTTGGGTTCGATATCTAAGTTGTTAGGGATGTAGGCTGTTGGGACGGAGACTATAAGGTGTGTTGGAGGATAGGAAAGACATAATTAACCTGGAACCACCTGTGAAGCCTATTTCTTCAAATTTTACTGTAATTTTTCTTATTTTTAATGAATTTGTTTTTTCTTGAGAAATTATTTTCTTCGAAACAATCCCCGGAATGCGTAATTAGGTGCGAGTATTGAATTTGTACTATGCAGTTCTGCAAGCTGGAGAAGCACAAGTGACAATAACATGGTCATTGAACCACAGCTACCCAGACTCAAATTACAAGACAGTGGATGTTAAATTATGTTATGCCCCAGTTAGCCAATTGGAGGAGGATGGAGAAAATCCAACAACAATCTCAAAAAGGACAAAACTTGTCAAATTAACCTTGTCACCATGCCATATAAACCTTCAAACAACAATTACACTTGGACTATAGACAAGGATGTTCCTGCTGCTACCTATTTCATTAGGGCTTATGTTTATGATTCTACTGGTGAAGTTGTTGCCTATGGCCAAACAACTGATGCTCACAAGAAAACCAACTTGTTTAAAATCACAGCAACCACAGGCCGCCACATCACCATAGACGTATGCGCAGCCTGTTTCTCTGTTTTCTCCATCATCTCCCTAGTCGGATTCTACTTCATTGAGAAGAGAAAGGCGGTCAAAATTTCCCAGCGAAATAGTAGACTTAGGTAGAAGTCTAATATTTGTTATATTTGTTATCTGTATAAAATAAGTACGTGTTGTTGGGTTTAGCTATGAAAACAAAGGCTTATGCAAAGACAATATATTGAATCTGTCAAATGATAATCCTAAATCCGACGGATCTCTAATACTAGATATATGCCAAAAAATGGAGGTAGAATGAGAATTGTATCAGTTGACATCCTTTTTTTGTAACCGCAAAATGTGGTTAAACTTTACATACTGTAGATTACTTTTTGTTGCAGCAAGCAAGATGGTCTAGTGACGAAAAACCATCTCAGTGCTCTTCATTCTATCAGTACCAAAAAGTAATAATCTATCATCAAAAGCATCAATATGTCCGAAAGAATCAGTACCAGGAGGGCACTCAAGAGCTGCTTCAAGGACGCGATGATGTACACCATGGGAGTCAACGGATTGTCCACCTTTATGGTCGTGTCCACCCATACAGACCTTCACACAGCTATAGCGATGAATCACATCCATCACTTCATCATAGTTCCACAACAACGCTGCAAGAGATGAAGCTCCAGGATCCAAAGGCAAATGGCAACACACTATTACATTTTGATTCAACTTGGTAGCTTCCTGAAGGACATGATCCAGCCATTCCAATTGTTCTTTCCCAACACCTCCATTGAACATGAGAAACCTTCTTGCCAGTCCCTCAATTCCACTTGGACTGTTTTTGTCTGAATTTGGGTTTTTCTCCCGAAGAACTTTCAAGGCCTTCAAAGTATTTGGGTGATCTTCTGGCCAACCAATGGCGCTGATATCATAAGCATCTAGGATTACAAATCTGTACTCCGGAATTGGAGAAAAATCAAAATAGGCATGACCATCATGGCCAGGGATTCTCAACAATGGAAGCAAGTCCTTTCGAGGAAGATTGTAAAGGCAGTGATTTCCTATCATGTGATAGACAGTGCCATTGAATTTATCAAATTCATCAACAATCTTCTTGACAGCAATCATTGACTGATCTTTGGGACAATACCCATCGACAATGTCCCCAAAATTAAGGACAAACTTAGGCTTTTCTTGATTCCATTTCTTAACTGCCCTTTGCAACACACTAACACTGTGCCGGTAATACCTAGGAACACCAAGGAATGAGGTGCCGTCATCAATATCAGCATACTGGACATCTGAGATGACACCAAAAGAGAGAAGTGGCTGCTTCCCTAGTGGACATAGAAGACCATTTGCATACCCCATTGCCTATCACCACGCTCTAAAAGAGATGTAATCAAAGCTGTGGTTGATCTGAATTACTAATCAGAGGAGTGAAGATACATCTGAAAAGTTAAAGAAAATAAAGATATCAATTACAGTTTAAAACAATAAAACTAAAGTAGTATAAAAACGCATTTCTATTGTAAAGCCTAAGTTGATTCAGAACGAAAAGACAAAACAAACATGCATATGAAATTAATAAATACAAACAAATACTAAGGGGGAGCGCTACTTCTCTCGGTAGAAACTTCCATTACTCAATACACATTAGATTAAGAAAGATACAAACTAGCATCCCCTGATATGAGGCTGTTTTCCTGTGCTACTATGAAGAAGCCTGTCCTGTATCTGAAACGCTTCCACAGCGCTCAGTGGACAGGGTTCTAGAAATCTTTACCGGTCTTATCATTTTGCACACAGTCTTGGTTACATGATGAGCTCCATTAACTTCCAAATCCTGATGGTCATCTATTTTTTACCAGCCATTGAAAGACCATCTCAATCCTCCAAGCAAATAAAAAATTATGGAATGAACATTACAGTCAGAGAGAACTATGAAGGTTAATGAGCCCAGTTATAAGGGTCATGAATTTCCTCAAAGCCAGTTTCACGTATAACCTAATTTAAGCATGTTAGAGACATGTGCCAAAAAACTTGTCATGGTTCAAAGACCCTTTCTCCATCTTGAAATGCAAGCTTCCTTTCACATGTATGAGAAGTTCACAAAGGGCCTAGGATTCACCGACTCAAACAGGAAAAGTCAATACGAATATGTGCACATGCATCTTGAACAGGCAGAGCCGATACGAATATTTCAACTATGGCTTTACACATATTTAGCGCAGGACAGAGAAGGTTCTCAAGGAAAAGAACACAGGCGTTGATAGATTGAAAAAAAAAAAGAAACAAGGCAAAATCTGGCCATTCCTCAAAGGTGCTTGTCTACCCAAGATAATCTCTGAGAAGTATCCAGTTGGCATTGTCCAGGAGCAGATATGTAGTATATGTTTCTTTCAGTTTCGGGACTAAGTTGGGCACAACCCCAATGTAGGGAGGCAGACAGTGAAAGGCTGGAGCAGATGGAAGTTGACAGAGGCATTTAGAAAGTTGGGAAGATGATCCCAACAAGCACTTTCTGGTGTCTTTGGCAAGAAAGTGATTGCAGATGTTTTGATGGCATTTCAACTCCTAACGATTCTCTAAAAAAAGCTAAATGCCTAGGGTATCTCTTTAGTTGGAGTATCTAACTCCTGTAAGTAATGTTGTTCCCCTCCTAGACTTAATGAGCTCACTTACTCTACCTTAGCCCTTACTACTTTTTGACTTTCTGGTAACCTTTCCTTAGGTTCTACAATGTTGTTTTGTAATGGAGCTAACATGGATCACTATTTAGCTTTGCATCTTCTTGAGCCTGCATTGAAGCACCTTATTTCATCAAAACAAAGAAAGGCAAAAAGTGTTATCGGTGTTTTAAGAAAAGCTCTGTCTAGTAGATAGACGCTCCAACAGTTACACATGATATCATCTGTCAAGTAGCAGCACAAAGGATACGGGAAAGGAATCAGCCATTGAGGTTGTTTGTGGGTACTTTAAAACATCAAAATTTTTGGAGCTCCCTCATTTGGATCTTGACAAGAGCCAATAGAACTTATGCCCTTCCACATTACTTCATCAAAAAAGGAAGCCTTATTACTACCTATCAAATCTTCTGCTACGATTATCAGTACTATTTCTGTTCTCAATCAATTAGTCTAATATCAATGAGCTACAATTTAGTTCCATAAAACGTTAGGATCCTTCTCCAATAGAAAAAAAAAAAGAACATACTAAATTTTACAGCAACAAACGTTAAAGAGTGCAGTTACAGCAAACTAAAACGAAGAAATCTATAATCACATATCTATATGATAAACTAGTTTTTCGATTCATCCAGAATTTTAAATACGGAATTAAGCACAATCAAATTCAAATACGGGAATAATAGCACACAAAACACAAATCATGATAGAATAGATCTTCAACATGAACTCCAAACATCCAAATAAATAGCTCAATGTGGATTATTCCCAAAAGTATTTGATAAAGTCTGAATCTTTCCATACACAAAACTGAAAAGGTCATTACCATTTTTTGTATTATAGCAAGAAGCATCAAAGAAAAAACAAAGAGAAATATGCAATTTCGAAAGACAAATAGTAACATACCCGAATTGTATCTTGCACGCAAAAAAGGGGCTTTTGAAAGGAAAAGAGGAATGGAGAATTTGAGGACGTCGAAGAGAAAAGAGGCGAGGAAACTGATATATAGCAGGTATTCACATGGTCAAATATGATTACAATTCCAACCCCAAATCAAATCAAACACATGATTAGGCGCTGCCACGTGTATGATTAGATCACTATTCTATTTGTTTTTGTGAATCACTTTTTAGGGTAGAGGCACGTCTTATGATTGTCCAAAATCTACTCAAAGATAAATTGATTTCCTTCTCTAGCAAGAAAATAAGATTTTGAGTCCTAATTAAATATGAACACATTAAAATTATAGAGTTAATTATTGAGGTATTTATCATGAAAATAATTTAAAATTTTAGTTTAATTATATTTACCCATAAATTACCAATTATTCTCCTAATGTATTATTATATTTTTGGTTAAACGAAATATTTATATACGTATAATATTAAAACGTCTTTACACTAAGGATTTGATATCTAGCTACTATAAAATTATAGAGTACTGAAAGATTATCAAAAGAATCTAGCTTATTACAAATTGAAATAGATACTAATTTAATAGTTAACGTTCCTTGTTACGTTTATCTGCAATTATTATATGATTCATAGAAGCTGAAAAATTTTAGTTTAATTATATTTACCCATAAATTACCAATTATTCTCCTAATGTATTATTATATTTTTGGTTAAACGAAATATTTATATACGTATAATATTAAAACGTCTTTACACTAAGGATTTGATATCTAGCTACTATAAAATTATAGAGTACTGAAAGATTATCAAAAGAATCTAGCTTATTACAAATTGAAATAGATACTAATTTAATAGTTAACGTTCCTTGTTACGTTTATTGCAATCATTATATGATTCATAGAAGCTGAAAGAGCGACAAAGGTGTTCTTTAGGTTGTACGTTGCTAGTTGGACTCCTTCTTTAGTAAGAGTGTTTGCCACCTTGTTGGCCTGGAAGTTATGTCGGATCGTCGGACTCCCAAACTTCCTCACTAGTAACAAAAATTATAATATGGGCATGAGTGTTTCAACAATTCTAATAGATATGTGGAGTCTGTCCCAATTTCAAATGGATGAATGTTGTGATCTCGAATTAGCATTAGATCATATTTACATACCTCTATTTCAACAAAAATATGATTTCGCATATTAACTTGAGAGCTGAATCTTATTACCTAATTACCCCTATATTCTAGCGACCCCTTTGATACCACACAAATTGTCCCTGCCATTTTGAGGCGAATCGACGCAATCTATGTTGAGTTTAAAGTGTTAGCATTTTTGTTAATGCTGATATGGTCCGTATTAGATGGGTCCATTATTCCATTTCATGGCCCATTATTTCACTAATGGGAAGGTAGTTAACTACCCATTATCCCACTAATGGGAAAGTGGTTAACTACCCATTATCCACTAATGGAAAAGTGGTTAATTACCCATTATCCCACTAATGGGATAATGGTTAACTACCCATTATCCCACTACATGAATCCACTATCCTACTAAGTGGTTAGTAACTTCCCATAACCTCTTAACCGTTCTTGATGGAAGCACGGTTATAAATATGTCATTTGATTCAAAGGTGCCTAAGCACATTACTTCTAAAACTCCATACCATCTAAGAGTGAGGTTTTGAGTGCTTAGAAGATCTTTGAAGGAAAGAAGAATTGTAGACTCCGACTATATCACTAACAATGGCTGGAGGTATGTCGATCACTCTATATTTCCGCTGCGTCATTGCTCTGTAATGTCTAACATAAAGTAGTTAACAGATTCTTGTTAATATATTCATTATATCTAAATATAAGATTATTAGTTTATATTTCATATTTAATAGTATATATCTCAATATTTATATTTAGAAATTTTAGAAATAGCAAGCCAATAGAGATACAACGTAATTTTTTCTATATTAAATTGTATAAATCATAATTTGTTGTTTAAAACCAATAAAAATATACATAATTTATAGTTTCATATGGACTAATGTACCCTAGCTTGATCATTTGACAATGATGCTCATGGTCTCGAGAAATATTTTCATTGTTGAAATTCAACCGGCTATTGAAGTGATATCTATAATTAAAAGTTTTATTAATATATCATAAATAATAATTTTCATGAGTTAAATTTATTTGATATTATTTAACTTGATAGATTTAAAAATAAATAAATTATAATTTAAAACAAATCTAAAAGTTGTATTGATGTAAATTACTCCCTCCATTTCAAAAAAAATGTTTTAATTTCCTTTTAAGTTTATTTAAAAAAGAACGACCCTTTCCTTTTTTGGCAACACTTTAACTTTAACTTTCCACGTGGCATGTTTAAGAGCACAAGATTAAAGGACATTTTGGTACATTTGACAAAACTTTAATTTAGAACCACAAGATTAAAAAAAAAATTTCTTTTCTTAAACTCCATTCCAAGTCAAATTAAGTCATTCTTTTTAAAACGAAGAAAATATCATATTTACTTTCGAAATAAAATTTCTCATTCCTAAAAAAGACAAATGTCAATGATCAACAAATCTTAGTAATAATTACTTTGCAGATGAAATAGTTGTACTTATGCCTCCAACATCAATAAGAGCATGAAACATTCAAAAGACAATTAAGTCGATTAAATGAAGGAAAAGGTTCGAACACGGAAGAAATTATTGAAAAGAGCAACTAGTGAAATTAAATGACATTTAAATATTAAAGGACATTATTTTTTTAAAAAACTTGACTTAAATATATATCACGTAAATTGGAAAAAGGGGAATATTTTTGTAAAAACAGTATGATCATTTGAGTATCATAGTTAGAATATTTTTTTTCTAATATTTGATATGCATATAAAATTTAAACTAATTTTAATCTGTCAGATTAGACGAGTTCACAATTTACATCAAAATAGAAAAAATATTTGGTTTTGACCAAAGAAAAAATATAAATAGGAGTAAGATGATCTTTGATTTGATTTAAAAGTTTGTCAATTTTTTATATATGCAAGTATTTAGCAAATATATAAATAACTTAAAATAAATAAAATACAACTTAGTATAAATTTAAAAGCTTTTGATGAGATTAAAAATAACTTGAAATAAATTTAAATTAAATTAAAGTCGAAAAATAGATCTCTACTTTTTTTATTTTACTTAAAAATTATTTAAATTTGACTTAAAAGATAAGTATTCTTTAAAGTCAATCAAACGGAATCTAAATAAAGAGTGTGTTTGGTAGGAGTTTTCAATTTTCTCATTGGACAAAAGTTTTGGAAAATGTTTTCCAAATCAACTAATTTTCCTCAAAATTAAGGAAAATGACTTTCCTTCAAAAATTAAGGAAAACATTTTCCAAAACTCTCCTCCAATTTTAAATTATATTTTTTGGGAAAAACATCAATTTTAAAAAAATATTTTCAGTTTCAAATTATTTTTTTTCACCCGATCCTTGACTCCCCCCACCGGCCAGCCCCCCCAACCCCACCCCCTCCCCAAAAAATTAATTTTGTTTTTTAAAAATAATTTCAACTTCAATTTTTTATTTTTAAACTCCTACCCCCCGGCCAGCCCTTCACCCACCCCCAACTCCAAAAAAATTAATTTTATTTTTTAAAAATACTATCAACTTTAATTTTTTATTTTTTCACTCCTACCCCCTCCCCCTGCCTCCACCAACTACCCCACCCCACCCCACCCCACCACCACCACCACCCAAAAAATTTTTTTTTTTTTTTAATTTTATAAATTATTTTTTATTTTAGTAAAAATCAAACACAAAATCATTTCTGGAAAATATTTTCTACTCACCAACCAAATATGAGAAAATAAATTCAAAATCTACTTATTTTTTATTAAAACTTTTCTAAAAAAATATTTTACATGGAAAAACATTTTTCTCTATACCAAACACACCCAAAGGTTATAACCTTTTTGTAAGCGCAAGTACACTTACACCTACTTTATTTGATTCCCAATTTCCTAATCATCACTCGTCAGCAACCAGTCACCCATAAAACCCTCCCCAAATCCTTCCACAATAACAACTCATTTTCGACCTTCTTCCGCCGCAACAATCACCGCCGTCGCCGTCGCCGTTTCACCATACTGAGCTACTCTCCGAATAGCTTACCACAATGGCGGCTTCAGCTTCTTCAACTATGATTTTATCTTCAAAATCTTCACGCGCCTCTCTCTCATGGAAAAACCACCTCGCTTCTACCTCTGCATTTCGTGTCTCCGGGGTTACTCTCCCGCGCAGAAGCCTCCGTCAGTGTCCGAGGTTCGTCGTTTTCTCAATGGACGCTAAACCTACGGTTCTCGTTGCTGAAAAACTAGGCGAGGCTGGGCTGAAACTTTTAAAGGAATTCGCAAATGTTGATTGCTCATATAACTTGACTCCTGAGGAGCTGTGCACTAAGATCTCTCTTTGTGATGCGTTGGTTGTGAGGAGCGGAACGAAGGTGACCCGTGAGATCTTTGAATCTTCTGGTGGACGGCTGAAAGTTGTTGGACGTGCTGGTGTGGGGATTGATAACGTTGATCTTGCGGCGGCAACAGAGCATGGATGCCTTGTTGTTAATGCCCCAACTGCTAATACAGTTGCAGCTGCCGAGCATGGAATCGCCCTTCTCACTGCTATGGCTCGGAACGTTGCTCAAGCTGATACTTCTGTCAAAGCTGGTAAGCGTTTTAACTTTTTAGAGGCAGATCCAGAATTTTAAGTCCGGCAAACTACTAACATAACCATTAATCACTCCGGCACAATTTATATGACACTTTTTCAATTTTGAGATTCCAATTTTAGTGACTTTGATTTTTATGTAGTTCATAAATATGAATTTCATTTCAAAAAATTGATAAATCCTTACGCAAGTTTCCGGTCAAACTTAAATTGTTTGTACCTGGAAAAATGAGAAGTGCCACATAATTGGGACTTTGTGTCAGTGGGTGCTAACTTAGTTAAATATATTTTCAAAAAACTTTCAACTAGAGGCTGTGCGGAAGTCTCAATCTGCCCCAGCATCATTGTGTTTTGAATACAATGACATGCCCGCGAATATAATCCTCAATGAGTTTGTTTTGTGATTGAGAGAAATATCTTATGAAATCCATGCATTATGGTCTCGCAAGGCTGAGACGATCTATGTTAAGTTGGTCTAAATGTTCTATTGCCTACAAAGAGGAAAGATTGTAATTTGACATAGATCTTATTCAAGTGAAATACATGCACGTATTCTCTGGAAGTATCTGTAGCAATTTTATTTTTTTGGCAGTAAAACAGTGTTATCAAAGGCGAAAAGCGCAAAATAGCTCTAAGACTGTTGGGGCTTTAAGTGCAAAGTGCAAATAAAGCATGGACTTTAATTAAAAAAGCGCAAAGGGACAAAAAATTCAAATATATGTGTTTAGTTCAAGGCTAATAATTATAAACATGTATGACAAATATATGACCAAAGAAATTAATAAAACATTATGATAAAGTTAAATATCAATTGTTACTGTCACTTCTTCAGAAGAGGCTTATTGGCAAGGAAAATTTTGCCTTAGAACCTTAATGACGACACTAAAGTGCACATAAAGCGAGGCTAGGCGCTCAACACGTTTTGAGCCTCACTTCATGGCTTAAACGCACCTTTGACAACACTGCATTAAAGACAGTCCTTTTTAATTTCATTCATTACAATGCCTTCTAAAAAGGTGAACTAATCATTTTAGAGTGTGTAATTCGAGTTGGAGTAGCATAATAAGTCGGATTGGTCTGTGACTTTGTTGATTCAAAGATAGAAATGCTTGACAAGCGCGCAAATTGATGAACAAGTTGATGCATCTAGAAGAAATTACTTCATCAATGTTGGTGCAAGTATGAAAAACCTGGAGATCCAGGCTCAAACCCTAGCTACAACACTTGGCTTGTCTTAGTTATCAGGCTTACCCAGTACCTGTTCTATTCTTGTGGGATGCATTAGTCAAGGTACACGCAAGCTGACACTGTCATAAAAGAACATAAAGGATGATCCACAGCTAATTGTTTTTATTATTTGTTCTGCTGTCAGTTCTAAGGCTACTTTGTTTTCTTTATGGTGAAACTCTAAGGCCACCTCCATCTGTTCTTCCCGTCTTAAGCATTCTTAGGATCATTACCCAAAATATGGAACCCTCAACCCAATCTGTCTTTAACTTTCCACTTTCTTTTTCCCGATGTTTATTTGCTTGGAGTAGATGTCTGAAAATATTGTTTCCATGGCTGCTAACGAATTCCCCTGATATACTTGTTGCTTTGACACACCTCTAAAAAATTGTATCATGATATGGTTTCCAGGGAAATGGTTGAGGAACAAATATGTTGGTGTCTCCCTAGTAGGCAAAACACTTGCTGTGATGGGTTTTGGGAAGGTGGGATCAGAAGTCGCAAGGCGAGCTAAGGGGCTTGGCATGCATGTCATTGCTCATGACCCATATGCCCCTGCTGACCGTGCACGTGCTATTGGTGTGCAGCTTGTGAGCTTTGATGAAGCCCTTGCTTCTGCAGATTTCATCTCACTTCACATGCCTCTGACCCCTGCTACAAAGCAGATCCTGAATGATGAAACTTTTGCGAAGATGAAAAAGGGTGTACGGATTGTGAATGTTGCTCGTGGGGGTGTGATTGATGAAGAAGCTTTGGTTAGGGCACTTGATGCAGGCATTGTGGCACAGGTCCTGGCTCTTCATCTTTGAGACACTCAAAACCTATGAATTAGTAATTATTTGTTGAGCTATTGTTGTCTCTATATTTCCCTCAAACCTTCATGCCTGTTGGAATATCAAGTGTCCAAAAGCCATCCTTTGTTATCTTTCACCTCTCCCCTCTCCGTTTGTCGATTGGACTGTAGAATAGACTTCTTCACTGCCAGTCTATCTAATTGTACTAACATACAAATCCTGTAACAGGCAGCACTTGATGTTTTCACTGTGGAGCCACCACCAAAGGATAGCAAGTTGATTCAACATGAGAATGTGACTGCAACTCCACATCTTGGTGCTAGTACTACAGAGGCTCAGGTTTGTGCACATTACAATCATGTATGCCACACTTTTTCTTCCAGTTCACCCATTTACTAATACTCTCTGAATGATTGTCCAGGAAGGTGTGGCAATTGAGGTTGCTGAAGCAGTTGTTGGCGCTTTGAAAGGGGAGCTCTCAGCTACTGCTGTCAATGCACCTATGGTTCCTGCTGAGGTACATGCTTTCAGTATTTACATTATTTATATTTCGGGGGGAGGGGGGGTGGGGTGGAGGATGCCCATGTAGGATGTATTTCATTAATCTGTGTTATTGTATCTGAGTCCTTAGAGTTACAGATAGGTAGAGAAGTGGTTTATCCTTTTCCCCTGTATTTTCTTCAACAGGGGAGTTGCTTATTGAATTGATAACACAAATGTCTGAATTTAACTTTTGCTACCTCTCTCATGCAGGTGCTATTAGAGCTTAAGCCTTTTGTTGTACTTGCTGAAAAACTTGGTAGACTTGCTGTCCAGTTGGTTGCCGGTGGAACTGGTGTTAAATCAGTGAAAGTAACATATGGTTCAGCTAGAGCACCTGATGATCTTGATACAAGATTGCTTCGTGCCATGATAACTAAAGGCATGATTGAGCCGATTTCCAGTGTTTTCATTAACTTGGTTAATGCAGATTTCACTGCTAAACAAAGGGGACTACAGATATCTGAAGAACGACTTCTCCTAGATGGTTCACCAGAAAGTCCAGTTGAGTTCATTCAGGTTCAGATAGCCAATGTAGAATCCAAGTTTGCCAGTGCTATTTCTGATTCAGGAGAGATTAGAGTGGAGGGTAGAGTTAAGGATGGAGTCCCTCATTTGACAAAGGTCGGGTCTTTTGAAGTGGATGTGAGCTTGGAAGGCAGTATCATTCTTTGCAGTCAGGTTGATCAGCCAGGAATGATTGGAAAAGTGGGTAGCGTCTTGGGTGAGGAGAATGTGAATGTTAGCTTCATGAGTGTTGGAAGGGTTGCTCCTAGAAAGCAAGCTGTTATGGCTATTGGGGTGGATGAACAACCCAGCAAGGAATCACTGAAGAGGATTGGGGAAATTCCTGCCATCCAGGAGTTCGTTTACCTTGGATTATAGGGTACTACTCTAACTTTTGGTATCTGAATTCTTTATGAAGCAAAATTTGGTGATGTTGTTGTTTACAAGTAGATTAGTGTAGGATAATAAACTAACGGCTCTGTGATTAGTGGTATTTTTCCTATATTGAGTTTTTCAATTTGACCTTTTGTATTTTTAAGAGATATGCGCATTTCCTCGTTCCGCCCCCTGTTCAAACAAACGCCTCATTACTTTTGTCTTTGCTAGGAGTTGTGTATGTTTGAGATGTTGCAAGTGTTAGGTGTGTGCTTGGGACTGAATTTGGTATGGTTGGGAATGGTGTGTATGATTACAACATGGGTAGTTTGGTAGGGTGGATTAGGCAAAATAATGGTTTTCCTTGTACACTTTATTACTATTCTCATACATTACATTTTTCATTACCTCTCTTTAGGAGCATTCTCACTTTACATAGACTCAAACCCACAACATTAAGGTTGAGGGTTGCAACCTCTCTCGTCATACTACATAGAAAATAATAGCATTAACAATACCAATATCATTCTTATGCTTATACACCCAATCTAGTACTATTTAAAAATTATACGATGTATTTTATTTTTATTCAAACCAACCAACAATCGATATGAAATAACGTCAGCATAAATAATGCCAACTTCATCTCGTAGCATAAATAATCCCAACTTACTAATCTAGGAAAAGTTGGTCTCATGGCGTTGGATCATCTTTTGAGGTCACTTGGTCAGAAATTCACATGAGACAAGACATCTGAAATGTAGTAAATGATATTGCTAGTGTAACTAGTCAACTGGTACTTCAACCTCCAACTTCAAACCAACATACTTGTACCATTACAATGTCTGCTAATGTCTAATGATTAATTGATAATCAATCACCTTCATGTTGAAATACTACTAATAACAATCTTCTATTGTTTGATGAATCAGACAGCTCCTATAGTACAGTGAATTACAATCATAGACAACAAAAAAGCATATGAAATCTACCGGCATCACCCGGAGAAAATGTTATCACTATTGTTGCTCATTGTTTCTCAATACAAAATATCTTTCTAACTTCACTCTGAAGGCGAAGACACGAGCCATCTGACTTCAGCTTCAGTACCACCAAAACCATTTTTGTAGCATCATGACAACAGAAACTACACTTCAATTGCATACAAAATTTTGTAAGGGGTACAGCTCAAACAAAAGCCAATCATTATTTTCCTCTATCTATATATCTATTATCACGCTAAATCAGGTGAATATAATAATAAAAAGTAAGAAACAGAACAATCAAGGCATGCACACAGCACAAAATCGCTGTATGATCCATGTACCAAGCAGAAAAAATGTGGCAGGCATAATATTGCTTCAGGCCTTGCCTAGTATATATAATTAAGGGAAGTAAGTTCCATCTGTCTAAATACCACTGTCGGTCCAGATTTTCTTTTAATTGTGCGAGCTGGATTGTCCATTATCACAAGGTTGAAGTATTTGATTGATGAGCTGCTCTGGTAATCTTTTTGTCGCCTGCAAAAGGGGAGTTCAAGAGAAAACATTTGAGGCTATATCCAACTCAATTTTCTCTTTTCGTGTGCAACTGACTACTGAAGGGTCAATTATAACATCTCTTCATTTGCTCAAAGCGAAGTACACGAAGCATTGTCATGTTACCTGGATAAATTCATTTTAATAATAAAGATGAGGAAACAAACCTGAAAATGTCTCATGTGCAGAATAGGCTCACAACCAATATCCGCAATTTGTTTTCCTTTCGGGGTTAGCAACCTGAAACGTCCTGCCTCATAAGCTGAAAGTTCAGCTTTGTTATGGGGCAAGCTGTGGCAAACTCTTAGCAACGAGCTAAGAGAGTTCATCTGACAGAAAAAGGATGTAATCAAATCAGATTTCATCTTTAGAAAAGAAAAAGCTTATATTTGGTTCAGGAAGACATCCACTACATAACTGCACTTAACTAAGCTGAAGTTTAACATGTTGCAACAAGTAATTCTATATAAACAATGCAAGATTTGAAAAAATATAACATGTAGCAATAGGTCATTTATATGATGAAAAGGCGAAATTTGAAGGCACCTACTTTGAAGCAACCATATATAAAAAGATTGGAAGGGGAGTTAACTATCTAATCCGATCGATTGCGTAAAGCCCGCGGTAGCAACGGAACCGGGGAAAGTATACAGAAAAATGTTGAAAGATCAGGAAGAGGCTAGACTATACTCAATCTCACTGGAAGTCCAATGAGAATGCTCTGAATGAACGTTCATATGGGATTTGAGATTTTTCGTTTACAAAGGTGATCATATGGGATTTAATATCTTAACAGGAGTGTGTTCCTTCCCAAGACAATGCATATTAGGAAAGCTTATTTCACAGTGGAAGAGCTACTTTTTTCATTAAAGTGAGAAGGAAAAACAGAACTTAATAAAATATCACCACCATCTTAAATAACAAGCATTTTGAAGAAAGTTATGTCTGATAATTTCTTGATTGTGCATCTTAATTCCAAATACCAAGTGAGTCCTCATTTTATACTCATTGAATCAAGACATCTAAATCATCTGCACAATATCACATGAATCCCTTAACGTCACTTCGGGCCCCGACAATTCGCTCGTGCGCTCCCCACCCCACCCTAACCTAAGGAGAATAAATAAATCAATGTGAAATCATATTCTTTCTCAACAATTACGCCCATCTTATGTGTATTTCCCTTTAAGTTTCTTTCAATGACATGCTTGATACTACCTGGATCAGGGAGAATATTCCTCCCTTTACTGTTTGTTTATGCTTTACACTAGCAGGTATATGACATGCCTGTTTCATGGCAATGATGGTAACAAGGGGAAGCAATAATGAGTAAACAGTTATTAACAATTAGTTTTAAACAGGAAAGTTTAAGGAAACACTATTTATCATTATGCTAAAATACTTATTGATACAAAACTTTAGCACCTACTACGCATTGAACAAGACTGTTAACGGTCCTAATCCCAGATTAAACTCATTTGTCAGACTCCAAGACTGTTTGAAACAAGTAAAAAATGAAATTACCAAGACACAAAAAAAGATATTTTTTTAAGAATCGGTTATTGTATTGATAAAAAACACACCAATAAAGTACAGCAAAAATGTTTACAAACAATAGCAAAAGTATGTCCCTGGAGATAATAAGATATTTCAAGTCTAACACAGTATGTCCCCATCTGAAATTTGACCATCAGTCCCCTAGAAATCACAAAAATTTATATTGTCTGTGTAGTGTAGGGTAGTTTTACACTTTTACTTGCAGTAACATGTCATTTATCATCTGTTGCATGTTATCAATCTATGATTGCTATGAAAAGTCACCCTTAATTGCTTTTACACCCACTTGATCTTAATAGTTTTAACATTATTTTATATTTTTTTATGTACATATAGCTGAGTTAGAAGTTGTTCCGTTATGCATGGTATTGCGTATTTTCAATATGATATGTATAAAGATACGTTTATAAAAATGTGTGTGCTTGTACACAATGTGCTTCTCTAAGTGAGTCCCTCCCACATGGTCATAAATTGTGTATATTACTAAATGGAATCTGGACACCTTCATTGCAGGAAAGGTTCTATGTCCAACCTAAAGTTGCTCAATTTGGGACTCCATTTCTCAAATTTCCGAGCCATCGGATCTGAAGCTCAAAGTTCCAAACTACTAGGAGATTCAAGAATTTAGCTGAAAGCAATAAAAGATAGCTTTTGGAAATCAGGAGTGGCACTAGGATTCCCAAACTGCTAGGAATATTACTACACAATGAATAACAGAAAAATGTGAAGGTATGCGTTCAACCATTTAGAGAACATTTCTTGACCAATAATTCTCTGCCTTCAGCCTTCGCAATCTCCTCTGAACATCTTTTCATAGTCAAATCTAATATGGATCCCTATAATGCACCCCATACATATAAAGGCACCGTGGCATATAAAAACTGTTGACAGCATTCTCTAATAATAGTACGAAGGAAATGATCTTCTCTAATATGCATTAGGAATAAGAGTGATACTGAAGAAAACAACGGAAGACTGATTTTTGTTTATCTTTTTGGCAATAGCAAATAATAACAGCTATGAAATGTGACAATTGTAAGTACTTTCAAGAAGAAGCTGGCAATGGATGACAGAAAATCAATGCTAACCTTCATATATGGACAAGAGGCACATCCACCGTGAAGAGAACACCCCTCTCCACTGGCAACTCCAGGTATAACATTAACCTTCAAGGAATCCCTCATTTCACCAAAAGTTTGGTCCAAAGCCGAACTTGTAGATGTTCTTGTCACTGATTCTGATGAGACAGGAAAGACAATCTCAACACTAACTTTTGCTCCTCCGGAAGAGGGGTTAGCAGAACCGAGTAATTTACGGACTGTAGCAACTATTGAAGTAATCATTCCTGATTCTGTTCCTAAAACAAACTGAAGATGTTCATCTACATTTCTATCCAAGGCCTCTTGCACCCTTTGTTTGATAAAATCTAGTATGTTTTGGGTAGAACCTACTACTCCCATGCCCCTTTTCTTAGCTTCAATTGCTAGAGAAAACATTTCACCAGGAACTTCAAAGTGTGCAGTAAGGAATGCATCAGAATACATTTCATTTATCTTCCCCACAACTTCATGACCAAAGAGGTGATGAACAATGCATGTCCCATCCTGGAGGAGGGAAAAAGCAACAGAAGCAACAATAGGTTATTCATTAACTAAAACGACGATGCTGAATAGTATATTTGCACAATATCAGACAGTAAATCAAATCACTATTGATGTTCTCAAACAAAAGCTTCCAGGAGATAAATCTTTTCCTCAAAGTTTACACTCAACAAATGCTTCAACTTAAACTACAGTGAAGAATGGCCATTTAACACCTAATTCATTCGCCTAATTGCAAAAGAACTTGAATTACCTGAAAATAATGCAGTCGAGGAAGCAAGGATTTAATGGACATTCTGTTGTGTAAAGGATGAATCTCAGAAATTTCTTCATCAGTCATCACTGACATCTGACTAAACAATTCCATAATGTTTGAGCCCATGTAGGTATCAGGACCATACCACACCTTCAAGTCAGGTACTTCAGCAAATGCCTGGATAGATGTTAGATGCAGCTTCATTAGTTAAAGAAAATATGCTGACATTTATCATTGAAAAGACAAAAATATTATGAAGAACTTGAAACAAGACAAATAATGGAAGCAATTCAACAGACCTGTAGAATAGTTTGCACAACATTAGAGGAAGTACATGTTATGGTTGGAACAAGCTCATGGGAATATGCTTTTGTCTCCAGGGAGGTATTTATGTAGACAACATGCAGAGATGGAGAAGAAACTGAAGCTGTTGTAAGATAATCCATGTATGATGGACTGGATGCAGCTTCAGCCAAAGAGCAACCGATGTGTTCATCCGACATCCGATAAACTCCAACCTACACAAAGAAGCATTAATGTATGCAGAAGATACTTGAAAGCACATACAAGATATCATCAAATTCTGTAATAGATATATTCCATGTTATGGCAGAAACTACCAGTATTAGAAAAAGAAGATATTCCCAAAATAACATGGTAAATCCCAAAGGCTTGGAAGATTCAAATTACTGATTAAGTTGAATAATATTCATTGGTCCAAATCTTACCCCCTACATCCCATACACACCGAGGAAGTGAAATGTTATTTTTTTAAGCAAAAGTGGGTTCACTAGTGCCTGAATTCTTTTTCATAGTCTACCCATCTATTCTTGAAGATACATCATAATGAAATTGGTGGTGTACAGAGAAAAGATTCCATTTTTATCGCAGAAAACTGGACCTGTATACCACAAAAAGATTTTAATACCTATTAACAAGTATACCTTAGGCCAAGTTGAACAAGCTAGCCTATGGACTTTGAAGGGATTTTGGATCAAAGAAGATCAACAAAATGTGGGGGGGGGGGGGGGGGGGTTAAGCAGAAAGAGATTTTGGATCAAAGAAGATCAACAAAATGTGGGGGGGGGGGGGGGGGGTTTCAGCAGAAAGAGATTCAGATGGGCAAATTTCAAAGTAGTGATCCAATTAAGCAGTAAAAAGAGCACTTAACGTGACAATTCATCATGTACTGATTAGTAGGAGAAACTGCTCTCTGCTGTTTTTATCATGAGGTCTATTTTTACTGAAAAACATGGGCTTTTCTTTTAAAAATTCACATCATGTCACAGCCGTTCTGATCTAGTAAGAAGAAATCAATTACAATGGTAGTCAACACTGGTTGACCAAGTAAATAGAGACTCATGATATTATAGAACAGAAAACAGGGGATGTGTTTACCTCTGGAAATCCAGCTTGATCAAGAATAGCTCGCACGTTTTCTGACATGAAATCTACACCTAATACAGTTATAAATTGACATCCAGATTTTGCCATATTGACAGCTGAATCTGCCATGACCAAAGAATCAGATATATGTATATGGGGCCAAAACTTCTGTGCTGCAGTTAGAACACCTTGCACTTCAGGATCCATGTAAAAATGAGCAACAACTCCAATTTTCTTCTCTTTTAGTGCATTGACAAGTTCTTGGACCCTTGATTCATCAGGAAACAAGAACCTCGCCTGCAATTACAATAGAAATCAACTTAGAACTTAAAAGGTCAGGAAGTTCAAGATCCCTAATACTAAAGAACAGCATCAAGGTCTAGAATATGAATGATGCCTCAAAAATTTACTTTTTTGACAAACGAAACACAATAATCTAGGACACAAAACAAATGATGAACAAGTATTTCCTATTTCACAATAAAGGTATGAGATACTAAAGTTTGATGGTCAAGTTCCTGTCTTTTTTTGTGCGTTCCTTAATTGTGGGCAATTTCTAAAACTCAACTGCTAATCATGAATAATTGAGTGAACAGAAAGAGCACCTGGGCTTCAGCATAGCTCCCTTTGGGTTGGATACCATCAGCAGTCACTACCATAGATGGGAACAGCTCGCTGCGCGGCTTTCCATCGCGCTCTGCCACCGCAGCTCTTGTTCTTTTCTGCATGCTGACCAACACATTATGCCATGTATTCACCCTAGATGCAGATCCTTTCCCGTTCAACCCCACAGCATTCAGAGCATTCAAATCCTCTGTTTTCAACGCCAGAACCTCATCAGGGGCAGCCCCATCAAGCAGCCAAACCAAACAGGCGCAAAACCCTTTAGTTATCTCCGAATCACTGTCCACCAAAAATCTCATCTTGCCCTCCTCATCTAAACTCACATGCAACCATACCTGCGCAGTACAACCCGGCACGCGATTCTCTCTGGTCTTAACGGACCCATCCATAGAAGCGAGCAGTGAGGCGTAGTGCAATAGACGCTTCACACGATCGATTGGTTCTATAAGGGACTGGAATTCCGAAATCAGAAGTTTAAGCTTAGCGGAAGAAGAACCAGCAGCATCGGAATGCACATTGGGATGAGATTGTGAAGGAAAAGAAGTAACAGCTGAACAGGTAAAGACTGAATTTGAGGGCTTTTTGGAATCAGGGTTTAATGGGGATGGTAAGAACGGAGCTTGTATGCATTTCACAAGGGGTCTAAAAGTCGAGGGCAGTGTAAAAACAGAGGAGGGTGCTCTTGAAATGGGTTTAGGACTAGAAAATAGACATGGGGTTTTCGAAAAGAATGAAGAAGAAGAAGATTTCATGGCTAAATTTACGGCATCCATTACAGAACTGTGTTTTACTAGAATTCTTGAGTGAACAGAGATTAGAAAAAAAAAAGAGAAAATTATGAAAAAAAAAGAGGGGTTTTGCTGGTGAAGAATAAGATTGTTCTCGAAGTGCGTAAAATGGCGGTAGACAAATGGATTTTGTATGTGCAGAAGAGAAGAGAAGAGAAGAGAGAGGAGGAGATGAAGGAGGGGCCTTTGGAATAAATAGAAATAATATAAGCCACCTTTATCACCCGCGCGCAAATATGTTTTTAGCAAAGTTCACCTAATTATTTAAATCTCACATTTCTTAACTCAGACTTTCATAGGTTAGTGAGGAAGTGATTCAATTTGAGTCATATTAAAAGTTTATCTAATCAATTTAAATAAATTTTGTTGATTTTATAAGCATTTTAATTGTATTATTAAAGTGCTTTTTCCAATTACTCATTATGGTGGAATACTTCTTTGGTCACTTGATGGCAGTTGATGCCATCTTTATTTACATTTTGCCTTAATTGAAATTCTTCATTGTAATTTATGTTGCTAAGAAAGTTGAGTGTACTGGTATCTATTTTGTGGTTTCTTATTGAGCGTGATAATAATTAACTATGATTATTACTTTTCGAATTAATATTTTTCGTTATTCTTCCTCAGTTTTGTTAAGTAATCATCTAAGTTGAAAAATATAATGTCATTTGTTATTATAAATAATAACTCCGGTCAAATTTACTTGTAATAGCTTGTGCATGACTAGAATTTGCAAAATATTATGAGAACTTAAATTCTAAAAATAAACACACACCACATAATTTAAAGTTTACTTTTTGCTCTGAGTGGTACTCCAATTTTAGAAAATAAGTTCCTTAAAACATTGAGCGAAAATTTAGATATTTTTTCGGTTAATTTTTTCAATAATTGATAATATTGTCCGAGTGTTATTTAGAACAGTAATATAAGTTAACACATTATTATATATATATATATATTATTATTATTATATATATATATATATATATATATATATATATATAATTACAAAGATGAATTTATGATTTGAATATTATAGATACAAAAATTTCTAAACTAGCAGTTCATTGATTTTTCTTCATTTAGTGGAAAACATTTTCGTTGAAATTCTTTTGACACTCAAAACGAAATGTGACTTACTTTTTCAGATTATATTTTTTTTATTATATCAATGTTTACAACAAATTTTAAAGTGATAGAAAATAGGTATTGCAATCACAAATAAAATCTAAAGAAACATGATTTTATTGATAGTATTGTAAGTACAAATTTGTTCCTCTCTTGATTTTCCTCTCAAAAGATTTATTCATGATTCGACCGCCGTTAGTGGCGTATCTCTCAAACTACTCCCTTGATTCTCCATTAGTGTCGTATCTCTCGAACTAGGATGATTTAGATTGATATCTCTATATGAATAATCCATCAATTTGCAAAATATTCGAGATCTTGATCTTTTTATGGAATTTTTGAGATGCCTTTTAAGAAAATTTAATACAATGTATATATGCATAAACTAGGATTAAAGATTAAGTAATCTTCAAAAATCTACAATTCATAGAGTTCCAATTCGAATTAAATAAAAAATTTTAATATCTACCACCAAATTGAGGGCATCTCTTTCCGTCTTTTTTGGGAGTATGCCAAAGTAAAAAAGGACAAAAAATGATAGAAAACAAGCTAACAAATTTGGACCTTACTTTTGGAATTTTGAAGTAATAATAGAAGAATAAGAAGAAGATGCGGGGAAAAGGATGAGTGCTTGATGGGACTAAAATGTCAAAGAAGAAAAATTATATTATTAGGCGGCTATTATTAGGATTTGACTGAAAGATTAAATTCTCTTTTCGCATAATAAAGATTCTTTATCATATTTTATATTGTGGTTCAATTGAACACAAAATTTAACAAATAGAATTTGTTAGCATTTAATATTTGATCTTCACATTAAAGATAAAATGATGAATTTAATGGTTAAGTTATTTTATGCATACAAATAAGATATTTTATTTTTGATATATATATAAAAATGAATAAAATGTAAAATAAGAATAAAAGTTTTTCTTTAAAAAAGGGATCCATAGAATATAAAAATACACTTTTTCCACTTTTATTGATTGTTGCACGACGGACGACTTATCTACTTTTACTCGTGAAAAGAAAAAAGAATCACAAAAAGCAACATGGACATAATGAGAATTGAGACAGAAAGGTTAATTATCTTTGGTATAGTGAGTGACCCCAATAAACCCGAGGAGTTGAGCTGTTGGAGGAGGATGGTGCCCGAACGCAGGACGGAGTCAGATAAAATTGAGGAGTTTAAATAAAAATTTTTAATAAAAAAGTGTATCATTTATTCACGATTAAAAAAATTTTAATACGTAAATGATGAGCTAAGCCTATCCGTATGTTTTACCAATATATAAAGTGAGTTATCTCAAATTTTTAAAAAGATATTTTAATTTTACGAATATTCTATTACCTCACAAAACATTTCAGAATCACAATAAATACACATTTTTTGCACAATCTACATTCTCAATGCTTGAGCGTGAATATCACCAATTAATAATATAATTACATATTTTTTATAATCTATTTAATAAAAATTGGATAAAATTATTTTAATCATGACCCACTCCATTTAACTCTAAAACCCTTTTAGATTTTCACTCCACTCTCTCTCTTTGATGATCAAAACCCTAAAGCATTTCAATAAGTCACAATAAATTTGTTTTATGGAGATAATTTCTTGAATTATGGAGTTAAAACGAATAAGTGAAGGATCACATGTTAATTTTTTATTGCTTTGAATGCAAATTTTGGTTAAAAATACGTTCTTTTTATATAGTAGTGATTTTTTGTAAAATCATCTCTACAACAGTTAGTTGTTATTTTCTTCTTGTGTTATCTACTATTCATATGTATATCGTGTTAGTTTAGGACTTATTTGAGTTTGAATATTTTAGTTTAGGACTTATTTAGTTTTAAAATTTGTTTTCAATTCCACTTTCAAGATTTACAAATTAATCGATTTCATAACTTTTAAATAAAATAAAAGGAAGAAATTGAAGCTAGTAAAGGTAGATGATAATTTCATTGAGGATGGAGAATTTATTTATTTATTGGTCGTAGATAGAAAGTTCTTCTAACATCTATCAATGGAGGTTTGGGAGAAGATGAAAAATAAGTCTTCTAATAAAGAAGAAAATTCAAATTGTCAGTGCGACATGACATTTTTACACTGGTTTGGCGATGTATTTTCCTATCAAAGTGTTTATTTATTGTGATTTAAAATAGTTTTATGGGTAATAAGATGCCCGTAAAATAACTTGACATATCATTTTAGATTTTTTCACTGTTTTAAACCCCTTGATAAAATTGTAGCCCTGTCATTGTTTGGTGCGTATCCAATCAAAAGGAACAACTGTGCATACCAAAAGGAAGATTGATTCCAACAGGGACTGAGCACAGGTTCCTCAGGGTACGATAAATTATCATGATGGACTTCATTCACAGAGCCAAAAAAAAAAGAAAACATGTTGATACGTCGATATACACTTTTGTACATCCAACAAACATTGTGTTACAATCTTGTCAACTTGTCATTTGACATTTGCAACAAATTAATTAAGCACGCTGCATGTTATTACAACTCTCTAAAGTAGCTTTTTTTGGCTTGTTGCACTTGTGTCTTGATCAAATTTTGAAGTGGACCTCTATGGCTGTACTACTTGGACACTGCTCCAATTATGGATCAAATATTTTCAGCCACTCGAGTGGACACAAGTAGTACATTTGTCATTCCATAGATTTTACCTAATATATCTTGTGATAAGAAAGGAAAAAACAAAGTCATATTGCATTAATATAATAGTCAAAGTGGAACGAGATGGTCATGGATTTCGTTTTTGATTGGTGAAGACTGTGTGGGGAGATATAATGTCAATTGAATGTTGACATGTTGATACAAAACATAAATGAGACAAGCGATAGACTTCACACTGATTCATTCGTAATAAATTTGAAAAATTACACAATGAAATTGCTAGAAAATATGCATATATACTACCAATTAAAATATCAAGGAAAAACGTTACCAAAAAGTGGTGAGTTGCAATGGAAGTTCAAAAATAATAATAAATGGTGTGTTTTGGTGAGTCCGGAGCCTAAAGGGTACAAAATATTAACAAAAATTTCAAAACGGTACAGAAAATTTTATATTAACCAAAATGGCAAAATTGCTGCATCATCAGCGATTTACTCCACCGGAAAAAGCAAAATCGCTGCCTCTGCAACGATTTTGGAAAATGTGATTTTTTTTTAAAAAAAAAATGAAATCGCTGCCTAGGCAGCGATTTTATAATTTTTTTTTTTTTTTTAAATATGTAAATCGCTCAGCGATTTTATAACCCAAAAAAAAAATTTAAAATATGGAAATTGTTGCTAAAATTTTAAAGCAGCGATTTTATAAATAAAAAAAAATTATAATATTTTTTTAAGAAAGTGGCTTCCAGTTTATTTTTTATTTTTTTAAAAAAATTAATTTTAAAAATGAAACCGCTTTTTCATTTTATTTTATTTTTAAAAATTTTAATTTAAAAAAATGAAGTCGCTGCACATGCAGCAATTTTCCATTTTTTTTTTAATATTTAATAAAATCGCTGCTCTAGCAGCGTTTTCCAATTTTTTTTAAAAAAAAAAGTTAATTAAATAGTGTCAGCAATTTTGTTTAAATTATTATTATTTTTAAATATTTAATCACTGTTAGTGTAGCGATTTTAATTTTTTATTTTTTAGTATTTTTAAATATTCCTTTTCACGTAGCGATTTCATAAACAACAATATATAATATATACACTCATGATCATTACTTCAAGAGATCATTATTTCTAACTGAAGTGTGCTATTATGGGAGAGTCTAGCCAAAATTTCAATCATTTGAATTTTTTCTCATTGGATTCAACTAATAGGTAAATAAAGTAATGTTTTCTTATTTCTTGAAACTATTTTTCTTATATATAATATATTTATATTATTATTTTTATAGGTATGATCAAATTCAAAATGCAGTGAATTATTGTACACAAATTGTAAATAATAATGTTATGGGTGATGAACGAGTTGGTGAGTTGCACAATGATGAACCTTCCGAGCATGAATTAACAGACAGTGATGATATGTATGACGATGATGATGATAATGTGGATAATGCACCTAATGCATCTGTTGAAGATCAAAGTATTAATTATCATTCTACAGCGATTCCATACTTAGATCACACTGAAGAAAATGCAAAAGATTTTATCTACACGAGAGATGACGGTTCCATTCGAACGGCACTTTGGAATTCAAACAATCCTAAACATATCTAGTCAGGTTCGATTGTTGAAAATTAAATATTTTGTAGTTGTTTATTTATTTATTTATTTATTTTATAAAATCGCTGCCAAGGCAGCGATTTAATATTCAAAATTTTTTTATTTATTTTTTTAAAATCGCTGCCAAGGCAGCGATTTAACATTTTTTTTAAATTTTTGTTTTTTAAAAAATCGCTGCCTAGGCAGCGATTTTTCCTTATATTTAAAAAAAAATTATAAATCGCTGCCTAGGCAGCGATTTTTTTTTTAAAATAATATAAAATCGCTGCCTAGGTAGCGATTTCATTTTTTTTTTAAAAAAAAACACATTTTGCAAAATCGTTGCAGAGGCAGCGATTTTGCTTTTTCCGGTGGAGTAAATCACTGTTGATGCAGCGATTTTGCCATTTTGGTTAATATAAAATTTTATATACCGTTTTAGAATTTTTGTTAATATTTTGTACCCTTTAGGCTCCGGACTCGTGTTTTGGTATGGTAGTAAAATATTTCTCATTGCCATTGGGAAATGTTTACTAAGAAAATAAGTGAATTTTATAGTACTTTTTTTCATTGTGTTCATATCATAAGCAAAAAATATAACTCGTTTAAGTAAATATTATGGAAAAAAAGGATTAGGGGTAACGACATGGGGTGAAGATAGAAGTTTTGCAAAGAACATGAAGTATGTTGTAACTTGTAGGATGGAAAGTACACAATTAACCTCAAACATTTTGTGGAACATATTTTTTTCTAATTTATCTAGAAAATGTATTTGTTTTCATAAAATAAAATATTTTTTAATAACTTTAATCTACTTATTCTGTTAAACATAAAAAAAGAATAAAAATATTTTCTAAATATATTTGCCTCCCGATCAAACACACCCATAATTTCCAAACAGTCGAAAGAGTTCACAAATTACAAGGGAAATAAATGATGGTGGAGGACAGAGCAAATTATTGGTGAAATTAAAATTTATCACACATTGGGAGCAAGCGAAGGCACATGCCAGGAAAATTCAGTCATAAACTACTTTCTCCGGCTCATTTTATCTGATATTTCATTTTATAAATATTTAAATTACAATACTTATTATTTTATATTAATATGCAATGACAGAAGCAATTAATTAATCTTGTAATTTATTAATAATATCAACTTATGAAAACATTAAATCAGAGTAGAAGGGAAAGTCACATAGTTTTTTTAATGATAGTATAAATAAAAAAGTAACATATAAAATGAAACAGAAAAAGTGAGAAGAACTTATTTGTTCTTCATCGACTTAAAAATAGCTATTATTTCTTGGTATTAAATAACAATGAAATGTTTTGCGATCTACAAGCTAATTTTGCGATTAGAAACATAAATAAACAAATCAAGCTTGAATGTTTTGTCGTTTGATTATATTACTTCTTGGAATTGTCTTAATATAGTCCAACAGACCCAGATATTTTAGACTTCTAGAAATTTAAAATTAATAACTAATTAGACATGTATTGTCTGATAGGAAGTGTTAAATTGCTGAGATTTACTAAGTTTTAGGTGATGAAGGTTATTTGGTTCATCTGGTTGAAAATATTTAAATTTTCCTAATTATTCCTGCTTTTATGCAAGAAGAATTTCAGCACTGGGAATCCCAAGTCATGCGAGTTAGTTTACAGAATGTATTTTACTTTTTTCTCCTAGGGTGTTCCCGGTAAACAACTTCCCACACAATTTACTTGGTCTAAATTAAAAATATCGAACAAAAAAGCTAATCTTCATGTAGGTGAAAATGGCGATACAAAAACCTGCAACAATCCAGAAACGACCTTGTAACTCAAGAGAGCTAACTCCATCCTTGCAATCAATTTGTGTTAGTAATTGAGGGTGAGAAATCATCTTATACACACTGGTGGGTGCTTCCACCACAACCTTAACCTAGAAGTATATAATACAAGAATGCCCCGCAAAAAACCAGTATTTTGGATTTATATACACAGGGACAGTCGGTTTCACCTATCACCACAATGAGCCAACAGAGTTGGCTTCCGGTCACCACCGCATCAAATGGCATTCAAGGTTGGAGGGGCACCATCATCATGCAATAGCATTGTGTGCACACGAGTACAAAGAGATAAAACAAAGAGTTATTCTATCTCCTCAGATGATCACGGGTGAAAAACGGATGCCGCAAGGCTTCCCGAGCAGTTAATCTTTCTGAAGGATCATATCTAAGAAGTCCTTGCAAAAGATTAATAAGATCACCAGCAGAATGATCCACATGCTGCATGATTATGTTCTGCAATATATAGCACAACTGTTAGAAAAACCATGCAAACTCATTCAATCAAAAAGCATAGACAGAGGACTGTAGAATGCACCTGAAGACGGGCCAACTTTAACACAGCTTTAATACTATCCCGGGAAGCTGCCCCCTCAGGCCAGTCCAAACGTCCTCTTCTAACATACTTCTCTGCTTGACGGCTGTGATTAGAGTAGTAGGGCATAATTCATCAATTTACAAACAAATACGGAAAGAGGTAGGTCTGTTATTGAATCAAACAAGTCACTGTTGAAGTAGGCAACAAATCCGACTTACTCCACTCTTTTCAGCATGTGCTGAGGCAGGGGGCCCAGTACTTTCTCCATCATAGCAAGGTGTTCTAAATTCTCGTGCGTTTGAAACAATGCTTCTCCCTAAATGAAGTTGCAAGACAAATTAGTTGCAACAACTCAAACTGAAGGGTAACCAAGGTTTATAAAGACTGAACAGAGCTTACCGAACAAAGTTCCACAAGGATACAGCCAACACTCCATATATCACAAGGGTAGGTCCATCCAAGACCTAAAATAGATATGTTGAATTGAATGCTTCGTGGATGCAAGAACAATGCAGAACAACACCTGGATATATTTGAACTCCTTACCTAGGATAACTTCAGGTGCACGGTAATGACGAGTTGACACAACATATGTCTGATTCTGACGGTCATATGTAGTGCTACCAAAATCAATTACCTTTATAGCACTTGATTTTGGGATTCTTTTATAGTAAGAACCATCTTTTGGTGACCTAGAAGACACCTGTATCATTAAATAGGCAAACATAAGCCTAAAAATCAAGAACAAATTACAAAGTACGGTGTGCTCAACACATTGAAGTAAAACAGAAAAAGGGCACTAACCAATCAAATAAGCTTACCTTGTAGTCAGGAACCTTTACATAATCTGGGGAGATGAGAAGTATGTTCTCAGGCTTCAGGTCAGTATGGATAAGGCGCAAATCATGCATAACTACAAGATAAACCACATCATAATCAGTACCAAGACAGTATATAGTTGGCAAAGTAACTTGAAAGTATGCATGATGACATTATTCAATACGAAGTAATGATAAATACAATGAATACGGTCCTGATCATGAGGTATATTTTTTTCAGCAATAAGACTATCTGAATCTAATATATATGCATGATTGAAGAAAGAGAAGTGCTCAAAGCTTTTTTTACACACATGCTACACAATCCAACAGTTGTCTTCCAATCTCACGGACAAGATCAATGGGAAATGAACGGTAATTGTTTTTCCGAAGGAAATCATATAAGCTTGGTCCTAGCTTCTCAAAGACCTGTTAAAACCATTTAAGTTCATCCAAAATTTTAATCCCCATAAGATTGTAAGGTGGGGAAATTAACCCATCCAAATCAATCATATATACTTACAATACAGATATGATTACGATAGTCAAACCAGTTCCATATTTGTACGCAACTGCAAGGAACAAACCAGTTCAACAATTGACAAATAACAGAATTCCCGTGAATGAGTACACGGATTACGATAACAGTAAAACAAATAGGCAATTACTCACCGATTGCCATCATCATGTTTACCAAGCTGTTGAAGCATTTCAACCTCGATCATTGCTGCATCACGATACTTCTTCATACCCCGAACAATTTTGATAGCCACCATTTCTTTCCTTTCACGATCCCAGCATTCTAGGACCTGACCGAAAGTACCTTCACCCATCTTACTGTGTATCTTATCTACATTTCAGGAAAACCTAGAAACCATTAGGGGATTATAGAGCAGATAAGGGAAATACACAGTACACATTGCACAATATTTTCTTTCTTCTTTATTCATTTTAAAGAATCATTTTTGTCTATGTATCAAAATAAAACCGGAATGAATGACCATCTTTTCAAAGGAACAAGTAGGAAACATCTAAAAGCTGATAGACATGATAATATCAACAATATTGCTAGTACAGTATGGTTTTAGGAAAAGGTAAATATGTCAAATCATTTAATATAATATTAGGGTGCATAAACTATTTGTGTAACAGAAATAAACAGATGGTCAGCATGGTAACCAAGGCACCAAAACATAAGAAGAATTTTTTGGTGATGGTAAAGATGATTACAGCGTGATGTTAAATTTTCTCCCAGCTCAAACACAAAATGTCCATCCTTGTCATCTTCTCTCCGAGGGGGAGAACCATTTTGAGCCACTCCCTTAATAGTAAAGGGAGCACTAGTAAGGTCAGTGAGTTGCCTTGAAGATGCATAGCTTGTCACATTCCCAACATCTTGTCCACAAAACAATCCTAGCTGAGCCTACACACAGGCATTCCATTCATGGTATCTTAATACAAAACTAATTTTATTATTACCTTTGGGTGCCTTCAAAGTAGGAAATAGAATTCACAGAACATAACATAAAGTGGCAATGTTAATAACATAGGACTGAGAAAAACAATCAACCAGTAACCAAATACCCATAAATCAATAGTCAGAGCAAAATACAGAAAACAAAGTGCCCCAATAAAGACTTAGTTAGATCAAGTTCATATATTATATCCGAAATTCCAAAATTCATGAAAGATAAATTCTACCACAAATCATGTGCAAGGAATAACAAATTATGCAACAAATCTACAGTAAAAACATTGATTTTGGAAAAACTTGCACTTGTTCAATTCTTAAAAAAGTTGTGATTGAGTTCTAGCCAATGGAGCAACAATTTATCAGGCAGATCAATGCATTCCACACTCTTAACATAATAATCAGATATATATTAGATGTTTTTTCAAAAACTTGAACCAAAATCATGATATACTTTTCACATAAAATTTTAGTCGACAAGAACTATTCAAATTAAATTGAAACATCACAAAATCTCTAGAACAGATAATTCATGTCAGATCTGGTTATAAAACGGTCATCAGTAAAGAAAAAAGAAAGAATCGTCAACATATAAGTAAATTTTACCCTCACGGCTGAAGAAATAAAAATCAGACCCTGAAATACAAAAACCCAGCTAAAAAATACCATATCGTGTAAGAACAACAACAGATCTATTCTAGAAACAACATAGAACACATAAAGACTGAAACTTTCCCATACCTGACGCGAAATAAACCTAATCTTGATCAGATCTAGCAAAACCAAAGCGAAAAAAACAACAAAGATAGAATAAAAAGAACGATGTATTAGAGGATAGATCTAATACCTTAGGCGGTTCAGGAAGAACATCCCAGCCCAGACGCGCCCTCTTTCTTGGCCTCCGATCAAGATTCGTCAACGGAAAGCCGGTCACGCGCTCAGTCTCCATGGCAGAAAGCTTACAATACTAGAGAGAGAGTTTTAGAGAGAGAAAATAATTGCGAAAAAAGTTGGGAAAAGAAGGAAGAGATCGATGCGAAATAACAGAACCCTAAGGGGTATCCACTTAATATTTGACCTAACAAATGAGTCGGTTAATGTCAAATCGAAACCGAACAAGTGTCGAGATCGTGTCCGTTCGCTTTTATTTCTATATCTATAATCTATAATATAGGCGACCTTATCACATTCAAGCTAATATCGGGTTGTATTCGGACATTTTAAAGCTGGATTAGATAGATGTATGGGCCATAATCATGATTTAGGATTAGAAAAATTATTTAAATACATAATTTATTTTATTATGTTTTTTTAAAAAAAGTTATTATTTGAAAAAATTATTAAAATTTCTACTCTGTCGTATTTTTGATCTATCACTTTATGTTGTGGTGTGTCGGTTGTGAATACATCACTTTAAGTGATGTATCAAATTCTCGGATGCATCACTTTACGCGATGTATCAGGACGTACGTTGAATGATGTATTTGAAGCCCATATGTAATGTATTGGAACATTGATGGATGTACCTGAAATTGGGAAGATTTTTGTATTTTCAAAAAAATTATAAATATAGTGTAATTAACTTTTAATACTATGAAATTTGTGTAATATTCTCTTAAAGATTTGTGATGACCTATTCTTGGGCTTCTCTTTGTTTCTACAATACTAGATAAGTGTTGCCCGTGCTAAGCACGGGCCCAATGTTTATAATATATTTTATAATTTTAAATATATTGAGTTCGAACATCATAAAAATATTTTTAAATAATTGTATTTTCAAAAAACTTAATTTCCATAATTTTAGTTACAAATCATATTTCTTAGTCGGCACAATAAAAGATTTCACCTATAATTAACATCTACCATGAAGTGTTTCTTTTAATGATGATAAGAAAAAAAACAATTTAATTTCAATAAATATGGATTCAAATCAGTAAATACTCTATTACTTTCTTATGTAAATACTGAATTATCAACACTCTGAGGTCATCAAGGCCAAACGCACTCAAATTTTGATGAACGATCAACCCCGCAATACACCCATCATGATATTGCCAAATGGTACTGATTGCATGATGATGAACTCCTTCGCCATCAACGTACCTAAAATTTCAACTGCCAAACTACTGATCAAACTGAAAAATCTCCATAATAGAGTTAAAACACATGAACTTCAAAGTGCAATAATACAACAAATACTCTACAATTGTTAATATGTGGCTGCACATGTCAATTTAAAACAATAGAATATCAAATGTACAAAAATAGTTGCAGTAATGGATGAAGTAACAACACGGTCTTACTAACTTTAATACATTATAGCTGCCAAATTGTTCATTATATATTCATGTGAATGTCATACTGATTGTTGAAGTGAAATACTTACATAGTTTAATATTTTCATGCGGGAGCGCTAATTACATACATTTACATACTTTTAAATTAGACAAAAACAAATGCAACATTCATGCTTGGATCTTCTGAAGCATATTTGGTTAATATCACTTGTCACAATAAAATTGAGGGATAAAATGTCAGCATAAAATGACACAACTTACACAACACAAAATATATTTGGGATTTATAAATAATACAATCTAACTGTTACAATATAGGCAATAAAAACAGCCGCAAACAATGTAAGGGTAATAATAGAAGCACTATAAGCCACATGACCAAGATATTCAACTCTCAACAAACTCACGTATTTTTTCTTCCCATCAATAACATATCAAGTGCAATCCCACGTGTGGGTCTGGGGAGGACTGAATGTATGCAGATCTTATCCGACCTTCAATTTTCTTTCCTTTCCATTAAACTAACTAAATTTTATAAAAATGCAGGGACAATTTTACATGCAACTACCAAATTCATTACACACAATTCATAATAATTTAAATTAACAACATTATTCAGTTAATCGGACATTAGAAGTTCCTTTTGCAATTAATCTTTACGTGATTTGTGTTTCTGCAGACTATTACATAATTGCCATTTTTTCTTTAGTAAAAGTTAGATATCTAGCTTCACCAATATAATCATGTATATGAACAAGCACATCAACAAGCGGACTGAAAAAAGGTGATCCTACATGATTCTATTTAATAATCAGCCGATACACCAATATGTGGATTTTAAGACAGTAAAGGCAATGCAAAAATTGTAACAACATTAAAGTTGACTCGCATGAATCAAAGGTTTAAAATACTTGAAATAAAAATTAAAGAAAGACATGGTGTACAATGTAAGATAAAATGTCTCAATAGCTATGAAACTATTATATACTTTCATTTAATTTGAAAATGGAGTACCTGTAAAAAGAAAACTTTTAACTAACCTATTACCAGAGAAGATTTTTTTTTTTCAAATTCCACAAAAGCACAGGACAAAAGTCATTCACATAGCAAGATCAAAAGCTTTCAAAAGAGGGCATTCAGTGGCAGCAACAAAAGAGTGCAAAAAATGACCGTTTCGAGAAGCACAACAAAAGTGTTCCAACTGCAATTCAAAACAATAAAAGATAATGTGTCTAGACACTGAATCGAATTCAAATAAAGTAAACACAAAATTAAATAAATTCTATTTATATTAGTCAAATTGCAAAGGTAAAGTTTTAAACAATGTACAAAATAATTCAAATACCTTTTAATTCTTTTTCATGGGAGGATTTTTATTTTTTCCCCTCAACTAAGATGTTCAATTGTGCGTTTTTTTGCATCCGTAACATTGACTGTCGTAGATGCCATTGGGTTATGAACCACACCTTGTTTCTCTAGATAAGATTAAATGGATAATTTTTGCGTTGCATCCAATTTTTTTGTGAATAACCTTCATTTGAATGTTGAATATCTTGCCGTTCAATTGATCTTCCACATTTTGGAGTGATAATGTTTCTTTCCGAAAAAATATAAAAAAAATTGATTAATAATAACAAGATCATTAATATATTTTATTTTCTATGTGTAATAATAACAAGAAATTAAAATGAAATGAAAAATAGAAAGGATTGGATATTTTTTAGTATTAGAGTAAATGTTCAACAATAACATCATATGTAACGATCATGATTTTTTAAATTAAAAGTAAAGGTGATCAGAAAAGGAAAGTGAATAAAAAAAAAGATTAAATTTGTTTTTAAGGGAAAATCACTATATCGATGTTTATGTATTTATATCTATACTCAAATTCAATATTAAAGGTCTTTTAACTAATCAGAGTGAACATGAAACAATTTTAAAACGATCACGCCTATTTTGGTAGCATGGCATCTTACGCACAAAGCTTTCAATGAATAATAATGTGAGATGGATTAAAGAAATTTGACTGTAAATAGACAACAAAAAGTATAAGTTTTGTGCTGCAGAAAAGAAATATGAACTTAAGATATGAAATTTTGAGTGAAAACAGTATACTGAACACGTTACAAAAGTATAATGACCTAATGTAAGAGATAGAACTAAAGTATGTAAAGTTAAAACGTCTTCTATGGTTAAGGCATGACCTAGAATCACATGTTCCTACTATAAAAATTTATAAAATTTACATGATACATAAAAATATATCTTTATTACAAATTCTCTCGTGCTATAGTTGTAAGCTTATAGAATTATAGTATCTTTTTCAAAGTCAAGACACCCATATGTTCACATGATCATATATACATTTATTTGAAACTTTTAGGAGTTAGATACTATATTTTTACGTAATTAAAGAAAGTGATTGACTATAGTTTAATATATGATTGGTAATCTAAGAATAAGTAATTAATAATTAATTGTTAGATAATATATTTTTCACGTAATTAAAGAAACATATAATTTAGACAGTTTAATGATTTAGAACATCACCTCGTAGATTTCCTTAATTGTTACAAGGCAGTTGTAGACTTTATAGGAGACTTTAAGGGAGAGTTTACACAAATTTGAAACAACAGAAGACTACACAAATTTGAAATTGAACTATCTGTTGAGAAGAGAAAAGAAAAATGAAGAGTTATTTAAAGGTTGGATGGAAATTTCTAGATAGAAGATATTTTATAATGTGTGTAAAATATTCAGCCACGTGGTTAAAAAAAATGGGTAGGTAAATATTGCATCCCCTTATAATAAAATAAAAATAATAATAAAGTTATATGCTCTCCAACCTTTCCTTAAAGGTTGGATGAAAATTTATAGATAGAAGATATTTTATAATGTGTATAAAATATTCAGCCACGTGGCTAAAAAAAATGGTAGGTAAATATTGCATCCCCTTATAATAAAATAAAAATAATAATAAAGTTATATGCTCTCCAACCTTTCCTTTAAGTCAAAGTTGTGGCCTCTTCACCTATTTAATTTATTAACTATATATGACTCATCATTTCAGTTACTTTCATTATTTATTGTCAATAATTATCTTAGATTATTGTAACTACTACATTATTTAATATATTATTTATAAACCTTTATTTTTCCAAGTACGCAAAAAAAACATCTTAAGAATGCTTTACATTTTACAAGTTATGTTTTTTTTATATTATAAAGAAACAAATTTTCATTTTTTATTGCACGCATATAAGTGGAGAAGAGTAATGCACACATACTTTATATATTAAATTTTTAAATAATAATTAATTTAATTATACACATAATTTATAATATTTATTGAAATAATATATCTTAAAGTTGATATAACTTAAGTTATTTTATTTATTTAAATCAGAAAAATTTACGTTCTTAACAAGTATATTATGAAAAGTCATCTTATCTTATCTTATAGTAAATGAGCAAAGCATGCAAAAAGAATGACGTAACTTGTAGTATTCCAGACGTTTCAACAAAGAAATTTTTTGTTTTAATTAATTAAATATTAGAAAACATATTCAATTAATTAAAATCACAAAATCTAACAAAGTCTAAATGTCAGCTAAGTCTGCATATATAACAAGATTTTAAAGGTCACTATTAGAGATACATCACATCAAAAAGTCTCCATCATTATATTTTGTTAATCGAATTAGAGAAATGAAGTTATTGTTAGTTTTACTTATGAAAAATACACTGACAATCCCTAATTAAGCTGACTAAGAAATTCAATTTGTGATATAATTTGATTGAACATTTGAATACATGTAAAACGTTATAAAATGACTATTTTAAGTAAATAAGTTAATATGATTTAAATAATTTATGTTATTAAATTGTATGAATTAAATCTCTGCAAATCATAATATCTCATACATTTCAAATTAAAGTTCCTACGTATTTATTTTTTGAAAAAAAGAAAAAAGTCTTGCTAGAAGCCTAAAAAGAAAACAGGAGCCTACACCACACCATCTGTTATTGTGTACATCAATGTATCTTTTCTTTATGACACGTGTCCCATTTATTGTTCAAGAAGATGTTAAGATATATATAAAATAAAAAAAAGGAGGAACAGTCAAAGCCTAAAAAATGAAAACAGTAGCCTACACCACTGCTAAAAGCCTAAAAAGTAGGAGCCTACACCACTCCATTTGTTATTGTGTAAAGCAATATATATTTTCTTTAACACACGTGTCCCGTTTACTGCTGTAGTCCATCTCTTATAATTATTATAATTGCTTCCCCTATCTTCCCTTTTTTTAATTTTAAATTTAAATATTAATCCAGAAAGAAAAAAAATTATAAACACTTCTTGTACATATACATCTCTATGTTACATAGTTATTTATTTATTATAATAATTATAATTATAAATTATTATTTTATATTTTTTTGGTTAGAGATTTTGAGATTCAGACAAAATGAATGAACATATCAGAAATTAAAATCCAGTTCAAGAAGATGAAGCAACAAGTTTGTTGATATAAAAAATTTTATGAGCAATTTTTCTCTTAAGATGGATTTCATATCTGCACACAATAACCATTTAATTTTATAACACTCATTGAAGCAAGAAGTTTGTTGATATAAAAAATTTTATCAATAATTTTTATCTTAAGATGGGTTTCATATCTGCAGATCAATAACCATTTAATTTTATAACACTCATTTTACCCTTTAATAAAATCATCCGTATTCATATATAAGAATATATATATATATATATATATATATATATATATATATATATATATATATATATATAAGAATATATAGCTTATTTTAAATTGCACAATGAATTCAAAAAAGGAACTAACGTGGTAGTCTCTTCGCCACCTCCTTGAGAGCCAGTACTGAAGAAAATGCCTGTTGGTTTGCCTGCCGTTCTCCAGAAAACTTCAGTAGAATCAAGAAACGCCTTAAATTAAGCACACATCATTCCAACCCCATCTTTTTTCTCTTAGAAGGTACATATTATATTTGAAGCTGATGAAACTGAAAAAATACAAAGCGAAAAAGTCAAAAATCTAGAACTTTAACAATACCTCTACTAAGCTAGCTACATTCTCGAGTATTCTACACTCTGTGACTTGCATATCTGCAGAAATCTAACTTAAAATCGCATATGGGTTTGAGAACATTTTTTACCAAAGAAAGAAAACATACCTGAAGTTTTGAATTGCAAATCGATTAATGGTTGTTGAAAGAAGAGAGCTGGAAGAAATTATGCTTTAGAATCATGTTTGAGTAAGTCTTTGTGCTCGGAATGAATTGAAATTTTTGTTTGAATAAAGACCGATGGTTCTACAAAGATGGAAGAGAAATGGATCTACAAAATCTTGCTATTGAAATTAAAATTTGTCCATTTTTAATAAGAAACTACATATTTGCCCTTCTTGCTTTTGAAAATGAATTTTGTCCATTTTTTATTACTGTAAAATGACCAGTATATCATTGGTCGTCCTCTCTTCACTCTTGTATATAGTAGTAATAAAGGCCTTGGCCCATTAAAAAATGACTAGTTTTTGCACAGATTGTTCCTACTTCCTAGTAAAACATAACTTATGTCCAGCGAATTTTCTCACATAAAAGGACCTATCCTTTAACTTGTTATAAATTTTTTTTTGCAAAAGCTTAAAAAAGTTTTGTCTTGTTCAACAAAAATTTAGAGAACCTAGTCTCTATCGGCATAAATTTGTATAAATAAGTTATGTCTGTGTCGTATATTTTGAAATAAGGTCCTTTATAACACGACATAAAGACTCTAGGGTTAGCATAAAGACTCTAGGGTTAGCTCACTGTTGCAGGATTGCGATTCTTTATCCCGGACATAGAACATATGTTGCCCATGGCATATGCTCAATATTTAAAAATTAATTAAAATGAAAAATTATAGTATCAAATATGCAATAGAGAATAAAAGTATGATTTAAAAACATTTCAAGAGCACTAAGTTTTTTTTTTCCTCAATAATACTATTTAGAAATCTCTCTTGTCGATACTCCTCTGGATTTTCCCATATTCAGTTGCAAATATGGTAGCCAAGTAAATTTATGTCTTCTGTTGATTCTGGTGGAACTAGTTGTGGAGCCGGTGAGAGCCTCTTTGATCACTGCTTCCAGATATTGTATAGTCTTCCTCGATTATACTTATGTAAGTACGTTTTGTTGGATATTTTGTAGTAAAATATATAAGTTCTAAATTGAACGGACACATCTGTTATGAAAGAGCGTGATTATTATGAAAAGTCATCTTGTGATATACAGAGATCTTAAATTAAACCTACATATTTGTTCAGGAAAGAACATGACTAATATGAAAAGTCATTGTACATAAAAGAATAGTACTATTATGAAAAGTCATATCTTGAGTTCTATAAATATAAAAACTCTTTAGAAGTAGCCAAGAAGAAAAATCTATAGGTATTTATGTATACTAGGGCTTTGTTATATCCTGAAAGTATGTATCAAGAGTCTTTAATGTATCCCAAAAAGAAAATTGGTTGTATTTTTCTCAATATATATACATACAATATCTTTTTATGAAAAGTAACTCCTGACGCTTCAAAGTAGCCTTCTTCTACATTTATTTTTTATATTTATTTTTCTAACACTTTTTAGAGCTTGGGAGTCTGTTTTGGTGGCTCTATTATTTATATCAGTTTTAAAAAGAAGAAGCTGTCGTATAACAGCCTATGAAATAACAAACATCGCTATATCCGTAAGAATTAAATATAATATTTATTTGATTCAATAATTATGACTTATGACTTTCTTTTTCTTTGTGGTAATCACCTTTCTTATACCCTACAAAAATTATATTTAGTATGATTTATGGACCTCTGTCTATTTTAATATCATGTTAAAATATGTGATCGTATCAATAAAATATTTAAATGGTTACTGATAACATATTTTATGTACTTGTTTATTATCTTCGACAACTTTGACATTGCATTAACAAAATATATATGACAGAAATCTTCACATATTCGTTTTATCACTAAATTATATTGTAATTAAATAAAGTATCATTTTAACTTAATATAAGACTTAACTATGATAAATTTGTAGTATTTCGTATAAACACCGAATGAATTTTATTTATAAAATCTTCAAACTATTGAACTATTAAAATCTTAAGAAGTGAGGTTGTAAGTACTAGTTCGAGTCACCAAAAGAGAAAAAACCTGAGAGCTAAGCTCCTGGGGCAAAAAAGATAAAAATAAAATTATGATCCTACCACTTGTAACAAGTCCGCCATGAGTTTATTACTTTTAATTTTGAAGTAGTACTGCTAGATTTATCCTACCACTTGCTCACGTCTGCGCCATGAGTTTATTACATTTGTATTACTAGATTTTCTTTCAAACTTGGCAAGATTTATATTTATTTTTAATTTGGTGTTTAGTATCGATCTCTCAATTAAATCCGGATTTACATCTAAAAATTCCATATTTGAGAGGCAAAACGCTAACAAAAATGATTCTGTAACAAGGGAGATTTGAATCTAATCAGCAATGAAAGGATACTTTCACTTCAACATATAGTAATATATTTTTATTGGTAACTTTGGGAGGAGTTGAGTAGAACCCAGAGACGGATATATTTCCTTAAAAGACTGTTATATAACTATAACAATACTAGAAACGAATCAAATGCGTGGAGTTGCAACGACTAAGAGAGGGAACTTTCGTCTGACTGTAATTCCAAGAGCTTCATCCACATCCAAATCTTCTGCTTTTGCTCCATTTGGTAGCGAAAATTCAAAATGAAACAACATTCTTGCCAATGCCAATTCATTCACGACCTTAGTGAATGTGATTCCAGGACAACCTCTTCTACCCGCACCAAATGGAATTAACTCGAAATGTAACCCTTTGTAATCTACACAACTATCCAAAAACCTTTCTGGTTGAAACTCCTCCGGATTTTCCCATATGGTCGGATCCCTAGAGATAGCCCATGGACAAACAAAGACTTGAGTTCCAGCAGCCACATCGTAGCCCAATACTTTGGTGTCCTTTATTGCTTCCCGAGGAAGCAATGGCACCGGAGAATGAAGCCGTAGACTCTCTTTCATTACTGCATTTAAATAAGGCATGTGCTCCAAATCGTCCTCTGTTACGTCTGATTTCCCTTGAGTTACTTGCCGCACTTCATCTCTTAATTTCCGCAACGTGTTTGGATTTCTGATGAGTTCATTCATTGTCCATTCTAAAAGAGTGGAGGTTGTATCTGTTCCTGCAGAAAACATATCCATGATAATAGCTTTAATCGAATCCATTTCAACGTTAAAACCGGATTTGTTTTCTTTCTGAACTTGGAGCAATATATCCACAAAGTCTGCTGATCCTTCCTCTTTCTCATCTATTTTGATCTTCTCCTTGTGTTCCTCAATTACACCTTCCAAAAATGCACTAAACTCCTCTGCTACTTTGTCCACTTTCGCATTTAAACCGTTGAAACGATTCACCCACGCAAGCCATGGCATGTAGTCACCGATATTAAAAACACCCAATAATTCAACAAGCTCTATTACTAATGACTTGAATTTTTTCCCTTCTTCTCCATCACAATACTTCCTTCCTAATGCCACCCTGCAAAGCACGTCATTCGTCATGCTCACAAACAGATCTGTCAAATCGACAACTTGTGAATTGTCAATTGAGTCGTTAATCTTTCGGAGAAGAAGAGAAGTCTCTTCTTCCCTAATTTTGCTAAAGGATTGGACTCTTTTGTTGTTCAAAAGCTGAAGCATACAAACACTTCTGGCGTTCCTCCAGTACTCACCGTACGGAGTGAAGGCCACGTCTTTTGGACCGAAAAAGAGCTTGCTGGGAATAATGGAGTTGGGCTTATTAGCAAAACTCAGATCCTGAGTCTTCATGATGTGGGAAGCTGCTTCGGCTGAGGAAGCAATTAATACAGGGACGCTGCCGAACTGAAGCATCATCATTGGGCCATATTCATTCGTTAATTTTTGGAGAGAGCGGTGTGGTTGTTGCCCCAATTGGTGAAAGTTTCCGATGAAAGGAAGTTTTGGAGGAGATGGAGGAAGATTTTTCTTGGATTTTTTGGATGAAAGCTGAAAAAATGATAGCAGAATAAATGCTAAGAAAATTAAGAATGGAAAAACTGCAAATAAGGAAATCATTTTCTTTTAGATTTCAATTAGTTCTATAAAATAGAAGAAATATTGTTGAAAACTGCATATTTGAGAACTGGGGAGTTGTTCTCCTTTTATAGATTTTCATTAAACACAACTAGTATTATTTTATTTTATTTTATTAGAAATTAGAAGCGACAATTTTGAAAGTCAGTGGAAAGAGGTAACAGAATTGAAGAAATTTACTAATTTTCTATGACATAAAAGAAGTGGTAGCACTATTAAGGATAAAAATATAATTATATATTAACAAAAATCTATTAAGAAAAATAGCAAGAGAAACAAATATTTCTAAAAACGAAAGTGAATAATGATCAAGGATAAACAAGTAATTTTATATTAATAAAAATTTACCAAAAATAATAGGGGTGTGCACTATTTGGATTAAACCGAAAAACCAAACCAAATCAAACCAAATTCTAATTTGGATTATTTTTTTGGATTATTGGTTTGGTTTTGGATTTATAATTTACTTTGTTTGATTTTTTGGTTTGGTTTCTGATTTAGAAAACCAAAAAACCGAAAAAACCCGAATTATATATATATATATATATATATATATAATTCAGTTGGAGTTAACCACTTTTGTCCCTTTTTAGTTATTTTCATTATGATTTAGTTTATTTTCTTATGTTTGGACATCTATAATTGATATACTTTTAAATATTGTATTTTACGTTTTACTTGTAATTTACATTAAAAAGTATATTTAAGAAAATTAATATATATAATTCAGTTGGAGTTAACCACTTTTGTCCCTTTTTAGTTATTTTCATTATGATTTAGTTTATTTTCTTATGTTTGGACATCTATAATTGATATACTTTTAAATATTGTATTTTACGTTTTACTTGTAATTTACATTAAAAAGTATATTTAAGAAAATTAATATATATATATATATATATATATAAAATTAGATTGCAAATATAACTTTGTTATATTTCTAATTATTTCATAACCGATTAATCAAACCGAAAAAATCCAAACCAAAAAGAGAAAAACCAAACCAAATTTATTTTGATTTGGATTGGATTACACTTCTTTAAAATCAAAACCAAACCAAATAGTTTAAAATCGAACCGAAAAATCGAATGCACACCCCTAAAGAATAATAACAAGAAACTAAAAAGTATTAGAAACATCTTTGATTAATGTTATTTCTATCAACTCATTTTGTTATCACTTCACCTTTTTTTTATGAGTTACTGTGATATCTATTCATTACTCTATTTAGCTATTATTTTAATTAATTCCTAATATTATTATATTCATTATGCTTTCTACAAATGCTTACTTTAACATAAAATTTCATTACTTAAAATATAGTTAATTATTTTCACCTTTATTTTGACTCTAATTAATATATCTGAAAAGAAACAAGTATAGTAAATTAATAATATATATTAGATTGAAATTAAAGAATAAATAAAATTAACTTAAATACTTTTTAAAATGTTAAAAAGTAACTTTACAAATAAAATGAATAAGATGATATATTTGTATTTAGAGCAAACTAAAAATGTTTACTAGATTATAAAAGTGTAGTTCTCCATTAAAATATATAATCAAGTTTGTACTTTTACTTTGATTTCAAACATATTAATCTAAATATGTGAAGTGATGTAAGTTTGATTTAAAAACTTGAGGACGATGTAGGGTAATATGATCATTTTATATAAATTTTCTATTAAAAATCTATAAATTGTATATTTAAACTTCATTACAATATTTTTTTTTCAAGTGGTAAATTTCCTCCACAAGATACATGACTTTTCTGAAAACTATAAATTATAGTAAGATTTTTCTAGAACTAAGACTATGGCACAAATAAATAGACATTAACTCATTATTCATTTCATTCACCTCAATTCTCTCCCCTCTCATGTCTTATACCAATAAATTTTTCACCCTTTATTTTTTATTTGCGTGCTAAATAGAATACACTCCGACATAGATCTCTTATTAGGAAAACCAATAATGTAATTTTTTTTCAACTTTAAGAACTACGATTTCGATCAATTCTCTATATAATGACCCTATTTTTATAAAATAATTATAAGACAAAAGTAAAATTCATTATTTTTTAGTGGACTCATAACTTCTGAGACTTGTCCATATAGCCAATTTTCAGCAAAATTCAACTGCTCCACACTTTTCAAACACCCTAATAAATTAACATGTGAAATTCAATAACAATCACAATTGCTTTTATCAAAATACTTAATTCAAAAGGAATGCAACCAGTGAATAAGCTTTTCAACAACAAAGTTTCCAACAATTTCATAATCATGTTATGTCCCTTTTCTTTGATTCTCTTCAGACTTTTCAAAATCATGGCGTTTTCTTTTTGGGATTGTAAAGATAATTTTTGAAGTATCTAACTTACTTGATTTCTCTTTTTATGTATAATCTCAAAATTTCACGTAACATGTATGTCATTATGTAATTTATTGAAAAACATATAATTATTTATACTATTATTTTATCATAGTTAAAATAATTTTAAGCAAATTATATAAATTATTATATCAACTACCTAATGTTCAATTACTGCAATATACATTATATAGTTCTGATATTTTTAAATCCTCTTTGTTTGAGATAAAATATTATTCATCATGTATATTAATTACTTTAGAAAAAATCTTTCTTTACTATACAAAATTATTCTCCTAATTTTTACAAATATTAGACACAAAATCATATTATTTTTTAATTATTTTATCACTTTGTAAAGAATGAGATGATTCAGTATAATTTTTATCAAGTAGGTCATTATTTTGTTTGTTAAAAACCTATTATGTTTTATTGTTATTTCCTATCATGTTTATTTGAAAATATCATAATAAATTTTCTTTTAAAAAACTAATTAAATTTCTATTATAAGATTGCAATATTGATCCCGCTAATGGGACTTCTATTATCTAGTTTAGTAAGAAGCGATTAATGAAACAACGATGTAATATTGTGCACACTTTCTTTTTAGCTATCTAAAAATAATACGGAGTATTTATTATTGAAAATAATTTAATTTAATTTTACTTATTACTTTTAGTGAAATTATTTATGACTATACAAATGTCTAAAAGTATATTTTATATTATAAATTTTAAAAGTCTTTTTTCTTATATTTGTGGCGAATCAAATAATGCTTACATAAATTAATACAATGAGAATATTAATTTTTGTTGTGTTGCTCTCCATTTTACTTTGTTTTGTTATTGTTTCTATCTTTATTCCTATTTTTTGAGATGTTTTATTTAGGATCTATTTTGATAAAGTTTGTATATACTTCACCTTATTTAAAACATTAGTTATAAAATTATATTAATTATATTATTTTTATTGTTGTGGTAGGTTTAAATTTTGAAGTACCTAAAAATAGTTATTTATAAAATTATATTAAATATATTATTATTATTATTATTATTATTATTATTATTATTAGGAGTAGGAAAAACTATCTATATAGACATACTTTCATACCATAAATATGTATATTCCTACTAGTTTAAAAATATTACTTATAATGCCATTTTTAAATAAATATACCGTATATTTTAAAAAATATAATTAGAATTACAATCCCTTTAAAAGTTGCAATTAATAATTATCCTAATACGATACTTCCTTAATTATTAGGACTTTTTACAATTCAAATTAGTTTATCTCTTTTCAACACCATTGTTTCCTCCCAGTCACACGTCTTCTTTGTATATCTACTCACACCTACAGATTATTATCCTTCATCTTCCATTATTCGTTCTTCTCAATGCATATTTTGGATATAAAAATTTCATACCCAACTCTACATAAACAACATTATATATAGAGGTAAACTAATCATTTTTTTTTGTTGATTTATTATTGTTGTTGTGGTAGGTTTAAATTTGAAATACCTAAAAATAGTAGTTACTTTTAAGCGATAGTATATGATTCTACAATGTTAAAACCTACTTGTTTATTTTGTGTCCGAAATGGAATAATACCCTTCCTATTAACATATGATTATTTGAGCGTAACATAATTTGAACACCATAAAGGAAGATACATATACTCGAACTTCTTTATGGCGGTGTCATTGAGATACTATTTTATTATTATAACAACACTTTTTAAAAAAAAATATGTATCCTTTGCTTGTTTTATATTTCCTTTGTTTTTAATTACTTGTCTATTTTGACAAATCAAGGAAAGACAAAATATTTTTATTTATTATACCCTCAATTTATTACTTTGAAAAGTTAGAACTTCTAGATTTTTTTTTTTTAATTCATCTACTTCCTAATTAATAGAGGTAAAATGGTAAATTTCAACATGTTAATAATTATTACTTACTTAATATGTGGAAATTTGACTCTTTTTGCAATTAATAGGGGTAAATGTTTTTTTCTTTAATATCCTTGGTCACATGTATCACGGGGTATAATTTTTTATCCTTCGTACAAGAAATGGGTTCACATTTTACTCAATTTTGTCAAATTTACCGTACATTTTGGACTAATTTCTTGATTATGATTCATTCTAGTTATTCAATCTCAGAGACACCCAGTCCCGTCGGGCATCCGCTCTAGTCTTGCTTCATTTATTATTTTCTAATATTACATGTTTGTTTGAATTGATAATAGGTTACCAACATGGTTGTGATGCATTGGTGGACTGTTTCACTTTTAATTAAAAGTCTCGGGCTCGAGCTCTAATATGAAGAAAATCTTGTTGAGAGTGTCACCCCGAATTGATTTTGCAATACATAATTCAAATTTAGTCGAAATTATGATATAAGCTTTGAACATCAAGTGGGGAAAAATCCCATAAAAGTTAAAATTTTATGATTTATCTTTATGGATTTTAGTTGTATCAACTCAAACTTAAGTAACATTTTCTAGTATTTGTATATGAAGGAAGTTGTGCACTCCTAAATTACTATTTGCTCTGGTGAAGTTGTCCTCTATTGACTTGGTGTACACTAGGCTAGTGTTATCGGGTTCACGTACATCCATGCTCCCCTTTCAAGATCATATATATAATAGTGTTATATATTTTTTAAAATATTTAAAAATAGATGTGTAAATCCATACTCGAAATATCGTGTGTTTATATATATATATATATATATATAGAGTCCGGAGCCTAATGGGTATAAAATGTTAACAAAAATTCCAAAATGGTATATAAATTTTAAATTTAACCAAAACGGCAAAATCGCTGGTAGAGCAGCGATTTTGCTCGCCGGAAAAAGCAAAATCGCTGCTCTACCAGCGATTTTGCCGTTTTGGTTAAATTTAAAATTTATATACCGTTTTGGAATTTTTGTTAACATTTTATACCTATTAGGCTCCGGACTCTCTCTCTCTCTCTCTATCTATATCTCTCTCTCTCTCTCTCTCTCTATATATATATATATATATATATATATATCGATTTAGTATTAATTAAACGAAATTATTAGTCTTAATGATACAAATATAATATCTGATATTTATTTATTTAGTATCAATTAAGCAAAATTAGGTATGAAGTATATAGTGTAATTTTTAATGAGGTAAGAATATAAAGAGGTAAGTATATGTTTATAATTATTTTACTTTTTATGTAGATTTGCTTAGTTTCCCTTAAACTTAAGTGTTTTAACTCCAAATGTCATAGCCATGAATTGACCGTTCTGATGAGGGAGTATAGTTTGAATCAAAGTAGAGTACTCCTATATTAGCGAAAATTGAGACTGAGGGAGTCTACTTTGGATCAAATAGAGTAGTATATTAAGGAGTAATAAAAAAGTGGCGCCACCAAGGCAGACTACCTAGTTATAAAAAATCAGAAAATATTTTTATTTAATGATGGCTCATGACTTGACTCACGTATGCATCAATTGTTTAGGTGGCCTATATATATATATATATATATATATAACCAGTTCTGTCAAATTGCATTTGTTTATTAAGATGGCCACATCTATATGCATGCATTTTTCTGGTAAATGCAGACTTCATTTAATTTGTTTATCGTCAGTTTAATGGCACATAGACTGAATAAACCAATATATATATATATGCACTAGCTTTAATTAACTTGTAAGTTGGGGCGGAGCTAAGGTACGTAAAATCAAAGAATTTTATTGAAATATTGATGAAAAACTAAACTATCTATACCTAGCAAAAATTATTTCTTGTTTCTCAAGTTGGTTTGAAGAAAAACTCAACATATCAACTCGGTATTTTTGCTAATATATATTAGGATGCCTAGTCCCAACGTTTGGTGGTTTTAAGAAAAAATCTTAGATACGTTGAATCTCCTTTGATTTTTTCATGTATTTATTTCTTTGTATTTCAAATCTCCTTATTAGTACAATTTTTGACTATGCTATTTTCTATAAGACAAGTATTAAAGCACGATAACCACTTATTTTCCGATTTAAAGATTGATAATCTACCATATGAAAACTTGCATAAGACACAACCTTAATTAGTCGGTGCGAGCGATAAAATTATCATATGAATATATGTACCCTAATCATGATGGTCAAGAGAAAGAAGTTTGCTTTATATAAATACATACTACCTCTGTCCCTATTTACTTGTCTATATTTCCTTTTATATATGTCCCCATTTACTTGTCCATTTTAACAAATCAAGAAAGGACAATAATTTTTTTCTAATATACTCTTATTTAATTCTAGAAAATTTCTGGTACTACTAAGTTGTAATGCATGCTTTTTGGAATCATAAAATACATTTATTATACTTGAGGAATTGCATAATCTTTTAAGTTAAGGGTAAAATTGTAACTAATATATGATAATCATTGGTGCCTTAATATGTGTGTCACTTCTAAATTGGACAACTAAATAAGGACATAGGGAGTATTAAACATCTATTAGTTTTATATAAATATCGATGCAGATAAAAAAAAAATTATTGTGTTGTTACTAATTACTATAAACTGCTAATTGGATAAGTATATATCGATTAATTAGCATGATGAATAGGAGATTTTAACCGGAATGATATATAAATAGAGATCGAATTACACGTATAAAAATTGTGAAGTGGTTCAATAATTGGTTTGTTCCTTTCAGTGTAGAAAACTAGAAATTAACCATATGCACGTTGGAACTGATTTTGACTATCCTATATATAGTCTTATTATAAGTATGATTTTCTATGCAAATCTATTTAAAGTTTCCGAAATTGACTACAGATATATTATATTACTTATAGGTGGAGGCTGAAAATTAATTTTATTTTATAAATAGAGGTGACGCAAATGCAACATCAAGGAAACTTCTTTAAAATTTTTTCCTTTAAATAGATTGATCTTTAATTTATACCTTTTAAATAGACTGATCGTGATCTTTGGCAATATTAGAGCTTATGTGTAGCAGTCTAGCAGGGCATAAGTTCTTTAAAGGGCATGATTTATGTGAAGCATAATTTATGAGATATTATGATGTGAGAATATAATTTTATGTCCATAGTCAGAGGCGGACTCATCCTATAGGGTGGGGGTGCACGTGCACCTGTACCTGTTAACTTTTAAAAAAATTATATGTAAGATGTATATCTATTTTGAGAAACTGATATAAATTAGGATATAATTAACCGTCCACTCATAAAGAGTATAAATTTGTCATTATGTTGTTGGTACAAGCTAGAAAAACTACACACAAGATCTGAATTTGAATCTAGCTACAACGCTATTTTATCTAGGTTCGCCTTTGTGACCATAGCAATCGAGTTTATGTCTAATGGGGCATAAGTTCTTCAAAGGATTAAGGCTATTTGTGGATACTATGAAGTGAAAATATAAACTTATATCTCACAAAATATCAGGGGCAAACATTAGTGAAGTGTTAGATAAATACAAAATAGGAGCAAAAGTGTCCATGGCCGGCCCGAGAGGATTCACTACAGATTTTCTACATATAAAATAATGGAACCACGCAAATTTTAGTTACAATATTTAATCAGCATCTCTTCTATTAATCTGTTAAAAACATATGTTTATATTTAATATTAACAACTTGAATTTTAAATACTCATACTTGATGATATGATCACTTTTACTTTTTCAAAACTAAACAGTCACTTCTTTGTCCTTCATAGGCTGCATCACAATTCACATGCTTATTATTTTGGGATAATTGTGTATAATAACAAACTAATAACCTAAAATAAATGGAGTAGCTACTGTTTGATTTAATTGTGCCCCATAGCAAACGTTTGTCAAAGTTTGCCAGTCGCCTCTCTCCCAAAACTCTCGCTCGCCACTCTCCCATTCTCGCTCGCCACTCTCCCTCTGCTCGCCTCTTTCGCTTTATACAACAGAAGTGTATAAATTATGTTTCTGTTTTGTATAAAGCGAGAGAAAATTATATATACACATGCTAAAACTATATCTTCGTGCTATACACTTAATTATACAATTTACAAATATTTTACTTCGATTCAATTGTATACAAATGCAAATTTTATACAAATATTGCAGTGAAAAAGGCCAGCGAATTATACAATTGTGAATTATACAATTGCAGTGAAATACAATTTTCTCTCGCTTTATACAACAGAAGTGTATAAATTGTATTTCTGTTTTTATATAAAGCGAGAGAAAAACATATATCTTCTTCCTATACACTTATAATTATACAATATAAAACATTTTACTTTGATTCAATTGTATGCAAAACAAATTTTATACAGATATTGCAGCTAAATAGGCTAGCGAATTATATAATTGCGCATTATACAATTGCAGTGAAATAGGCCAGCGAATTATACAATTGCAGCGAAATAAGCCAGCGAATTATACAATTTAGGCCAGCGAATCATACAATTGTATATGTATAGCGAGGCCAGCGAATTATACAATTATATATGTATACGAGGCCAGCAAATTATACAATTTAGGCCAGCGAATTATACAATTGTATATATATAGCGAATTATACAGTTATATGTTTGCTATGGAGCGCAATTATGCAAACTTTGCTATAGCATACAAATATGAATTTTTTATTTGCTATATGTGAAAGTTGGGGATAATTGTATATAATAGCAAACTAATAACCTAAAATAAATGGAGTAGCTAGGGTTTGATTTAATTGTGCTCCATAGCAAATGTTTGCAAAAAATTGCCAGACGCCTCTCTCCCAAATATCTCGCTCGCCACTCTCCTCCAATCTCTCACTCGCTTACTCACTTTTTATACAAACACAAGTGTATAAAAATTATTTCTAATTGTATAAAGCAGAGGAAATTGTATAAATACATATATTTTTGTTCCCCTCTCTCCCCTCTTCCAGATCTCGCTCGCCACTCTCCCAAATCTCGCTCGCCACCCTCACCTTTCTCACTTATACAAACAGAAGCGAAATGTATAATTGAGTTTTTGTTTGCATAAAGCGTGAGAAAATTGTATATACACATGCAAGTACATATATTTTCGTCCTATACACTTATAATTATACAATAAAAATACTCCTCTGCCCAATTTCTTTTGCCTTTTTCTCTTTCTCGTTTTATACAAATTTCAAATTGTATATAATTTCTCTCTTTCTCGTTTTATACAATTCGATTCAATTGTATATTCCCTGCCAAGTCTCTTTTGTCTTTCTCTCTTTCTCATTTTATACAAATTCAAATTGTATATAATCGTTCTATACACTTATAATCATACAATTCGTTTTATACACTTTGTTTTTATACAAGTCTCTGCCCAAGTGTCTTTCTCTTTCTCGTTTTATACACTTCGTTTTATACAATTCACTTCAACTGTATATGTATAGCGAATTATACAGTTTCTATGTTTGCTATGGAGCGCAATTATGCAAACTTTGCTATAGCATACAAATATAATTTTTTATTTGCTATATGTGAAAGTTGCCTTATTATTTTTTATCTGTTTGCCCTTTCATCTTGCTTTCTCTCTTCTATATAAGGAAGACAACTCCATTCATCCAGTATATGCATATCTCTTCCATAAAATGATCGAAAAGAAAATGATTTCTTCATTTTCAGTTTTTTCTTTCTTATTTTTCTTGTCATTTGTTCTGCTATCATTTCTCCGTCTTTCATCCAAAAAATCCAAGAAAAATCTTCCTCCATCTCCTCCAAAACTTCCATTCATCGGAAACTTTCACCAATTGGGGCAACAACCACACCGCTCTCTCCAAAAATTAACGAATGCATATGGCCCAATGATGATGCTTCAGTTCGGCAGCGTCCCTGTATTAATTGCTTTCTCAGCCGAAGCAGCTTCCCACATCATGAAGACTCAGGATCTAAGTTTTGCTAATAAGCCCAACTCCATTATTCCCAGCAAGCTTGAAAGAGTTGGTTTTGGTTCTTGTGGAATCAAACTAAATGGAAGATGAATTAACATGAATATTTGGTAGGAAGATAATTAGTACAAAATAAAAGTCAAAGATTGTATCTTGGTAGGTGAAATTTAGGCAAACCATAAAATGGTTTCATATTCTTAACCTTGACAATTTTGACACATAGTGATGTCATGGATGACATCAATAGGATGAATTTATTCCTATAAATAGGTAGCTCTTAATTCATTTTCAAATCATTCTCTCACTTGCCTTCTCACCTTCTAAGGCATTTGTGTTCTCTCTCTTGTAGTATTTCACTTGTATTCTTTGTAGAGTGAAATAAATATTGGTGCAGTTGTTCTTTGGTGGACGTAGAATCATTTTGATCCGAACCACGTTAAATATTGTTGTTCTTCCTTGTTCTTTAATTTCATGTTTCCGCTAATAATTGGTATCAGAGCCAAGGTTCTGTCTGAGTGTGCTCTGTGGTTGCAGCACAGTCTGAACTTCCACATCAGAAAAGGATTACTTTGATTTTCTGTAGTTCCAAATACATTGTAGTAGAAAAGGAAGAACAAGTAAAAAAAAATGAGTTCCATGAAGTTTGAAATTGATAGATTTAGTGGGCGCAACAACTTCAATATCTGAAAAATTCAGATGATAGCGCTACTGCGGAGGGAAGGTTCAATCCATGCTATTGACGGAAAGTACCCCGATAAGATATCGGATTCCGACAAGGAAAAGATTGAAGGAGATGCATTGAGTGCAATCCAACTGTCCCTTGCACCTAACGTACTTTGTGAAGTGAGTACAAGTACCGAAGAGACGGCCAAAGAGTTATGGGAAAAGTTGGAAGGGCTTTACCAGAACCAGTCAGTGACAACAAGGATGTTGTTACAACGGCGTCTTCATACATTTAAGATGGATTCAGGTACTTTGTTGCAAGACCATCTAGATGTGTTCAATAAACTTGTGATGGACTTACAAACTGCTGGAATTAAAAAGGACGAGGAGACGCTTGCATGTTCTTTGCTATTTTCATTGACTTCAAAATATCGTGATATTGAGAATTCAATGATGTATAACAAACAACCTATTAAACTTGAGCAAGTGCGGCAAGCACTAAACTCTTGTGATGTGCGGATGCATTTTGAAGGAGTCAAAAGTGACGAAGCTAGTGGACTCTTTGTAAGAGGTCGTACTAGCCAACAGGGAAGGAGCAAATCGAAGTATAGATCAAAGTCTCGTGTGAACAAAAAGAATGCGGAATGTTGGGGCTGTCACAAGAAGGGGCACTTTGAACGAGATTGCCCTATGTCGAAGTCCAAAGAAAAGGCGAGTGCATCCATTGTTGAGCAAGTACATGACAATGATGATAATTATGTACTAACAACATCATGCAATAGTGGAGTCTATGACAACAAATGGGTCTTAGACTCTGGTTGTACTCTGCATATGACATTCCGAAAAGATTGGTTCAGCAGCTATGAAACAAGCAGAGGAACTGTATTAATGGGCAATAATGCAACTTGTAAAATAGTTGGCATTGGTTTAGTTCATGTTCGCTGCCATGATGGAATCGTGAGGACTATTACAGAAGTCCGTCATGTTCCTGATCTAAAGAATAATTTGATCTCCCTGGGTACTTTAGATAAACAAGGCTATAAGTACATGAGTGAAGAAGGAACTATGAAAGTGACTAAAGGGTCTTTAGTCATATTGAAGGCCAAGCTGGAGGATGGCCTCTACACACTTGCGGGAAGCACCATTATTGGCTCTGTAAATGCATCTATAGAGCAGTTATCTAATGATGACAAGGCAAAATTATGGCACATGAGACTAGGCCATATGAGCGCATGAGGATTGGAGATGTTGAGCAACCACAACCTTTTGAATGGTGAGAAGATCAGCACACTTGAATTTTGTGAGCACTGCGTCTTAGGGAAGCAGAAAAAGGTCAGCTTCAGCACTGGCAAGCACAAGACGGGAGGGGTGCTAGACTACATCCATTCAGATTTATGGGGTCCCTCTAAGCTTCCATCGAAGGGAGGAAAGAGGTATCTTCTCACATTCATTGATGATTTCTCACGAAAGGTTTGGGTGCGCTTCCTGAAGACAAAAGGTGATGCTTTTGAAGCATTTAAAGAGTGGAAGATTTTGGTTGAAAATCAAATAGAGAGGAAAATCAAGTATCTTCGCACGGACAATGGCTTGGAGTTTTGCAGTGAAGAGTTCAATGATTTCGGCAAGGTTCATGGGATCGCAAGGCATAAGACGGCCAGACACACACCACAGCAGAATGGAGTTGCCGAGAGAATAAACAAAACTCTTCTTGAGAAGGCTCGTTGTATGCTCTTACAAGCTAAGATGTCCAAAGTATTTTGGGCTGAAGCAGTTCATACTGCTTCTCATATTGTCAATCGGTCTCCAGCATCAACGATTGACTTTAAGACTCCGAATGAGGTCTGGTCAGGTGAACCCTCTAACTATTCATACTTGCGAATATTTGGGTGTCCAGCTTATTATCATGTTAATGAAGGTAAGCTTGAATCAAGGGCTAAAAAGGCCATATTCGTAGGGTATGTAGATGGAGTAAAAGGGTACAAACTATGGTGTTTGTCTTTACTCAAATTTGTAGTTAGTAGAGATGTTACATTTGATTAATCCTCTATACTTGATCCTCGTAAAGTTTCTGTGGAGTTATCTAGAAACGAGAACAACGAGCAGGTGGAGCTACCGGTGGAGCTTACCAAGGAACGGGATCAAGAGACTCAAATTAATGAGTCAAAAGATGCAGATCTTAAAGAACTTGCTTCCAATGAACCATACACAATTGCGAAGGGAAGGGACAAAAGGCAGATACGGAAACCGGAACGTCTTATAGAGCAAGAAAATCTGATTGCACATGCGTTCGTAGCTACAGAAGAAGAGATTAAGGATCTCGAGCCATCTTCGTATGTTGAAGCAACTTCTTGCAAAGATGCTGCACAATGGCAGTTAGCCATGATGGAAGAGATGGAGTCTCTTCACAAAAATGATACATGGGTCTTAGTTAAAAGACCAAAGGGGATGAGGACAGTTGGATGCAAATGGGTCTACAGAAAGAAAGAAGGTATTTCAGAAGTGGAAGATGCTAGGTTCAAGGCGAGATTGGTTGCAAAGGGTTTCAGTCAGAAGGAGGAAATTGACTACAATGAGATCTTTTCTCCAGTCGTGAAACATAGCTCAATTCGCGTGCTACTAGCATTGGTTGTACAATTTGATTTAGAGCTTCAACAGCTTGATGTTAAAACTGCTTTCTTACATGGTGATCTAGAAGAGACAATCTATATGGATCAGCCTGAAGGTTTCCTAGCTGAAGGAAAATAAGACCATGTATGCCAACTGAAGAAGTCTTTGTATGGTTTGAAGCAATCCCCTAGACAGTGGTACAAGAGGTTTGATGCATTCATGACTACACATGGATTTTCGAGGAGTGCATTTGATAGTTATGTGTATCACAAGAAGATGTCTGGTAACTCTATGATTTATCTATTGTTGTATGTTGATGATATGCTTATTGCTGCTAACAACATCACAGAGATAAATATTTTGAAGAAACTGTTGAGCAAGGAATTTGACATGAAGGATCTAGGAGTTGCAAAGAAAATCCTTGGATGGCAATTTCAAGAGAAAATGGTGTTGTACATCTTTCTCAGAAGAGGTACATCGGAAAAGTTCTTGAAAGATTCAATATGCATATGAGCAAGCCTGTATGTACACCGTTAGCTTCACATTTCAAGCTTTCAGAGTTACAAATGCCTCAATCTATGGATGAGGTGGAGCATATGTCAAAGGTTCCTTATGCGAGTGCAGTTGGTAGCATTATGTATGCTATGGTATACACACGTCCAGATATTGCCCAATCTGTAAGTGTGGTAAGCAAGTACATGGCAAATCCAGGAAAAAGGCACTGGGAAGCTGTCAAGTGGATATTGAGATATCTCAAAGGAGCTCCTGATGTTGGCTTAACCTTCCGGAAATGTCACGACCCAATTTCTCGAGTCATGAAGACACCTACTATAACCCACCAGTAGGTAAGCCAACCCGTAACCCAGAACAACACGTAATGGGTGTGTGGGTAGAAACTAAACAAGAGTAAGCAAAAATACTATAACAACATAAGTAAACCAAAATATAAATACAATTAAGGATCCCTCCCAGAACCTGGAAGTCACTAATACAGAGCTACCAACAAAACGAGTACAAGTCCCAACAGTGGACCACCGAAACTAGACTGTCTAGAAAAGTAAAAGACAAGTCTTTATATATACAGATGGAGACCGAAATAGTATAAAACGCCGTGTGCTCACCCCCGTCTCCAGACCAGAAAGCTCCAAACTCAATCAACGCTGGCTACTGGTACTCGGACCTGCATCACGAAAATAGATACAGAGCGTAGCATGAGTACCAAACAACAGGTACCCAGTAGGCATCATAGGCCGACTGAACTAGAAAAGTAAAGCAATATGAAAAGACGGAATCACATAACTAGAGGTCAAAAATGGAAGGCTAAGTAATAATGGAATGCACACGAGTGTATAAAGATCTAACTAAATTAATATATAAGCTAACTACACCTAACTGGACCCCCATAAGCCCAGAAGATACACTCGTGCGCAAGTTTAAATAAAAACCCGAACGGACCCCCATAAGCCCGACGAGTACACAGAATAACTATAAATAAGGAGAATAGAACTCAAGGCCAAAGAAAATCGAACCAAATGCTCCAAACCAAAAAGTAGAATCTGACGGTACGGAGGTCGGGCCTTGAACCTGACGCTCACCAGAATTACACAAGTAGCCAATCACAAAATATAAGAACTGAGGCCGGACCTCTAACCGGATGCTCTACATACTTGAGGCCGGACCTCTAATCGGATGCTCTACATAAGTATGTGGATGGTCGAGGCCGGACCTTAAATTCGGATACCCGACAAAAATGTCGATATAGCTGCTGAAAGAGTCTCTATCTATCCATAATCATAAATACTCGTGGAACACCATCGACATTTAGCTAATCAATGTAAGTCCTTGAAGCCTAATCGAAAATCAACTTTGAATCGCGGAGCGGAATTCATTGTCACCGACGTAACTCGTGAAGCCGTAACATCGAAGAATTAAGGATAATTATCGTCGTAGCGAGCTCATCGTCTAGCTAAGGACCAAACTATCAGACTCAAGTCTGCTACGCCAGTCTACAAGGATTTAAGCCAATCGAACGACGTCGAGGCTGAACTAAGTCCTACCGACTTCGAATCATGCATTTCTAAGGCAAGCCCTAGTCAAACCTAAACTAAGGCCCAACATACTTCTGATAACCAGTATTCAAACATACAAGTACTCCATATAGCAAAGAAGGTCCATTGAATAACATAAAGCATGCTCACAGTTACCCGATAATTCTTAGAAATAGGCCGAAAACATGATTTCTAACACTTATGCATGATTTAATAACTATTCAACCCAAATCCGAACTAATCAACATGCATTCATATATTCGAGTTCAATCTAAGAGAAGGAAACCGTAGCCTACCTGTAGGAATATCACACGCGTTCCAAAAATCACTTCTCCGGAGTTTTCCCTTTCCGAATGGCCTCAAAACGTTGATACACTATCAAAATAGAGTTACAACGTTATTACGTTCGTTTAGAAACTAAAATCGCAAGAAACGGAGACGGACCAATTTTTTTGGAATCAAAGCGGGAAAAGTGGGATCCGTGCTGAAATTTCCAGAATTAACCCCAAATATATATCGTAAAAATCTCTCCGGACACGTGTTCCAAAATGGAACACAATTCGGAACGCAAAATGCAGCAAAACCCCAACATGCAAGAAACTCACACATTAATCAACTTAAAAGAAACCTGCAGCAGTGTAAACTAGGAATTTACGCGAATCAGAAAGTGCCCAGCCCTCTTTGAACACTCCACGACATAGCCACGATAATTCCCAACACCTGGGACTTCGAATCACCCAAAACCGAGCTAAAATGAGAGAGATATGACCAAAACAACAATGCCAAAAATAATTGCTCGAAAAAAAGGCCTAACAGTCAGGTAACTCGCGGAATTTACCTCAAATCGGGTCCCCAAATCAGATTCCAAGCTCACCAACGCGTTGCCCTCGAAAAATCTCACAACTTAGCCTTTTGAATCGCCCAATTTGGAGTTCTATAGCTCAATATAACAAAATTTTAAAGTTAAACTTAAAGGCTGAAAATTGGGCTTTTATAAGGACGAAGGTGGTCGCTAATAAGCCAAAAATCTGGTCACTAAAACCCCAAAATCTGGTCATTAAAGGGCTGCACCAGATTTCAGCTTTATCTAGACTCTTCAAAGTCTCCGACGGGTGCTCGGAATCCGTTCGGAACCTGATAAAAATAAAGCAGATATGCTACCCTACCAAAGTCGACATTTCGGACTCAATGGCGAGTCAAAATTTCCATCAGAGGTCATCTCGATAAAATGTGGGTCCCACTTCCATTTGCCATTTTAAGTCAAAAACCACAAAAAGGCTCGGAAAAATATCGAAAACCTCAGCACACGAAAGAAGGGTCAAAATAGACCAAACTCGACATTTCGGAGCTAACCGCGCTGACGGAATTCTCATCCGAGCGCGTTTACTCAGAATGTTGACTAAAGTCAAACTTAGCCTTAAACTTAAAGTTAAAACGCCTAATCGCACCAACTCACACTGAAAACTTCGGGAGTCATGTCGACCATGCTACTAGGCTAAAATGACCCCTCCGGAACTGATGGAATCGTCAGAATTGGATTCTGATGTCATCTTCTTGAACTTTTGATCGAAAATGATCGTTCAAGGTTCATAAGCTCCAAAAACACTAACGCTCACACAATAACCAAACGAACGACCAGGTGACCGAACTGTCAGTCCCAGCAAGTCATAAATGACTTGGGATCGCTATAGGAACGCTCTAAACGATGCACAAAAGATAAAACACTAAAAATGACAAGAAGGGTCATTACAGGAAAACAATTCTCGGTTATGTAGATTCTGACTATGCAGGGGATCTTGATCGAAGGAGGTCCACAACTGGATACATCTTTACTCTCGTCGGTAGTGCCGTTAGTTGGAAATTGACTTTACAGTCGATTGTCGCTTTGTCTACAACAGAAGCAGAATATATGGCAGCAACGGAGGGAGTGAAAGAAGCTATCTGGTTGAAAGGTTTGGTGGCAGAATTGAGTTCGGTTCAGCTTGAATCAATTCTAAAATGTGATAGTCAAAGTGCTATTCATTTGATTAAAAATCAAAAATTTCATGAGCGCACCAAACACATTGATGTCAGATTTCATTTTATTCGAGATGTCGTAGAAAAGGGAGCTATCAAGGTTGAGAAGGTTATCACAGACGATAACGCTGCAGACATGTTGACCAAAATAGTCCCGCTTGCCAAGTTTGCACAATGCAAGGACTTGGCGGGAGTATGCATCAATTGATGCAACTCTAAGAGAACAACTGCTAGGTGGAGCTGGTATGTTCAACAAAGGTTTGATTCTTCTTGTTTCTTACAATGGGATTGCCCAGTAAGCTTAGAAGTTTTGGCCAGAGTTGTTTATACGCATGCTTGGAACACAAACCAAGGTGGAGATTGAAAGAGTTGGTTTTGGTTCTTGTGGAATCAAACTAAATGGAAGATGAATTAACATGAATATTTGGTAGGAAGATAATTAGTACAAAATAAAAGTCAAAGATTGTATCTTGGTAGGTGAAATTTAGGCAAACCATAAAATGGTTTCATATTCTTAACCTTGACAATTTTGACACATAGTGATGTCATGGATGACATCAATAGGATGAATTTATTCCTATAAATAGGTAGCTCTTAATTCATTTTCAAATCATTCTCTCACTTGCCTTCTCACCTTCTAAGGTATTTGTGTTCTCTCTCTTGTAGTACTTCACTTGTATTCTTTGTAGAGTGAAATAAATATTGGTGCAGTTGTTCTTTGGTGGACGTAGGATCATTTTGATCCGAACCACGTTAAACATTGTTGTTCTTCCTTGTTCTTTAATTTCACGTTTCCGCTAACAAAGCTCTTTTTCGGTCCAAAAGACGTGGCCTTCACTCCGTACGGTGAGTACTGGAGGAACGCCAGAAGTGTTTGTATGCTTCAGCTTTTGAACAACAAAAGAGTCCAATCCTTTAGCAAAATTAGGGAAGAAGAAACTTCTCTTCTTCTCCAAAAGATTAACGACTCAATTGAAAATTCACAAGTTGTCGATTTGACAGATCTGTTTGTGAGCATGACGAATGACGTGCTTTGCAGGGTGGCATTAGGAAGGAAGTATTGTGATGGAGAAGAAGGGAAAAAATTCAAGTCATTAGTAATAGAGCTTGTTGAATTATTGGGCGTTTTTAATATCGGTGACTACATGCCATGGCTTGCGTGGGTGAATCGTTTCAACGGTTTAAATGCGAAAGTGGACAAAGTAGCAGATGAGTTTAGTGCATTTTTGGAAGGCGTAATTGAGGAACACAAGGAGAAGATCAAAATAGATGAGAAAGAGGAAGGATCAGCAGACTTTGTGGATATATTGCTCCAAGTTCAGAAAGAAAACAAATCCGGTTTTAACGTTGAAATGGATTCGATTAAAGCTATTATCATGGATATGTTTTCAGCAGTAACAGATACAACCTCCACTCTTTTAGAATGGACAATGAATGAACTCATCAGAAATCCAAACACATTGCGGAAAGTAAGAGATGAAGTGCGGAAAGTTACTCAAGGGAAATCAGACGTAACAGAGGACGATTTGGAGCACATGCCTTATTTAAATGCAGTAATGAAAGAGAGTCTACGGCTTCATTCTCCGGTGCCATTGCTTCCTCGGGAAGCAATAAAGGACACCAAAGTATTGGGCTACGATGTGGCTGCTGGAACTCAAGTCTTTGTTTGTCCATGGGCTATCTCTAGGGATCCGACCATATGGGAAAATCCGGAGGAGTTTCAACCAGAAAGGTTTTTGGATAGTTGTGTAGATTACAAAGGGTTACATTTCGAGTTAATTCCATTTGGTGCGGGTAGAAGAGGTTGTCCTGGAATCACATTCGCTAAGGTCGTGAATGAATTGGCTTGGCTAGAATGTTGTTTCATTTTGAATTTTCGCTACCAAATGGAGCAAAAGCAGAAGATTTGGATGTGGATGAAGCTCTTGGAATTACAAGTTCCCTCTCTTAGTCGTTGCAACTCCACGCATTTGATTTCTTATGTTGTATGTAGCAGTGCCTATGGAAGTTGTCTTTCATCTTGAAATTTTAGGATGATACTACTGCAAGGTGGGCTGCATCCAACATACACCAAGCAAATAATGTTTCTTTTTATTTTCTTTTCAAAATTGTTAAAATATATTTCCTAAGTATCTTTAATCATAAGAATAATGTATCAATATTTCTGCTTAGGATGTATCAGTATTAATGAACGACGTGAAACCTTATTTTGAGGTTATCTATTTCTCTAGTTGGCCACACTTCCCGAGTTGTTTTTAATTTAAAGAGATCTTGGTCCTACCTCCTCGTCTGTATATCTCTCCTTTGTACAAGACTTCTGTTAAGTTTTTTTGGTAATAACTGTGAAATATTACCATTGCAATAACAAGAACCATTTACAGAATTAAGGAGCATCCAGTATCACCACCCTCTTCTAGGGAGGTTGCAGATCTCAAGCAAAAACAAAACAAAAAAAATTAAACAAGCCATACCAACAATCTATTTACAAATTCTAGACACTAAGTTAGTGCATCTATGAGCTCTTTTTGAACAGTGTAACATATATATCCTCTCCCTAATCTCCCTTTGGATCTGTGCTATAACTAAACTCGTATTTACATGTATGTTCCTGAAAATCTTCATGTTCCTTGCTCGGCGAGTGTGATAAATCATAGCACCATAAATTGCCGCAGCTACTTCTTTTTGGAACCTCTTCCATTTTCTTCTTTGGAACCATTGTAGATTTTGTATTACTCCCCTCTGTTGCAAGTACAAATCTGACCATGTAGAGAGAGCGACCCTTATTTCCGATATCCAGCCACATCTAGCAAACAAATGATTCTGAGTCTCTATTTCATTTCCTCACACAAGCAGCATGTAAGGTCATCAACTGAAATGTTCAATCTGGTCATTCTTTCCTTGGTAAGTATTCTATTTTGGGAAGCAATCCATAGGATTATTGTATGCTTTGGCAGCATAATTGAGTTCCATATAAGCTCTGCTTCTTTCAATCTAGGCAACTGATCAAGTAAATTGATATAACTTTTAGAAACTGAATAATTACCAGAGGAGGAGAGCTGGTACGTTCCCCTGCTATACCAATGAATCATCTGCTCCTTTAGTGAGTTCAACTTCCTCCAGTACCAACTACTGTCCGCAGATGGACAATGATGCCATATTTGTGCACCATCCTTTATGTAAATTCCATGAACCCATTTTACCCAAAGTAAGTCCTGTTTTGTAGCCAATTGCCATAACAATTTTCCAACAGAGGCAATATTCCAGCTCTTGCAGCTTCTAACGTTTAGGCCACCATATTTCTTGGGAGTATAGATTTTTTCCCATGCTACTAGCATTATTTTCCTCTTCTCATCAGTTTTCCCCCACAGATAATCCCTACATTGCTTGTCTACTTCCTTTAATACACTTTGAGGTAGTATAAACACAGTCCCCAAAAAATTATAGATAGAAATTAAGACAACATTTATGATTTGAAGTCGACCAGAATAAGATAGTTGTGTAGAATAAGTTGTGATCCTTGAGGTTATCTTTTCAACTTCTGATGACACTCCATTTTGCTCCATTTTTTTGAGGACAAAGGTAGGCCTAGGTATCGTATAGGGAGTGTCCGTAAAGAGAAGCCTGTTCTGTCCAAAATCTCCTGCTTTACTTCATCATTCACTCCAGCTAGAAAGATATATGATTTCTCTTCATTTGCTACTAAACTAGATGCATTGCTAAAATGTGTGAGAGCTTCCATAACTCTGGAGATAGAACCCATATTACCCTTACAAAAAATCATTAAATCATCAGCAAACCCATGTTTTGTTACTTTTCTTTAGTCCGTTTAAAAAAAGTTGCCTTTTTCAGTCTTTAATAATTTTTTTGTTTCAATTTTTCACGTGACATATTTTAGACAACAAAATCAAAAGATATTTATATATATATTTTACATATCTTACCCAACAACCAAATTGGATGCTATTTATTGTGATCATCATCATGTAGTTCTTTACCGATTACTCAAAATCCAAGAAAACATTGCCTCCTTCTCCATAGAATTATAACTTCCAATGAAACAACTTTCCATGACAGAGTAGTTCATTTATAAAAGTAATATGGAGATATTCATCTTATCAATGCAAGTATATGGTTTTATTTGGGTGGGTAATGGGTAAATCAGATGGGTTAAACAGGTAATGTTTTATCTTTTAAAAATTACTCAACTAACTTATCATTAAAATAAATTTGATAAAATATTTTTGAATTTATATATATGCGCGCATACTCAATAATTAGGGCGTACTTGTTTCCTTATTTCCTCATCAATATTCCTATCTAAAAAAAATGGATGTTACCTGGTATTTTCTTCTAATTCCTCTGTTTTTCTTTCTTCATAAATGCTTCTTTTCTACTTCAAATAAGTTATTACCACCATCTCCAACAAAGCTTCCAATCATAGGTAATCTCCATCAACTTCAATCTCTTCCTCATCGTTCTCTCCATAAACTATCCAAAAAATATGGTGCAGTCATGCTACTTCACTTGGGCAGTAAGCCAGTGATTGTTGCTTCCTCTGTCGAAGCTGCTCGTGACATCATGAAAACTCATGATCTCGTATGCTCAAGCAGACCTAAATCTAGCATGGCTGATAGACTCTTTTACGGCTCTAGGGACGTGGGCTTTAGTCCGTATGGTGAATACTGGAGACAAATTAAAAGCATTGTCGTGCTTCACCTTCTCAGCAACAAAAGAGTCCAATCTTATCGTGATATCAGAGAAGAAGAAACATGGAATATGATTGAAAAAATCAGACAAGAGTGTGATTCTAATTCATCAAGATCAGTGATAGATTTAAGAGATCAATTTTGTTTTATGACTGGTAACATAATTAGCAGAGTGGCCTTAGGGAGGATATATAATAAAAGGGAAAGGGATAGTGGAATAGATGCAAAGAACATCCTAGCAGAATTTCTTTATCTTTTGGGTACTTTTAACGTTGGGGATTTCATTCCTTGGCTTGTATGGATCAATAAAATCACTGGCTTAGACAGCAAAGTGGAGAAAGTAGCTAAAAAATTGGATACATTTTTAGAGAGTGTGATCGAGGAACACATTATTAGGCACAATAAAGAAGAACACAGTACTGGCGAAGCTAAAGATTTCGTGGATGTTTTGCTGGAAATTCAGAATGGAAAGGAAACTGGTTTTCATCTTCAAAGGGATTCATTGAAAGCTATCCTCTTGGTAACATCAGCTTCTCTCACACTATTTATTCCCTCTTTGGCTTGTGTTGTTAGTATAATTTTGAACATATTTCGTACTAAACATACTGTTTCATAGTTAAAAGTTTAGCAACTTAGAATATTGTTATTCTTCCTCATACTCTAGCATAACAATCATAGTTTGTTTCTTGTTAATGAGTACGTAGGGTATATTTGCTGCTGGTACAGATACAACATATTCAACTCTAGAGTGGATAATGACAGAGCTTTTGAGACATCCAAGAGCCATGGAAACATTACAGAATGAAGTGCGAGGATTAGCTGAAGGGAAAGCAGAGATAACAGAGGATGACTTAGGAAATATGCACTATCTTAAAGCAGTAATCAAAGAGACACTCAGGCTTCATCCACCCGGTCCTCTACTAGTTCCTCGAGAATCAACGGAAGACATTGAATTACTTGGTTATCACATACCTGCAAAAACTCAAGTTATTATCAATGCTTGGGCAGTCGGAAGAGACCCTTTGTCGTGGGATGATCCAGAGGAGTACCGGCAAGAGAGGTTCTTAAATAGTAATATTGATTTCAAAGGATTAAACTTTGAGTTGATTCCATTTGGAGCAGGGAGAAGGGGCTGCCCAGGAACTGCTTTTGCTATTGTGATAAATGAGCTAGCATTAGCAAGGCTTATGCATAAGTTCGATTTTTCATTACCAGAAGGGTTAAAACCGAAGGATTTGGATATGACTGAAGACAATGGCATCACTATTCATAGGAAATCACCTCTGCTAGCCGTGGCCACTCCATGCTCTACTTATTATTAGCAATTTTTCTTCTCTTTTATTTGTACTTTTTTTTTACCCATCCCTACGAGTTTCCACTTTGTTTTCTCATAATAAATGTCAAAATGAATCTTCATACCCCCCTTGAAAAGAGTTCCTTTTAATTGTATACACCCAATATCCTATCTTGAAAGGAGTTCAATCCATACATATTATCTATTTTCATGAAGGATGGTTACTGTCTAGCCGTATCGTTTTGCATGATAGTCAAATCATGAAGTAAATCAATAATGTGTGTGGTTGAGATTAATAATACATCTCATTAAGAAAATTGAAATGTGACAAATATCCACTATCTTAGATGAAGACTCATTCGAGTAACACAATATTGAGATGATGGGTTGATGTCCGCTTCTATGCAATATCTTGCAAACCACATAGAAGTTCCAAGTCCATACCATTGGGCCAACGTTTTATCCCAATTAAAATTTTCTTGTAAGGTTTATAATGAGCTTATTATTAGCAATGCATACATACTCTTTTTTCCTTCACTAGAATTTATTCCACCTAAGTTTTTTCTATTAACGTTTTACTAAGACGCATTACCTATCATATAGACATGGACTCTCAAAAAAGTGAAAAATTTTCATGGTGTTTGTCCATACAACGTGTTATTACTAGACAAATATTTTAACAAATATCCCACGTTTTCAAATACTAGTATTTATGCCAAATTTTAGTATTTAGAAATTCTCTAAGAATTTAAATTATCGCGAAGTTTTATATTTTATAATAATATTTAGACTAAATTTCAGTCCTAGTTTGTTGTACCACAGTACCACACACACATAGGATGAGAACGGAGTTTAAAGTATTGTGTTTAAGATCGATGACAAAGTTGTAAGTATAAGGATCCAACATGCAAACAAAAATTTACAAGGGTCTCTTAGATTATTCCGCCTGAAATAATAACACAAACGTGTGAGTATTTTTAATAATTTTTAAAATTTACGAATACAAATCATATTTTTTTAAAGGCAAATATTTTCCACAAAATCTATAGCCTTATACTCCAAATTTTTCTCCAAAATATATTTGAAATTTTTTGTGGCGAAACGCAAAGATTTTATAATTAGGGACTACTTGTTTCCTAGTAAATATACATCAATACTCCTAACCTTAAAAGAAAGATGGATCTATGCTCTTCTAATTCCTCTTTTTTTCTTTCTTCATATATGCTTCTTTTCTACTTCAAATAAGTTAAACAAAGCTTCTAATCATAGGAAATCGGCACCAACTTAGATATTTTTATGACTATAATAAAAGGAAAATTTCATATTTAACGTGTTTCTAATTATGATAATGTGACCTTTTATTGAGACAGAGTATAGACTAATAACAAAATAGTGATACATAAATGGACACATAAGGAGTATTATTTTATTTTCTTTAACCTTGTTCCAAATTGAAGAAATCAACAAAATAAAATGTTGTTTTGCCTTCTTACATTCCGTCCCCAACACTCACATTATTTTATTGATTTTTTTTTAATCAAAGCAAGTTATAATTAGAACCAATAAAATAGTATATTTTTAATTTTTTTTTTATAAAACTAGTATAAACGTAGTTCTTGGTAAAATTTTAGGTTATATTTTATCAAAAAAATTTATAACAAAAAGACAAAAACCTGACATAGTAAACATACATAAAACGTTATTGTCAGTAACGTTTTATAATTCATTACTCTGAGATACGTTTTAGAGATAAACTGTGACTCACAATAACGTTTTTTTGAATGACTGAAAATTAAAATTCAATCTAATACCTGCCTCATTGAACTTTATTAAATTTTCCACTATTAATATATATATAGAAGTTTGTTTAGGATTCTTATTTGGTTGTCAAAAATAAGAAGGATTCTTTCACCGCTTTCTTGTTCTAGTTATTTTCACCTTGTTATCCATCAACACAATTGTTTAGGATTCTTATTTGGTTGTCAAAAATAAGAAGGATTCTTTCACCGCTTTCTTGTTCTAGTTATTTTCACCTTGTTATCCATCAACACCATTGAAGCAGTTTGAGACAATCATCAGCGGTAGCTTTTTACACTCTCTTTTTTTCTTTTTAAAATTTAGACTAATTAATCTCATAAAAACATATTCATAACTTACTAAGTATTCTTCACAACATGAAAAGATTTTTGGATAGGTGTTTCCATTGCATCAGACGGTGTTTCCTCTCTTAGTTCATTTAATCAGCATACTAAGTATTCTTCACAACATGAAAAGATTTTTGAATAGGTGTTTCCATTGCATCAGACGGTGTTTCCTCTCTTAGTTCATTTAATCAGCAATACAAAAATTAATTGAAAACAAATTACTTTGATCCATATGACTTATCTTTGTCACCAATATATGCCATGAAATAATACTTCCAGTACGTAGCTAATAATAATATTACCACATGTGATAAGTGGACCAGTACTGACTCCCATGTTTCCCTTTCTGTCTGTTTTATACAAAGGCCCAAAAGTTCAACCCATGCTATACTTATTTTTAAACCGTATATTTTCTTTGTTATGCAGTCGAGTACTATTATCTTCTTTGGTCCTGCTCGTGATATTTTTCATTGACAAATAATATGAGACATTTCAATTATTTGAAAAGAGAACGTCTGACAACCATATAAAAATAGGAAAATTACGTAACAAAGTAAATTTATACTATTTAGTTAATCATCATAGCTATAGTTTGATATAATTACCATTCGCGACTAACATTATACATTAATTACGTGGGCTGACTTCAAATTTGTATAATTAGTCAAGTTTGTATATGTATAATTCGCCAGAATATACAAACACATATGTATAATATACAATTATTTAACCTATATACATATACAATTTACCTCTATCCCACTCTCTGCCCTCTCTCTCTCGCCTCTCTCCTCCCTCTCCCAATCTCGCTTGCCCTATATACAAATGTATATGTATAATATACAATTATATACATATACAATTCACCTCTGCCTTCTCTCACTCGCCTCTCTCCTCCCTATATCGATCTCGCTCGCTTCTCTCCTCCCCCTCCCAGTCTCACTCGCCTCTTTCCCCCCCCTCCCAATCTCTCTTGCCATATATACAAATACATATGTATAGTATACAATTATCTAACCAATATACATATACAATTCACCTTTCTCCCACTCTTTTCCCCTCTCTCACCTCTCTCACCTCTCTCCCAGTCTCGCTCGCCTCTCTCCTCCATATAACATTTAGCTACAAATTGTAATTATCAAACTATAGCTATGGAGAGTAATTAATTATTTTTAAGTGGCTATATGTGAAAGTTTCCCTATAAAAATTGACATATTAAATGTCATTAAGGCAAATTAAATGTAGCAAGTTAACAAAAAAGATAATTACATTTTCAATATATTAATACAAATCTAATGGAATATTTAGTTCACTATGTTTTAGACCCTTTTCTCCTAGTGATTTTGGTATATATTTTCAATAGGAAAATGATGTTGTTGAGGTACCCGAAGGGAAAAACTCAACAAGTTTAAGAATCTATTTATGAGTCCGGCCCTTAAGAAAAGAATTGAATGGCAAAAGAATCCTATCCTTAAAGTTCCTTGAGACTTTGTTATATATTTCATTAAACTTTTTGTGGTATAAAAAGGAGAGGACAAAAAAGAAGATGTAGTGAACTTAGTTGCATCCTACCCATACGAAATTTGTGGTTAAAGATCTAATGGTTATCTTTGTGTGAACTAAACCAAAATTTGTGTTTAAAGTTGGAGTACTAGTCAAGCATAAAATCAATAGTCTCCTTTAGTTTGTGTGGTGAAGCTTATCCTTTAACGTTTTATACACAAAATAGAGATCCTAGTTGACAAAAAACAAAGTAACAATGGATCTTACCTGGTATGCTCTTCTAATTCCTTTGTTTTTCTTCCTTCATAGATGCTTCTTTTCTCCTTCAAATAAGTTACCACCCTCTCCAACAAAGTTTCCAATCATAGGCAATCTCCACCAGCTTGGATCGCTTCCTCGTCGTTCTCTCCATAAACTATCGAAAAAATATGGTCCAGTCATGCTACTTCACTTTGGCAGTAAGCCAGTGATTGTTGCTTCCTCTGTTGATGCTGCTCGTGATATCATGAAAACTCACGATCTCGTATGCTCAAATAGACCTAAATCTAGTATTGCTGAAAGACTCTTTTATGGCTCTAAAGACGTGGCCTTTAGTCCGTATGGTGAATACTGGAGACAAATCAAAAGTGTCACCGTACTTCACCTTCTCAGCAACAAAAGAGTCCAATCTTATCGTGATATCAGAGAAGAAGAGACATCGAATATGATTGTAAAAATCAGACAAGAGTGTGACTCTAATTCTTCGAGTTCAGTGATAGATTTAAGAGATTGTTTATGTTCTCTCACCAATAACATAGTTAGCAGAGTTGCCTTAGGGAGGAAATATAATGAAGAAAGACAAGGAGGAATGAATGCTAAGGTCACTCTACATCAATTTGGTGAACTTTTGGGTACTTTTAGCATTGGGGATTACATTCCATGGCTTGGATGGGTCAATAAAATCAACGGTTTGGACAACGAAGTGGAGAAAGTAGCTAAAGAGTTGGATACATTTTTGGAGAGTGTGATTGAAGAACACATTAGTAGGAGAAACAGAGGAGAATACAACACAGGTGAAGCTAAAGACTTTGTAGACGTATTGTTGGAAATGTTGGGTGGTCTTGGGCCTTCTCAACCCAAAAGCTAGCTCAAAGGTTGAGGCTTTCCCTCACACTTATAAATTGACCACCAGCCCCTTCCACTTCCGATGTGGGATAACCCAACAATCTCCCCCTTCACACATCGGGCCTTGGGCTGGAGAGAGCGACAACCCAGTTTCTCCGGTGGGCTGAGACTTGTTGACAACCTGGGCTCTGATACCAATGTTGGGTGGTCTTGGGCCTTCTCAACCCAAAAGCTAGCTCAAAGGTTAAGACTTTCCCTCACACTTATAAATTGACCACCAGCCCCTTCCACTTCCGATGTGGGATAACCCAACAGGAAATTCAGAATGGAAAGGAAACTGGATTTCTTCTTCAAAGGGATTCATTGAAAGCTATCATCTTGGTAATGAAGCATCTCTCATTCTATTTATTCCCTCCTTAGCGTGTTTTTTTTATAAAAAAAAATCTTTCAAATCATTTGTACTACTCACTATATAGTTTCATTGTTAAAAATTTGGTGACATAGAATATTATTGATTATGCTTCCACTTACTCATTTACGGATAATCCAGAACAATAATTTTCGTTTGTTTCTTTCTCAATGTGTAGGATATATTTGCAGCTGGTACAGATACAACGTATACAGATTTAGAGTGGATAATGACAGAGCTTTTGAGGCATCCAAGAGCCCTGGAAAAATTACAGAATGAAGTGAGAGGATTAGCCCAAGGGAAAACAGAGGTAACAGAGGATGATTTAGGATATATGCAGTATTTGAAAGCAGTGATCAAAGAAACTTTCAGGCTTCATCCACCGGATCCACTACTAGTTCCTCGAGAATCAACCCAAGACATTAAATTATTTGGCTATCACATACCTGCAAAAACTCAAGTTATTATCGATGCTTGGACAATCGGAAGAGATCCTTTATCATGGGAAAATCCAGAGGATTTCCTACCAGAGAGGTTCTTAGATAGTAATATTGATTTGAAAGGATTAAACTTTGAGTTGATTCCGTTTAGAGCAGGCAGAAGGGGCTGCCCAGGAATTGCTTTTGCTATTGTGGTAATTGAGCTAGCATTAGCAAGGCTTGTGCACAACTTCAATTTCTCATTACCAAAACCAGAGGAATTGGATATGACCGAAGCCAGTGGTGTCACTATTCGTAGGAAATCACATCTGCTAGCAGTAGCAGCTCCATGCTCTACTTATTATTAGGACCTTTTTATTTCCCCTCGCTAGGAGTTGCCATACCTTTTTTCTTTTATCTCGCTTTATATGATAGTATATAGATTTGTTATTTTAACATGTTTAGCTTACAACATAGTTGATTTCTGAGATAACTATCTCTTTAGTTTGTCGTAATAAAAAATTTATTGCGCCTAACTCGAAATAACTTAATTCAACATCAAGATCGACAGAGGATAGAATACTGTAGATAAGTGGCTGAAATAATCGCCTAAGTATTGGGGGTGAGTGGCTGAAAAATTAAATCGTGTAACATTAATATGCCAAAGACTTCAAGCTATAGAACATGTGGAACCAAAAAATATGTCACTTTTCTGATCGCTACCTAATAACCCATCTTGCCGTTTGATATTTAACTCTCTTAACATGTTTAGCTAGCTGTTCATTAGCTTGCATTGTCCTCTGTAAATTTTTTTTGGAAAAGGATTTTAAAATATCTTCAACTTTCATTTATTAATTGAGATAAAGTAAAGTTGTTTTTATTCTACCGTTAAGAAACATAATACATATATCCTTCAAACTAGCGATATCCCTCAAATTAACCTAAAATTACCCAATTTCTTCCTTTAATCCGATTTGGCTCACCTAATCATTTAACCAATTTTTTCTATCATAGATGAACATTTTCTAAAAAATGATTCCCCCCTTTTACCATGTATTTCCACCACCAAAGCAAGAACAATTTGCAATACACATAAGATTGATGAAATTATAAAACTTCATCCAGAACAATTATTGTTTTTCTTGCTTTTTTTAATTTATTTTTGTTATTGATTTGAAGAAGTAAGAAAAATCTTCTTCTCTTCAATTGTCTGCTTCTAGCTCCAGCCCTAGCCAGCTATTCACCACGATGTCACACTACATTTTTCTCTTTCCTCCATTTATAAATAATTATAATACTAGTCGTAATATAATGTTAATCATAATATAATTCTAGTTGTAATCTAATTCTAATCAATATAAGTAGTCTAATTCTACGGCAGTGCTGTAAACTCGTCAGTCGGCTTCGTTGGACGTGTTCCTTTGACATGTTCCAATCGTCAGCTTCCTTCTTCATCAACACTTGCGGCAGACACGTTAGTCAGCTGCGTTGGACCTGTTCCTTTATTTGACATTTTCCAATAGTCAGCTTCCTTCTTCTCAATACCTCTCTCCCTTGTTAATCTGAATCCGATCGACAAAATCATTGCTCCGACAAAACTTCATTTTACTTTTCTCCTATCCTGTAGCATTTCTTTATTGTTGCATTCTTGATAAATAAAATGAAGAATCATACCTGAGGAAACACAATCTGCAGAATTATCATGGCAGTAGCTTCAAATGATTTAAATTATTTTGGTAGGGGTAAGAACAATTTTATTTTAACTAATTAATGAAAGTTGAAAGTATTTTTTAATTATTTTCGTTCTTATTTTTTGTGATTGCACAAATTAACTGGTGGAATTATCCGTACGGAATACTAGTAAAACTTTGCATAAAAATTACTCCATAGTATTGTTGATTTTGGAGGATATTGTTTCTTCCCAACTTCATCAGATGAATTCTTCTTTGAGTCATCAGGTTGACCCGGTCGACCTACCAGCCAATAACAATTATCCTGAATATGACCACCTTTACCACACCAATCACACTTAATTGAAAGGTTTTTTTCCTTTGTAGGTCTGATTTCGATTAAATTGCATAGCCAAAGGTTCTCCTGGCAAAGCTGAAAAAGGATTGGATCTCTGGCTCTCATTCTCACTAAGCATTGCATAGGCTTGGTTCAAAGAAGGCTCTATAGTTTTCAACAACAATTGATGGCATACATGTTCATATGATTCATTCAGACCACTGATCAGAAATTGAAGCAACCTTTGCTTCTGCGAATGCTTAATGTATTCCTTCAACTTTATACAGTCGCGTTCAGGAGTAGGAATCGTACTCAGCCCATAGCTATCTCAACTTGGTGAAATACACATATAACCTATGCCCTGCGATAGTGTAGCAATTTCGAACTCTATAATTAAAAGTTCGAACTCTGTTTACTTAATCAAATCGCTCTTTGTGATCTTTCCAAACTAGATGAGCATTAAAGGAATACACAATTACACTGAGGAGGGAGGACGAGACAGTGTTCATGATCCATGATAACATGATCGCATTGCACGTTTCCCAATCTTCATGCATTTCACTACTGAATGATCCTTTCAACAAGAGCCTGCAACAAACTGTTGGGAAATTCGGGTAATTTCCCTACAAAACGGAACAACTTTAGTGAAATAAACCGGTTCAAATGAACTGAACCGGACAGAACACTAACAAAGATACCCGACAAGTAATATCGAATATTAACTGAAAAGAAGAGAAAAGAGACCGAACAATTTTAATAATGGAGTTCAGCCGCGAAAGCTTAATCTCCGAGCACCGCTCAAAGCAGCCTGCTTTTATTAGATAGAGAGAAGAGATTACAAAATGGTGCATTTTACAATGAAGGAGGAGGAGTTCTTTTATAACCCCAAATTCTCCTTCACAATACATAAAACTCCGATGTGGGACTAAATAATTAGGCCAAAGAGTCAACAAATCTCCACCTTGGCTTAATATCCAGTCCCACCAAATACAAATCTTCTCAAACAAACAAATAATAAAAGCAGTTTTCACGTTGCTTCCAAATTTGCGCCGTGAGGCGCCAACTTCAAATGTGCAGGACATTGACCAAGTCTAAACAGTGTTCAAACTTGGCCTTTGTAACCACCTTGGTCAGCATATCTGCGGGATTCTCCGTAGTATGAATCTTCAACAGAAGTATCTCCTCTTCTTCGAGAATTTCCCTCACAAAGTGATAGCGAACATCAATGTGCTTCGTCCGTGCATGAAAGACTTGATTCTTTGCTAAATGAATAGCACTCTGACTGTCAGAATAAACCTCAAGTTGTTTCTGACCAACTCCCAAGTCTTTAAGCAACCCATGAAGCCAAATCGCCTCCTTTACAGCCTCTGTAATCGCCATATACTCTGCCTCTGTCGTAGACAAAGCCACCGTTGACTGTAAAGTAGACTTCCAACTAACTGGCGCTTTTGCTAAAGTGAACAAATAGCCAGTTGTAGATCGTCGCTTATCCAAATCACCTGCATAGTCAGAATCACAGTATCCAACTATGCATTGACCAAGTGATTTATCCTGCTCGAATACCAATCCAATATCTACGGTATTTTGCAGATACCGTAGAATCCATTTCACAGCTTGCCAATGACCCTGGCCTGGATCATGCATGTACCTGCTAACAACACTAACAGCCTGTGAAATATCTGGTCTCGTACACACCATTGCATACATCAAGCTTCCAACTGCATTTGCATACGGGACTTTCGCCATGTATTCTCGCTCTTCATCAGTCGTCGGAGATAACCGGCTACTCAGTTTCAAATGAGGAGCAAGTGGGGTACTCACGTGTTTTGTATCTTCGTGCATACCAAAACGTCTTAGTACCTTCTTCAAATACTGCTTCTGTGACAGCCAAAGCTTGCCTCTCTCTCTGTCCCTGTTTATCTCCATGCCGAGAATCTTCTTGGCTTCCCCCAAATCCTTCATCTCGAACTCTTTACTCAACTGAGCCTTCAGTTTGTCAATCTCAGTTTGGCTCTTTGCTGCAATCAGCATATCATCAACATATAAGAGTAAGTAGATGTAGGAACCGTCTTGAAGCCTGCGCAAATACACACAATGATCGTATTTGCTTCTCTTGTACTTCTGACCCTTCATGAAACTATCAAATCGTTTGTACCACTGTCTCGGAGATTGTTTCAGTCCGTACAATGATTTGACAAGTTTGCAAACCCAATTCTCTTTATCAGCAACCTTATTTCCTTCTGGCTGAGTCATATAGATTTCCTCCTTCAAATCACCGTGTAGGAACGCGGTCTTCACATCAAGTTGAGCTAGCTCCAAATTCAACTGCGCTACCAAGGCCAACATAATTCTAATGGAGGAATGTTTAACAACTGGAGAAAATACCTCATTATAATCAATTCCCTCCCTTTGAGCGTAGCCTTTAGCTACCAACCTTGCCTTGTAGCGAACATCGTCTTTATCGGGAAATCCTTCTTTCTTTGCAAATACCCATTTGCATCCAATTGCCTTCTTGCCTATCGGTAGTTGTGTCAACTTCCACGTCATGTTCTTCTTGAGGGATTGCATTTCCTCTTCCATTGCACCTGCCCAATTGCCACTTTCTGAACTTCGTATGGCCTCTGGGTAGGTGGATGGAACATCTTCATCTGAAACTGGAAGTGCATAAGCTACCATGTCAGTGAAACGAGCGGGCTTTTGGATCGCTCGTCTCTGTCTTCTAACTGCAATTGGCTCCGATTGCTGTAGAGGTTCTTGGGTAGGAACCTCTTCCTCATCTGACTCTTCTTCTGCCGTAGGAGAGTCACTCGTGGTGCTCCGTGCTGGGATCACCACTGTCTCCTCAAACTCCACCTGCTTCGGAGTACACGCCACCTGTTCAGGAGTACTCTCAGCATCTTCTGGATTTACCTTCTTTAACATGGCAGATTCATCAAAGGTAACATCTCTGCTTATAATTGTTTTCTTTGCCTCGAGACACCACAGACGGTATCCCTTCACTCCAGCATTGAATCCCATGAACAAAGCCTTCTTTGCCCGTGGATCCAACTTTGATTCAATCACATGATAATATGCAACAGAACCAAAAACGTGCAAAGTATCATAATCAGTTGCAGGTTTTCCAGACCATACCTCTAATGGAGTTTTGCCATCAATAGCAGATGATGGCAAACGATTGACGAGATGTTGAGCATATGTTATCGCCTCAGCCCAAAATTTTCTGCCTAACCCAGCATTAGACAGCATACAGCGAACTTTCTCCACAAGTGTCCTGTTCATACGCTCTGACACCCCATTCTGTTGCGGTGTTTTCCTGACGGTGAAGTGCCGAACTATGCCACAGTCTTGGCATACCTTAAGGAACGGATCACTCTTGTATTCTCCACCATTGTCTGTTCGGAGAACCTTGATCTTCCTTCCCGTCTGGTTTTCAACTTGAACTTTCCACTTAAGGAAAATTCCAAGTACATCATCTTTGTTCTTCATAGAAAACACCCAAACTCTCCTGGAAAAATCATCAACAAAAGTGACAAAATAATGCCTTCCTCCAAGAGACGGAGTCTTGGCAGGTCCCCATACATCTGAATGCACATAATCCAGAATACCCTTGGTATTATGAATTGCAGTGCCAAACTTCACTCTTCGTTGTTTTCCAAGAACACAATGTTCACAAAACTCAAGTTTGCAAGTCTTCGTACCTTTCAACAATCCTTGCTTGGCAAGAATTTGCAAAGATTTTTCACCAGCATGTCCCAACCGCATATGCCACAGCTTCGTTGCCTCAGTATCTTTCTTGGTGCAAGAAGTTACTGTTGTTACTGTCCCGACCACTGTACTACCTTGATAGTAATACAGATTGTTCTTTCTCACACCCTTCAACATCACCAACGCTCCAGAAGTTGCTTTAAGAACTCCATCTCGCATCGTTATAACTAGGCCTTTAGATTCTAAAGCCCCCAATGAGATGAGATTCTTCTTCAACTTTGGCACGTACCGCACATCTCGCAAGATTCTGGTGGATCCATCATGATTCTGCAGTTTGATTGAACCTATTCCGGTTGTTTTACATGAATTATCATTACCCATGTAAACAACTCCGCCATCGAGATCCTGAAATTCAAAGAACCACTCCCGAATGGGACACATATGATAGGTACAACCTGAATCCAATATCCACTCATCTGCATGTGATGTTGTAGGAGCGACCACTAAAGAGATATCTGATTCCGCATCGCTTTTGCATTCTGCAACATTGGCGTCTTGCGGAGCCTTCCCTTTCTTCTTCAACTTTGGACAGTCTTTCCTCCAGTGCCCTTTCTCATGACAGAAAGCACACTCATCTTTGGCAATGGCTCGACCTTTTGATTTGGACCTTCCTCTTCTCCCTTTTGTCTGGTTTTGATGACGACCTCTTGCCACCAATACTTCTTCTGATGTTGTTGCCTTTGTTTTCATCTTATCCTGCTTTCTCAGTTCATGACTATATAAAGCAGAACAAACAGCATCTAACGACACATTCTCCTTCCCGTGAAGTAACGTTGTCTCCAAATGTTCAAATTTATCGGGAAGAGATGATAACAACATCAAAGCCAGATCTTCATCATCGAATATGACATCTAAATTAAGCAAGTCTGCTACTAATTGATTAAACATAGTGATATGTTCATTCATAGTAGTACCTTGTTTGTAATCAAATCGGAACAACCTTTTCTTCATTAGGAGCTTGTTCTGACCACTCTTTTTCAGAAACTTGTCCTCCAATGCCTTCCACAATTTGTATGCAGAAGTCTCATTCTTGAAAGCATACTTTTGCTCCCTGGATAGACACGATCGAATTGTTCCGCATGCCAACCGATTAATGATTTTCCAATCTTTATCTTCAACTCCTTCTAGTTTGACTTCTTCAATAGCAATATCAAGACCCTGCTGGAAAAGGGAGTCCAAAACCTCCCCTTGCCACATACCGAAATGGCCCGTACCATCGAATATTTCAACCGCCAACTTCAAAGTAGACATCGGGAATCTTGACCATGATGACGAGGCACCCGATGTCTTCGGTGGAATATTTGCAATAGACTCCATTTCTTGATCTTTATTTGCCATTACAGACTCAAAAAAAAATATTGGATATTACAACAGAATTTCAAACAATCGAAGGCTTCTACTGAGACAAAGTAATTCCTTTCTGGTGTGGAAGATCAGGCTAAACTGCAACCACAGAGCATACTCAGACAGAACTCTGACTTAGAAAAAACTTTCGACACAAAATGACCAAAATAATTCTTTTCTGATGTGGAAGATCAGACTCAGCTGCAACCACAGAGCATACTCAGACAGAACCTTGGCTCTGATACCACTTGTTGGGAAATTCGGGTAATTTCCCTACAAAACGGAACAACTTTAGTGAAATGAACCGGTTCAAATGAACTGAACCGGACAGAACACTAACAAAGATACCCGACAAGTAATATCGAATATTAACTGAAAAGAAGAGAAAAGAGACCGAACAATTTTAATAATGGAGTTCAGCCGCGAAAGCTTAATCTCCGAGCACCGCTCAAAGCAGCCTGCTTTTATTAGATAGAGAGAAGAGATTACAAATGGTGCATTTTACAATGAAGGAGGAGGAGTTCTTTTATAACCCCAAATTCTCCTTCACAATACATAAAACTCCGATGTGGGACTAAATAATTAGGCCAAAGAGTCAACACAAACCCTAATTTTTGTTTAGCTTGCAGTGCAATTGTCATGGATCGACGCCACAACCAAAGTTTTCCGATCCCGTCAACTTCGTCGGAATAAGCAGCAATCTAGGGGTATCAGATGGATGAACATACAAGGAATGAGGGTTGTTTATTTTTTCAGCAATTGATTGAGATTGCTGATCAGCAACAATTTTATCTGATTGCGACTTCGACATTGTTGATGAACACGATCAAAGATGAATTGTGATCCAGTCGGGATTGCTCCAATACCATGTTGATTGATTTGAGTTACATTAATTGCATAGTTGTTTGTGTAACTCAAGGATGAGAAGAAGAGAATCAAAATATCTTCATTCAGGGTGTGTTTGGTATGGAGGAAAATGTTTTCCATGGAAAATGTTTTCCTGGAAAACAAGTAGATTTTGGACTTATTTTCTCATGTTTAGTTGGTGAGTAGAAACTATTTTTCGGAAATGATTTTTAGTGTTTGATTTATGAATGAAAAATATTTTTGAGAGACGTCTTTTTGTTTTACTAGAGTAAAAAATAATTTATGAAATTAAAAATATTTTTTAAAAACAAAATTATTATTATTTTTGGGGTGGGGTAGGGTGGGGGGTAGTGGGTGAGGGCAGGGGGGAGGGGGGAGGGGTTAGGAGTGGAAAAATAAAAATTTGAATTTGATAATATAAAAAGTATTTTTGGGGGGTGGGGGTGGGGGTGGGGGTGGGGGATAGGGGTGCTGGCCGGGGGTAGGAGTTTAAAAATAAAAATTTAAAGTTGAAAATATCTTTAAAAAGCAAAATTAATTTTTTGGGGAGGGGGTGGGGGTGGGATGTGGTGGGGGGGTCAGGGATCGGGTGAAAAAATAAAATTTTGAAACTGAAAATATTTTTTTTAAATTAATATTTTTCCCAAAAAAAAAATGTAATTTGAAATTGGAGGAGAGTTTGGAAAATGTTTTCCTTAATTTTTTAAGGGAAGTCGTTTTCCTTAATTTTGAGGAAAATGAGTTGATTTAGAAAACATTTTTCAAAACTTTTGTCCCAAACAAACATGAAAAAACTGGAAAACATACCAAACACACTCTCAATGTCAAAATGAGAGTAGATACAAGCCTGTGTTAGTTATTTATCCTAATAGAATCGGATTATTTCTTACTAACTTTATCAACCAACTATCACTAGCTAACAACAACTATCACTAGCTAACTAACTAACTTCAATAGGTCAAATAATGGTTCAAGGAAACGATAATTAAGCAAGGAAAATATTGGAACCAACATCGACAATGGTGAATATTATTAAAAACACCCGGGCCCAACAGTGAAGACAATACAAGGCGGCTAAATAATTTTGAACTTGGACCTTCTTCATATAATTGTCTAATTATATTTCTGCCCATCTTTCTTTCTTTTTTTTTTTTTTTGAAAAAATTTCAAAATAATAAGTAATATTTTAACTTTTAGTGGGAATTCTTAGCAACAATTTCATTATTTATTAAAAATGTCATTATTTTAGTTTGTTAAGGGATTAGTTATGTATTTATTTTATTTTGATTAATTTCAAATAATATAAATAATTAATAACAGAACAGAGAAAATCACGGAAAAAAAAAATTCAAAAAAGGTAAAAAAGATTTTAAATACAATTAGTTACGTTTCGAAAAGAGCATAAATAGTCATCTTTCCGTCGAACATTTTTTTGCTTTCTTCTTAAGAACATTAACAAAAAATTAAATTAATTTAGTTTGTCTTCCGAATCATTCATCTGATAGCTTTCAAAGCTTCTTCAAGTTGAATACGACATATTTATGAAACGAAATTTTTTAAAATTGACGACTATAAATTTATCGCATCCAGTGAATAATAAAAAACAATCAAGTATCTTTTTTGATTTTTTTATTTATATTAGATATTCGTATATGGAGTACAAAAGTGTTGTTTTTTCCTAATTGAATAAGTGAAATCTCTGTATGTATTGTGATTTATAGCTTTTTTTGAATATTTTGTATCCAAATTATGATGTATAAAGAATGAAATTGTTTTTTTATAGTTTAGTAGTTGTTTTTTCTTTTTGAATGCATACAATAATTTGTATCCCGTTAAGTTAATGTAACTAATCGGATCATGAACTATATGTTGAATACAATAATATATGAATACAAAAGTGAGATGAAAATACAAAGTTATAAATACAAAGTGAGATTGAATATAAAGTTGTGAATACAAAAGAAATACTTTCTTCATTTGAACAGGACCGACTCTACCCTTTTAAAAATAAGGCCCTTGCCTTAGGTCCCCAAATTTCGGGGGCCTCAAATTCTTGTCAAGAATAAATTATATATTAAAATTTTTATAGAAAAATTAATTACTTATGATTCAAAGTATAATTTTTTTTAAAATAAATTATTGTATCCACTTTAACATCTTTTGTACTTTGTTAAAAATAAGATTAACACTGAAAAGTGTTGAACAAAGTGAATTACAAATTATTATTTTTTTATTTTAAATTTTAGTTTCAAGCATTACTTTAAGCATATTAAAATGAGGTATACCAAGTCATCAATATTTTGAGTCAAATTCTATGATTCTAAATCTTATCTTTATTTAATATTTATCAACTTATTACTTATATCATTATGTTAAGAATACATATAATAATTGTCTCACTTAAAGGATGTTTTTTTTCAATGTTGAGTTGATAAAATCTTACCTAAAACTAGTAACTGAAAAAACAAGGGATAATGCACAAGTACCCCCTCAACCTATGCTCGAAATCTCAGAGACACACTTATACTATACTAAGGTCCTATTACCCCCCTGAACTTATATTATTAATAATTTTCTACCCCTTTTCGGCCTATGTGGCACTATCTTGTGGGTCCAACGCTGGTTGACTTTTTCTTTCAAGCTAGTGCCACGTAGGCCGAAAAGGGGTAAAAAATTACTTATAAAATAATTTCAGGGCGGTAATAGGACCTTAGTATAGTATAAGTGTGTCTCTGGGATTTCAGACATAGGTTGAGGGGGTACTTGTGCATTCTCCCAAACAACAATATTAAGTACTATAAATTTCATCTAAATAGTATAATTTTATTTTAATAAATACATGTATGAAGTGTATTTATATTTTAGGTCGTGAATTAAAATTTTGCTTTAGGCCTCCAATTACGTTGAGCCGCCCCTAGGGGTGGCAATTTGAGCCCATATTAGTGAAATGAAACCGTTTTGTCCATATTAAATTAAATGGATCACTCATATTTTCTTTCATTTTCTTAAATGGGTTAATATGGTCTTCAACATATTTAAGCTCATACAAATATGGACAAAATAGGTTAACATGAAAATCCATATTCAGCCCATATAAGTGAGAAATGAAATAATTTATTTTTAATTTTTTGAAAAAAAAAAATTGGGAGTCGGTTGGTGGAAGGTGGGAGATGCCGGGGGGTGGGAGGGGGGTATGGGGGGTAATTTTTTTTTTTTTTTTTGAAAATACAGTTTTTTTTTTTCGAATTCTTTTTTCAGGGGTAGGTTGGTGGAAGGTCGTCGGGGGGGGGGGGGCCCGGGAGTGGGGGTAAATTTTTTTTTAAAAAAAAAAACACATTTTTCTTGTTTTTCGAAAACAAAAATTTTTAGGGGTAGGTTGGTGGAAGGTTGGGGTGGGGGTGGGGGGGCGCCCGGGAGAGGGGTACATTTTTTTAAAAAAAAAAAACTGATTTTTCTTGTTTTTCAATTTTTTTTTATAGGGGTAGGTTGGTGGAAGGTCGGCGGGGTGCCTGTAGGGAGGGGTAAATTATTTTTTTTGAAAAATAAATTTATTTAAATGGGCTAGAACCACTTTGCCCAAACCATATTTGACCATATTATATTTGGATGGATTGGAATCCAAACCGTTTTTTCTCAATCCATATTCAATCCATCTAAATCCAATCCAATCCAATCCAATCTAACCATTTGCCACCCCTAGCCGCCCCTGCATTTGAAATACAAAGTGACTTTGAAAGGTAAAATACAAACTAATTGATCATGAACTATATGTTGAATACAACAATATACGAATACAAATTTGAGATGAAAATACAAAGTTATAAATACAAAGTGAGATTGAATATAATGTTGTGAATACAAAAGAAATACTCTCTTCATTTGAAATACAAAGTGACTTTGAAAAGGTAAAGTAGACAAATAAAGATACAAAACTTGTTGGTATACAATTAAGTTGAATACAAAACAAAAGCAAAATACAAACTTGTTCACATATAAAATGAGATTGACATACAAAATAAATACCCAATAAAATACAAAATTGTTAGTATACAGTTAGGATGAATACAAATTAAGAAAAAAATATAAACATGTTGGTGTACTAATTGAGATTGATATACAATGTAAAAACAAAGAATGTAAATTTTTTTTAATATTTAGATAGAATGAATACACAAATAAACTGTTGATTCAGACATTGCAGAAAGATAAATATTTTTCTCCAATCTAAAACCCTAAAAACAAATATAAATGTATTAAAAATCAAACAAAATAAATATATGAATGGATTTGTAAATTTAAAATAAATATAAAATATTAAAATGAAACTAGAAAATAATCGAAAAAATTTAATTAATCGACTAAAAATCTGAGATACATAAATATTAGATGAATATGTAAGTAAACTTGCATAAACATAAAAAATATATATTTTGATGAACAATTTGTGAGCACCTTGAAGAAAGAGAATCTGGAAACGTGAAAAAAGGGATAGAAACGTGAAATGTGGAGGTAGAAACGTGAAAGATGGGGTGGAAACGTGAAAGATGGGGTGGAAAAGTTAATGAGTATTGGTAACTGATTTAGAATTTGACCAATATAGGAATGTTTTCATAAATAAAATCAATTTTAAATACATACATATTATTTTCTAAAATATTATCATTCTGATATTTTAAATAAATATTTTTAAGTGTTGCTATTTTGATTAAAAATATTAGATATTATGACTTAATTGTTAATTTTCCCCTTTTTAGTACAGATTTTCTTTCCTTTTGTTTTTGTAATTATCTTTTAGTTTGTTATCTGTAAACAAATAGAAAGAGGACAGCTGTAGGAGTTGGTTATAGCTAGATTCTTTTTTGCTTATATAAATATGTATACTGTACAGATGGTTCTCATTCAAGTTTTATACCGAGAAAAGGAAAATTTCCAAAAGTTGTTCTCTTAATTTGTCAGAACAAAGAACAAAGAAGTTGTTATGTGGTGAAGCTTTTCTGAATATATATATATCAATTGCTAAATAAAAAAATGGAGTTCCCTTGGTATTCTGTTGTTGTTCCTCTGTTTGTTTTCATTTTCTTTCTTCATAACTGCTTATTTACCATTTTTAATAATAATAAAAAATTACCACCATCTCCAAGAAAGCTCCCAATCATAGGAAATTTGCATCAACTTGGGTTGCATCCTCACCGTTCTCTCCATAAACTATCGAAAAAATATGGTCCAGTCATGCTACTTCATTTGGGCAGTAAGCCAGTTTTGTTGCTTCCTCTGTTGATGCTACTCGCGATATCTTGAAAACTCATGATCTCGTATGGTCAACCAGACCAAAATCTAGCATCGCTGATGGACTCTTTTATGGATCCAAAGGTGTGGCCTCTAGTAATTATAGTGAATACTGGAGACAAGTTAGAAGTGTCATGGTGCTTCATCTTCTCAGAAACAAAAGAGTTCAATCTTTTCGTGATATCAGAGAAGAAGAAGTATCAAACATGATTGATGAAATCAGGAAAAGGTGTACTAGTTCTTCGAATTCAGTGATAGACATGAGAGATGTTTTAAGTAGTATGACTAGTAACATAATCAGTAGAGTGACCATAGGAAGGACATACAATGAAGGGGAAAGTGGAATAGCTGTTAAGGGTCTCATAGAAGAACTTCTTGCACTTTTAGGTACTTTTAACATTGGGGAGTATATTCCATGGTTTATATGGCTCAATAAAATCAATGGTCTGGACAACAGAGTGAAAAAAATAGCTAAAGATTTGGATGCATTTCTCGACAGCGTGATTAAAGAACGCGTGATTAGAAACAACAAGGGAGAATATAGTAGGGTTGAAGCTAAAGATTTCGTGGATGTTTTGCTGGAAATTCAGAATGGAAAGGAAACTGGCTTTCCTCTTCAAAGGGATTCATTGAAAGCTATTCTCTTGGTAATTTAGCATCTTTCTTATTCCCTCCTTGACATGTCTTGTTTCGATTGTTGTTTTAAGCACATGGATATAATTCGTACTAATATATTGATTTATAGTTCAAATTTTAAAACTTGGGACTTAGAAATTTATAATGGGAAACTTAAGTAACCGTACACACTGGCAATCTAGTTTACCAACATGGCTAAAGTATATACTTAATTATGTGTGTTTCTGTTAATGCAAAGGACTCATTTATTGGTGGAGTGGATTCAATGTATACAACTTTAGAGTGGATAATGATAGAGCTTTTGAGGAATCCAAGAGCCATGGAGAAATTACAGAATGAAGTGCGAGGATTAGCCCAAGGGAAAGCAGAGATAACAGAGGATGACTTAGAAAATATGCAGTATCTTAAAGCAGTGATCAAAGAGAGTCTCAGGCTTAATCCACCGTTTCCAATACCAGTTCCTCGAGAATCAATGGAAGACGTAAAATTACTAGACTATGACATACCTGCTAAAACTCAAGTTCTTATTAATGTTTGGGCAATCGGAAGAGACCCATTATTATGGGAAGAACCGGAGGAGTACCGGCCTGAGAGATTCTTGAATAGTGATATTGATTTCAGAGGAATAAACTTTGAGTTGATTCCCTTCGGAGCTGGCAGGAGGGGTTGCCCAGGAATTCCTTTTTCTATTGTGATAATTGAGCTAGCATTAGCAAGGCTTGTGCACAAATTCAATTTTACATTACCACAAGCTATGAAAAAAGAGGATTTGGATATGAGTGAATGCACTGGCATCTCCATCCACAGGAAATTACCTTTACTAGCAGTGGCAATTCCGTGCGGTATTTATTTTTTTTGCTCCTTCCATTTCTTATTATGTCATATAATATATTAAGTACTGAACTACTAATGTTTCGAAACCCATTGGAAAGGGCATTGCAAGAGAATTCACTGAATGTAAGAAGTGTACTGGTTGCCTCCTTTTTTCTTAGGTGTTTTGTATATCTCTTTTATGTTCTCGAATGCAAGATTTCTTATTTTAACATGTTCCACGGATAACATTGATAAGCCAAAAACTTCAAGCTATTCTACACTACAATTTGCATTGCTTCCCTTTAAAAAGAAAGAGTTGAATGACAAAAAAATATATCTTTAACGTTCCTAGTGACTTTGGTATATATTTTCAATGACCTCATCTGATGTTTTGAAAGTAATTACACATTTTGTATTGTTAGCGAAAACGTGAAACTAAAGAACAAGAAAGAACAACAATATTTAACGTGGTTCCGATCAAAATGATCCTACGTCCACCAAAGAACAACTGCACCAATATTTATTTCACTCTACAAAGAATACAAGTGAAATACTACAAGAGAGAAAACACAAATGCCTTAGAAGGTGAGAAGGCAAGTGAGAGGATTTGAAAATGAATTAAGAGCTACCTATTTATAGGAATAAATTCATCCTATTGATGTCATCCATGACATCACTATGTGTCAAAATTGTCAAGGTTAAGAATATGAAACCATTTTATGGTTTGCCTAAATTTCACCTACCATTTTGTACTAATTATCTTACTACCAAATATTCATGTTAATTCATCTTTCATTTAGTTTGATTCCACAAGAACCAAAACCAACTCTTTCATGTATTATGAAAAAGGAGAGGACAAAAAAGATGTATTGAAGTTAACTGCATCCTATGCAAATGAAATTTGTGGTTAAAGATCGAATGGTTATCTTTGTGTGAACTAAACCAAATTAGTGGTAAAAGTTGGAGGTACCAGTCAACCATGAAAACCAATAGACTCCTTTAGTTTGTGTGGTGAAAGTTTATTCACAAATTAAAAATCTGGAGATATTTCCAAACTAGCTACTTGTTTCCATTTATACACTCAATTCTACATTTCCTAGCTGACAAAAAACAAACAATGTATGCTCTTCTACTTCTTCTCTTTCTCTTCACTTTCTTCCTTCATCGGTACTTCTTTTCTACTTCAAATAATAAAAAAAAGTTACCACCTTCTCCAACAAAGCTTCCAATCATAGGGAATCTCCATCAACTTGGATCCCTTCCTCATCGTTCTCTCCATCAACTATCCGAAAAATATGGTGCAGTCATGCTACTTCACTTTGGCAGTAAGCCAGTGATTGTTGCTTCCTCTGTCGAAGCTGCTCGTGACAGCATGAAAACTCATGATCTTGTATGCTCAAGCAGACCTAAATCTAGCATGGCTGATAGACTCTTTTACGGCTCTAAAGACGTGGCCTTTAGTCCCTATGGTGAATACTGGAGACAAATTAAAAGTATCACTGTGCTTCACCTTCTCAGCAACAAAAGAGTCCAATCTTATCGTGATATCAGAGAAGAAGAGACATCAAATATGATTATAAAAATCAGACAAGAGTGTGATTCTAATTCTTCGAGCTCAGTGATAGATTTAAGAGATTGTTTATGTTCTCTCACCAATAACATAGTTAGCAGAGTTGCCTTAGGGAGGAAATATGATGAAGAAGGACAAGGAGGAATGAATGCTGAGGTCATTCTACATGAATTTGGTGAACTTTTGGGTAATTTTAGCATTGGGGATTACATTCCATGGCTTGAATGGATCAATAAAATCAACGGTTTGGACAACAAAGTGGAGAAAGTAGCTAAAGAGTTGGATACATTTTTGGAGAGTGTGATTGAAGAACACGTTAGTAGGAAAAACAGAGGAGAATATAGCACAGGTAAAGCTAAAGACTTTGTAGGCGTTTTGTTGGAAATTCAGAATGGAAATGAAACTGGATTTCTTCTTCGAAGGGATTCATTGAAAGCTATCATCTTGGTATTGAAGCATCTCTCATACTCCTATTTATTCCCTCCTTTGCATGTTTTGTTTTAATTTTTCTTTCAAAGAATTGTACTAGTCACTATATAGTTTCATTGTGGTGACATAGAATACTATTGATTATGCTTCCACCTAGTCATTTACGCGTAATTCAGCACAACAATTTTAGTTTGTTTCTTTTTTAATGTGTAGGATATATTTTCAGCTGGTACGGATACTACATATACAACTTTAGAGTGGATCAACAGAGCTTTTTGAGGCATCCAAGAGACATGGAAAAATTACAGAATGAAGTGAGAGGATTGGCCCAAGGGAAAGCAGAGGTAACAGAGGACGACTTAGGATATATGCAGTATTTGAAAGCAGTGATCAAAGAAACTTTCAGGCTTCATCCACCGGGTCCACTACTAGTTCCTCAAGAATCAACACAAGACATTGACTTACTTGGCTATCACGTACCTGCAAAAAGTCAAGTTATTATCAACGCATGGGCAATTGGAAGAGACCCTTTGTCATGGGATGATCCAGAGGAGTACCGGCCAAAGAGGTTCTTAAATAGTAATATTGATTTGAAAGGATTAAACTTTGAGTTGATTCCGTTTGGAGCAGGGAGAAGGGGCTGCCCAGGAATTGCTTTTGCTATTGGGGTAATTGAGCTAGCACTAGCAAGGCTTGTGCAGAAGTTCAATTTCTCATACCAAAACCAGAGGAGTTGGATATGACTGAAGCCAGTGGTGTCGCTATTCATAGGAAATCACCTCTGCTAGCAGTGGCAACTTCATGCTCTACTTATTATTAGGACATCTTTTTTCTCTCTATTTATACTTTATTTCCCCTCGGTAGGAGTTGCCTCATCACTTTTATTTTATCTCGCTTTATATTATACTAGTCTCCAGGCACGTGTGTTGTGTTAAATTTGACAAGATTCAAAAATGAATTAATGAGAAGATATGGTAGTTAGGAGGATAATTCTTCATTGGTAGGAAAGTCAAAGATAGCACCTTTTGTAGGTGAAATTTAGGTGAACAACAAATTGGTTTCACAAGGTAAATCTTGACATTTTGACATATTGTGATGTCATGGATGACATCAATAGGAAGAACTCATTCCTATAAATAGGTAGCTCCTAATTCATTTGTAAAACACCTCTCACTTGTCTTCTCATCTCCTAAGGCATTTGTTCTTCTTTCTCTCTTGTAGTATTTCACTTGTACTCTTTTGGAGTGAAATAAATATTGGTTGGTTGTGTCTGAGGACTAGGCAAAAGAAAACAAAAGTTTGCCGAACCTCGTTAATTCTTGGTGTTCCTTTTATTGTTGTCTCATTTACTATTTATTAGCTACATTTAGATATAGCAGTTGTGATTCTATCACTCTCTATATATTTGGCTTCCGCAACAATTGGTATCAGAGCCAAGGTATTATCTGAGTATGCTCTGTGGTTGCAGTATAGTCTGAACTTCCACATCAGAAAAAGATTTACTTTGGTCTTTGCATTGTTAGCTAGTAAATAGTATTTGTAGTAAAATGGGAGACAAGAAAAATGATGAGTCCACATCAAGTGTCAATAATACGTCATCATTGGCATCTTCGCTTATGACAAGAATTGTGTCAAATGCGAAATTTGCAGTTGAAATTTTTGATGGGTCAGGACATTTTGGAATGTGGCAAGGCGAGGTCCTTGATGTTCTTTTTCAACAAGGGCTAGATATTGCCATTGAAGAAAAGAAACCAGACGGTGTAGGAGAAGAAGATTGGAAGATTATCAATCGTGTTGCTTGCGGTACCATTCGATCTTACCTTGCAAGAGAACAAAAGTATCCATACACGAAGAAAACATCTGCAAATAAATTATGGAATAATTGGAGGAGAAATTCTTGAAGAAAAACAGTCAAAATAAACTTTACATGAAAAGAAGACTGTTACGCTTCACTTATATTCCTGGTAGCACAATGAATGATCATATCACCAGCTTTAATAAGTTGGCGACAGATTTGCGGAATATGGACGTGACTTTTACGGATGGAGATATGGCCTTAATGTTGTTAAGTTCACTTCCCGATGAGTTCGAGCATCTTGAAACGACTCTACTGCATGGGAATGATGAAGTATCTCTCAAAGAAGTTTGTTCTGCCTTATACAGTTATGAACAAAGAAAGAGAGAAAAACAAAAAGGCGGAGAAGCAGAAGCACTGGTTGCGAGAGGTCGTTCTCAAAATCATATGAGAACGAAGAAAGGGAGATCCAAGTCAAGATCGAGACTCAGCAAAGATGAATGTGCCTTTTGCCGAGAAAAAGGGCATTGGAAGAAAGACTGCCCAAAGTTGAATAGCAAAGCCAAACCAAATAATGGGAAGGCTGTCATGGATTCAAATGTGGCTGATTGTGATGACTCCGATTACTCACTAGTTACAACAGATCCATCCAAATCATCTGATGTATGGTTGATGGACTCAGCTTGTAGTTATCATATGTGTCCCAATCGGGACTGGTTTATTGATTTACAAGAAGGAGAATGTGGAGTTATTCACACTGCAAACAATAATCCTCTTACCGCATATGGTGTTGGTTCAATCCGATTAAGGAACCATGATGGATTAAGTAGAACATTAACAGATGTTCGATATGTACCAGATTTGAAGAAAAATCTCATGTCTGTTGGAGCCCTAGAATCAAAGGGGTTCAAAGTCATTGCAGATAATGGCGTGATGAGAATATGCTCTGGTGCACTGGTGGTAATGAAGGCAATTCGAAGAAATAATAACATGTACCACTATCAAGGTAGTACAGTTATTGGGACAGCGGCAACAACATCCAATGACGAGAAGGAGGCAGAAATGACCAAGCTGTGGCATATGCGCTTGGGACATGCTGGAGGGAAATCCTTGAAAACTTTATCGGATCAAGGATTGCTAAAAGGAGTAAAAACTTGCAACTTGGAGTTTTGTGAGCATTGTATCAAGGGAAAGCAAACACGGGTTAAATTTGGAACAGCTATCCATAATACTAAAGGTATTTTGGATTATGTTCATTCGGATGTTTGGGGTGCTTCCAAAACACCTTCATTAGGTGGGAAACACTATTTTGTAACCTTTGTTGATGACTTTTCTCGAAGATTGTGGGTGTATACGATGAAAACAAAAGATGAAGTTTTGGGAATTTTTCTCAAATGGAAGGCGATGATAGAAACTCAAAGTGGCAGAAAGATCAAGTGTCTTCGCACAGACAATGGTGGAGAATACAAAAATGATCTTTGTCAGAAAATTTGTGAGGAAAATGGCATCGTCAGACATTTCACCGTCAGAAATACACCACAACAGAATGGAGTGGCAGAACGCATGAACCGAACTTTGTTGGAGAAAGTTCGGTGTATGTTGTCCAATGCTGGCTTGGGCAAAGAATTTTGGGCTGAGGCAATAACATATGTGTGCCATCTCATTAATCGTCTACCATCTGCTGCTATTGGTGGGAAGACACCATTTGAAAAATGGTATGGAAAACCTGCTGAAGATTATGGTACTTTATATGTATTTGGCTCAATTGCATATTATCATGTAAGAGAGTCAAAATTGGACCCAAGAGCAAAGAAAGCTTTATTTATGGGAATTACTTCTGGAGTCAAAGGATACCGTTTATGGTGTCCAGAGACAAGAAAAGTTATTTTCAGCAGGGATGTTACCTTTGATGAATCTGCCTTGACAAATAAGGTAACACTTGAAGAAGCCAAACAAATTGATGGTGCTTCAAAGCAGGTGGAGTTTGAGGGAAAGATAATTTTCCCAACACAGGGATCAAACGAGGAAACAACAAAAGATTTTCCTCTTGAAGGAGAGCCAGTCGAAGAGGAGGTTCCATCTCAAGAACCTCAACCACAACTTGAATCAATAGCAACGAGCAAGCCAAAAAGGACAATAAGAAAACCTGCTCGACTCACAGATATGGTGGCTTGTGCTAACTCAATTGCAGCCGATGACATTCCTACCACTTATAAAGACGCAGTCCAAAGTTCACAAGAAGATAAGTGGAGGAATGCCATGGATGAAGAAATGCAATCCCTTCATCAAAATCATACATGGAGATTGGCCAATCTCCCAGAGGGCAAGAAAGCAATTGGGTGCAAATGGGTATTTGCAAAGAAAGAGGGATTTCCTAACCAAGAAAATGTTCGCTACAAAGCAAGATTGGTGGCCAAAGGATATGCTCAAAAGGAGGGAATTGATTATAATGAGGTATTTTCTCCAGTTGTGAAACACTCCTCCATTAGAGTTTTGTTGGCTTTGGTAGCACAGTTGAATTTGGAACTAGTTCAGTTGGATGTAAAAACTGCTTTTTTACATGGAGACTTGGAAGAGGAAATCTATATGACTCAGCCAGAAGGATTCAAAGTTGATGGAAAAGAAAATATGGTGTGCAAACTTGAAAAATCGTTGTATGGATTGAAACAATCTTCTAGACAATGGTACAAACGATTTGACAAGTTTATGTTGCAGCAAAGGTACATAAGAAGCAAATACGATCATTGTGTGTATTTGCGCAAGCTTGAAGATAATTCCTTTATATATCTTCTCCTATATGTTGATGATATGTTGATAGCTTCTAAAAGTCAAGAGAAAATTGAGAAGCTAAAGATTCAACTGAGAAAGGAGTTTGAGATGAAGGATTTGGGTGAGGCAAAGAAGATTCTTGGCATGGAGATAAAAAGAGATAGACATTTAAAGAAACTTTATTTATCTCAGAAAGAATATTTGAAGAGAGTACTAAATCGATTCGGTATGAATGAAAAAACGAAGTCGGTTAGCACTCCGCTTGCTCCTCATTTTAAGCTTAGTGATGCTATGTCACCTAAGAATGAAGTTGAACGAGAATATATGTCAAGAGTACCATACGCTAATGCTATTGGTAGCTTGATGTATGCAATGGTTTGCACAAGGCCAGATATTTCACACGCTGTTGGAGTTGTAAGCAGGTACATGCACAATCCTGGAAAGGATCATTGGCAGGCTGTAAAATGGATTCTACGGTATATTCATAATACTGTAGATGTTGGTTTGGTTTTCGAGCAGAAAGATAGTCAATATCTTGTTGGATATTGTGACTCAGATTATGCAGGTGATTTGGACAAACGAAGATCAACTACTGGTTATGTTTTCACTATTGCAAATGCACCAGTTAGTTGGAAGTCTACTTTGCAGTCAACAGTTGCTTTGTCTACCACTGAGGCAGAGTACATGGCAATTACAGAGGCTGCGAAGGAAGCAATTTGGCTTCAAGGATTGCTTAGAGAACTTGGTATTGGACAAGAAGGAATCACAATATTTTGTGATAGTCAGAGTGCTATTCAATTAGCAAAGAACCAAGTTTATCATGCAAGGACGAAGCACATTGACGTCCGATATCATTTCATACGAGACATCATAGAAGATGGTGGAGTCATAATGCAGAAAATTCATACTACGGATAATCCTGCCGATATGTTGACAAAAGTGGTGACTGCGGTCAAGTTTCAACATTGTTTGAACTTGATTAACATTGTTGAACATTGAAGATTGAGGTTGAAGACACAATCAAAATTGTTGTTGAGAAAAAGTTGAAAATGGAGAATCTTGCCAAGGTGGAGATTTGTTAAATTTGACAAGATTCAAAAATGAATTAATGAGAAGATATGGTAGTTAGGAGGATAATTCTTCATTGGTAGGAAAGTCAAAGATAGCACCTTTTGTAGGTGAAATTTAGGTGAACAACAAATTGGTTTCACAAGGTAAATCTTGACATTTTGACATATTGTGATGTCATGGATGACATCAATAGGAAGAACTCACTCCTATAAATAGGTAGCTCCTAATTCATTTGTAAAACACCTCTCACTTGTCTTCTCATCTCCTAAGGCATTTGTTCTTCTTTCTCTCTTGTAGTATTTCACTTGTACTCTTTTGGAGTGAAATAAATATTGGTTGGTGGTGTCTGAGGACTAGGCAAAAGAAAACAAAAGTTTGCCGAACCTCGTTAATTCTTGGTGTTCCTTTTGTTGTTGTCTCATTTACTATTTATTAGCTACATTTAGATATAGCAGTTGTGATTCTATCACTCTCTACATATTTGGCTTCCGCAACATGTTGCACGTGTATCCCAAATGAAAATCAATAAAAACAAAATAAATTAAAAAGTATATAATAAACTATTAGGAGAACATGATGTTTTTTTCCGAGTATTCTCTCGATATTTTCAATTTACTGCACAATAGATAAGTCTCGAAAGCTTACCCGTCTATAAGCAATTAAATGTACAGACAATCATCAACAACTAAAAAATACATGAAATTCTGATCAATCAAAAGGTGATTAGATATCAACATTTGTAAAATATTCCAAAACTCACAGCAAGTTAAAGAATTAAAAAGGGAAAATACGACTTTACTTAAAGTCTTCTTGTATTCTTAATGTGTGCCGTTACAAATGTAACTACTTCCTTAAAAACTTTCAGATATACCCAGACTTACATTTATAGGCTTACAACTACTATCCATCACTGCTAGAGAAGACTTGGAGTTGCTACATTTGTTGAAGAAAATGTGATATATTTTGCTAGCAAAACAACTGTAATTTCAATATATTAGTAATAGTTTAAAATTTTATAACATGGTTTCTTTTCTACGGGAAACTATGCTTAGAGAGTTTCAAAGAGAGTTGATCATCATTCAGCATCAAACCATATGTGTACCAACACTCAATTTTTGTTATGTGTGATTATACCTTTCAAGCTATTTATTGTACCTATTTAAAAGATTAGAAAGTTATCATTCAAATGAAGTTAGCAAATCAAACGAAAAAATCTAGACTTAATAAGATTGTACCTGAAAATTAGAATATACTTTTGTAGCCACTTAACAATGGAAGCTGATGCTAAATGACTAATATTGAGTATGTTTATATAGTGTAGTCTTGAAGATTTGTTTATAAAAACTCTTTCATATTCCTCAATTACTTAATTTGATTCCTTTCAACTTCTATATTAATTGAAACTTCATTAGTGTTCATCCATTACCATCAAAAGAAAGACAACAATTGAGTATAAATATTTAAAAAAGAATAATTGAGTAGACTGCTGAACTTCTCATTTTGCTCCTCTATTGTGTAATTCAAATATTACTATTTAATTAGATATTTAATTTATATTAGGATTAATTATTTTATTACATTTTAATTTAGTATAGAGGCAAAATAGTAATCCAATTTTACACTTTAGAGGCTTCCTACTTTTAATGATAAGATATGATGATTATAGCATATAGAGTTTTTATTTTATCATATTTAGCTTATAACATAGTTTATTTCTAAGATAACTATCCAGTTAATAGAAATTATTGAAAGAAAATAACTTCTCTTTAGTTTGGATAAATAGAATATCCATTGCACCTAACTTGAAATAACTTAATTCGACATCAAGACGATAGAGAATAGATAACTGTAGATAAGTGGGTGTGAAAATAGTCTAAGTATTGTGAGCGACTTTGTAGGTAAGATGGCAAAAATAAAATTATTTTTCTATAACAAATTAAAGAAAATTGACTTTATTTTTTAATAAATCTATTAATTTAGTGGCTGAAAAATCAAATCGTGTAACATTAATATGCCACAGGCTTCAAGCTATAGTACATGTACGGCCAAAAATTATGTGTTACTTTATTGATACACTACCTTAATAACCCATCCTGCCGTTTGATATTTAACTATCGCATGTAAATATAGATATGTAACCCACCTCACTTTAACAACCAAGAATTGGTAAGGCGTAGTGAGGTTTGATTATATTATTTTTTTTGGAAAAGGGATTAAAAAACATTCTCAACTTTCATTTATTAGTTCACATTAATCTTAGTTAAACTAAAGTTATTCTTATTTCTAACGTTAAAAAACACAATACATATACCCTTCAAACTAATGATTTCCCCCAAATTAACCTCAAATTCCTAATTTCAACTCGAATTACCTAATTTCTTTTTTGACTCACCTAATCATTTAACACATTTTTTCTTTCATCAATGAGCATTTCCAACACTACACCAAGAACAATTTTCAATACACATAAAATTGGAAGATCTATTAAAAGGGACAAACTAGTTATTCAATTAGGTGGAAGTCCTTCAAGTTTTAAAAGTTAAGTAGAAGTGACAAATGATATAAATTAGGTTAAAAGATATTTTTCTCAATAGTTCAAACTTTTAACTTTTACACTTTAATTCAACAACTGTCGTAGTTGTCCTGATAATTTCTTTAGTTATCCAACAACTTCAGTAGCTGTCGAAACAACTTTAGTAGTTGTTCACACAATTCCAATAGTTATCCAGGCTTAGTGTATGAAGAAGATTTTCCACATTAGCTAAATACACTTTGCATTCTCTAGAGAGAAACACAGCACCGGCTCTATGCCTTTGAGAATAAGGCCTTTGCCTTTTCGGGCTCCAAATTTTTATCAAGAATGAATAAATTATGTGTTAAAATTTTTATATAAAAAATAATTATTTATAATAAAAAGTACTCCCTCTGTCCGGAATTGTTTGTCATGTTACACTTTTCGAAAGTCAATTTGACTAATTTTCAAAGTTAAATAAGATCACATTAATTCGATATTTTAAACAAAAAAGTTAGATATTCTAAAACTATATGAAAAGTACTATAAATTGCAATTGTTTGCATATTAATATAATGAAAAAATATATCTTAAAATGTTAGTTAAAGTTTTTATAGTTTGACTCTAAAAATAGAAATCATGACAAACAATACCGGACGGAGAGAGTATAATTTTTTAAAATATATATTATTTTATCCATTTTAATATATTTTGTACTTAGTTAAAAATAAGAATTAATAGTGAAAAGTGTTGAACAAATTGAGTTACACATTCTTTTTTATTCTTTAAAATCTTAGTTTCAAGCATTACTACAAGCATATTAAAATGGAATATATCAAGTCATCAACTTCTTGCATCAAATTATATGGTTCTAACTCTTTATCTTTATTTAATATTTGTCAATTTATTACTTATAGAATTATGTTAACAGTTGATATAATTGTCTCACTGAAAGGATGTTTTTCAATGTTGAGTTGATAAAATCTTATTTAAAACTAATAACTGAAAAAACAATATTAAAATACTAATGATTTTTTTCTAAATAATGTAAGAAAAATAAATTTTAAATAAATATGTATATGAAGTTTATTTATATTTTAGGCCTCAAATTAAAATTTCGTTTTAGGCCTCCAATTACGTCGAGCCGCCCTTGAAGAAACATGCTCTTCATCCCCTAAAGATATCAAGGTCGTGAATATTACAGAGCCATAGGGGTAGAGTTCTAGTAAAATAACAAAGAAAAAGTCAAGAAATAATAGTCATGTGCCTAAATACTTTGCTTATGAAGGTTCTTCTTGGTTAGCAAACCAAATTTGTGGTAGACAAATTGTGGTTTACGTTTTATTTTGGCACATGACTATTATTTCTTAGACTTTTTCTTTTTCTTTTTTTGGAGGCCAACTTAACTTTACTAATCTTTTTTGTTCTCATGGTAATAACAATTAAATAAGGTTTAAAAGTCAAATGACAATATACATGTATAGCATAATAGCAAGTAACCCACTATAGAGAGGTTTGATTGTATCTTCATTTATTATTTGGCATTATTTTGTGACCGCACAAATTAACTAGTGGAAATATACGTAAGGAATACTAGTAAAGCTTGTATAAAATTTATGATAGAATGTATGTGTCCACTAGTGATCACTGGATCAGGTCCCTCGATAGAATAATAGTGCAGAAAATAAATAACTCAAAGTCAATCAAGCACAAGGATTTTACGTTGAAACCCCTTGCTCAAGGGAGATGAAAATCACAATCTTAACTCACAAAATTTCAACTTAAACTCCATTCACTCAAACAAAGCACAACTTCATATTACAACTTCTTGTAACCTGGAATTAAACTCTTAGGGGTAGTTTGGTTACTGGTTAGAGTTACGCATGTATTAGTTACGCATTGTTTAGTTATGTATTATTTAGTTATGTAAAGATCACAATACATAATTTATTAACTATTAAATATTGAATTTTGGGAATTGATATATATTATTACAAATAAATAAGTAACTGTTATAAAATAAAGACTAAGTGCTAAAATTAAACTTAATAGCAACTAAGGAGAGAAGAATGTATTAGAGAGATAAAATAGGAAACTTGAATTTTCCTTATTTTGGTGTATTTTCCATAGAGATTACAATGCCTTTTATAGGTATAAGAGGGGTATAATGGACATTCACAAATTGTTATTTACAACACTCCCCCTTGAATGTCCATTTAAAATAAATTCTTAGTAAAGTAACAAATGTAAATAGTTGATCCTAATACGCATTACTTGCTGCCTCATTAAAAACCTTATCAGGAAAACCCAGTGGGATAAAACCTTGATTAAGGAAAAAAGAGTACAGCGCGTATTTTACTCCCCCTGATGAAAACCATGATTTAGCTGCCCAAGTTTTCTCATTCCAATCTTGTATACCATCTTCTCGAAAGTTGCGGTTGGCAAAGACTTGGTGAATAAATCAGCCACATTATCACTCGAACGAATTTGATGTACGTTGATATCACCATTCTTCTGGAGCTCATGTGTGTAGAAAAACTTTGGTGAAATGTGTTTCGTTCTATCGCCTTTTATGAATCCTCCCCTGAGTTGTGCTATGCATGCTGCATTATCTTCATATAAGGTTGTGGGTACTTTGTCGCATTTCAAACCACATTTTTCTCGAATAATGTGTATAATGGACCTTAACCACACACATTCTCGGCTTGCCTCATGAATAGCTATTATCTCAGCATGATTTGATGAAGTGGCCACGATGGACTGTTTCGTAGATCTCCAAGATATAGCAGTACCCCCACATGTGAATACATAACCTGTTTGAGATTTAGCTTTGTATGGGTCAGATAAATATCCTGCATCAGCATAGCCAACAAGATTTGGACTACAATCGTCAGAGTAGAATAAACCCATATCAATAGTCCTTTTTAAATACCGCAATATGTGTTTGATTTCATTCCAATGTCTCTTAGTAGGAGCAGAACTATATCTTGCCAACAAATTAACCGAAAAGGTTATATCAGGCCTTGTAGTGTTAGCAAGGTACATTAGTGCACCAATTGCACTGAGATATGGTACTTCAGGATCGAGAATTTTCTCATCCTTTTCTTGAGGTCGAAATGGATCTTTATTTACATCAAGTGATCGGACAACCATTGGAGTACTTAATGGATGTGCTTCATCCATATTAAATCTTTTCAACACCTTTTTTGTGTATGCAGATTGATGAACAAAAATACCGTTTGTCAAATGCTATTTGCAAACCAAGACACAATTTTGTCTTTCCAAGATCTTTCATCTCAAATTCATTCTTTAAATAATCGATTGCCCTGTGAAGTTCCATTGGAGTTCCAATAAGGTTTATGTCATCGACATAAATAGCAAGTATAACAAACCCTGATATTGTTTTCTTTATAAACACACATGGGCAAATCGCATCATTTATATAACCTTCCTTAGATAAATACTCACTAAGTCGGTTATACCACATGCGTCCAAATTGCTTCAATCCCTTCAATGATCTTTGCAATCTAATTGAGTACATATTCCGAGGCTTTGAACTGTATGCTTTGGGCATTTTGAATCCTTCAGAAATTTTCATGTATATCTCATTATCGAGTGATCCATAAAGGTAGGCTGTAACCACATCCATCAAATACATTTCAAGTTTCTCATGGATCGTCAAACTAATGAGATAACGCAATGTTATTGCATCCATAATGGGTGAGTATGTCTCTTCATAATCGACGTTGGGCCTTTGAGAAAATCCTTATGCAACAAGACGTGCTTTGTACCTTTGTATTTCATTTTTCTCATTTTTTTTCCGAATAAAAACCCATTTATAGCCAACAGGTTTAACACCATTAGGTGTTTGTACTATAGACCCCAAAACTTCGCGCTTGACAAGTGAATTCAATTCTGATTGAATTGCTTCTTGCCATTTTTGCCAGTCATTTCTCTGTCAACATTCTTCAACAGATTGAGGTTCAAGATCCTCACAATTTTGCATAATTTTTTATGCAATATTGTATGCAAAAACATAATCCACCGCTATTTCTGAGCGATTTAGATTTGTTTCATGATCACTTGATTTTATGGATAGTTCATTATTTCCTTGAGTCTCAAGCTCACTGATTCCTCCAAGGATATCAGAATTACTCACATCTTGATTTTTTATGTGAGGTTTTTTCATAGTGTCATTTTGATCTTTTAATTTCCTTTTTCTAGGATTCTGATCCTTTGATCCTAATGGTCTACCACGCTTCAGGCGTGCTTTTGACTCATTAGCTATGACACTAGTTGATGGTCCTACGGGGACATCAATTCGAATTGGGACATTCTTTGCAGGAACATGTGATTTAGTAATCCTTTTCAAATCTGTAAATGCATCTGGCATTTGATTTGCGATTTTCTGCAAATGAATGATCTTTTGTACTTCTAGCTCACAAATGGAAGTACGAGGATCAAGATGAGACAATGATGGATTTTTCCACAAAATTTCTCCTTTAATTACATTATTTTCTCCCCCTAATTTTGGGAAAAGTGTCTCATCAAACCGACAATCAGCGAATCGAGCTGTGAATATATCTCCAGTTAATGGCTCAAGGTAGCGAATAATAGAGGGCGATTCAAACCCAATATATATTCCTAACCTTCTTTGGGGACCCATCTTAGTGCGCTGTGGTGGTGCAACCGGCACATAAACAGCGCATCCAAAAATTCTCAGATGAGATATATTGGGTTGTTGACCCAAAGCCAATTGTAATGGAGAAAAATTATGATAATTTGTCGGCCTGAGACGAATAAGTGCTGCAGCATGCAAAATTGCATGACCCTACACAGAAGTGGGCAACTTAGTTTTCATAAGTAATGGTCTTGCAATCAACTGCAGTCGTTTAATTATTGACTCAGCCAGACCATTTTGAGTGTGAACATGAGCTACAAGATGTTCAACTCTTATCCCAATCGATAGACAATAATCATTGAATATTTGAAATGAAAACTCTGCAGCGTTATCAAGGCGAATAGACTTAATCTGATTATCAGGGAACTGTGCCCGTAATCGTATTATTTGTGCCAACAATTTTGTAAATGCCAAATTGCGAGATGACAATAGGCATACGTGAGACCATTTTAGAGGAAGCATCTATCAAGATCATAAAATATCTAAATGGCCCACTCGGTGGGTGAATTGACCCACAAATGTCCCCATGTATACGTTCCAAAAACGCAGGGGACTCAATTTTGACCTTTGTTGGTGATGGTCTCACAATTAACTTGCCTTGATAACACGCATCACAAGAAAATTCACCATTTAAAAGAATTTTCAACTTCTTTAATGGATGCCCATTTGAATTTTCTATAATTCGTCTCATCATTATAGACCCAGGATGTCCCAGACGATCCTGTCAAAGTACGAAAGTATTGGAATCAGTAAACCCCCGGTTTACTATAGAATGTGCTTTAATTGCACTAATTTTTGTCCAATACAATCCAGAAGATAAGACCGTGAATTTTTCTACAACATATGTCTGCCCGGAGACATTTTTGGTTATACCAAGATATTCAAGATTCATTTCATCAATTGTCTTGATATGATAACCATTTTCACGGATATCTTTGAAACTCAATAAGTTTCTCCGAGATTGAGGAGAAAACATGGCATTATTTATTATGAGTTTAGTTCTCTTGGGCAAAATTATAATGGCTCTTTCGGAGCCCTTAATCAAATTAGTACTACCAGATATTGTAGTAATGTTCATATTGCCCATACTCAAATGAGAAAAATATTTCTCATTTTTAAATATCGTGTGTGTTGTACCAGAATCAATAAAGCAAATGTCTTTATAATTTAATAATTTGCTTGGAAAATTATCCATATCTTCAAAAGTAATGAAATAAATTTATATTAAATGATTAATTATCTTTTGTTAAATATTATAAAATAATGTAAATGTTAAAATGATATTTGAATCATTAATAATGCATAAGATTTTTATCACTCAAATCTTTAACACTAAATTTCATTTAGTTTAGTATGTTTAAAATAAGTATTAATATAATTTATTATCTTGAAATGACATTTGAGTGACAAAAAAAAGGAAAAGGTGTTTTCCACTAACCAATTTAGGTAGTAGTCTTACTTATACATTTTTCTTTTATGACCACAAAAGTTAAAGGAAAGTATAATGTTAATATTTTTCAATTCCTTTACAAATCATAACATTCCAACTCACTTTCCATTGGTGTTTCTAAAAGAATGGACTCAATTATGATCAATACAAAACAACAAATATTAATAACATTAGTAAATATCAACCATTATTATTCTTTCATATTCACAGAACCGTCACAAATTAAGTGATCTATTTTTCCTTCAGGGTGTGTGAAGAAATACGCCACATCCAAGTGTGTGATGTCAATATGATCAGTGATAAAATTAGTTTTGGGATTTTTATCCTTCCTTTTTAGTGATGCTTGATAAATCTCAACCAAGTGTTTAGGAGTACGACAATCACGTGAATAATGACCCTTTCCACCACATCGGAAATAATTTATTTTAATTGTTTCACGTTTCTCATCTTTTCCTTTTTCCCCTTTGATGACTATTTTTCTTTGGTGAATGATTAACACCGGGAAAAGGATTTCGCTCTTGGTCGTAATTACAACCACGGCCATGGCCACGGCCTCTTCCACGCCTAGCGTGGTGGGCGTACACCTCATTCACTTCAGGAAGTGGTGTAGATCCAGTGGGACGATTCTCGTGATTTTTCATTAACAAATCATTATTTTGTTCAGCCACGAGAAGATGAGAAATCAGTTCAGAATACTTCTTGAAACCCTTTTCTCGATATTGTTGCTGTAAAAGCACATTCGAGGCATGAAATGTGGAGAACGTTTTTTTTCAGCATATCAACATCATTAACTGTATCTCCACATAGTTTCAATTGAGAAGTAATTCTGAACATGGCAGAATTGTACTCATGAATAGACTTAAAGTCTTGTAGTCTTAAATTCATCCAATCATATCGTGCCTTTGGATGAATGACCATCTTCAAATGGTCATACCTTTCTTTTAGGTTATTCCACAAAACGAGTGGATCTTTGACTGTGAGATATTCAATTTTCAAAATTTCGTCAAATGATGACGTAAGAATATCATTGCTTTAGCACAGTCTTGTTTTGATGCTTTATTTTCAATTTTAATGGTGTCTCCAAGACCCATAGCATCCAAATGGATTTCAGCATCCAATACCCATGAAAGGTAGTTCTTGCCCGAACTTTAAAGGGCAACGAACTCAAGTTTAGTAAGATTAGCCATAATAAAAAGAAGAAAAATAATAATACCTTAGCCTTCAAATTTAGTCTTCAAACTTTGATATGACAGAGTCTCGTGCTGATAACGTGTTATAAAATAAAGAATTGCTATTAGTTTAATTTCATTACTTAGTCTTTATTTTATAATAGTAACCAAATAGTATAAATTCTCCCCCTTTTTGAATAAAAAGTAAAGAAAATAAATTCTTCCTCTAAACTTAATTGAAACTGCTATTTTTTCGTTTTGTTGTTTTTTTTATGTTTATAACTTATAAAAATAAAATATTATTAATATATTTCAAGTATATTATAATATTATATATTATATAATGTAGATATTATATCAATATGTTGTATATACTGATTATACTTTTTTAATATACCAAATATATGAATTAGGTATAAATTTACATCCTAAATGAAATAATAATATATATTAATTAAATAAGTGGAATATATTTAAGGATATATAACGCTAATATATGATTAACATATGTGCTAGCAAAATATATATAATTCAATTTGTAATATTAATAATATTACATTTGGAATTCAAATGAAAACAGAAAAAAAAAAGAGTTTGTCTATTAAAAAAAGTTAGGAAAATATTATAGTTAGGTAAAGTTTTCAAAAATAATAATAATTAAAAATAGACCAATACAAGTATATGTGTAATTTAGTTTTTTAATATATGTATAGTTTCTGTCAACTTATTTCACCTTATACCCTGCATAACTTATGATGAAAATTTATACATAGATTTTCTTATAAGCTATATTGGTATTAATTATATAGGACTACAAAAAACACAATCAAATAACGTTTAAAATAAATACATGAACAACTTTTATACAATATTGGAAAAATATACAAGTACCCCCCTATACTATGACTGAAATCTCATAGACACACCTTAACTAAAATAAGGTCCTATTACCCCCCCAACCCATTTTAATAAATGTTGACACCCAATTTTGATCGACCTTTAACCATTTTAGGAATGCTATTCAATTAAATACATATATTTTAAAATTTATTTTAAGTTTAGAGTTTTAATCGATTTTGCATAAAAATTCATATTATAGTATTTTACTTTATAAAATTATTGCAAATGTTTTAATTTTTTTTTATAAATATTTCTTAATAAATTTTGAAATAATTATTTCATTCAAGTGTTTTAAAATTTAAGTGATTTTCAATTAACAAAAATATTTTAATATATGTAGTATTTTAATAGCAATTCCTAAATTTTCCTCAAAATTATTTAAATTCTAGCCTATTCTATTCCAATTTATTTCAATTCTAGTTGCTTCAATTCTAATTTTTATTTCAATAGTAACCACTCTTTCATTTCAATTCTAGCCGATTTTATTACAATTTTAGTCATTCCATATCTAACCAAATCTGATTTTTAAATGTCATCTTTTAATATCATCCGTCCATTTAAATAATTAAATTCTAATCAAATCCTAACCCTCCATTTCCATCTAATCTAACAGTTGAGATCAATTTTTCCCATCTCTCTCTTTAACACCAAAAGACCTAAAACCCATTTCATTCTCTTCTCCCTCCCCTCTCCTTGGCAGCTGCCAGCCCCCTCTCTCTTTCTCCCCATTCTTTCCGGCGAAAGCCACCAATCGCCGGTGGACTCTCTCTTCCTCGCGTTTCCTCTCTTCCTCGCCTCGCCTTCCTCTCCAGCCGCCCCTCTCCTCTTCCTCTTTCTCCCTCTCTCCGCGTCCCTCTTCTCTTCCCCTTCCTCTTCTCCTTTCTCTTTTTCTTTTTACAGGTACCAGCAACTCCAGCCGACGAGAACATCAGCCACCAGTAGCTCCGACCAGCGAGCGCCTGTGCGGACAGTCAGCAGACGGCGCTGCTCAATCGCCGTCTCTCTCCTCTTTTCCGGCGAGCTTCCAGGCGACCAGCAGCTGCACAGAGTCAGCAGCAAGCGCGAGGAACAGCAGCGACCAGCAGCAATTCCGGCTACAACCACCGGCAAACCACCATAGAAGTAAGTAGCTTCCTCTCTCTGTTCTTCCCTCTCGTCCCTTCTCTTTTCCAGGCGCAGCTAGCGACGGCGGTCAGCAACATCCACGCGAGGACAACTGGAAAGCAGCTTGGCAAGACGCCGCACAGAGAAGAAAGCGAGCTCCGGTGGAATTTTGAAGGTTTTTCAAAAGACGGATCTTTTAACAGATCTGTCCGGTTATATTTCTTTCAAATTATTTTAGCAACTTTGTTCCTCTTTTCTTTCATTATAGAAGTTGCTTTAATTTTTCTGAAGTTGAAACGTCTATGCATGCTCCATTTTGGTCTCAAATTGAGTTATTGGTTATGATCTAAGCCATGTTCTCTTAATTTTCTAATTCCGTGTATTATTAAAATAAGATGCTTTAACTTGGAATGTCATATATTTCTTGTTATGTATTTCTCTAATAGTAGTATTTCAGTGATTTTTCTTTTTACTTTTGGAGTTACTAGTTCTTGATTTAAGTTGATAATCTGGAGAATGGATGATTGCTTCCTTAGCTAAATAGAATCGTTTGCTTAAAACGGTTTTTCTTCAATTCTTAAAATGGAATTCGTCAGTATTACTTGTTTGTATTTGAAAATATGTGAGAAGTTGTATGAATTTGTTCTCGTAATTTTCTCACAATTTAGTTATTTCCGACATGTTTATTTGTTATTAAATTTAGGCAAGATTATTGTGGTTGGATCTGCAAACTAATTCCTCTTTGCTTATAGGTCTTGCTATATAATTTATATATATATGTATATATATACTTTTATTTTTTGTGTCAATTCGTTGATTGTGTTGAATTATTTAATATATGAGCAAATCTGAATGTAACTTCCTCTCCCTTTAATAATTAGGGAAAATTACGCGGATAAGCAAACTTATACTATTTAATTACTCATCGTAGATATAGTTTGCTATAATTATCACTCACGACTAACATTATACATTAATTACATGGGCTGACTTCGAGTTTGTATAATTAGTCATGTTTGTATATGTATAATTCGCCAAAATATACAAATAAATATGTATAATATACAATTTTTTAGCCTATATACATATACAATTCACCTCTCTCCCACTCTTTGCCCTCTCTCGCTTGCCTCTCTCCTCCCTCTCTCAATCTCGCTTGCCTCTCCTCCCTCTCCCAATCTCGCTGCCACTTATACAAATATATATGTATAATATACAGTTATATACAATTATATACATATACAATTCACCTCTCTCCCACTCTCTGCCCTCTCTCGCTGGCCTCTCTCCTCCCTCTCTCGATCTCGCTCGCCTCTCTCCTCTCTCTCCCAGTCTCGCTCGCCTCTCTCCTTCCTCTCCCAATCTCTCTTGTCATATAATACAATTATATATGTATAATATACAATTATCTAACCAATATACATATATAATTCACCTTTCTCCCACTTTTTTCCCCTTCTCTCTCTCCTCTCTCCTCTCTCTCCAGTCTCGCTCGCCTCTCTCCTCTATATAACATGTAGCTACAAATTGTAATTATCAAATTATAGCTATGAAAAGTAATTAATTATTTTTAAGTGGCTATATGTGAAAGTTTCCCTAATAATTATGTCTAATTTGTTTGACTAAATCAATTAAGTGTCTATAATTATTCATTTCCTTGTTTGTTTACAGGGTGTATTATGGTTAATTAATCGTTTTTGTTTACCTTAACTAGAGTAGGACTGATTTATTACTTGCTTATTTGGTAAATAATATTTTAAAATTTGACTTGCCTCTTCATTATTTAAGGGAAAATAATATTACTTCCCAATTGTTTTTCTTAGTTAAATCTTTTTGATAATAAAATATTTTAATTTTTTTTTTCTGATTTTGGCTCTCCTTTAAATTAAGGAAAATGGTATAATATTTGACTCCTAATTTATTCCTTTCCTTATGTGCTCCCCTCTTTGCTATATAAATAATCACTCACTCACTCATTCTCTCATTGCTCATACACACATTCATTCTCTCAACTCATCATTCACTCATTCTTCTAATACAAGTGCTACCTCATTCTTAACGTTCTCTCATTCCCTCATTGCTCATACTTGAATACTAATAATATTGGTCTACTCTTATAAATAAATTAAGATTCTGATAAGCATTCAAGTGCTTTTGCTACTTTGCTGTGTTCGGATTACGCTGTCTATATTATTGATAATCTTTTCTACATAATTGGTTAGCCCTCTTTATTATTTTAAATTTGATTGTTGCATAATTATAAATATTTGTGTGTTGGAAAACGAAACAACAAGGAAGCATCCAAGTTAGTTTCATTATCCTTTTATGTGTGATAATATAACTATGGTTGTTCATTATCTCTTTTTGTGTGTTATTTACATATATATGAGAATAATCTATTATTACGAGTGTTTTATATCACAACTATTTCCTCATTGTATATGTGTTACATTACCTCTTCTACCAGGTTTTGAACTTAGAGTTCAAGATATTGAAGAGTCACCTAGAAGAAATCGTGGAAGAAGCTTCGTCCATTTTAATGTTGTATATATGTTTATTTGTTCTTTATTTTGGCTTGTAATATTTGCACAACTCTTTAACTCGGTATATATAAAATAAATTTGGGGGATCGCCTAAGGGGAGGGGGAATTATATGTTAATCATCTCTTTGTAAACTTGTGTTAGGAAAGCATGCCTATAGGTTTGTAACTTGTTTGATAATCTTTGTTTGATAAAACGACTTTAATTCTAGTTTTTTTTAAAAAAAATATAATAATAATAATAAAAAAAGTAAAGATCATTGCTTGATCACTTGATTTAATCTCGTCTAAATTAAATGTTAAACCTTGTGTAAAGTGTTAATTGTCTCTTGCATGTAACTATTAATTGATAATATTAACAAATAAAATAACCTCATGTCCTTAAATTGTTTTAGATCCCTTTTCTAAATTAGTATTTTTGTATGTATAGAAATCTGCCCGGCTTGTTCATATTTGGCATTTTTTTAACGACTTTTTATGCAAATCATAAAATAAAATCAATAATCAATTTCCTCACATTCGCTACTTGGTTTTTTCTAAATTAAAATCTATTTTTTTTTTTGCATTTGAAGTGATTATTGCCTTAAAATAGTATTGGTTTTCTAAGCATCTTCTGCATGTGCAATTATTTTTTTTGCTTAAAAAATATTTTCGGCATTAATAATAAATTCATCAATATTTAAAATAAAAATAAATAAATAAATATAATTTTTCTGCATTAAAATAAACTAGTCGCTTACTTAGAATGATTTTCTGCATCAATTATAAATCTTTTATTGTTCTTAAAATAAATTTTATGCCTAAATAAAACAATAAATTTGCTGTCCTATGTTATATTTTTGCATTGATAGTTAATTTTTTTGCTATTTTAAAATACATATGCATGTGAGATCACATTCCTTTGCAACTTAGAAATAAGATAAAATCTATCATGTCGCTAATTGTTGCTCACTTTAAAGTTAATACTAAAATTTGCATCCATGTTATCATAATTGCCCTCTCATAATTAAATTGTTATTATAATTTTTATTTTGTATGTTCACACACTTAGCCTGAAATCTTTCACAATTATGTGTTGTTTGCAAGCATATCTAATTGATTTTTAGAGGCCAAATTGAGACTTGTATTGCTAAAATGATCGTCTTGTTTGCCTTGTTTGTTTGACTTGGTGTCTAGGAGGGCCTTATATTCTATTTTGTCTAAACCCACCCTTTAAGAGTTCAATGCCTCTTGGACATTAAACTGGGACGACTAGGCACCTTTTAGGTACGAAATGCATGCGGTGGTCGGGTAGGGGTAGTTGGCCCTATGGAGATGATGACATCGACTCAGGCTTGAATGACAAACATTGGTTTTGTTTGTCCTTATACGGCAGCCTATCGAAAAATAAAAAGAAAAGTCGAGTGCTGATCCAAAAAGTCTCTTATAGTCTTCTCTCCCTTCTATCCCTTTATTTATTTTGTTTAAATTATATTTGTTTGGGGTAGATAAAAAATAAAAAATAAAAGATAAAATTGTTTGCTTATTTATTTGTCTTTTTTCTATCCTCTCGCTTATCTCTTTATTAATTGTTTAATATATGTTTTATTTTATCACTTAGTCTCGTATGCTTAAATATTAACTAAAATAATAATATGAGCTAATTGTTTAGTATTAGATAAATTCTTATCACCTCGCCTTCGCATGTTTAATTAATTAATTAAATAAAAATATTTTTTTAATTATTGATATTTGTTATCACCTAGCTTTTCTTAATTAATTAATCAAAATAATAAAATAGTCTCAATTGTTTTATTTTGGTATCACTTAGCAAGCATGCTAGTTAATTAACTAATAAATGAAGTGACCTTAATTGCTACTTGTAACCCTCACATAAATTGCATGAGATACGACCGGGACCTATATTTGTGGACCTTGAGGGATGCCTAACACCTTCCCTCGAGGTAATTTGAACCCTTACCCTGATCTTTGGCTCGTTGACCTTAGCTAGACTTAGCTAGGTTAGATAGGTGCCCTAACGCGCCTTAATTCGTTAGGTGGCGACTCCTCAAACTCCAAAATCCCAAAAGAGTTGCTAGGTCGTGCACAAAACCCGTTTTTGTGAAAAATGGGGCGCGACAATAATATTTTTGTGCACCTTTTTAGCTTATGTGACATCCAAGTATCTCTCATGCGTCTCAATTGTGTGGAGTCACGAGTGTGCTAAGTAAGACAAAAGGTGTACAAAATTAAAAAAAAAAAAAGCTTAGGGGGTAATAGGACCTTAATTTAGTTAAGGTATGTCTCTGAGATTTTTGTACAGACTAGGCGGTATTTATGCCTTATCCCTACAATATTTAGAATTCTGCCAACCAAACATGGTATAAGTTATGTTGACTTTTCCACCTAATACAAAACTTCTAGCAAACATAGTAAAACTGATACTCCTTCCGTTTAAAAAAGAATGATCTCTCCTTTCCTTTTTAGTCTGTTTAAAAAGAATGACCTCTTTCTTTTTTTGGTAACAACTTTCCACGTGACATGTTTAAGGCTACAAGATTAAAGGGCAATTTGTACATTTAACATAACTTTAATTTAGGACCACATAATCAAAAGTCTTCTTTATTTTCTTAAACTCCGTGTCAAGTTAAACTAGACCCTTTTTTGTGAAATCGAGGGAGTACAACTTTTTATACATGAATAAAAGTAACTTATATAATACCAAACGACCCCTTAATCCATTACCCCTTGTTGTAGCAACTCTACTATAAAGGAAACTAAGCAATAACTCTAACTTAACCAGCTAAGTCGAGTTGATCTAGACTTCAAGAACCCAACAAGACCAACTCTAGCTACTAACTCAGATCTCAAAGAGAGGACCATAAACAAGCAACAACTCTATTGCACCCACATCAACTAACTCTGGTTCACTCTCCTAGGCAACTCTACCAAAAAGGATAATAAAACAATGATGTAAAAAGGCTTGACTAAAACATAAATGATTTGAGTAACTAACTGTAGTAAATCCGATTCAACCTAAAGACTTAGACAAGCAACCAATCTACCATCTTTTATAACTTAAGAACAGATTTACAATATAAGAATACAAGACACAAAACTAAAAAATACAGACGCTTCAGCACTCCATCAGGTCATTTGAGAAGAATACTAGTATGAAATGGACACAAACCCTTTGGGCAAAGCCATTGACTGAGCATGCTGCTATGATAAGACATGCACCAGCCATAACAGAGTTGGCAGTTGTGGCAACTTTTAGATAGCTATATTTGTCTTTTTTCACGTACGCAGTCTTTCCTCGACCAGGTGCGTTGTTAGATTCGAAAGTTTGTTAAATCATCAATATTATCTCCAAACTTATTCAACTTCTCTTGTTAGTCTCCAAAGTTTATTAAATCACCAAACTTCAAATCAGCTTCAAAAGCAAATTACTATATGCCCCATGACACTATCAAATAATGGTCCAAGGAAACAACAGGTAGTAATTAACCAAGAAAAAAAAAAGTTGTTATGTGGTGATTGTCTCCTTTAATTTAGGCATATATAAGAATGACCATTAACTTGGCGTCAGTTGACAATTATAACTTTTAACTTTGAGTGTGCACAAGTACAGTGACGTACCCAGGATTTTCACAAAGTGGGTTTAAGATATAATAAATAAAACCAAAATGTGGTAATGGGTATTCAAACCTGGGTAGGCTGGGAAAATTAAGCCCTTTTCACCACTAGGACAAGGGTCACATTTGTGTTAGTGGGGTCAAAAGTTAATATATATATTAAAAAAAATTTAAAAACTGATCAAATATACATATATATACGGTGTTATTTTTCAACGAAGTGGGTTCATTTGAACCCACTTGACCCTCTTTGGGTCCGCCCCTGCACAAGTAGACACTTAAACTTGTATAAAATTGAACAAATGGACATAATCGTCCTACATGACGCCCTACATGGCAATTTTGTAACATACATGACATCTTATGTGCCTTATGTCATGTAGGATACGTGAGCCTACTTATTCGATTTTAAACAAGTTTAAGTGTCTACTTGTGCGCACTCAAAGTTGAAGAACATAATTGTCCGTTGAAGCCAAGTTAAGGGTCATATTTATATATTATGTATTTAATTTATGTGGTGAAGCTTTTATTAACATGAGAAGACATTACATATCTCTCTAATCAATTCCCAAAATCTCCTAATTGCTAAATAAGAAAATGGAGTTCCTTTGGTATTCTGTTATTGTTCCTCTGTTTGTTTTCATTTTCTTTCTGCATAGGTTCTTCTTTACTACTTCCAATAATAACAAAAAATTACCACCATCTCCAAGAAAGCTCCCAATCATAGGGAATTTGCACCAAGTTGGGTCGCATCCTCACCGTTCTCTCCATAAATTATCCAAAAAATATGGTCCAGTCATGCTACTTCACTTGGGCAGCAAACCGGTGCTCGTTGCTTCGTCTGTTGATGTTGCTCGCGATATCATGAAAACACACGATCTTGTATGGTCAAGCAGACCTAAATCAAGCATCGCTGATGGACTCCTTTATGGCTCCACAGACGTGTCATTTAGTCCCTATGGTGAATATTGGAGACAAATTAGAAGCATCGTCGTGCTTCACCTTCTCAGCAATAAAAGAGTCCAATCTTATCGTGATATTAGAGAAGAAGAAACATCGAACATGATTGAAAAAATCAGGCAAGAGTGTGATTCTTCAAATTCAGTGATAGACTTGGGAGATGTTTTAAGTTGTATGACTAATAATATAATCAGTAGAGTGAATATAGGAAGGACATACAATGAAGGGAAAAGTGGAAGACCTGTTAAGGCTCTTCTAGTAGAGCTTCTTATACTTGCAGGTACTTTTTTCATTGGGGATTATATCCCGTGGCTTAAATGGGTCGATAAAATTAAAGGTCTGGACACTAGAGTAAAGGAAGTAGCAAAAGATTTGGATGTATTTCTAGAGAGCGTCATTGAAGAACGGAATAAGAAAGCAGAATGCAGTGCGGGTGAAGCTAAAGATTTCTTGGCCGTTTTGCTAGAAATTCAGGATGGAAAGGAAACTGGTTTTCCTCTTCAAACAGATTCATTGAAAGCTGTCCTTTTGGTATCTCTCTTACAACTATTACTTATTCCATCCTTGACTTGTCTTGTTATAATTTTATTTTATTTAAGAATATTCGTACTGCATGTGTTTTTCTTAATGCAAAGGACTCATTTACTGCTGGTACGGATTCAATATCTACAACTTTAGAGTGAATAATGACAGAGCTTTTGATGGATCCAAGAGCCATGGAAAAATTACAGAATGAAGTGCGAGGATTAGCCCATGGAAAAGCAGAGGTAACAGAGTACGACTTAGGAAGTATGCAGTATCTTAAAGCAGTGATCAAAGAGACACTTCGGCTTCATCCGCCGTTTCCACTACTAGTTCCTCATGAATCAATGGAAGACGTAAAATTACTAGACTATGACATACCTGCTAAAACTCAAGTCCTTATTAATGCATGGGCAATTGGAAGAGACTCATCATCCTGGGATGATCCAGAGGATTACCGACCTGAGAGATTCTTGAATAATGATATTGATTTCAGAGGACTAAACTTTGAGTTGATTCCATTTGGAGCTGGCAGAAGGGGTTGCCCAGGAATAACTTTTGCTATCATGGTAATTGAGGTAGCATTAGCAAAGATTGTGCACAACTTCAATTTCTCATTACCAAACGAAGAAGATTTGGACATGACTGAATGCACTAGCCTCACTATTCGTAGGAAATCACCTTTACTAGCAGTGGCAACTCCATGCTCTACTTAGTACGAAATTACTAAAGGTTTAAAATTTCACAATTCACAGTATTTAATAAGTGTAGTCGTTGACTTCTTCTTTTTTTTTTTTAGGTGTTCTGTATATTTCTTTTTTCTTCAAGATTCCTTATTTTAACAGTTCCATAGATAACATTGATAATTTGATATGCCAAAAATTTAAGCTATTCTACACTTAAATATATTGGTCCAAAAACATGTGTTGCCGTTCGATATTTAACTCTATATCCAACTTCCTAGAGCTTTTCCACATTCAGTTGGTATATAAAAATTGCAAGAAAATAATCAATGGTCTTTCATGTATGAGGATTGTTTTATATTGATCCTTAATATATTACTCCTTCCATTTAAAAAAAAAGGTCAAATCTATCAGTGACCTCCTAAAATTGATACCTCAACTAGGCGATATTCATATAGACACATCATGTAAGGTTCTGTTATGTCATTTTGACACTTGTTGCTTACATGCCAAAGTGAGTGTGATACACTCAACAATAGGCGTGAAAGACTTACTTTAGCCATTTTTTATGTAGTTAAAAAATTGGCCCTTTATTTTATATTCTCTTTTCTTTTCCATTTTTCAACCCACCCCCCACCCCACCGTTTTGTCAAGCTTTAACTCCTTCAATGGAGGTCAAACTTTTTTATTCAAATTCATTTTAAGTCATTTTTCTTCTTCTTCATTGTATTACTTTTCTAAATCTACCATCGCCTCCCTCAGTTTTTTGTCGAAAAAATAGATACCAACACCCATATTTCATATCTATTATCTTTTCTTTCTTCCTCTCCCTCTGTTCTTCCCAAAAAAACAACACTAAAAAAAAAGAATAAATATGAAAAATAGTAAAAGAAATGAATAAAAAAAATTAATAGCACAAAAGAGATTTTGAGTGTAATGAAAAAAGAGACTTTTTTAGAATAATATTTTTATTTTATTTACTAAATAGATTTCAAAATATATATTTTTGATAAAAAATGATTTTTAATTGATGTTTGTCACGTCATCAACGAATGTATTACATTCTCCTTCAGTTTTTGTTTATTATCATAGAAGTGTCAATATAATATAACAGGATCCTACATGATTTGTCTAAAATGAACATCGCTTAGTTAAAGTGTCTAAATGAAACTTGTTGACCTAGTTTGACTTGGAACAGAATTTAAGAAAGAAAGAAGACTGTTTAATCTTGTGGTTCTAAATTAAAGTTATGTTAAATGTACCAAAATGCCCTTTAATTTTATGGCCTTAAACATGTCACGTAGAAAGTTAATGTTAAAGTGTTGTAAAAAAAAAAGATATTTTTTTTAAACAGACTAAAAAAGAAAACTAAGTCATTCTCTTTAAAACGGAGAAAATATAAAAAAGCATTATTTTGGTCCTTACCCCAAAAAATTAACTGAAAACATAAAAATGTAAAACTTAAATGTAGGTCCCATAATTGGGCCAATTATTCTTCCATCTTTCTTGCACATTTCTTCTCCTTCAACTTTTTTCTTTTTTCATTTCTTCTACAATTTTTGCTGTCAAAATCTTCTCATGCACAAAAAAGTTTCTTCAAATTTGAAAAGAATTTTTGTAAGATTTTAGTTTTCTACATGTGTCTGTTCACCCTTCAATTTTAAAAATAGAATTAAAAAATGCCTTGAAAAAATTTGTAATTTCGAAAAAGATAAAAACAAAAGAAAGCTATATTCTCCCCATAAATTGCTTCGACAAGAAAGAATAACTAGTTACAATTTTAATAGAGCTAATTTATGGTGATCTCCTAGAAGGAGGAATTGAGTCTTTTATCTGATTTACTTATAGTTTACATTTGCTTTAATGATTTTGATTTTCTTTTTCTTCTTTATGTATTATAATGGAAGCTTATGAAAATTTTGTTTAGATGAAGATGAGAAAATGGGTGTAGTGTATATTATTGTTTTATTTTTTCCATATATGAGGATATAGAGGATGAACTCAAATGGCAAAAGAAAGAAGTTGAGGGAAGGATCTATGCTGATGATGGTGAAAGAAAGCAAATATGTTAAATCTAAACCTTTATTTTTTTTTGTTAGTGTTAGGGTTAAAAGGATTAAAATGATTAAAATGATCATGTCATATACATTAAGGACCATACAAATCATATTAAATATATTAAGGCTCAACGTAAAACAATCCTCATACACGAAGGACCATTTTAATCATTTTCTCTAAAACTTGCCAAAGAAGCCTTGACAGTGCACTTGAGACAGAGATATGTGCCCCTCTATTTGTACCTTATTTTATTAGAGCCTCTTTGAATTCGCTTAAAAAATCATTTAAGTGGAAAAAAAAAGGTCAAATTTAAATTTGAATGACTTTTAAATTAAAAAATAAAAAGTAGAAGAAAATTTACTTTTGGTTTTTAACTTTTTTTTTTAAAGTTAATTTTAATGTTTGTTAAACACTTTCAAAAGCTAAAAATAATTTGCAAGTAGATTTGACCAACTTTTAGGTAAATCCAAACAACTCATACTTCTTTTGTTAATTTCGTTGAAAGATTAAAAGATATTTTTGTACATTTAATATGATTTTAATTTAGAACCACAAGATTAAAAAGTTTTTTTTTTATTTTTCTTAAATTTTAAGTCGAAGTTAAACTTGATAATTTTTTTAAAACTGGGGGAGTCCTAAAAATTGAAAAACAAAATTCCTTTTCTTCTTAAAATCAGACAAAAATCATTTTTATCTTCTCCTCATATTTTCTCCATTTGTTGAGTTTTAAGTTCTGCAATTTCAATCGTCAATATTGCTGAATATTGTTCCATTCTATCCTATGACTAATCCAAATTTTAGGCAAGTGTGAGAGTTTAAATTATTTAAGAATATGTAGAGTGAACTTTAAAGTTGGAAACAAAATTTGTGGTTAAAGTTGGAATGGTTATCTTTTGTTTGAAATAATGCAAATAATATAGTTGTGGTCGATTGTTTGCTAAGTTTGTGTGGTAAAGCTTTACTGAATTAAAATCATCTCCAACGGTATATGAAAATGACGTTTCTTTTCCATTTGGTACGGTAGGATGATAAAGTATATTGTTTCCAAAATTCAACATTTCTTTCCTGCCAAAAAAAAGAAATGGATTTTCCCTTGTATTCTGTTATTGTTCCACTGTTTGTTTTCATTTTCTTTCTTCATAAGTGCTTCTTTACAACTTCCAATAACCAAAATAAGTTATTACCATCTCCAACAAAGCTTCCAATCATAGGCAATCTCCATCAGCTTGGATCGCATCCTCATCGTTCTCTCCATAAACTATCCAAAAAAATAAAAATATGGTGCAGTCATGCTACTTCACTTTGGCAGTAAGCCTGTGATTGTTGCTTCCTCTGTTGATGTTGCTCGCGATATCATGAAAACCAACGATCTCGTGTGGTCAAACAGACCTAAATGTAAAATGGCTGATAGACTCCTGTATGACTCCAAGGACGTGGCTTTTAGTCCGTATGGTGAATACTGGAGACAAATTAGAAGTGTAACGGTGCTTCACCTTCTCAGCAACAAAAGAGTCCAATCATATCGTCATGTGAGAGAAGAAGAAACATTAAACATGATTGATAAAATTAGGCAACAGTGTGATTCTGTGATTGACTTGAGAGATGTTTTAAGTTGTATGACTAATAATATAATTAGCCGCGTGGCTTTAGGGAGGAAATATAATGATGAGCAAAGTGGAATAGACGCTAAGGCCACTCTAAATATGTTTGTGGAACTTATAGGTACTTTTAATGTAGGGGATTATATTCCATGGCTTGAATGGGTCAATAGAATCACCGGTCTTGACACCAAAGTGGACAAAGTGGCAAAAGATTTGGATACATTTTTGGAGCTCGTGATTGAAGAACACATTATTAGGAACGAGAAAGGAGAAAATCGAGCTGATGAAGCTAAAGACTTGGTGGATGTTTTGTTGGATATTCAGAATGGAAATGAAACTGGCAATCCTCTTCAAAGGGATTCATTGAAAGCTCTAATTTTGGTAAGAGTAATAAAAACTCAATCATGTATGAATGTTAAAACGCAATCCACCCTTAGTTTTGTTTCTTTCTAATTATATCATTATGCATAGGATACGTTTTCTGCTGGCACGGATACTATATATACAGCCTTGGAGTGGACTATTACAGAGCTATTGATGCATCCAAGAGCCATGGAAAAATTACAGAATGAAGTGCGAGAATTAGCCCAAGGGAAAGCAGAGGTAACAGAGGATGACTTAGGAAATATGCAGTATCTAAAAGCAGTGATCAAAGAGACTTTCAGGCTTCATCCACCGGTTCCACTGCTAGTTCCTCGAGAATCAATGGAAGATGTAAAATTACTAGGCTATCACATACCTGCAAAAACTCAAGTCATTATTAATGCTTGGGCAATTGGAAGAGACCCGTTGTCATGGGATGATCCAGAGGATTATCGGCCAGATAGATTCTTAAATAGTAATATTGATATCAAAGGATTAAACTTTGAGGTGATACCGTTTGGAGCAGGCAGAAGGGGCTGCCCGGGAACTGTTTTCGCAATTGTGGCAATTGAGCTAGCATTAGCAAGGATTGTGCACAAGTTCAATTTAGCATTACCAAAAGAAAAAAAATTGGACATGACTGAATGCACTGGCCTCACTATTCGTAGAAAATCACCTTTGCTAGCATTGGCTACTCCATACTCTACTTAATTAGTTGATATTTTTGTCATATGAAATAAGTATATTGATCAACTCTCGTATTTCAACATGTTTCGCAGATAGTATTATTATTTATAATTATGTCAAAAAAGTAATCATATGAAATGACTGTATTGGAATATTGTTCATTTTTCTTATTACATGGAAAGAAATTATATTTACTACTCATAAAATTTGCATGTGATTAAAAAAGTCCAAAATTTATCTGGAAAGGGGTAAGAAAAATACCCCTAAAATATGTGAAATAGACCACTTATACCCTTTATTATATTTTGGGATCAAAAATACCATGTCGTTATCACAAGAGACCACAATTACTCTCAATAACTACCTAATTATTTAGTGATGTGGCAAGCCACATGGGTATAATTTCTCGACCTAAGTGTTGCCAACTAGAATTCACTACAAAAGAACTTGATCTTTGGCGGCGACCTAATTTTCCAAAATAAATAACTTGCACTATCAATATTAAAAACATCCAATCTTATTACGAAAATCATCAAAACTACTTCTCGATACAAATCTCCTACTTCATAATGCATCATTGTACATTTCATACATTTACATAAGACATAAAAATAAAACATATAGTTATTCAAACTCCTCCTTAATCGATATCATTTTTATTTTTTTAAAAAAATAATAATGAAAAAATACAAAATTAGAATTTAATGTTAAAAAACCTTTAGTGGCAATATTTTGGACGTTTGTGGTGACTTTTGTCGCCACTAAAGGTCTAATTCTTTTATAACGAATCTTAGTTGGCAACACTTAGGTGGGAGAATTAGTCTCATTTGGCTTGCTATGTCACTAAAATTTGGAGTGTTAATTTTTGAGGATATTATAACATCGAGAACATCTTTTATCCCAAAGTATAATGAATGATATAAATGATCTATTCACATGGTTTGAGAGTAATTTTGACCATTTTTAGTAATTTACTTCATTAATCTCAAAAGTTCCATAATACTTGTCAAGAACATTTGTTAGCCAAGTAACTTTAGCACGTGACCTTTTCCCGTCCCTTATATCTGACTTTTTCTTCTTCATTTTTCTATTTTTTCTTCAAATGGTATGGACCCCAAATTTGCTCCTCGAATAGCTATTTGAACAAATTTTTGTGAAAAATGATAAAAGATGATTTTTAAAATATCATAGATATTTCTAGTATAATTTTTAGAATAGTCTAATTTAGTATGTAGAATAACTCTTTTAAATAAATATCTAGATTTTCTAGAGAAGTTGCCTTGATGAAATATCTAGATATTCTAGAGAGTTAGATATTTGTAGTAAATCATAGAGTATAGAGTATAGGCGAGATGTTGTAATATCTAGAACCATCTCATACAAGTATAAATAGGGGTTGCCTTAGTCATTTGTAATTAACCCAAAACAAATCAAAATTTAAGAGTCTTCTTCCATAACAAAGTTCTCTCATCTAAAATACACATTCTTCCATCTAACTTTCTCTAGTTGAATCTTTCGATCTTAGTTAACGATATTGGACTAGCAAAAGCAGTGACAGAGCTACAGTGTCATGAGGGTATCCAATTGGACACCCTTTGGCGAAAAATTATACCGTATCTATAAATAAAATGCTAATGGTAAAATTGAATAGATTGGACACTCTGAACACATCAAGATCTATAATTGAAAATTTAACTTATTTCTTTAATTTTCTAAGCTAATTAAATTACATTTTTAATTAGAAATCTAGGTTTATTAGCTAATTGATTTTTCAATGAATTTGACTTTTTATTTTTTTCACTAAAAATTGAAATAAAACTTAAATGTAATTATTTAATTTAAAAAAACTATTATGAAGTTGCTAAAAGGGAACAAAAGAACACCTCATTTGATTCTGCTTCCATTATTCATGTCTCGGTATTGTTGTCATCACTCATCACTATAGATTAGTAAATGCTTGAAACATGAAAATTATTTCATTTGATTCTGCTTCAATTATTCATGTCTCGTTCATTTTATATTAAATTAAACATAAACGCTATGAAGTTTGATTTTTAAAATTTTGAAACATTTATTTGTAAAAAAAATAATGATATTAGTATTATATAGTTCTATTTTAATTTTTTCAATGCATCCACTCATCAAAAAAATTATTTATGTAATATTTAAACATCTTTTGTAAAATTTCTAGATTCACCACTGAACTGATTATAATTTTCTTCTACTATTCTTACAAATTTTACCTCTATAGCTATTTCACAGAAAGTATCCAGGCTTTTTTTTGCAATCAATTATATACCATCCAAATATGGAAAAGTTTTAGTTGGATGGTTAAATATCAAACATCAACAACAAGAAGTAACACATCTTTTGGTCTTATAAGTTATACGTGTAGAATAGCTTGGTATGTTTGGCATATTATCCAGGGAACATGTTAAAAAAGGAAATTTTGCATACAAGAACATATAATAAAACACCCAAAAAGGGAGTAGACTTAATTATTACATACAGTGAAATTATTAACTAGACCATGGAGTAGCCACCGCAAGCAAAGGTAACTTCCTACGAACAGCGAGCCCATTGCATTCAGCCATGTCTAAATCCTCCCCTTTTATCCCTTTTGGTAATGCAAAATTGAATTTATACACCAGGTTTGCTAATGCTAACTCATTCACCATAATAGCAAAAGGAATTCCTGGGCAGCCCCTCCTACCAGCTCCAAACGGAATCAACTCAAAATTTAATCCTTTTACATCAATATCACTACTCAAGAACCTTTCTGGCATGTACTCCTCTGGATCATCCCATGATAATGGGTCTCTGCCGATTGCCCAAGCATTAATAAGGACTTCAGTTTTAGCAGGTATGTCATAGTCTAATAATTTTACTTCTTCCATCGATTCTCGAGCAACTAGAAGTGGAACTGGTGCATGAAATCTGAGGGACTCTTTGATCACTGCTTTAAGATAGTGCATATTTCCCAAGTCATCCTCTGTTATCTCTGTTTTCCCTTGCCCTAATTCTCGCACTTCATCCTCTAATTTTTTCAGAATTCTTGGATGCCTCAAAAGCTCTGTCATTGTCCACTCCAAAACTGTATACGTTGAATCTGTGCCAGCAACAAATGCATCCTATGCATTATAAAGAAACAAAACCGTCAAATGAATGAATTATATTCAAATTAAATGCTTAAAAGAAAAAATAAAACAAGACACGCTAGTAAAGAGGGAAAATTTACCAAAAGGAGAGCTTTCAATGTATCTCTTTGAAGAGGAAAACCAGTCTCCTTTCCATTCTGAATTTCCAGTAAAACGTCCACAAAATCTTTAGCTTCACCCGCACTGTATTCTCCTTTCTTGTTCCTAATCACGCGTTCTTCAATCAGGCTCTCCATAAATGCATCCAAACCTTTAGCTACTTTCTTCACTCTGCTGTCCATACCATTGATTTTATTGAGCCATTTTAGCCATGGAATATAATCCCCAATGTTAAAAGTACCTGTTAGTATAAGAAGTTGTTCTAGGAGAGCCTTCACAGCTATTCCACTTTCCCCTTCATTGTATGTCCTTCCTATGGCCACTCTACTGATTATATTATTAGTCATACAACTTAAAACATCTCTCATGTCTATCACTGAATCAATATGTTGCCTAATTTTATCAATCATGTTTGATATTTCTCCTTCTCTCACATGACGATAAGATTGGACTCTTTTGTTGTTGAGATGGTGAAGTACGGTAATGCTTCTAATTTGTCTCCAGTATTCACCATACGGACTAAAGGCCATGTCTTTGGAGCCATAAAAGAGTCCATCAGCCATGCTAGATTTAGGTCTATTTGACCAAACGAGATCATGAGTTTTCATGATATCACGAGCAGCATCGACAGAGGAAGCAATAAGAACTGGCTTACTGCCAAAGTGAAGTAGCATGACTGGACCATATTTTTTGGATAGTTTCTGGAGAGAACGATGAGGAAGCGATCCAAGTTGATGGATATTGCCAATGATTGGAAGCTTTGTTGGAGATGGTGGTGATAACCTTTTTTGTGTGTTTGAAGAGCTAAAGAAGCACTGATGAAGAAACAAAATGAAGGCAAGCAGAGGAACAAGAAGAAAATACTCCATTTTTGTTTTTGAAATTATGTAGTATTGAGTACAAGTCAAGAATATTTGGACTCAGTTATCTCTAACGTAAGACAAATTGTGTGATTAAGTTGGATAGCCTTATCTTTTTTGTCGTTCAATTAATAGAACTCTCAATTTTGGCTACCTTGAAAATCTTCTCAAGATATTCAATTTAGATGCGGTAAAATAAATAGATATGAGATAAAAAATAAACTTGTGGTATCTTATTTGGTTATCAAGTTTGGAATAACTTATTCCACCATTTTTATCATACTGATGAACTAAGTTATCTTTTATCCATGATACAATAAATTATCTCAGAATAACTAACTCCACGATAATTAATCATGTTCCAATTAAACACCTCATATCCTATAAGGTTAATTTAGATATTTTATCTAAAAAGAAAATATTCAACATGATTACATACTTGTGTTCCTCGGCATATTTTTGCTAAATTTCCTATATAAAAATCATCAATAATCATGTTAGGTTAAAAGTAAACGTCAACAAAGTTAAAACTTGAATTACTAAACAAATTCTATTAAATTTATATGGACTATAACACAAATTAGGCAGCTAAGACCATCTTCAATTCATCACTATTTTACTCTTTATTCTTTATATTTAGAGAGAAAATAGAGAATGAGTATTCCAATCCCTTTTTATTTTACACTCTCTATTTCACTTTTTCAATATCTTATTATTATTTTTATTATTTTCTAATTAACGTATAATGTCATTAATTAAATATCTAATATTCATAATTCTTTTTAGATGTAATATAATATTTTAGAAAATATATTATTTAATATATACTATTTTCATCCCGAATTCAAATATTTTGATTTTTTTCTAATTTTCGTCAGTAATATAATTTTATTTTATTATTAATTTTCATTATAAAGAATGCAAAAAATTAAAATGATAAGATGAAAAATTTAATTTTAAAACACAATACATAACATAATAATTTAAATACAAGATAAAACACATTTTAATACACTTATAATACAATGTGTCAAATTTTTACCAAACAAACATAATATATTTTAAAAAACAAGTATAATTCATACATACTGCATACATAATTCACTTTTGATACATATTGCATATTTAACATAGTATTGTTATAAATAGTAATAAATAAAAAATATTGCTAAAATTAGTAATTATTTATTAAAATGTATAAATTCATGTAATTTTTCCATTATATAACTAAACTAACATTTACTACTTATTTATGTTATATGACTATAGTTCCAGTTAATTATAGAAAATGGGTATGGTTTAAGAAAATGGTTATGTGGGTCCACATATTTGTATGAAACCGTGTAGAATTCCAATATCTTATTTTTTATACAAATATATTAATGACATTTCTCTAACCAACTCACTGATTATCTCCTTAATCCGCTCATTACCCCATAAATCTCTCAACTAATTGAAAATTCAAATTTTCAAATAATGTCTTTTTATTTTTAACTTTCATCGTTTTTTCAAATTTTTTTTATTTGTATAACTTTCAGTTTTCCCATTTTTTTTCATGTTTCATAGGAAAAATCTTGAATCTGTTTGATTCCGCCATTCTATCGTTCTAATCATGGTGGAATAATCCCCATCGTTCTAATTATGGGGAAACAATCTCCATCTTTTTTGTTGGATTAACTCAAGATTTTGAAGGAATTGCAGGTTTGATTGTCAAATCTAAAACTATTGATTCAAATATAGGAGAGAAGGAGATTAGATTTATGTTTCGTAATAACCTCATCAGGATACAACAAATATGTGTTAAAAGCTCCAAAGAAAAAAAGGAGAAAAAAAAGAGTTAATAATTCTAACTTGATGATTCTTGGAAAAAAAGAGTACAAGAAACATCTTCTAGAAGCAAAAGATTTTGAGGTATAGCCTTGTTTTAGTTTTCTCGATTTGTATATCTACGATTTAAGTTGTATATGAGATAATAAATTGGTTGTACTGTTAGTTAATTGTATATGTCACATAATTAATAACAAACAATTATTATAGACTATTTTCACATATCCTATAAGGTTAATTTAGATATTTTATCTAAAAAGAAAATATTTAACATGATTTACATACTTGTGTTCCTCGGCATATTTTTGCTAAATTTCCTATATAAAAATCATCAATAATCATGTTAGGTTAAAAGTAAAAGTCAACAAAGTTAAAACTTGAATTACTAAACAAATTCTATTAAATTTATATGGACTATAACACAAATTAGGTCAGCTAAGACCATCTTCAATCCATTTCTATTTTACTCTTTATTATTTATATTTGGAGAGAAAATAGAGAATGAATACTCCAACCCCTTTTTATTTTAAACTCTCTATTTCACTTTTTCAATATCTTATTATTATTTTTATTATTTTCTAATTAACATATAATGTCATTAATTAAATATCTAATATTCATAATTCTTTTTAGATGTAATATAATATTTTAGAAAATATATTATTTAATATATACTATTTTCATCCCGAATTCAAATATTTTGATTTTTTTCTAATTTTCGTCAGTAATATAATTTTATTTTATTATTAATTTTCATTATAAAGAATGCAAAAAATTGAAATGATAAGATGAAAAATTTAATTTTAAAACACAATACATAACATAATAATTTAAATACAAGATAAAACACAATACAATACATAATATAATAATTAATTTATGACAATAAGAATTTAGTAATTCGGTAGGTCGTTTCCAAATTTAGCACTATTCGAAAACAAATTTAGGATATGATGGTAGAAGAAAATCTCCGATTTGAACAATTTTTAGCTAGAAATAAAAAAAAATAAGGACAAAAATACTCCACTCATTTTGAACTCCATAATGCATTAATAGAACATTTATGGAGCAACGAAATAATTTTGAAGGTTGAGTGTTTATGCAATTGTATTTCACTTTTATTTGAATTTGTTCATTAATTTGTATATTATACAATATCTTATTGCAATTTATGTTATATTAAAGTTTGAAATAAAATATAATTCTATATTAAAAATTTGAAAAAAATAAAATTTCATATCACATGAAAATTAAATAAAGTAATTATTTGGGTAAAAGAAAGAAAGGATTTATATCATGAAAAAATTATATAAATTAATTAATTGGGTAAAAGAAAGAAAGGATTTATATTATGAAAAAATTATATAAAGTAATTATTTGGGTAAAAAAAAAGGATTTATATTATGAAATAAGAAAATAAGAATGAATAAAAATAATAATATAATATTGAGAAGAGAGAAAAATATTCTGTTTCAGAGAGTAAAATAGAGAATTGGATTGAAATGCAAATTTCATTAGATGTAGAATTTATTTTAGGCAATAATATTTTATTGGAAAACCTAAAAACAACTAATAATCTAAATCCATTTTATATTAGATTTTATATATTCAACTTTAGGAATCTCTTTAGAATTTAGGATTTCTTTAACCAATTACAGGAATATTACATACATATGTCTCTCTTTATTAGGTATTTTAGACCATTCTTTTAAAAAAAAATTATATATGAATAATTTGTTACTTGAAGAAATTACTAGTACTTTTTACAATTTTTGATTGTGAATAAAAATTTCATAACAAATTTTAATGAAACAATCAATCAAATAGGTTTGGCAACACTAAAAAAAATTGTAGTGTAATGATAAATAACCCTTCATTTTTAATCAAAGGGTCAAGCTTGAGAAGTTATGTTTTTACTTTGATTTTACAAAATCTTAAAAGTCCAAAATTTACATCATTTATTTATATTATTAAATGTCACTACTCACTGTGCCATCATACTTGTCGACAGCCAAGTATTTTTAGCACGTGCCTTTTTCTTTTTTCTTTGAATGGGATGGCGCAAAATTTGCACCTTGAATTCATCAATTGAAAATAGTTATTTCAACAGAATTTTACATCTATGTCCAAATTAGACTGTCAATTATATCACACTTTGTTGAGGGGAAGAAACACACACTGTCAAATTGATATACTAAGGCTTCATCAATTATATACTTACCATCGAAATATAGAAAAGTTTTAGTTGTATGGTGAAATATCAAACGTCAACGAGTAACACATCTAGCTTCATGTTTTTGGAATATTAAAAGTAGGGATTATCCACAGAACATGTTAAAACAGGAAATTTTGAATACAAGTACATAAAAGAAATACCCAACAACTTTATAGACTAGTACACATATTTATTGTGAAAATATTAACTAAGACCATGGAGTTGGAGTAGCCACCACAAGCAAAGGTGATTTCCTACGAACAGCGAGCCCATTGCATTCAGTCATGTCCAAATCCTCCCCTTTTATCCCTTTTGGTAATGCAAAATTGAATTTATACACCAGGTTTGCTAATGCTAACTCAATTATCACAATAGCAAAAGGGATTCCTGGGCAGCCCCTTCTGCCAGCTCCAAACGGAATCAACTCAAAGTTTAATCCTTTTACATCAATATCACTACTCAAGAACCTCTCAGGCCGAAACTCCTCTGGATTATCCCATGATAATGGGTCTCTGCCGATTGCCCAAGCATTAATGAACACTTGAGTTTTAGCAGGTATGTCATAATCAAGTAATTTTACTTCTTCCATTGATTCTCGAACAACTAGAAGAGGAGCTGGTGCATGAAGCCTGAGGGACTCTTTGATCACTGCTTTAAGATAGTGCATATTTCCCAAGTCATCCTCTGTTATCTCTGTTTTCCTTTGCCCTAATTCTCGCACTTCCTCCTCTAACTTTTTCAGAATTCTTGGATGCCTCAAAAGCTCTGTCATTGTCCACTCCAAAACTGTATACGTTGAATCTGTGCCAGCAACAAATGCATCCTATGCATTATAAAGAAACAAAACCGTCAAATGGATGAATTATATTCAAACACTAAGTAATTACTTATATTAATTAGTAGTATGAATTATATTCAAACTAAAACAAAAAGTAAAACAAGAAAACACCAAGGAGTGAAAATTTACCAAAAGGGTAGCTTTCAATGAATCTCTTTGAAGAGGAAAACCAGTCTCCTTTCCATCCTGAATTTCTAGCAAAACGCCCAAGAAATCTTTAGCTTCACCCGCACTGCATTCTGCTTTCTTATTCCGTTCTTCAATGACGCTCTCTAGAAATGCATCCAAATCTTTTGCTACTTCTTTTACTCTACTGTCCAGACCTTTAATTTTATTGACCCATTTAAGCCACGGGATATAATCCCCAATGAAAAAATTACCTGCAAGTGTAAGAGTTTCTTCTAATAGATTCTTAACTGCTATTCCACTTTCCCCTTCATTGTATGTCCTTCCTATATTCACTCTGCTGATTATGTTATTAGTTAGACTACTAAAAACGTCTCGTAAATCTATCACTGAATCACACTGTTGCCTGATTTTATCAATCATGTTTGATGTTTCTTCTTCTCTTACATGACGATAAGATTGGACTCTTTTATTACTGAGAAGGTGAAGCACCATCACACTTCTAATTTGTCTCCAGTATTCACCATACGGACTAAAGGCCATGTCTTTGGAGCCATAAAAGAGTCCATCAGCTATGCTAGATTTAGGTCTATTTGACCAAACGAGATCATGAGTTTTCATGATATCCCGAGCAGCATTGACAGAGGAAGCAATAATTACTGGCTTACTGCCAAAATGAAGTAGCATGACTGGACCATATTTTTGGGATAGTTTATGGAGAGAACGATGAGGAAGCGATCCAAGTTGATGGAGATTGCCAATGATTGGAAGCTTTGTTGGAGATGGTGGTGATAACTTCGTTTTGGTGTTTGAAGGGCTAAAGAAGCACTGATGAAAAAAGTAAATGAAGGCAAGCAGAGGAAGAAGAAGAAAATACTCCATTTTTGTTTTAGAAAGTAAGGAGTGTTGAGTACAAACCAAAGATATTAGGACTCAGTTACGTGGTTACAGTTGGATAGCGTTATCTTTTATGTCATTCAATCAATAGAATTGTCAAGAGGGTAATTTTTTTTTTTTTTTGAAAAACAGATTTTTTTTGTTTTTTGAAAACAATTTTTTTAGGAGTAGGTTGGTGGAAGGTCGCGGGGGGCTGTAGGGAGGGGTAAATTATTTTTTTTGTAAAAACAAATTATTTAGATGGGTTAAAACCACTTTGCTTAAACTATATATCAGTAATATCTCATATGGGTCACTCAACTATAAGGTCTTTATCATAATCAATCATTTTGATGTTAACATTTAATTATAGACTATTTTCACAAAATGTATCTTTAACTTATATTTTTAATTTAAAAGTCACTCAATTATAAACATTTTTAACAAAAAAGCATTCAACTATAGGTGTTTTACTTTCAAAAATCACTCAACCTATTTAATTAGTTTTTTAATAAAATTTGTTGATATGGAATTTTTCTTAAAATTTAAATTTTAAAACACAAAATAAACATCATTTAAATGATTGATCCGATCCGTATATATCGATCATAGCTAACCCGTTTTTATTTTTTAAAATTCAAAAATTACATGCCAACAACTTTTATTGAAAAAAGTTGATTATATAGGTTAAAGTAAAATAAACAAAATAAGTTGAATGATTCAGTGAGATATTATTTTCAACTACATACAAGGACAGTGATATTAAATAGTTGATAGAGATATTTTCGTACGTTGGTCCAATATTGTTAGAATTCTCTCACTCCCCCACCCCCACTATCTGTTTGTTGAAAAGGAAAACGAAAAAAGACAAGCTTCTTTTGCAATCACTTATATTCCAACTAAACCTGGCAAAACTTTACTTGGACATGATTTATTAGTGTAGGCTCATAGACAGTTAAAATTAAGAGTTTGAGTGATACAAAATAAATCTTAATGATTTAACTAATGATTTTTTTAATGATTCGCTAGGTCATTTTGAGCACTAAAATTATTTTGACTCCTTCCATAAAATTTTAAATAGAAAATTTGAACTATTCGATAACATGAGTGTATATAATTAGCGAATATTTACTGAATTATAATAAGGAAAAATTAGTAAACTAGTCACAATTCCTAACTTAATTAGTAAAAATATATATACTTTAAAATAAATATTTAAAATGTCAAAATGTCAATATTTTAAAAAATAATTTGTATCAAATATTATTATTTGTCTTTCCTTTTATTTCTCAAAACACTCCAACATTAAATACATTCACTATTCATTTAGACTTCTTCATAGACTTGAATACCAGTAAATTTATTTACATCTTTCAGGTTTTCAATTTTTTTTCTTTTACCAAATTTTCACCATTATTCTCTCTATGATTATTGAAGAAGAACTAATTATTCAAGTTCATACCAATTTGTTCAGATTCATCGATTAATTCAAGAAATCTTTCAATACATAAAGGTATTTTCAAAATCATAAGTTATTTTGCGAGATTTCACGAGAATTTCTTTTCAAAATAAAAAATTATGTTGAACTTTGGATTGTATATATTTTAGATTTTTCGTCATTTTTTTGGTTTTTATATGAGTTTGTTAACATACTCATCAAATATTTATGCATTTCGGATTTTTAGTATTTGAAACACTATGTTTTATTTTTTTATGATTTTATTTTCATATTTGAGATTTAGTTGATTGTTATTTGTAGTTATCCACATTAGCATTCATACATAATATATTGTTTGATTTTTTTTGTATATTCATATTTAATAATTTCGAATTTTGCTTATAGGGTTACTAATGCACAAGTAAACACAAATTCATATTTGAATTTGGTGAAAAAAATTGGAAAAAGGAAACAAAGCAGACGAAGAAGAAAGAGAGAGTCAAAGAAAAAGGTTGCAAAATTGTATTCATACCAGAATAGTATTCATATTAATTTTGTTTGTCAATTATTTTTCTTTTACTTATCATTTGTATTTTTATTAAGAACATTGTATTTTTTTTATTTGTAATCATTCAAATACATATCTCATATGAATATCTATATCTTAAGCATAGATGTATCCTATTTTTTAACAATCAATTTATTTTTTTTAGAATATTGTATTCTGATTATATCATTTTCACTATGTATGCTATCTCATATGAAATTGTATTTCTTAAGCATATATGTATCATATTTTTTAACAGTTAATTTGTATCTTTTTTAGAATATTATATCCTGATTATATTATTTTCACTATGTATGCTATCTGTTTTTCAGAATCTTGTATTTTTATTTCTTTCATAGTCAATTTGTATTTATTTTTTTAGAATATTATATCCTTCCTCAACAGATTTATTATTTCCACCAAGTATGTTATTTTCCCCAAAATCTTGTATCTATCATAAATCATATTCATATATAGATACAATCAATAATATTTTTGTAACACAAAAAACAAAGAATATATATTTGGCAATCATGTAATACAATTTTGATCACCGAAATAAGTTTGTAGTTTGAAAGTAAAAAAAATCAATTTGAATTTGAATGGTAAAGTGAGCACATAAAATGTACAAAAATATTGGTATACAATTATAATGAAAACGTAATAAAAAGGAAGTTGATCTAATAGAATGAAAAATGATTTTTTTTTTGAAATTGTAACTGATGAGAATTTTAAGTGATATGTTCCTTTTTCTAAAAAATATTATCTCCCTTGATTTTCTCCTTTCTAAATAATTGTAATCTTGAAAATCAAACAAATAGAAAATACATAAATTAAATACATAACAAAATAAAATATTGACATTTTAGATAAATATTGAAAGTGTGGCTAAGAAAACCTATTAAATGTCAAAATATTGACATTTTAAAAATTTTTCCTTACAATAATTAATGTAATTAGTAGTTAATGGGCCAAGTCCATTTTACCATTTGGCCCATGTATTGAAATGAATTAGAGGGGTTAATAATTGGGATAATTATATAACTAAACTAACATTTACTACTTATTTATGTTATATGACTATAGTTCCAATTTATTATAGAAAATGGGTATTGTTTAAGAAAATGGTTCTGTGGGTCCACCTATTTGTATGAGACCGTGTAGAATTCCAATATCTTCTTTTTTATACAAATATATTAATGACATTTCTCTAACCTTCAAATTGAATTAATCTCTTTTTATTTTAACTTCCATTGTTTTTTCAATTTTTTTTATTTGTATAACTTTCAGTTTTCCCAAATTTTTTCATCGTTTCATAGGAAAAATCTTGAATCTGTTTGATTCCGCCATTCTAATCATGAAGGAGCAATCTCCATCGTTCTAATCATGGAGGAACAATCCCCATCGTTCTAATTATGGGAAAACAATTTCCATCTTTTTTGTTGGGATTAACTCAAGATTTTGAAGGAATTGCAGGTTTGATTGTCAAATCTAAAACTATTGATTCAAATATAGGAGAGAAGGAGGCTAGATTTAAGTTTCGTAATAACCTCATCAGGACACAACAAATATGTGTTAAAAGCTACAAAGAAAAAAAGGAGAAAAAAAAGAGTTAATAATTCTAACTTGATGATTCTTGAAAAAAAAGAGTACAAGAAACATCTTCTAGAAGCAAAAGATTTTGAGGTATAGCCTTGTTTTAGTTTTCTCGATTTGTATACATATGATTTAAGTTGTATATGAGATAATAAATTGGTTGTACTGTTAGTTAATTGTATATGTTACATAATTAATAACAAACAAGAGAATGAAGATGTGGAGGTATTTTTCTTTTTACGTTATTTATATATGTATATTTAAGTTCAAATAGGTTGTTTGTATACAAGAATTTAGTTGTATGCATTATATGCCTTAGTTGTACATATTACATGATATCAAGACACAAATGTATAAGTCCACAATTCTACAAATCAAATACAGTAATTATCTAACATACAAATCAGTCCACATCATATACATATTGATATAAGTCAAATACAAATATTAATCACATATACATATTGATACAAGTCATGAAATACAAATATTATTCACATATACATATTGATTAAGTTAATACGATTATTATTCAAATATATCAATTTTTGTCTTAAAATATACAACAAATTGTATACAAACTATATAATATACAAAACGTTTAGAAACATACTGATATAAGTCAAATACAAATATTATTCACATATACATATTGATACAAGTCAAATACAAATATGTATACAAGCATTTAATTGTATGCATTATATGCCTTAGTTGTACATATTACATGATATCAAGACACAAATGTATAAGTCAACAATTGTACAAAATTAAATCTAGAAATTATCTAACATACAAATCAGTCCACGACATATACATATTGATATAAGTCAAATACAAATATTATTCACATATACATATTGATACAAGTCAAATACAAATATTATTCACATATACATATTGATATAAGTCAATACGAATATCATTCAAATATACAAATTTCTGTCTTAAAATATACAAGAAATTATATATAAACTATATAATATACAATACTTTTAGAAACATATACAAATTCATAAACACAAAAAACAAATTTAATCTGCAAATCTATGCTAATTATATACATATACAATTATCACATAAAAATCACTATGCATTTTCATCATAATCGTGAAGTACTTATAAGTGAACTATACAAGTCAATCAACTACTTCATATATAATGCTAATATGCTTAAAATTAATATTTTGTTATTGAATCATAACTGTACAATTCAAACTATTATAGAGAAATACGAGACGTTCAATTTGAAATTGAAATTGATTTGGATATACACAATTAGAAGGGAGAATTTGAAATTTTTGAATTTTGAATTTTGAATTTTGATTTTGTTAATTGAGAGATTTTATTTGAAGAAGAAGACTTATTTGGTAAGGTATCTTAATTAGATTCAATAAGCTTTAATTAAGAAATCATTTTCCATAATCATATCACAAAATTGCCGTATATTTAGTTGACTAAATTCTAACACCATTTTATATAATTAATTAAAAAATTGAAATATACAAATGAGATATGTTTTAGCTATTTAACTTATAGTTATGTTGCGTAAATAGGTAAACACTAGTTAAGAAAGCCCATTAAGTTTCATACCATAGTTATTTATGAAATTTTCCCATAATAATTCCTTTTGTCATACAATAACTCATTACCGTTTCTACGACCTTATGCACACGGCCAAAGAAAAGTTAGGTCGCCAAATCTAGAGAAACAATGACGCTTCGGTCAGGTAAAAAGAAGAAAAAAATTAATCTAAGCCTAATTATTGTATTTTATGCTTGTCCGGATATTAGAAGTCATATTAGTTGTTTGAGTTAGAATTAATAGAAATTATTGGGTAATAATTAAGTATGTAGTTTTTGGATTGGAAAAAAAAGAAGAAAAAAAGTCAAGTTTTGGAGGTATTGACCACGTGATAGGTTCTGATGGGGAATAACTACATATTAATAATATCTCATATGGTTACTCAACTATAAGGTCTTTATCATAGTCATTTGATTTTGATCTTTAACATTTAATTATAGACTATTTTCACAAAAAGTCTTTTAACTTAGATTTTTAGCTTAAAAATCACTCAATTGTGAACAGTATTCACAAAAAGTCATTTAACTATAGGTGTTTTACTTTCAAAATCACTCAATCTATTTAATTATCTTTTAATAAAATTTGTTGATACGGAATTTTTCTTAAAATTTAAATTTTTAAAACACAAAATAAACATCATTTAAATGACTGATCCATGTATACCGATCATAACTAACCCGTTTTTATTTTTAAATTTTTTTGTTATAAATAAAAATTACGTTTCAATAACTTTTTTTGAAAAAAAGATTAAATAGATTAAGTAACTTTGTAAATAAAATATCTATAGTTTGAATGATTCATTGAGACATTATTTCCAACTACATACAAGGACAGAGATATTAAATAATTGAATAGAGATATTTTGTAGGTACGACAAATATTATTAGAATTCTCTGTTTGTTGAAATGGAAAATGAAAAAGACAAGCTTCTTTTGCAATCACTTATATCCCAACTAAACCAGGCAAAACTTTACTTGGACATGATTTATTAGCGTAGGTTTAGAGGCGGAGTCAAAATTAAGAGTCTGATACAAAATAAATTTTAATGACTTAACTAAAGATTTTTTTGATACAAAATAATACTTAATGACTTTATAAAGTAATTTTTCGAAGTTGAGTGACCTTTTGAGATAGTAACTTGACTTAATACACCCCCATTAAACTTAGAAAGATTTTCAATTTAGATACTCGAATTAAAATGTTTTAATTGAATAACCTAAAACTTAATAAAGTGTTTTAATTATATACTTGTGATTCAAATATCAAGAAAAAAATTGCGCGCGCTTTTATCTATTTATTAAATATTTCCTCCGTTCCATTTTATGTATCACATTTTTATTTTATAATTGCATTAACAAAAGATGTAACCTTAACTTTTTATCCTTATTTAATGTTTTCTTAAGTCAACTGTCACGACCCAAAATCGAGCCGCGAGTGGCACCCACACTTATCCTACTATGTGAGTGAACCAACCAATCTAAAACCCCAACATATTGAACAAAATACAAAGCGGAAGACTTAAAACTCATTAACGAAAACAATTAAATAACTTCTCTAAAATTTATAACCCATTATCCCCAAAATCTGGAAGTCATCATCACAAGAACATCTATCCTCAAGTTACTAATCTAAAAGTATCTAAGAAGCTAAAATAAATAAAGACTAGTCCATGCCGGAAGTTCAAGGCATCAAGACATTGAAGAGAAGATCCAGTCCAAGCTAGAAGCATTAGCTCACCCTGAAATCCGGTGTAATGAAGACTGGCTAGAATCGCTGCTGAGTTGAAGACGACGGTACGTTTGCTGCATTCCCCAAATAACAAAGAAAGAAACAACAAGTAGGGGGTCAGTACAAAACACAAGTACTGAGTAGGTATCATCGGCCAACTCAAAATAGAAAACAGTATATATCAGTTCATATCATAAATCAACTACAATACTCAACATGTAGCAACAAGTACTATAATCATCAATAAGTACTACCAAGTTCATCCATGAGGACTCAAGCCTCAATACCACACTCATTTGGGAAATTAGGTTCATTACATTGAGTATATTAACATCTCTCAAGATTCATTATCTTTCTTCCTCTTGTGTCGGTACGTGACACTCCGATCCCCTACTACTATGTGTCGGTACGTGACACCCGATCCCCTAATACTATGTGTCGGAACGTGACACTCCGATCCCCTAATTCTACGTGTCGGTTCGTGACACCCGATCCCCTAATACTATGTGTCGGTACGTGACACTCCGATCCCCCTAATACTATGTGTCGGAAACGTGACACTCCGAATCCCCTAATTCTACGTGCCTCGGTTCGTGACACCCGATCCCCTAATAAATATGTGTCGGGAACGTGACACTCGCATCCCCTAATTCTATGTGTCGGTTCGTGACACCCGACCCACTAATACTATGTGTCGGAACGTGACACTCCGATCCCCTAATTCTACGTGTCGGTTCGTGACACCCCATCCACTAATACTATGTGTCGGAACGTGACACTCCGATCCCCTAATTCTATGTGTCGGAACGTGACACTCCGATCCCCTAATTCTATGTGTCGGTTCGTGACACCCGACCCACTAATACTATGTGTCGGAACGTGACACTCCGATCCCCTAATTCTAACAATTCATCAAGCCTTCTTTTATACCAAGGCATCACCAATCTCATTACTTTAGTTCATCAAGCCTTTTTTTATACCAAGGCATCATCAATAACAAGGTGAATTAGGGTTTCTTCAAGATTTTGGATTCAAANTTCATCAAGCCTTCTTTTATACCAAGGCATCATCAATAACAAGGTGAATTAGGGTTCTTCCAGATTTTGGATTCAAAGCTTCATTAAGCTTATTTTTCACAATCACAATAATCACATTCATGCAAGCATACAATTAAGCATATAGAAGGGTTTACAATACTACCAATACATATCATTCACTATTAAGAGTTTACTACTAATAGTATCAAACCATAACCTACCTTCACCAAGGATTCTTGATCAAGCAAGCAATCTCTCAAGCTTTTTGTTTCCTCTTGGTTGTCTCTCTCTATAGATCGTTCCTCTCTTCTCCTTGTTCTCTCTATTTTTTCTTCTTCAAAACTCTCTCTCTTTTCCCTAATTAGCATATAATTAGGTATAAAAGATGAGGAATTAACCCACTACTTAACTCAAGGTTATCTCCTTCACACCCCCAAGGAATTGAGTTTTTAACATTGACCCACGAAATTTATAATTATAACAAGAATAGTCCAAAACTCCTCTTTAAAACTTACCCAGAAATTTGACCCAGACTGGGATTACGCAACCTGTGATGGTCCGTCGTGCCTACGACGGTCCGTCCTGCACTTCCGTCACGACGGACAGAGAATTGCTCTCAGTACCCAATTCTCAAGAGTTGAAGTGTTTTGAAACGGAACCTCACAACGGTCCGTCATGTCTGTGACGGTCCGTCCTGCAGGTCCGTCACAGACTTCAGAGAATTGCTCTCAGTACCCAATTCTCAAGATTGAAGTGTTTTGAAACGGAACCTCACAACGGTCCGTCATGTCTGTGACGGTCCGTCCTGCATGTCCGTCACAGACTTCAGAGAATCGATTTCAGCACTCAAATATAAGAATTCCAAGTGTTTGGAACGAGACACCCTCGACGGTCCGTCGTGCCCATGATGGTCCGTCGTTGGATACGTCGTCTCAGACAGTTTTCCAGAAATAAAATCTGCTGCTCAAAACGACTAAGCAGGTCGTTACATCAACTTTATAATAAATGATGAATACATTTTCAAGATTAATTAACTATTCTATCAAGGATATAACAGAAAAACAATGGTAATTTATGCATAAATTTTATTAAATGACAAATATTATGATATAACTATTTATATAAATGAATGACTTGTAAATGAGACGGCTAGTGGCGGAGCCAAATTTTTTTTGAAGAGGGTCCAAAAATTAAACAACAAAAACTCTTTTTAAAAAGGGGAAAAAATTGTTGCAAGTGAGATCTGAACACATGAGCATTGGCTCATTAAAGATGTTTAAACCAACATTCAAGGCATTAAACGATTAGGCTATAACAACCTATTAAGTCAAGGGTATCCAAAATATGTTATTTGATCACTTCGTCTATCATTTTACTTATATTTTTTTCGGACGAAGACATTTTGGCATTCATTTGCCTACGCCACTGGAGACGGCGAGAATAGTTAAGCTAACCATATAAAACTCATTTTCCTCGGTAGGCCATAAAACTCAAGCATAATTCCAGTTGACGTTGATGCGTCAAACCAAAAGACATGACATGAAGAACAAAACAAAACGAAAGGTATTTTATATAGACATTTGTATTATCAGTATGCATTTGCTATATACGCACTTTCATTTCAGTAATGTGTCTCACATTTTAATTTTCTCATTTTGATATAATTTACTAACTCACGCAATATTTTTTAATATTTCCATTTTGATTTTTTTTTCCATTCACGCGTGCAAAATGTAGTGTTGTGTTTGGCTATAATTTAAAATATGACTATGCGCGTAGGTCCAACATCGTACTTGATATGAATAATCGTATTATACTAAAAATAAAAATCAACAAAGTTAAAAATTAAATTACTAAAATAATTCTTTAAAATTTTTATGAACTATAACACAAACACCTTCGAAAAATAGAAAATTTGAAGAGTTATTAAATGCACCAAATTCAATATGTGGATAATGAACCATATTCATCTATCAATGCTTCTAGCTACTTGGTGAAAAAAATAAAAAGACAGGTCTGAGACATTTTTCAATATAAGTAATTGTTTATCTCCTATATAAGACTCATCTGTACAAGAAAACATACATAAATCTTCCATTTTGATTAGTAGAAATATATCTACCACAAATTTTGATTATTCCAACAAAATTCTACCTCTATGGCTCTGTAATATTAATTGAACACTTCAAAATACAAGGCTAGTTTTGCAATCAGTTACTATATCCTAAGTTCCTAAACCTGGGAAAGCTTTGGTTGGATAGTTAAATATATCAAACGACAAGATGATTTATTAGTGTAGCAATCACGTAACACATATTTTAGTTCTTTAAGTGTAGAATAGCTTGATGTAAAAAAAAAAAAAAAACTTGCAAACAACAACATAACAGAGATGTGCAAAGCACCCACAAAGGAAGCAAACCAACAGTTATTTCATATCGTAAAATTATTAACCACTAGCTAGACCATGGAGTAGCCACCGCAAGCAAAGGTAATATCCTACGAACACTGAGCCCATTGCATTCAGTCATGTCCAAATCCTCTTCTTTTGGTAATGCAAAATTGAACTTGTGCACAAGCCTTGCTAATGCTAGCTCATTTATGATAATAGCAAAAGTCATTCCTGGGCAGCCCCTTCTGCCAGCTCCAAAAGGAATCAACTCAAAGTTTTGTCCTTTGACATCAATATTACTATTCAAGAACCTCTCTGGCCGGTACTCCTCTGGATCATCCCACAACAATGGGTCTCTGCCCATTGCCCAAGCATTAATAAGGCATTGAGTTTTAGCAGGTATGTCATAGTCTAATAATTTGACGTCTTCCCTCGATTCACGAGGAAGTAGAAGTGGATTCGGTGGATGAAGCCTGAGGGACTCTTTGATCACTGCTTTAAGATAGTGCATATTTCCCAAGTCATCCTCTGTTATCTCTGTTTTCCCTTGCCCTAATTCTCGCACTTCATCCTCTAACTTTTTCACAACTCTTGGATGCATCAAAAGCTCTGTCATTGTCCACTCCAGAGATGTATACACTGATTCTGTGCCACCAACAAACGCATCCTATGCATTATAAAGAAACACAAAGAACAATATGAAAATTAACAAAATGACAGTTACATATACAGAATGGATGTACTGTTGAGGATATTGAAACTAGGGACTTTCATTGAGTATCATGTTGATTGAATACATGGACAAATAACCATGTCTAGTAGAATTGATAGGACTATTGTCAATTATGCCTCGTTTACATAGAAATATCTAGAAGAATAACTTCACAAAATTCACTCAAATTTAGAATAGAAAAGAGATTCTCACACAAGTGATAACGTGTCTCACAAATTCTCCCCCTAACACTACTCTTGAAGCCCTTAGGATGGATCTTCTTCATAGACAGATGCTTAAAAGAAAATTAAAACAAGAAATACTCCAAGGAAGGAAAATTTACCAAAAGGAGAGCTTTCAATGTATCTCTTTGAAGAGTATAACCAGTCTCCTTTCCATTCTGAATTTCCAGCAAAATGCCCACGAAATCTATAGCCTCACCCACACTGCATCCTCCTTTCTTGTTCCTAATCACGCGTTCTTCGATGACGCTCTCTAGAAATGCATCCAAACCTTTAGCTACTTTCTTCACTCTAGTGTCCATACCATTGATTTTATTGAGCCATTTAAGCCATGGAATATAATCCCCAATGTTAAAAGTACCTACTAGTACAAGAAGAAGTTCTAGGAGAGCCATAACAGCTATTCCACTTTCCCCTTCATTGTATGTCCTTCCTATGGTCACTCTATTGATTATATTATTAGTCATACAACTTAAAACATCTCTCATGTCTATCACTGAATCACACTGTTGCCTAATTTTATCAATCATGTTTGATATTTCTTCTTCTCTCACACGACGATAAGATTGGACTCTTTTGTTGCTGAGAAGGTGAAACATGACAATGCTTTTAATTTGTCTCCAGTCTTCACCATAGGAAGTAAAGGCTACGTCTTTAGAGCCATAAAAGAGTCCATCAGTGATGCTAGATTTAGGTCTATTTGACCAAACGAGATCGTGAGTTTTCATGATATCGCGAGCAGCATTGACAGAGGAAGCAACAATCACTGGCTTACTGCCAAAGTGAAGTAGCATGACTGGACCATATTTTTTCGATAGTTTATGGAGAGAACGATGAGGAAGCGATCCAAGTTGATGGAGATTGCCTATGATCGGAAGCTTTGTTGGAGATGGTGGTAATAACTTTTTTTGTGTGTTTGAAGGGCTAAAGAAGCACTGATGAAGAAACAAAATGAAGGCAAGCAGAGGAACAAGAAGAAAATACTCCATTTTTATTTTACAAATTAACGAACAAGTATTTGTGTAGAAATCAAGAATATTTGGACTCAAATATATACTTCTCTTATTTTTTTTTGGGGTGTGGGGGTGTAAATTGAGTCAAATTATAAGAGAAATTGATTTCGTTTGTTATTGTGAAAAAAATCCGACCAGCAACGACGATGCGATGTGACATTTTCTTTTTAGCCCTTTAAGAAGTAAAGGAAGTGTTCCTAATATTAGGACAACAATTTCCTTTCTTCTACTGGTATGGGATAAATGATTTTTCATTTGGATTTTGCAAATCACTTTTCGTTTTTCCTCCAAAATTGGTTCCTCCTCATTTCTTTTTTCTCTTCTCATTTCTCATTCACACTTTGCTAAAACCCAACAAATAATATAATCGCGGGCGATCGTCTCCTCTACAACTTGTTTGGATTGTTTTAACTGTGTTATATTGTTAGTTTAAGTATAATGCTTGCTCTGATTATTACTTAAATTTTATTGTATAATATCGGTCAAATTTATCATTAGGTAATGATCAAAATATCTATTTTGTGTAATGACCGATTTAATATAATCACATCATTATCTTAATATTTTCTTTTAATTTTGTCTTTTTACTTATTATTTAATAATTTTAATTAATCATGACCCTAACTACATTTTCATAGTAGTTCTACCCCCCTTATTGTAGTTGTTTTCTTGTAAATTTAGATCCTTGCATTCTGTCACTAGAATTTGGTTTGGTATTTTAAGTTCATAACAATTAATAATCTTATTAATCTGAGATTATTTTTACATATGCCTTATAATTATTAATTGTTGATCAGTATGCTAAATCAAGCTACCTATATTTTGTAAGGAAAGAAAATCTATTGTCTCTTTTAATTCAATAATTTTGTTTTATTGGTAAACATTATAACTACAATTTAAATTTATTTATACATGGAGTTTTTTTAACTTAGCTTTAGGAATCACTTTAGAACTAGGATTCCCTTAACCAATTAAGGTATGTTACTTACGTATATGTCTCTCTTAATTTAGGTTTAAGATCGATCAATGTTCCAAACATGCCATAGGGGAGGGGTGATATTAGGTTTAGGTTTAGAGCCTTTTTTAGAAATTGAGATCTCGATAGTATTTATAATTGAAGGGATAAATTTGTTTGTGATTTGAGGTAAAAAAATTAGTTTGTTCTTGAAGTTTACAATACTAAATGATCCTATTCTTCTTTTCACTAATAAATATGTGATGATAGGATCACATTAGGAATGTCATTAATTTTCTTTTCAATATTTTAAATTTTTAGTTAAGTGATTGTAAATTTTTGTCTAATATTTAAAATGTTGAATTAAAGTACTTAGAATTTATTATCTCCAAATAAAGTTTTTTAAACAAGAACCAATGATTTGTATCGCAAAAAAAGGCTGATATTTTACTAAGTGAAAGCAATCTGTGTTAAGTTATATAACAAAGACATACTTAGACTAACTACATAATTTACTATCAATACTATAGATTATGTCTGCTCAACATGATTAGTCAAACTAAATTTTGGAAATACTAATTAGCATTCAAGATAAATTAATGGATTCAGAAAATTTATTTTTATTGATGTATATGATAATTTAATTCCTAAAAAAGATGAATGAGATATGATTTTTATGAGTGTTTTTGTGCAGAATAATGAATCTTCACACATGGTTAACTGGGTCAGTTCCATAAGTAAAATTTTTTTACAAAAAAAAGTAAGTTTTTTTTTACAAAAAAAAAGTAAATATAAAATATTGAAATAAAATTAATGAGAATTCTTAATTTGTGTTTTATATCTTTTGTTATTTTTTATTATGTTTACTTAGTTTATGAAAATCTATTTTGTTTGCAATATCTTTAATGAAACTTGTTTAGTATTTGAGTTCTTTCTCATCTTCGATTGAACTCTTCTTAACCCCGCAAATTTTTTATCTTTTGTCTTACCTCGTCAATATTCAAACATTCAAAACTTACTTTTTTGCCTTAATTACCCTATTGAGATTTCAACAAGCGAAATTTATCTTTTGTCCTAGTTCTTGATAGAATTAGGATTCTTTTAGCTAATTAAGGAATTTTACATACGCATGTCTCTTTATTTTGGTTTTGAATGAAAATTTCATAACAATAAACTTTAATGAAAAAAATCAAATAAATAGGTTAATGATTTTGTAGGTAAAATATTCATAGTTGAATGAGTTTGAGATTATAAAAGAAAGTTGACGATTTTATATGAGAACAACTCTTAGTTGAGTAATTTTGATTTTATAAAAGAAAATTATAAGTGACTTTAGAAGAACATTAAATTGACTGACTTAGAATCTAGAGGTTACAAAAGAAAGTTAAGTGATTTCGTAAGACAATAAATCTTAATTGAGTGACCATCCGAAAAATTATCAGATAGGCCTTTAGTGATAGTTTAAATTTTAACAAGTCCAGAATTTACCTCATTGCTCACTCTGCCACTTATTTCTTGACTTTTTCTGCTCTTTTTTTTCTTCAAATGGGATGGACCCCAAATTTGCTCCATCGAGTGAAAATAGCTATTTCCACAAAATTTTACCTCTATGGCTATGTAATATTAATCCCACACGTCAATTATATCACACTTTGTCGAGGGGAAAAAACCCACTGTCAAATCAAAATATCAGGTGTCTTTTTCCTCTTCATTTCCAATCCATGTACTAATGGAAAAGCTTTAGTTGGATGATTCAATATCAAACAAAGAAATAATACAATCTTTTGGTCTGAACGCCAATATTTTATTCATAAACTCAAAAGTTTATTAATCTGAGTTTTAAGTTTTTTTTAATTTTTTTTTTGTATACTGAAAATAACTAACAATAACTTAACGAGAGGAGTTGCTTGGATGGTAAGCACCCTACACTTTCAACCAAATTAAAGTACAACCAGAAAATATTTTCTTATATGAACAAAGATAAACAAATCCTAATTAAACATTAATTAAATAAATACCAAAAATAGCAAATTTTATACATTTTAGGATTCATACTCCAATTTAAAATTATTTTTTTAATATTCTCTCGTGATTTAAAGTCCTATACTCTTGCCTTTTTCTTTTTGTCATAATTGTTGTGTTGGAAAACACTTTTATTCAATCTTCAATTTCATTCTTGCCGTTGTTGTATTAGAAAACTTCACTTTAATCTTCAATTGACTATTATTGGAGTATTTTTCTTAAATTCTCATTTATTTATTTTTGGATTGTGTTGGAGCACCTTCTCTCTAATTTTCAAGTAGAAATTAAGGAGTATTGAATGAAAATCAAGAATATTTGGACGCAATTATCTCTTATCAATTGTGTGGTCATAGTTCGATTACGTTATGTTTTATGTCGTGCCATTTATAGAATTGTCGCTCATGTATACATAATGAATATCTTGTCAAAATATTTAGGCTTGTTACACCCCCTTAAATTTAGAAGATATTTAATTTAGACAATAAAATTAATACTATATTTTAATTGAACGTTTTAACTTTTAATAAAGTGTTTTAATACTTTCGACTCAAATTTCAAGAAAAATAATTGCGCTCATTTTTATCTATCTATTAGATAGTTAAATTAACTATATAAAATATATTATATTTTTTAATATTACGCATTTTCCTCGATAAGGAAAACTCAATCAAAACTCCACACTTTGACATTGATGCACGTAACCAATAGAGATGATATGAGTGCGTATTAGAACAAAGGAAATAAAATGGGTTGTTTTTTAACTTCTATATTAGAGTTAAACACCTACATTTTTAATAGTCAGATTTAACATCTTGTTGTCCATAGATTTTTGCTTTTAAGCAGAAGAAAATGGTGAAATCTTCAATTCTGCATAAGAGTTTAATATCTTTTAGCCTTAGATTATTTTCAAACATTAATTTTACCATGCATAGATTTTTTGTTACAGGAGAAAATTAAAAAACACCAAAAAATAAAATGAATTGTTTTTCAACTTTCATGTTAGGGTTAAACACCTATATTTTTAATAGATGTAGAAATATATCAAATTTGACATCTTTTTATCCATAGATATTTGTTTTTAAACGGAAGAAAACAGTTAGATGGATTTGTTAAATTAGGTTTTAGGCCTAACTCACACCCCAAAAGCTAGCTCAAAAAGAGGAGGATTGTCCAAGCCTTATAAGAAATCCACACATCTCATTAACCACCGATGTGGGACTTTTTGTCATTCTTTAACACCTCACCCCACCTCACGCCCAGTGCTTAGCATCTGATGTGTGGACAATTTTGATTTTGGAGGTCCCAAAATCGGGTGAGACGGACCTGCTCTGATACCATTTGAAATTAGGTCTACGCCTAACTCACACCCCAAAAGTTAGCTCAAAGGGAGGAGGATTGTTCAAGTTTTATAAGGAGTCCACCCATCTCATTAATCACCAATGTGAAACTTTTGTTATTCTTTAACAGGATTAAACCTCTCATCACTACTTTTAAACTCAATAGTGATGGTACTTTTCTTCAAGGTTCTTGTGAAAAAAAAAGTTTCTGATATTACTTTCAATTTTCTCATTTTGATTTAATTACTATCCCTCGCAATAATTCTTATATTTCCATTTTAATTTTTTTGATTCACGGGTCCAAAGTGTAGTGTATTTGTATTCATCTGTATATTTTTTAAAATATAATTATGTAGGTGCGATTTTGTGTACTTGTACTCTGTATATTTTTGCAAAATTTTCAGATAAAAAATGTGAATAATCATATTATGTTAAAAATGAAAATCAACATAATTAAAAGTTAAATTACTAAAATAGTCCTATAAATTTTATATGAACACCCTTAGAAAAATAAAAAAGACTTCAATATGTTCTCAATCTAATAGAGAGGGCAAGGGGATTATATATTCCTCAAAATATAATGCACAAATTGGATAAAAATATAAAGTTTTAGTCAATTCTCATTTTATCGAAATTATAATAAGGCATCGAGGACTTATCGAAATTATATATGAAATCATGATATGATGTTGATATTTTGTATGGATATGCAATTTAGATTTTTTATATTGTATGTTTCTCAAAAACATAAAAATCTTATAAGCTGTAAAACTATTAAAATTGTCTCAATTCTCTATACAATCTTATCAAATTAGCAAAAGCTTATAAAATAGCATAATACACTACAGGAGCGGCTCATGCATATTAGTGGCCTAAAGCGAAAATCAAACGGGGCCTTAAACTTGCATTGTTAATAACTTTTATATAACTGATTTCTTATAGTTTTCAATTGATAATATAATCATTCTTATTTTAAATTTTCCTGAGATATAATACTCTAAATATGTCAATTTTTCTAATAATTCCTTAATTTTTCATGAAAAGTTTACTTTTTCTACAAATAGTATTCAATATTTCTTAAAAAATAATAAATTATAACCTATTATTATTAAAAATGAGGCCCCTTAAATTTGGGGGCCTAAGGCACATGTCTTTTTTTTAACACTGTCGAGCCACCCCTGATACACTATCACAACACTATTCTTAAAAAAATACAACATTAATTTATTGATCAAACTTTATTTCAATAAAAAAAATTGAACATAAGTTGTAGTGTTCTAGTCTCTTTAATATAATATTCTCACTTAATATGAACAATCTTCTCACGTTGAACTTGTATTTCTCGATCGTATGAGCGAGAAGATGAACCGCCGTTGTTATTATGAGCGTTTGTTGGTCAATTTGATTGGTAAATAAATTTGATAAAAATAATGAATTTGGTGAGTTGATTTGAAGTAAAATAAATTTTATATTGGTGAGAATAATAGTTATATGGGATACAAATGGTTTAAAATGTAATGATATGAATTATAAATTTTACTTACATGTGAAATAAATGATTAATAGACATAAATGTGAGGTTATTTTTACAAATTATAAACTTGTGAGTCAATTTTTTTGTATTTGAAAAAAAATCTAAATTCATGCTTTTTGGAGAACTTGAAATCACATATCGAAACGCTGATAATTTTATATTGCGATATAATATCAGATGTCGAAACACCTACTAAGTTAGTTAAAAAGGATTAACATTCTCATTTTCATATTATTGTAATTCAAACACATTATTGCGCAAATTTCTCGTTGAAGTGAAAATAGTTATTTCAACAGAATTCTACCTCTATGGTTCTGTAATATTAATTCAAACACTTGAATTGTTGAAGAAGAAAAATGAAAAAGGCAATTCTTCTTTTGCAATCAGTTATATCCCAACTGAACCTGGAAATGCTTAGTCGGATAGTTAAATATGAAACGGCAAGATGATTTATTACTCCGAGAAATTAAACAGAGATGTACAACTCACTTACATACAAAACCTCTGTCATCAGTTCCAAAGGGTGGCTGCGGCCCCTGTTATTGTAAGAATTTATCTTGCTTTTAGTCTAAAAATTGCTATCATTGGGATGTTGTGAAAAAAATCGTGAAAAAAAAATGGAGTATTACTATCTTTGACACAGCTGCTATGATCAATACAAGAGGATGTGAAGGTAAGGCAAGAGTAGAAGTACACTTGGCTAAGGAATAACATGATAGTGTCTAATTTCACTTAATATTTGTTGTGTCGTTAGGTTTTTAGGGTGAAAGACTAAATTGATAAGTTTTTAGACTACATAAAAGACCTTTTCCATAAGCTGCATATATGAGGATATGAGGGGGCCAAATCAATCTAAGTCCATACGTTAAGGACTATTTCAAAAATAAGAACTCGTGCAAACAAGAACATAACAAAGATGTGTAAAATACCCAAAATGGGAAACAAACAAACACGAATTTTATATCGTGAAATTATTGACCACTAGCTAGACCATGGAGTAGCCACGGCAAGCAAAGGTGATTTCCTACGAACAGCGAGCCCATTGCATTCAGTCATGTCCAAATCTTCTTCTTTTGGTAATACAAAATTGAATTTGTGCACAAGCCTTGCTAATGCTAGCTCATTTATGATAATAGCAAAAGTAATTCCTGGGCAGCCCCTCCTTCCACCTCCAAACGGAATCAACTCAAAGTTTAGTCCTTTAAAATCAATACCACTATTCAAGAACCTCTCTGGCCGGTACTCCTCTGGATCGTCCCACAATAATGGGTCTCTGCCGATTGCCCAAGCATTAATAAGGACTTTAGTTTCTGCAGGTATGTGATAGTCTAGCAATTTTACGTCTTCCATTGATTCACGAGGAACAAGAAGTGGATTCGGAGGATGAAGCCTGAGGGACTCTTTGGTCACTGCTTTAAGATAGTGCATATTTCCTAAGTCGTCCTCTGTTATCTCTGTTTTCCCTTGCCCTAATTCTCGCACTTCATCCTCTAACTTTTTCATAACTCTTGGATGCCTCAAAAGCTCTGTCATTGTCCACTCCAAAGCTGTATACGTTGATTCTGTGCCAGCAACAAACGCATCCTATGCATTATAAAGAAACACAGAGAACAAAATTTAGTACTTTTACAAAAATTAACATGAAACTATATGCTATAAATGTCATAGAAATAACATTCTAATTGACAATGTTTTAACTATTCCCCAGTACATATCTGGAGTGGTAATCAGAATATATAATTTACAAAAATGGTGCTGTTGTTTATGGATTACATACCGTCCAAGATAGGTTGTGGATAAAAACTTAGAAATTTAATAAATCAAGCCAACACTTGGCTGGCTGGCTATGGGTGACTATAGTATGGTTTGTCTTGTGTCTCACAAATGCTCTCCCTATATAGAACTCTCAGAGTCCAACATGGATCTTCTTCATAGGGTGATATCGTCCTGCTGTGCAAGACAGATGCTTAAAAGAAAATTAAAACAAGACACACACCAAGGAAGGAAAATTTACCAAAAGGATAGCTTTCAATGAATCTCTTTGAAGAGTATAACCAGTCTCCTTTCCATTCTGAATTTCCAGCAAAACACCCAAGAAATCTTTAGCTTCACCCACATTGCATTCTGCTTTCTTGTTCCTAATCATGCGTTCTTCAATTACGCTCTCTAGAAATGCATCCAAATCTTTAGCTACTTTCTTCACTCTGTTGTCCAGACCATTGATTTTATTGAGCCATTTAAGCCATGGAATATAATCCTCAATGTTTAAAGTACCTGTAAGTACAAGAAGTTGTTCTAGGAGAGCCTTTACAGCGATTCCACTTTCCCCTTCATTATATGTCCTTCCTATGTTCACTCTGCTGATTATGTTATTAGTCATACAACTTAAAACATCTCTCATGTCTATCACTGAATCACACTGTTGCCTAATTTTGTCAATCATGTTTGATGTTTCTTCTTCTCTCACATGACGATAAGATTGGACTCTTTTGTTGTTGAGAAGGTGAAGCACCGTAATGCTTCTAATTTGTCTCCAGTATTCACCATATGGAGTAAAGGCTACATCTTTAGATCCATAAAAGAGTCCATCAGTCATGCTAGATTTAGGTCTACCTGACCAAACAAGATCGTGAGTTTTCATGATATCGCGAGCAGCATCAACAGAGGAAGCAACAATCACTGGCTTACTGCCATAGTGAAGTAGCATGACTGGACCATATTTTTTGGATAGTTTATGGAGAGAACGATGAGGAAGCGATCCAAGTTGATGGAGATTGCCTATGATTGAAAGCTTTGTAGGAGATGGTGGTAATAACCTTTTTTGTATGTTTGAAGGGCTAAAGAAACACTGATGAAGAAAGTAAATGGAGGCAAACAGAGGAACAAGAAGAAAATATTCCATGTTTGTTTTAGAAATTAACGAGTATCGAGTACAAATCAAGAATAATTTGGGCTCCAATCATGTTCCAACCAGACTAACGCAGTTTTGAGAGAGAAGTCAACTTATCCACACTTGAGATAAATCAAATCTTGGTCGTTAAAACATTAATGGGATACGCAGCTAGACGCAATGGAGAGAACACTGCTGAATAACAATTTTGAAAAACATTTTTGTCAGAGTTAGAACAATACTTTGTGTTTTGGAAAAAACTACTTCTTTAGCCATTGAAAAACTATATTATGTTTTTGCTACTCTTAAAAAAAACACTTATTTTTCTCTGTAAGAAGCTTGGCTGAACACTTCAACTTCACTATCTTTAAAAAACACTTTGAACTTAGGGATGATAATAGCGCGGTGCGAGCTTAATCTGTAATTGTTCTTTTATTTTCTTCGCTCCTAATGATAACTTTTTTCATTTTCAATTCGCTTTGTTTAAGTTTTTTAATATTTTCTTTTTTAGTTATATTTGATATTAAAAATAAAACTCATTTTTTCATTAAGTTGTATTAATTTAATATGATAGTGACTTGCTTTATTTTTTAGAGGTCAATAGAAAAACATATAAGAAATTGTACTCCCTTCTTTTAAAAAAGAATGACCTCCTTTTCTATTTAGTCTGTTTAAAAAAGAATGACTCTTTCTATTTTTGGTAACGTTTTAATTTCAGTTTTCCACGTGACATGTTTAAGGCAACAAGATCAAAGGAGAATCTTGTACATTTGACCTAACTTTAATTTAGAACCACAAGATTCAAAAGTCTTCTGTATACTTTTAAACTTCGTGTCAAGTCAAACCAGGTCATTCTTTGTGAAATAGAGGGAGTATTATTTTTTATTAAATCATTTTTATTTAATATCTTGAATATTTTATTAATTTTAAAGAAATTATCTTAATAAATAATGTTTTATCACTCTTATAACATGTAAAAAATTAAAATTAAGTTTGAACCCACATAAAATTACATATACCTGCAAACTGCTCCGTTTGCATTAGTTTTTTTTTAGAAAAAAAACCCTTTAACCTGTTCCGCATAACCTTACACCCACTCCGTACCACATAGCCTTAAATCCACCACACCCGCATCCACCCCTCCGCATTGACATCCCTATTTGAACTTCCGAAAGGTTGATCAAATAAGTTATATGTTAGGATCGAATCTACACACACACTTTTCGGATGAAGAACACAAGAATTTTGAGAGAAGAAAGATGAGAGATCTAGAGAGAGAAAGAGAGAAACTTCTTTCGTGGTAACAACCCGTGAGTCAACTTCCACGGCGGTACATATATTAATAAATCAGAGTATTTTCGTTACAGAGAATAAATGGAGAATAAATAGTACAGTTGTGCAGTGTCTATGATAAATTAACATGTTATTACTGAGAGCAAACATTTGAAAAAAGATAGTTGTGCAATGCATCCAAGACGGCTAGCAAAGCAATCCCAAGCGTATGATCAGTTATGAGTTGATTCTTAATAACTGATCCTGCAAAGAAAATTTCAAGTGTAAACTGAATCATAGCTTAAAGGAAGCAACAAGTAGTTGTTAGGATCTAGATCACACACACACACTTTCAGATGAAGAACACAAGATCTTTTGGTAGAAGAAGATGAGAGATCTAGAGAGAGAAGATAGAGAGAGAATTTTGTGGTAAAACCCCGTGAGTAAACTTCCACGGCGGTGCGGTATATATATATTAATAAATCAGAGTATTTTTGTCAATCAGGCTCCACAACCTAACAATTCTCCCACTTGAAGACTGATGCAGTCATCCAAAAAAAATTACATTCTCAAAAAAAATCTCTTCATCATCAACATCTTTACCGCACCGCAACATCTGTAGCAACAACTACAGAAGACCAACCGAGGTTTTGCATAACCCCAGTTTCCCAACATCAACACATTTCGTCAACATGTCTGCCGGGTTCTTTGCACCCTCTATCTTCTCCAAACACATATCACCATCCTCTACTGCTCTGCGAGTGAAATGGTACCGCCTTCTGATGTGCTTTGTCTTCGAATGATAGACTGGATTTTTCACCAACTGTATAGCACTCTGGTTATCTGAGTAAAGGATCTTCTCGCTCTGCTTCTTGCTCAATTCCTCCAGATAATCTACCAGCCATATCATCTCTTTCCCAGCTTCAGCTATTGCCACATACTCAGCTTCAGTAGATGAAAGAGAAACACACTTTTGAAGTCTGGACATCCAGATCACTGCTGTTCCACCTATGGTGTAAATGTACCCGGATGTACTCTTGCTCGAGTCAACATCTCCATCAAGATCAGCATCCACAAAACCCTGTAGATTCACCTTGCCTTTGCCAAAACAGAGTGAAGTACTGGATGTACCTCTCATATATCTCAGAAGCCACTTCACGGCTTCCCAATGCTCTTTCCCCGGGTTTGCCATGTACCTGCTAACAACTCCCACTGCATGTGCTATGTCAGGTCTTGTGCAGACCATAGCATACATTAAACTCTCAACTGCTGAAGCATATGGAACAAGTGCCGTATGCTCACGCTCCTCGGCTGTCTTGGGTGACTGCTCCTTTGACAATTTAGAGTGATTTGCCAATGGAGTAGTCCTGGGTTTAGCATCATTAACCCTGAATCTGCTCAACACCTTCTCAATGTACAGCTCCTGAGATAGATTTAAAGTGCAAGCAGATCTATCCTGAGAAATCTTCATCCCCAGAATTTGCTTCGCTGGACCCAAATCTTTCATCTCAAACGCTGCAGACAACCTTGTCTTCAGATTGTTAATCTCCATCATACTTGATCCTGCAATCAACATATCATCCACATACAAGAGTAGAAAGACATATGAATCAGTGTATTTCTTGAAGTAACAACACGGATCCTTTTCAGCTTTGCAGAATCCACTCTTGGTCATGAAGGAGTCAAACTTCTTGTACCACTGCCTTGGTGCTTGCTTTAGTCCATACAAGCTCCTGGTGAGCTTGCACACCATGTGTTCCTTGCCGGGAACCACAAATCCTTCCGGTTGCTGCATATAGATCTCTTTGTCCAGATCTCCATGTAAAAACGCTGTTTTACATCCATTTGCTCTAGATGCAAATTCTCCGATGCAACAATACTCAACAGAATTCGAATAGAGGTTAACTTCACAACAGGAGAGAATATTTCAGCATAATCAATACCTTTCCTTTGTGAATATCCTTTAACCACTAGACGAGCCTTGAACCTTCTTTTGCCATCTGGTTCCGTCTTAATTCTGAACACCCACTTGTTCAGCAAAGCTCTCTTCCCTGCAGGTAACTCAGTCAACGCCCATGTGTCGTTTTCCTCAAGTGACCTCATCTCATCATCCATGGCTTGCTCCCACTTGATCGAATTCTCCACCTGTAGGGCCTCATCAAAAGACTCTGGTTCCCCCTCATCAGTCAGCAATAGATAGTGTAATGAAGGTGAATACCTATCTGGTGCCCTGATGGTTCTGGATGATCTCCTTAACACTTGCTCAGGTGTAGCATGCTCCACTTCAGATTCTTCAGTAAGAGTTGGTTGAGTATCTGCTTCGACATCTTTGGGGTTAGTCTTCTCCAACTCAACCTCAACTCCCACTTGCTTTGTAATCTCAAGAACCTTCTGCTCTCTGTCCTTGTACATGATAGACTCATCAAACGTCACGTCACAATATCTCAGGATCTTTCTGTTCTTGTCATCCCAAAACCTGTAACCAAACAAATCAGAACCATAGCCTATGAAGTAACATTTGACAGCCTTGGCATCAAGCTTGTCTCTCTTTTCTGGATCAACATGAACATAAGCAGTGCAACCAAAAGTCCTCAAGTGTGAGTACTTGAGTTCTTTTCCTGTCCACACCTCCTTTGGAATCTTGAACCCTAAAGGAACTGATGGTCCCCTATTGATCAAGTATGCAGCTGTGCTCACAGCATCCGCCCAAAATGTTTTGGGCAGCCCACAGTGTATCCTCATACTCCTCGCACGCTCATTCAATATTCTGTTCATCCTCTCAGCAATTCCATTCTGCCTTGCCTTACCAGGAACTGTTCTCATCAATCTGATTTCCTCAGCTGCACAGAATGCCTTGAACTCTGATTTGTCATACTCTCCTCCATTATCAGACCTTAGGCATTTGACTTTCAAACCGGTCTGATTCTCAACTTCAGCTTTCCACTTCTTGAAGGTTGCAAACACATCTGACTTATGCTTCAAGAAGTAAACCCATACCTTCCTGCTGTAGTCATCAATGAAGGTAACATAGAATCTGGATCCTCCAAGTGATGATACTGGAGATGGTCCCCAAACATCTGTATGGACCATTTCCAACCGCACTTTCTTTGGCTCTCTAGGAGTCTTTGTGAATCTTACTCTTTTCTGTTTGCCCATAACACAGCTCTCGCAAAGACCCATATCAACAGACTTCAGACCCTCTAATGCTCCTTTTGCAACCAGCATCTTCATTCCTTTAGCACTCATGTGTCCAAGTCTGTTGTGCCACAGACATGAACCGGAAGCACCTTCAGTAACAAAAGCCATGTTAATACACCCATCAGTGGTGTACAAGGTTTCAGATTTGGTGCCACGAGCTACTACCATAGCACCTTTCACAATCTTCCACGAACCTTTCCCAAACTCTGCTGCATATCCCGTGCTATCCAACTGACCAACAGAGATCAGATTTTTCTTGAGGCCAGGAATATATCTAACATCCTCCAATGTCCACTGGTTTCCCGAGATGGTCTTTATGCAAACATTTCCCTTTCCTTCAATCTCTAATACTTTATTGTCAGCAAGATATACCTTTCCAAAATTTCTAGATTTGAAATTTTGGAACAACTCCTTGCTTGGAGACGAGTGAAAGGATGCACCAGAATCCAAAATCCAAGATTCAACCGGGCTGTTCACACTAAGGATTAGAGCATCCCCAATGTCCTCTGCTGAATTTACAAAATCATTGTCATCTCCAAATTTCTGATTCTGTTTCTTCTTTGGCTTTGTACAGTTCGTCCGAAAGTGCCCTTTTTCTCCACAGTTCCAGCAAGTCACGTTAGATCTGTTTGGGGATTTTCCTCGATTCTTTGATTTAGATCGACCATGTTGATTTTGGCTTTTCGTCTTACTTCTCCCCCTTCGGTCAACGCTGAGAGCACTGCCGGATGAATCTCCCACTTCTCGTTTGCGAATACTTTCGCTAAGAACAACATCACGGATTTCATCAAACTTCAGTTTCTCTGATCCACGAGAACTGCTAATCGCAGCAACAACAGTATCCCAAGACTCGGGCAGAGATGACATCAAAATTAACGCCTTAATTTCATCTTCGAAATTAATATCCACAGAATTGAGTTGACTCACAATCATATTAAACTCATTTATATGATCAGAAACAGATCCATTCTCAGACATCTGTAAATTGAACAATCTACGCATCAAATATACCTTGTTCATCGCCGATGGTTTTTCATACATGTTTGCCAGTGCCTTCAATAGACCGGACGTGGTTTTCTCCTTCACGATGTTGAACGCCACATTTCTCGACAAAGTCAACCGGATCAACCCAAGAGCTTGGCGATCCTTGAGCTTCCACTTCTCCTCCGTCATGGATTCCGGCATCACCCCGGTCAACGGTTCGTGAAGACCTTTCTGGTACAGATAATCTTCGATCTGCATCTTCCAGAAACTAAAATCGGATCCATCAAACTTCTCGATTCCAAGCTTCGAACTATCCATCTTCAGTGATCGTGTTGAATCAACCTTGCTCTGATACCAGTTGTTAGGATCGAATCTACACACACACTTTTCGGATGAAGAACACAAGAATTTTGAGAGAAGAAAGATGAGAGATCTAGAGAGAGAAAGAGAGAAACTTCTTTCGTGGTAACAACCCGTGAGTCAACTTCCACGGCGGTACGTATATTAATAAATCAGAGTATTTTCGTTAATATATATATGACAGTATATCAAATATTAATCAGGCTCCACAACCTAACATTATAAACATAGAAAAATTTGTTAATAATGAAAAACTTGGATCTTAAAATAAATAAGTATATCCTTGTAGTAAAAAAAGAGGCCAGATATATTTTTGGTGGCTCCATCTGACCTAGATTACAGCTTTATCATTATTAAAATTTGTTCACTTGTTAACAATCTCATACAGTACTAAAATGATACATTTTTTTAGTTTTTATTTAAATAGAACAGATCATAATCTACAAATATCCTATATTTTATTCTCTGGTCCTCAACAACCGTGTGAATTATCAAGATATCAACATAGTATAATACTCCTCATATCTTGAAAAAATCACATTGGTGTAGATCATGATCAAGATTGTTGATATCTTGAAGCAGGCATTATTAGTGTATACCACCGAATTCAGGGAGTTCAATTTTTCTTTTTTGAGAAAAATATTTTATATATTATTTGTAATCTGTTTCAGATTAAATTATTCTTTTTTTACTGATATTAAGTTTTTGATTTTAAAAATACTCTTTAAACTTTGATATTTTCTACCAAACTCTTCCTAGTTATTATTCGAATTTCTAATTATCTTACTAATAGAGATTGAATAACAAATACAACTTACACTATGTTAAAATGGGCCATGACAGAGCTTCTAAGGCATCCTAGAGCCAAGAACAAATTACAAAACGAAGCCAGGGAAATAACTAAAGCCAAAAATGAAATAGTAGCTCCGATTAAGGAAATTCTGCCATTACATCCTCCGATTCCTCTATTAGTTCCACGTCGAGCAAATTTTTATAGCTGCTCTATTTTGTACTCTACTTTTTATGTAGGTTTATTCTTCAAACTAGTAAATAGGCCCGCGCTTCGCGTGGTTATTTAAATTCTTCTTTAAAATATGTAGTAAAAAATAACAATTAATATAATAATCATGATTGTAAAAAAATATATTAGGATATGTGACAGTAGAATGAAAAAAAAAAGAAAAAATCGAGCCCATAGAATGCATAGTGTCTCCTTGTTAGTGACCCACTCAAAAGCAGAAAAGTACAACTTTCACATATAGCAAATAAAAAATTCATATTTGTATGCTATAGCAAAGTTTGCATAACTACGCTCCATAGCAAACATAGAAACTGTATAATTCGCTATACATATACAGTTGAAGTGAATTGTATAAAACGAAGTGTATAAAACGAGAAAGAGAAAGACACTTGGGCAGAGAATTGTATAAAAACGAAGTGTATAAAACGAATTGTATGATTATAAGTGTATGGAACGATTATATACAATTTGAATTTGTATAAAATGAGAAAGAGAGAAAGACAAAAGAGACTTGGCAGGAAATATACAATTGAATCGAATTGTATAAAACGAGAAAGAGAGAAATTAGATACAATTTGAAATTTGTATAAAACGAGAAAGAGAGAAAGGCAAAAGAAACTGGGCAGGGGAGTATTTTTATTGTATAATTATAAGTGTATAGGACGAAAATATATGTATTTGCATGTGTATATATAATTTTCTCACGCTTTATACAAACAGAAACGCAATTTATACATTTTGCTTCTGTTTGTATAAGTGAGAAAGGTGAGGGTGGCGAGCGAGATTTGGGAGAGTGGCGAGCGAGATCTGAAAGAGGGGAGAGAGGGGAACAAAAATATATGTATTTATACAATTTCCTCTGCTTTGTACAAATAGAAACAATTTTTATACACTTGTGTTTGTATAAAAAGTGAGGAAGCGAGCGAGAGATTGGAGCGAGAATGGGAGAGTGACGAGCGAGATTTTTGGGAGATAGGCGACTGGCAAATTTTGGCAAATGTTTGGTATGGAGCACAATTAAATCAAACCCTAGCTACTCCATTTATTTTAGGTTATTAGTTTGCTATTATATACAATTATCCCAATATTTAAATGTGCATAAAAAGAAGAAGAAAAAGAAGAAGTTCTGAATCAAATATTTAACTTAAATGTGCAGAAGAAGAAGAAGAAGAAGAAGTTCTGAATCAAATATTTAACTTAATGTGCAGAAGAAGAAGAAGAAGAAGTTTTGAATCAAATATTTAACTTAAATGTGCAGAATAAGAAGAAGAAGTTCAGAATTTTCGTATTTTAAGAGAGAAAACCCCTCTATTTATAATCAACAAAGAATAGTGTGAATAAATTATAATTATGTCTTACTCGAAAGGTCATAACTTTTTGGAAAAGTCATAACTTTTCGGAAATATCACAACCTTTCATGAAAGTCGCAACTCTTCATAGAATTCACAATTTTTCATAAAAGTCACAACTTTTCAATAAAAGTCACAACTTTTCATGAAAAAGGAAGGCTAATTTTGGAAATAAATAAATTAAAAGAAAATGTTTGTTTGTGATGGCGCCACATAGGCGGACCTAGGGTTCTTTATATATATATATATAATTGCTAATATATGACATTATATAACAACGAAAAATGATACAGTCTATTCAAATGTTATACTGTACAATACAATAATACAACAAAATGTGCGATATATTTTGAAGCAATAGGTAACAATCAATCAATCATTCTAACAAAATGTCAAGTGTTCAAAATTAACTTCTTTTGGTATTTGAATATGATATACCTCTTTGTATGATCGAAACTTCAAAAAAAAAAAAAAAAAAAAAAAGACAAGTAGGACGGGAATGTGAATGTGAATATACTGATTGAGAAATTTGAATTTAGTTTTACGTAATTTTTAATAAAGACTTTATTTTACATATAATAGATTTGAAAAGCACATTTTTTCTATTCAATTTATAAGCCGTCATAAGAAATCCAAGGAGAATATGTGATTTGCTCCTAAATTGATATGTTTAAGTTACATTTCATATTCAGATACATATATTAAGTACTTATTTTTTTTGTAATTAAACAAATTATAAGAAGACAAACAAAAAAATAAATGAGATATTAATATATATACAATTCCCAACTAATGTTGAGTAGTTTTAATCAAAGAATATACATTTAACAATTGAAGCCCAAAAATTCTGATATTGTATAGATATTCCAGCAAAAACTAACTAAATAATTTGTCAATTTTATACACAGTAGTTAGAACTTACCAAATATACCCTTCCACCGAAGATTTTCCCTAATCTGGCCAGAGTTGTCCTATTTCACACCAAAATACCAATTTCAAAAGGATCCCCAATATTTTGCCAAACTAAAATCCATATCAGATTATATAACTGCATATATTATAATATTTCGTGATTATTATCAGGCATATCACTTCTTTCTTTTTTTTTTGTTTCAGAGCTTTAGAATATTTGTTAAAAAAAATAAATCAAAATATCTAAAGAAAAGATCTTCATGATTTCGACAAGTTTCATAAAGATATTTTATAATGATATCGACTATTATAAAATCAAGCACAGTATAATATAATATAAAGAGAAGAAAAGGAAATGAAGACGAAGGAGAGAATTCTTAATTCAAGTATGTCTATCAAATGGTGAGTGATATCTCTATTTATAGTAAAGTTCACCAAACTAGTAGATACATAGTTATCCCTAAATATTCTTATCACCTTGAAAGCACCCATATATAAATTTTAATTAATTCTTGAATAAATCTAATGAAAACTCCACACGATATAATGAATTTATAAGACAACCACTTTCTTGAAGAAATTGGTGACATGGACTACTACTTTTATTTTAGAAAAATAGTAAAGTAAAACATTTTAAACAAATAAATCAAGAGGAGAATCTTTAAAAGGGCAATTTTGGCTAGATTAGGGTAAATCTTCGGTGGAAGGGTATATTTGATAAGTTCTGTAAAATTGACCAAGTAATTTAAGGAAGAAAAAAGTTACTTAAATAATAAAATAAAGTAGAGGGTATATTTACCGTTTTCCCTATATAATGACAAAAATACTGTCATAATCCCAGATTTAACGGATGCCTTTGGGCAAAACCAGTGATTACAGGACCAGGTCTCCAGAAAGAATTAAAATGCAGAAAATAAATAGCTCAAAGTAAATTAGGCAAAATGATTTTATGTGGAAACTTCCTTGTTCAAGGGCGGTGAAAATCGCTACCTGTACTTGTTGGGAAATTCGGGTAATTTCCCTACAAAACGGAACAACTTTAGTGAAATGAACCGGTTCAAATGAACTGAACCGGACAGAACACTAACAAAGATACCCGACAAGTAATATCGAATATTAACTGAAAAGAAGAGAAAAGAGACCGAACAATTTTAATAATGGAGTTCAGCCGCGAAAGTTTAATCTCCGAGCACCGCTCAAAGCAGCCTGCTTTTATTAGATAGAGAGAAGAGATTACAAATGGTGCATTTTACAATGAAGGAGGAGGGGTTCTTTTATAACCCCAAATTCTCCTTCACAATACATAAAACTCCGATGTGGGACTAAATAATTAGGCCAAAGAGTCAACAAATCTCCACCTTGGCTTAATATCCAGTCCCACCAAATACAAATCTTCTCAAACAAACAAATAATAAAAGCAGTTTTCACGTTGCTTCCAAATTTGCGCCGTGAGGCGCCAACTTCAAATGTGCAGGACATTGACCAAGTCTAAACAGTGTTCAAACTTGGCCTTTGTAACCACCTTGGTCAGCATATCTGCGGGATTCTCCGTAGTATGAATCTTCAACAGAAGTATCTCCTCTTCTTCGAGAATTTCCCTCACAAAGTGATAGCGAACATCAATGTGCTTCGTCCGTGCATGAAAGACTTGATTCTTTGCTAAATGAATAGCACTCTGACTGTCAGAATAAACCTCAAGTTGTTTCTGACCAACTCCCAAGTCTTTAAGCAACCCATGAAGCCAAATCGCCTCCTTTACAGCCTCTGTAATCGCCATATACTCTGCCTCTGTCGTAGACAAAGCCACCGTTGACTGTAAAGTAGACTTCCAACTAACTGGCGCTTTTGCTAAAGTGAACAAATAGCCAGTTGTAGATCGTCGCTTATCCAAATCACCTGCATAGTCAGAATCACAGTATCCAACTATGCATTGACCAAGTGATTTATCCTGCTCGAATACCAATCCAATATCTACGGTATTTTGCAGATACCGTAGAATCCATTTCACAGCTTGCCAATGACCCTGGCCTGGATCATGCATGTACCTGCTAACAACACTAACAGCCTGTGAAATATCTGGTCTCGTACACACCATTGCATACATCAAGCTTCCAACTGCATTTGCATACGGGACTTTCGCCATGTATTCTCGCTCTTCATCAGTCGTCGGAGATAACCGGCTACTCAGTTTCAAATGAGGAGCAAGTGGGGTACTCACGTGTTTTGTATCTTCGTGCATACCAAAACGTCTTAGTACCTTCTTCAAATACTGCTTCTGTGACAGCCAAAGCTTGCCTCTCTCTCTGTCCCTGTTTATCTCCATGCCGAGAATCTTCTTGGCTTCCCCCAAATCCTTCATCTCGAACTCTTTACTCAACTGAGCCTTCAGTTTGTCAATCTCAGTTTGGCTCTTTGCTGCAATCAGCATATCATCAACATATAAGAGTAAGTAGATGTAGGAACCGTCTTGAAGCCTGCGCAAATACACACAATGATCGTATTTGCTTCTCTTGTACTTCTGACCCTTCATGAAACTATCAAATCGTTTGTACCACTGTCTCGGAGATTGTTTCAGTCCGTACAATGATTTGACAAGTTTGCAAACCCAATTCTCTTTATCAGCAACCTTATTTCCTTCTGGCTGAGTCATATAGATTTCCTCCTTCAAATCACCGTGTAGGAACGCGGTCTTCACATCAAGTTGAGCTAGCTCCAAATTCAACTGCGCTACCAAGGCCAACATAATTCTAATGGAGGAATGTTTAACAACTGGAGAAAATACCTCATTATAATCAATTCCCTCCCTTTGAGCGTAGCCTTTAGCTACCAACCTTGCCTTGTAGCGAACATCGTCTTTATCGGGAAATCCTTCTTTCTTTGCAAATACCCATTTGCATCCAATTGCCTTCTTGCCTATCGGTAGTTGTGTCAACTTCCACGTCATGTTCTTCTTGAGGGATTGCATTTCCTCTTCCATTGCACCTGCCCAATTGCCACTTTCTGAACTTCGTATGGCCTCTGGGTAGGTGGATGGAACATCTTCATCTGAAACTGGAAGTGCATAAGCTACCATGTCAGTGAAACGAGCGGGCTTTTGGATCGCTCGTCTCTGTCTTCTAACTGCAATTGGCTCCGATTGCTGTAGAGGTTCTTGGGTAGGAACCTCTTCCTCATCTGACTCTTCTTCTGCCGTAGGAGAGTCACTCGTGGTGCTCCGTGCTGGGATCACCACTGTCTCCTCAAACTCCACCTGCTTCGGAGTACACGCCACCTGTTCAGGAGTACTCTCAGCATCTTCTGGATTTACCTTCTTTAACATGGCAGATTCATCAAAGGTAACATCTCTGCTTATAATTGTTTTCTTTGCCTCGAGACACCACAGACGGTATCCCTTCACTCCAGCATTGAATCCCATGAACAAAGCCTTCTTTGCCCGTGGATCCAACTTTGATTCAATCACATGATAATATACAACAGAACCAAAAACGTGCAAAGTATCATAATCAGTTGCAGGTTTTCCAGACCATACCTCTAATGGAGTTTTGCCATCAATAGCAGATGATGGCAAACGATTGACGAGATGTTGAGCATATGTTATCGCCTCAGCCCAAAATTTTCTGCCTAACCCAGCATTAGACAGCATACAGCGAACTTTCTCCACAAGTGTCCTGTTCATACGCTCTGACACCCCATTCTGTTGCGGTGTTTTCCTGACGGTGAAGTGCCGAACTATGCCACAGTCTTGGCATACCTTAAGGAACGGATCACTCTTGTATTCTCCACCATTGTCTGTTCGGAGAACCTTGATCTTCCTTCCCGTCTGGTTTTCAACTTGAACTTTCCACTTAAGGAAAATTCCAAGTACATCATCTTTGTTCTTCATAGAAAACACCCAAACTCTCCTGGAAAAATCATCAACAAAAGTGACAAAATAATGCCTTCCTCCAAGAGACGGAGTCTTGGCAGGTCCCCATACATCTGAATGCACATAATCCAGAATACCCTTGGTATTATGAATTGCAGTGCCAAACTTCACTCTTCGTTGTTTTCCAAGAACACAATGTTCACAAAACTCAAGTTTGCAAGTCTTCGTACCTTTCAACAATCCTTGCTTGGCAAGAATTTGCAAAGATTTTTCACCAGCATGTCCCAACCGCATATGCCACAGCTTCGTTGCCTCAGTATCTTTCTTGGTGCAAGAAGTTACTGTTGTTACTGTCCCGACCACTGTACTACCTTGATAGTAATACAGATTGTTCTTTCTCACACCCTTCAACATCACCAACGCTCCAGAAGTTGCTTTAAGAACTCCATCTCGCATCGTTATAACTAGGCCTTTAGATTCTAAAGCCCCCAATGAGATGAGATTCTTCTTCAACTTTGGCACGTACCGCACATCTCGCAAGATTCTGGTGGATCCATCATGATTCTGCAGTTTGATTGAACCTATTCCGGTTGTTTTACATGAATTATCATTACCCATGTAAACAACTCCGCCATCGAGATCCTGAAATTCAAAGAACCACTCCCGAATGGGACACATATGATAGGTACAACCTGAATCCAATATCCACTCATCTGCATGTGATGTTGTAGGAGCGACCACTAAAGAGATATCTGATTCCGCATCGCTTTTGCATTCTGCAACATTGGCGTCTTGCGGAGCCTTCCCTTTCTTCTTCAACTTTGGACAGTCTTTCCTCCAGTGCCCTTTCTCATGACAGAAAGCACACTCATCTTTGGCAATGGCTCGACCTTTTGATTTGGACCTTCCTCTTCTCCCTTTTGTCTGGTTTTGATGACGACCTCTTGCCACCAATACTTCTTCTGATGTTGTTGCCTTTGTTTTCATCTTATCCTGCTTTCTCAGTTCATGACTATATAAAGCAGAACAAACAGCATCTAACGACACATTCTCCTTCCCGTGAAGTAACGTTGTCTCCAAATGTTCAAATTCATCGGGAAGAGATGATAACAACATCAAAGCTAGATCTTCATCATCGAATATGACATCTAAATTAAGCAAGTCTGCTACTAATTGATTAAACATAGTGATATGTTCATTCATAGTAGTACCTTGTTTGTAATCAAATCGGAACAACCTTTTCTTCATTAGGAGCTTGTTCTGACCACTCTTTTTCAGAAACTTGTCCTCCAATGCCTTCCACAATTTGTATGCAGAAGTCTCATTCTTGAAAGCATACTTTTGCTCCCTGGATAGACACGATCGAATTGTTCCGCATGCCAACCGATTAATGATTTTCCAATCTTTATCTTCAACTCCTTCTAGTTTGACTTCTTCAATAGCAATATCAAGACCCTGCTGGAAAAGGGAGTCCAAAACCTCCCCTTGCCACATACCGAAATGGCCCGTACCATCGAATATTTCAACCGCCAACTTCAAAGTAGACATCGGGAATCTTGACCATGATGACGAGGCACCCGATGTCTTCGGTGGAATATTTGCAACAGACTCCATTTCTTGATCTTTATTTGCCATTACAGACTCAAAAAAAATATTGGATATTACAACAGAATTCAAACAATCGAAGGCTTCTACTGAGACAAAGTAATTCCTTTCTGGTGTGGAAGATCAGGCTAAACTGCAACCACAGAGCATACTCAGACAGAACTCTGACTTAGAAAAAACTTTCGACACAAAATGACCAAAATAATTCTTTTCTGATGTGGAAGATCAGACGCAGCTGCAACCACAGAGCATACTCAGACAGAACTCTGACTTAGAAAAATCTTTCGACACAAAAGGACCAAAATAATTCTTTTCTGATGTGGAAGATCAGACTCAGCTGCAACCACAGAGCATACTCAGACAGAACCTTGGCTCTGATACCACTTGTTGGGAAATTCGGGTAATTTCCCTACAAAACGGAACAACTTTAGTGAAATGAACCGGTTCAAATGAACTGAACCGGACAGAACACTAACAAAGATACCCGACAAGTAATATCGAATATTAACTGAAAAGAAGAGAAAAGAGACCGAACAATTTTAATAATGGAGTTCAGCCGAGAAAGCTTAATCTCCGAGCACCGCTCAAAGCAGCCTGCTTTTATTAGATAGAGAGAAGAGATTACAAATGGTGCATTTTACAATGAAGGAGGAGGGGTTCTTTTATAACCCCAAATTCTCCTTCACAATACATAAAACTCCGATGTGGGACTAAATAATTAGGCCAAAGAGTCAACAGTACTCACATGATTTCAACTCAAACTCCATTTTCATTCAAACGGAGCAAAGTTTCAGAGTACAAACTCTTGCAACTTAGGAATTAAAACTCTTTAATCAATTCCCCCTTGTTGTAGCAACTCTACTATAAAGGAAAACTAATCAATAACTCTATTGCCCACTAAACCAACTAAATCTAGTTGATCTAGACTTTGAGAACCCACCAAGGCTAACTCTAGCCACCAACTCCGATCTCGATGATAAGAGCATACACAAGCAGCAACTCTGCTACACCACACATCAACTAACTCTAGTTGACATTCCTAGGCAACTCTATCCAAGAGAACATCAAAACAATGATGTAAAATGGTTAGACCAAAACTTAGATGATTCGACTAACTCACTCTAGTTAATACAACTCAAACTAAATACTTAGACAATCAACCGATCTAGTACTATCCTTTATAACTTAGGAGTAGATTTACAATTTAATCACATTAGATACAAAGCGCAAAATACAACAATACACTTCAGCACTCCATCAGGTCCCTTTGTTAAGCATGAGCAGTTGTTTGTTTATTGTTGTATATATCAGTCACCAACATGAGTTTTGACCAGTAAAACAGACAACCTCGTCCGCCCTTCCTATTGGTGAAGTACGCTACACTTTTCACCAACCAACATGACAAGACAATTTTATAGTTGTACACCATTTTCAATCTGGACGAGAGAGCACTTTGCCAAGTACCGATTCCCTGTTGTGAAGATCATTAAAACACCTAGAATATAACAAAAAAACTCATTCTATCTATTACCACCGAATGGATTTCCTCCTTAAATAACATATGTTTGTCGCTAAATCAGTTTAATGATTGATTAGCAATGACTTACCAAACAATTATGTTAATTACGGGGCATTGACAAATTTTGTAGCTGATTATTCCTATATTTTTTTGTAGTGTGTAATCTGAACTCTGAACTCTTGCCGTGTTAAAGTAAAATCCACCAAAATATACAATTTTATTATTCATAAGAACAAAAAGTATTCACTATTCATGGGGTAACTTGGCCAAGTTGGCGTCTACATATATCTGTTATCTGTGCAATGGAATCAATAATTTGATTAATTTGTAGGTGTTATTGATTTGATACAAGGCTTCTTTTGCAATCAATTATATCCTAAATAAACGTGACACATCTTTTAGTCCTTACGTGTAGAATAGCTTGATGTTATTGGCATACAAGAACATGTAAAAAAAAAAAAAAGAAGAAAGCTTGCAAACAACAACATAACAGATATGTGCAAAACACCCAAAAAGGAAGCAGATTGTGAAATTATTAACCACTAGCTAGACCATGGAATAGCCACAGCAAGCAAAGGTGATTTCCTACAAACAGTGAGCCCATGGCATTCAGTCATGTCCAATTCTTCTTCATTTGGTAATGCAAAATCGAACTTGTGCACAATCCTTGCTAATGCTAGCTCAATTACCACAATAGCAAATGCAGTTCCTGGGCAGCCCCTTCTCCCTGCTCCAAATGGAATCAACTCAAAGTTTAGCCCTTTCACATCAATATCACTATTTAAGAATCTCTCTGGCCTATACTCTTCTGGATCATCCCACGACAACGGGTCTCTGCCGATTGCCCAAGCATTAATAATGACTTGAGTTTTTGCAGGTATGTGATAGTCTAGTAATTTTACGTCTTCCATTGATTCTCGAGGAATTAGTAGTGGAGCCGGTGGATGAAGCCTGAGACTCTCTTTGATCACTGCTTTTAGATACTGCATATTTCCTAAGTCGTCCTCTGTTATCTCTGTTATCCCTTGGCCTAATTCTCGAACTTCGTCCTCTAATTTTTTCATAACTCTTGGATGCCTCAAAAGCTCTGTCATTATCCACTCCAAAGCTGAATACGTTGATTCTGTGGCAGCAACAAACGCATCCTGTGCATTATAAAGTAACAGAAGAAAAAATTTACTAGTTTTAAAAATAAATAATATGAAAATTAACAAAAAAAATCATATCATATACATATATACTAAAAATGTTATAGACAGTCATATTTTGATTGACAAAGTTTTTAACTATTCCATACTACATATATGGACTAGTCAGAATATATAATTTACAAATGGTGCTGTTGTTTATGGATTACTTACCGTCTGAGAGATAGAAGGAGGTTATGGAGAAACCTTAGAAATTTTATCTCGACTATAATACAAAGTTGAATCTTGATAATAGGCAGAATGGATGTACTGTTGAGGATATTGAAAGACATTTGATTGAATACCATGTTGATTGTGGATTAACTGAACTAGAGCCTATACATGGTCAAATAACCATGTCTACAGTAGAATTGATAGAACTATTGTCAATTATGCCTCGATTATACAAAAATATCAAGAAGAATAACCTCACAAAATTAAGTCAGAATGAAAAGAGGTTTACACAAGTGATAATGTAACACTTGTGTCTCACAAATTCTCCCCCTAACAAAACTCATAGAATGATGTCATCTTGCTGTGTAAGACAGATACGTAAAAGAAAATTAAAACAAGACACACACCAAGGAGGGAAAATTTACCAAAACGAGAGCTTTCAATGAATCTCTTTGAAGAGGAAAACCAGTCTCCTTTCCATCCTGAATTTCTAGCAAAACACCCAAGAAATCTGTAGCTTCACCCGCACTGCACTCTACTTTCTTGTTCCTTATCACGCGTTCTTCAATCAGGCTCTCTATGAATGCATCCAAATCTTTAGCTACTTTCTTCACTCTGCTGTCCAGATCATTGATTTTATTGAGCCATTAAAGCCATGGAATATAATCACCAATGTTAAAAGTACCTACAAGTATAAGAAGTTCTTCTATGAGAGACTTAACAGCAATTCCACATTCCCCTTCATTGTATGTCCTTCCTATGGCCAGGCCACTCTGCTGATTATGTTATTAGTCTAAAAGCTTCTCTCAACTCTATCACTGAATCACACTTTTGCCTAATTTTATCAATCATGCTTGATATTTCTTCTTCTCTCACACGACGATAAGATTGGACTCTTTTGTTGCTGAGAAGGTGAAGTACGGTAATGCTTCTTATTTGTCTCCAGTATTCACCATACTGACTAAAGGCCACATCTTTAGAGCCATAAAAGAGTCCAGCAGTCATGCTAGATTTAGGTCTACCTGACCAAACGAGATCGTTGGTTTTCATGATATCGCGAGCAGCATCAACAGAGGAAGCAACAATCACTGGCTTACTGCCAAAGTGAAGTAGCATGACTGGACCATATTTATTGGATAGTTTATGGAGAGAACGATGAGGAAGCGACCCAAGTTGATGGAGATTGCCTATGATTGGTTGCTTTGTTGGAGATGGTGGTGATAACCTCTGTTGGGTGTTTGAAGGGCTAAAGAACCACGGATGAAGAAAGTAAGTTAAGAGAAGCAGAGGAACAAGAAGAAAATACTCCATTTTTGTTTTACAAATTATGTACCAACCTTAAGACTAACTAGTTTAAGTAGCTTTGCGAGAGAATTAACTTAATACATGCAAATTTATTTCCTTCAACTATGGGTGTGCACAAATAGGCACTCAAATTTATATAAGTTAAACAAATAGACACACATATCCTACATGACATCATATATATTCTTTCCATTTAAAAAGAATAACCCTACGTGGTGTCCTATGTCTTGGCTAGTTGGTTTCAAATGCCCAGCGAAAGCTTTGATGGCCGGCGTGCATGCGGGTTCAATTCCCTGTGGCTGCACTTTTTATTTTACCTAATTTATTAATGCAATATTATCAATTATTACTACACCTAATTTATTAATACAATATTATCAATTATAATTACACCTTATTTATTAATATAATATATTATCAATTAAAAGTAGTATTTATTATTAAATTAGAGACCAAGGCTACAACTTAAAAATTTAAGGAAAACATATAACTTTTTATTTTACCTAATTTATTAATACAAAATTATCAATTATTACTACACCTAATTATTAGTACAATATTATCAATTTTTATTACACCTAATTTATTAATATAATATATTATCAATTAAATTAATATTTAATATTAAATTAGAGGCAAGGCTATAACTTGAAAATTTAAGAAAAACATATAATTTTAGTAGTCAATTGATCTTTTAATCAATTTGACTTTCGATTTTTTTTCTTTTCATTGAAATTTTTAAGAAAATATAAAAGTGATTATTTAATTTAAAGTTAATAAGTAAATTCTATTTTATTTTTTTATAAAACTACTAAAAGTGAAAAGGCTCCATATAGAATTTCTTTTTATAAGAAAACTCGTTCGATTCTACTTTAATTTTTCATGTCTCGTTGTTAGTCTTGAGAGACTCGTGAAATCTTGAAGTATAAAGTGATTACATTCTAAATGAATTTTCTCTTTTTTCAAAGCTAATTAGTACTATGTAGTTTAATTTTAAAATTTTTGGTATATTTTTTTATATTTAAAATAAATTATCTTTAAAGTAAAATAGTTTAATTTAAAAAAAAATTATGCATTAAATTAATTTTATTTATCTATGCGATTCTTGGACACCTTTTGTAAAAGTTTCTGGCTACGTGACTGCTTTGGTGGTTGATTTACCCAAAGTTTATTTGTTCAATAATGACAGTTTTAGATCTTAAAATAAATTAGTATATCCTAGTATAAACAAAAGAGGCCAGATATATTCTTGGTGGCTCCAGTTTTATCAATTATTAAAACTTTGCTCACTTGTTAACAATCCCATGCAGTAATCATGTTTATTAAAAAAAGAAATGAACAGATCATGAACTATATATTTTATTTCTCCGGTCCTTAACACTCATGTGATTTTTTCAAGATATCAACATAGTATGTGAGGATGACTTGGACAAAATGCATTATTTAAAAGCAGTAATTAAGGAAACATTGCGATTACATCCTCCAATTCCTCTGTTAGTTCCACAACAAGGAAAATCTTTTGTAGCAGCTTTACCATATACTCTGCTTTCTATTTAGGTTTATTCTTTGAATTATTGATAAAAAATATTATGTAACGGTGGAAAATGATACTATCTATTCAAATATTGTATTTATCAAAACAATATAGTCATAATATAATAATATAACACAATACAATATAATATGATATATTTTGAAGCAATAGGTAACAAACATTCTAACAAAATGTAAAAACCAAGTAGAATTTTATGTCATTTTTACGAGAGATTTTTATTTTACATAAAATAGATTTGAAAAAGACATTTTCTTCTATTTAATTTATAAGTGGACATAAGAAATTTAAGAAAGAATACGTGATTTGCTCCTAAATTGATGTGTTGATATATATATTTGAAAATATTTATATACACATAATTAGATGTATTGATAGTCGATAATATATATATATATGGAAAATGCACAAGTACCCCCCTAGACTATGACCGAAGTTTCAGAGACACATCTTAACTAAACTAAGGTCCTATTACCCCGTGAACTTGTTTTATTTTTGTAATTTTTTGCACCTTTTTGGCTTATGTGACATTCAAATATCTCCCACGCGCCTCATATGCGTAGTGTCACAGAGTGTGCCAGGTAAGACAAAAGGTACACAAAATTACAAAAAAAAAAAAAAGTTCAGGGGGTAATAGAACCTTAGTTTAGTTAAGATGTGTCTCTAAAATTCGGTCATAATATAGAGGAATACTTGTGCATTTTCTCATATATATATATACTTCCCAACTAATCAAAGAATATATTTAACAATTCAAGCACAAAAAATCTGACATTATATAGAGATTCCAGCAAAAACTAATTAAATAATAGGATATATATCTTAAAGATAAACTAACTAAATAATAAGATATATATCTTAAAAGATTTGTTTAAAGGGGACTTTTGCATATAGCCACTTAAAAATAACTTAATTACGCTTCATAACTATAATTTGATAATTACGATTTGTAATAACTTGTTATAGGGAGAAGAGTGGCGAGCAAGATTGGTAGAGGGAGGAGAGAGGCGAGCGAGAGAGGTGAATTATAAATGTATATCGGTTAGATAATTGTATATATATAACTGGTATACTTTGTATATCTGGCGAGCGAGATTGAGAAAGGAAGGAGAGAGGCGAGCGAGATTGGGAGATGGAGAAGAGAGACAAGCGAGAGAGGGCAATAAAATGTATAATTCACGTGTTTTTGTATAATTGAGTAATACAAAGTTTGAAATTATACAAGTATGATAACACTCAAAATAACGAATTGACACAAACATAAACATATAAATTTTAAACAATTATACAAATTATATGATGCAAATTACATTATTTAAATTAAATTATACAAAATTAAAGATGTACATGTTATACAAACTTAAAAAGTTATACCAAAAAAGATTGAAGGTATATATGGTGATAAAACTGAAAAATCAAAGGAAATGATCGACATATACAAGTACAAATCATTGTATATAAATACAAATCAAACAAAAAATTGTTAGTTGTGAATTATGCAAATGTGGGGAATTATACAAAAGTGACTAATTATACAAACTTAAAATCAATCCACAAAATTAATTATTAATGTTATTCACGAGTGATAATTATAGAAAACTATAGTTAAGTAGTATAAGTTTGCTTAACGTCATAAAATCTTGGGAAACTTACATAAATATACAATTTTAAGAAAATATTTACCATTTATAGCAATAATAATTTTTTCCCCCACTTGATCACATGTTTAATACATCTATAATACAATTTTTTAATTCATATTACAGAAAACAGTTTATAAAACATATATAATACAAGTTTAATACATATATATTGCATACATATTCACTTTTAATATATATTGCAAATTTATCATAGTATTGTTATTTGTTGCTATAAATAATAATAAATGAAAAATATTGCTAAAATTAGTAATTATTTATTAAAATATATTCATTCAAATTAATTTTTCCAGCTATTTTCTAAAATAAAAGAAGTGGTCTATGTCACTAATTTCTTGAAGGAAATAATCGATGTCATTATAAAATTTCTTTAGGTAACTGTCGAAATCATAAAGAACTTTTCTTTAGATATTCTGAAGTTTTTTTTTTAAAAACAAATATTTTAAGCTCTGAAACAATAGTAAAAAATGAGTGGTATGTTTAATCATAATCACGAAATATAATAGGCATAATACATATATTAGACCCTAAACTTGGCTTCAAATTTTAACTTTGACCTCAAACTTTCATAATGCACAAATTGGCACTTTAACTATCCTATCTTTCAATAAATAAACACGCGAATATTTCAATCAAAACCGTGTTACACACATGCTCTGACGTGGAAAAGTAAACCACTCAGTGGCTGCCAACTAATTAAAAAATTTACACGTATTTTAAAAGCATAATACATAAATTGGACCCTTAACTTGGCTTCAAATTATAACTTTGACCTTTAACTTTGATAGTGCACAAAGAGACACTTTAACTATCCGAAATTTAAACAAAAAAACACGCGAATATTTCAATCAAAACGCGTGTTACACACATGCTCTGACGTGGAAAAGTAAACACTCAGTTGCTGCCAACTAACTAAAATAAATACACCTAGATTTTAAAAATTATAAAAATAAATTATAATATAGAATAAGGTGGAAGTGAAAAAACAAATTCATTTTTTAGGTAAAAAAAAATTAGTACCTCTTTTCTTCTCTCTCTTAAAAATTCCTAATCTGAAATTCATGTTCCTTATATTCAAATCAAAGAAAAAATTATTCAAGATATTTGCTGTAATTTAATTTTCGAGTTATCTATTTTTCTTCCTCAATTTAGTCAAGGTAACAAGATTCAACATTTTACAAACAAGAATTTGCATATTGTTGGTCAAATGTTCAAACTAATATGAGAATCTCTAGAAGAAACTAATGTTTTTATTGCAAAATTATTTCAGAGCAACCCATAAATATGAAAAGACATGAGATTCAATGAACTTCTCCTTCTTTTCTTTAGTTTGAAGTATATTTGTGCTTTATGTTGTCAAATATTTGACTGAAAAAACAGGGTGCTTTGTGTATTGTGATTGTCATAGTGAAGAGAATTGCAATTATGAATTTTGGAGGCCAACAAATGAACTTACAGTACTAAAAATTATTAAGTGAAATGATGCACTTAAAGTATTTGATAAATTGTCTGATAGAACTTTTCACATATTTTTGTCAAGTTTGAGTAGCAGTCTGATATGTAATCAAAATGCCTTCAAAAATTGCATTCAATTTGTATAATTGTATACTCACCCATCTTGTCAAAAAAGACTTCATTATAATTTTTTTCATAATAACAAAAAAGTAATTAAATGTCACTTGCATTTTGCAATGAACAACAAATAATGCAAAAAAGAGGGAAAAATTGTTGAAAAATTAGAAAGAGAGTTTAATTGTCATTTCAGTGTTTTTTTTACTGTTGGGCACTCAATTTTTACATCTGACGTGCCTAATTTGAGTGAATTTTACGTATTTTGCCATGTAGGATCCGAGTATTTTTTTGTTTAAGTTTTGGATAGTTAAAGTGCCTATTTGTGCACAAACAAAGTTAAAGGTCAAAGTTATAATATGAAGCCAAGTTAAGGGTCCAATTTATGTACTAATTAAGGGTAGAATTGTCATTTTAGCAATTTTTTATCGTTTTGGGCCTCAAAAATTACCTCTCACTCGCGCAGAATGCGTGTATTTCACGCATTTTGCCAGGTAGGAATCGCGTGTTTATTTGTTGAAAGATAGTATAGTTAAAGTGCCTATTTGTGCACTATGAAAGTTTGAGGTCAAAGTTAAAATTTGAAGCCAAGTTTAGGGTCCAATATATGTATTATGCCAATATAATATATGCAGTTATATAATCTGATTTGGGTTTTAATTTGGCAAGTCGCAAGATATTGGGGATCCTTTTGAAATTGGTATTTTGGTATGAAATAGGACAATTTTGGCCAGATTAGGAGGAATTCTTTAAATGGAAAGGTAGTGTTGACTTGTTGTGAATATAGGTTAGCCCACCCCATTCGGGATAATCCATACAAGTTTTGACATTTCACTTTTCAGGTCGGGCTAGTCCATTTTTAACGTGGGCCAGAAAACGATCGATACAACCTACAAGTACGTGGGATACAGGCTTGTCGGGCCAGTTCACTTTTTTAAAAATTATATCTTTTTATAATTATTAAATTAAATTATAAATTATAATTTTAAAATATTATCATAAATATCGATAATAATATTACATGATGTTAATATTACTACTTGTTAATCAAATCCACAAATAAATTATCTTTATAATATTTATTAAGTTTTTTTTTCAAGTAAAAGTATAAATACCTACATAGAAATATTAACCTAATTGTTTTGAGTTTGACTCTCTTTAATTTTAAATTTTAATATTATATTATATTTTTTAATTAATTTTTATTGGCCCACGGGCCAGCCCAACCTATATTTCTCAAGCCCCACAAATCAACAAGTTTATTCAAGCCGTACTAAAAGCCTTTTTCTTAAATGGGCTTCAAAAATCTTAATCCAACCCTATTAAATCTCGGGTTAAGCCAAGCCGACCCAATGAGCCTAACCCATATTAACGGCTCTAATGGAAGGATATATTTGACAAGTTCAATTACCGCTAGTGTAAAATTGACCAAGTAGATAAAATCAAAACTATAAAATGAAGTAGGGGTATATTCAATAATCCCATATTTAATGGATGGCTTTGGACAAAAAAACCTCTTTCTACCTCTTACCGCCGGAGGGATTTCGTCCCTAAATAACATATGTTTTCTCGCTAAACCAGTTTAATGATTGATTAGCAATGAACTGCCAAATAATTATGTTAATTACACTGCATTAACAAATTCCGTAGCTAATTATTCCTGTATCTTTTTGTAGGGTGTAATCTGAACTCTTGCCGTGTAGAATAGCTTGATGTTTTTGGCATACAAGAACATGTCAAAAAGAAGATATCTTGCAAACAACAACATAACAGATATGACAAAACACCCAAAAAGGAAGCAAACAAACACTTATTTTCATATCGTTAAATTATTGACGACTAGCTAGAGCATGGAGTAGCCACAGCAAGCAGAGGTGATTTCCTACTGACAGTGAGCCCATGGCATTCAGTCATGTCCAAATCTTCTTCATTTGGTACTGTGAAATTGAAATTGTGCACAATCCTTGCTAATGCTAGATCAATTACCACAATAGCAAAACCAGTTCCTGGGCAGCCCCTTCTCCCTGCTCCAAATGGAATCAGCTCAAAGTTTAGCCCTTTCACATCAATATCACTAATTAAGAATCTCTCTGGCCTATACTCTTCTGCATCATCCCACGACAATGGGTCTCTTCCAATTGTCCAAGCATTAATAATGACTTGAGTTTTAGCAGGTACGTGATAGTCTAGTAATTTTACGTCTTCCATTGATTCTCGAGGAATTAGTAATGGAGCCGGTGGATGAAGCCTGATACTCTCTTTGATCACTGCTTTTAGATACTGCATATTTCCTAAATCATCCTCTATTATCTCTGTTATCCCTTGGCCTAATTCTCGCACTTCGTCCTCTAATTTTTTCATAACTCTTGGATGCCTCAAAAGCTCTGTCATTATCCACTCCAAAGCTGTAGATGCTGATTCTGTGGCAGCAACAAACGCATCCTGTGCATTATAAAGAAACACAAAGAACAAAATTTACTAGTTTTTAAAAATAAATAATCTGAAAATTAAGAAGAAAAAAAAAAACTATACATACTATAAATGTTATAGAGAAAAATATTCTGTTTGACAAAGTTTTTAGCTATTCTCCGTTACATATATGGACTAGTCAGAATATATAATTTACAAATGGTGCTGTTGTTTATGGATTACATACCGTCTGAGATAGAAGGAGGTTATGGAGAAACCTTAGAAATTTATATCTCGACTATAATACAAAGTTGAATCTTGATGATAGACAGAATGGATATACTGTTAAGGATATTGAAACTAGGGACATTCATTGATTATCATGTTGACTGGATGAACTGAACTAGAACCTATACAAGGACAAATATCGAGAAGAAATAACCTCACAAAATTCACTAAGAATAAAAAGATGTTCACACAAGTGATAACATAACACTTTTGTCTCACAAATTCTCCCTCTAACAAAACTCTCAAAGCTCTTAAGATTACAGTGTGGATCTTCTTCAAAGTGATATCATCCGGCTGTGTAAGATAGATACTTAAAAGAAAATCAAAACAAGACGCACATCAAGGAAGGAAAGTTTACCAAAAGGATAGCTTTCAATGAATCTCTTTGAAGAGGAAAACCAGTCTTCTTTCCATCCTGAATTTCCAGCAAAACACCCAAGAAATCTGTAGCTTCACCCGCACTGCACTCTGCTTTCTTGTTCCTAATCACGCGTTCTTCAATCAGGCTCTCTATGAATGCATCCAAATCTTTAGCTACTTTGTTCACTCTAGTGTTCAGACCATTGATTTTATTGAGCCATTTAAGCCATGGAATATAATCCCCAATATTGAAAGTACCTATAAGTATAAGAAGTTCTTCTATGAGAGCCTTAACAGCAATTCCACTTTCCCCTTCAATGTATGTCCTTCCTATGGCCACTCTGCTGATTATGTTATTAGTCATACAACTAAAAACTTCTCTCAAATCTATCACAACTGAATTCGAAGAATCACATTGTTGCCAAATTTTATCAATCATGTTTGATATTTCTTCTTCTCTCACATGACGATAAGATTGGACTCTTTTGTTGCTGAGAAGGTGGAGCACCATTATCACACTTCTAATTTGTCTCCAGTATTCACCATACGGACTAAAAGCCACATCCTTAGAGCCATAAAAGAGTCTATCAGCGATGCTAGATTTAGGTCTATTTGACCAAGCGAGATCGTGAGTTTTCATGATATTGCGAGCAGCATCTACAGTGGAAGCAACAATCACAGGCTTACTGCCAAAGTGAAGTAGCATGAGTGGACCATATTTTTTGGATAGTTTATGGAGAGAACGATGAGGAAGCGATCCAAGTTGATGGAGATTGCCTATGATTGGTAACTTAGTTGGAGATGGTGGCAATAGCCTCTTTTGTGTGTTTGAAGGGCTAAAGAAACACTGATGAAGAAAGAAAATGAAGGCAAGCAGAGAAACAAGAAGAAAATACTCCATTTTTGTTTTAGAAAGTAAGGAGTGTTGAGTAGAAATCAAGAATATTTGCATCAAATTATGTACCAACCTTAAGACTAACTTAATTTAAGTAGCTTGTTTATAAGGTTTTGAGAGAGAAGTAACTTAACCACCGTTAAAATAAATCAATGTCTTGGTTGTTAAAATATTAATAAAATACCTATCAAAAATCTAAATGCACAACCAGACTAAATGGAGAGAACACTACCGGAGCGAGTAATAGTTTGTGTTTGATTAGTCAATTTGAAAATCTTTTTGCAAATCTTAGAACAGTAGTTTGTTGATTGGCCAATATTTCAAAAGTCTAAGTGGGAAAACCTACATTTTTAACGTTTGAAAAACTGTATTTTTTTTCTATAATAAAGAAGTGGTCTATGTCACTAATTTCTTTAAGAAAGTGGTCGATATCATTTCAAAATTTGTTAATGAAACTTGTCAAATCATAAAATCTTTTCTCTAGATATTTTGAAGTTTTTTTACAAATATTTTAAATCTCTGAAACAGTAAGAAATGAGTGACATGTTTGATCATAATCACGACATATAATATATACAGTAATATAATCTGCTTGCGTTTTAGATTGGGGATTCTCCAGAAGTTGGTATCTGAAATTAGACAATTTTGGCCAGATAAGGGGAAATCTTTAATGGAAGGGTATATTTGATAATATCAATTACTGTAAGTGTAAATTTGATCCAGTAAATAACGGAGGATAAAGTTAAGTAATAAATGGATGACTTTGGGCAAAACTTCATCCTAAATATAACATAGGTTTGTCGCTAAACCAGCTTAACGATTGATTGGCAATGAATGACCAAGTAACTATGTTAATTACGGATCATCGACAAATTTCATAGCTAATTACTCCTGTAGTTATTTATTTTATTTTTGTAGCGTGTAATTTGAACTCTTGCCATGTTAAAGTAAAGGCATAATATATATATTAGACCTTAAACTTGGCTTCAAATTTTAACTTTGACCTTAAACTTTCATAGTGTACAAATAGGCACTTTAACTATCCTATCTTTCAATAAATAAACACGCGATTTTTGGAGCCAAAGTGCGTGAAATGCAAACGCTCCCACGTGTATTACTGAGCCAATCAGTGGCTGCCAACTAATTAAACATTTTAAACGTCTTTTTTTAAAAAAATGTATCTTACACGTCATTTTGAAACAAAAAAAATTAAAATTAATTTTAATTAATATAAAAGAGATATATTAAGGGTAGAATTGTTATTTCATCATTTTTCAACTGTTGTGGGCCTCGAAAATTACATCTCACTCGCGTAGAATGCGTACATTTCACGCATTTTGCCAGGTAGGAATCGCATGTTTATTTATTGAAAGATAGGATAGTTAAAGTGCCTATTTGTGCACTGTGAAAGTTTGAGGTCAAAGTTAAAATTTGAAGTCAAGTTTAAGGTCTAATATATGTATTATGCCTAAAGTAAAATCCACCAAAACGTACAATTTTATTATTTTTTAAAACACAAAATATTCACTACGTCTCTATATATGTGGGTGCAATGTAATCAATGATTTTATCAACTTGTAGGTGATATTAATTTGATTTCATTTTCCTACTAAGTACCAAAAAATGGATCTCCCCTGTCCCTGGTATTCTCTTCTCATTCCCCTGTTTGTCTTCATTTTCCTCATAATTCATCACTGCTTCTTTACTACTTCAAATACCCAAAATGTACTATTACCACCATCTCCAAGCAGGCTTCCCATCATAGGAAATTTGCACCAACTCGGATCGCTTCCTCATCGTTCTCTCCATAAACTATCCAAAAAATATGGTCCACTCATGCTACTTCACTTGGGCAGTAAGCCAGTAATTATTGCTTCCTCTGTCGAAGCTGCTCGTGATATCCTGAAAACTCACGATCTCGTATGGGCAAGCAGACCTAAATCCAGCATAGTCGATAGACTATTTTATGGCTCTAAGGACGTGGGCTTTAGTCCATTTGGTGAATATTGGAGGCAAGTTAAAAGTATTGTGGTGCTTCACCTTCTTAACAACAAAACAGTCCAATCTTTTCGTTATGTCAGAGACGAAGAAACAGCTAATATGATTGGAAAAATTAGGGAAGGATGTGATTCTTCGAGTTCAGTGATAAATTTGGGAGATCATTTATGTTCTCTGACCAATAACATAATTAGCAGAGTGGCGTTAGGGAGGATACATAATGAAAGGGAAAGTGGAATAGCTGTTAAGGGTCTCATAGAAGAACTTCTTGTACTTGTAGGTACTTTTAACATTGGTGAGTATATTCCATGGCTTATATGGCTCAATAAAATCAATGGTCTGGACAACAGAGCGAAGAAAGTAGCTAAAGATTTGGATGCATTTCTAGACAGCGTGATTGAAGAGCACATTATTAAGAACAATAAAGGAGATCAATTCAGTACGGGTGAAGCTAAAGATTTCGTAGATGTTTTACTGGAAGTTCAGAATGGAAAGGAAACTGGCTTTCCTCTTCAAAGGGATTCATTGAAAGCTATCCTCTTGGTAAGAATCTTGTATTTCCTATGCATTACTTAATCCGACATAATGTTAGAGCGGATAAAAGTCCTATATTGGTTGGGTATTGGACAGTTGGTCTCCTATTATGATTTTTGGGGTTTGTTATCTTTACTCATAATAATCTATTTTAAGTTTTGTGTTTTATTTTCTATCACAGGATTCGTTTGCTGCTGGGACGGATTCAATATATACAGCTCTAGATTGGACAATGGCAGAGCTTTTGAGGCATCCAAGGGCCATGAAAACATTACAGAATGAAGTGCGAGGATCAACTCAAGGAAAATTAGAGATAACAGAGGATGATCTAAAAAATATGGAGTATCTGAGAGCTGTTATCAAGGAGAGCCTCAGGCTACATCCACCGAATTCACTATTAGTTCCTCGAGAATCAATGGAAGACGTGAAATTATTAGGCTGTTATCACATACCTGTTAGAACTCAAGCCTTTATTAATGTTTGGGCGATTGGAAGAGATCCCTTATTATGGGAAAATCCAGAGGAGTTTCGGCCTGAGAGATTCTTAAATAGTGATATTAATTTTAAAGGACTAAACTTTGAGTTGATTCCGTTTGGAGCAGGCAGAAGGGGCTGCCCAGGATCTACTTTTGCCATTGCGGTGATTGAGCTAGCATTAGCAAGGCTTGTGCACAAGTTCAATTTTGCGTTACCAAAAGAAGAAGATTTGGACATGACTGAATGCACTGGCATCACTACTCGTAGGAAATCACCATTGCTAGTTGTGGCCATTCCATGCTCTAGCTAGTTAAGAGTTTTTTCTCCATGATCTTATTCGCCAATATTATCAATTCAACTAAGTTATCAGTATTTGCTAGTAGTTAATAATTTCACAATATGTAATAAGTGTATTGGTCAACTCCCTTTTTGGGTGTTAATATGTGTGTTGTTTTATGCAATATTTCTTGGGCGTGGTATTTTGACGATACATGAATGATTAGGTAAAGGGTCAAATCGCAAAATATACAAGGATAGGGTGTCTGTCAAATAATTGTGTGCTTTATTAGTAATGTTGGTATTAGTTTTGCTATATTAATAAGTAAGATATTATTTTTTATGCATTGTTTTGTTTGATATATTAAAAATAACATGCACTTCATAATTTCTAAAAATAAATTTTCCACAAATTAAATACGGATGGAAGGTGTGGAAAAGATTTTGCTTAAATTATGTTAACGCATATATTAAAAACTTTACATTGCCAATACGATGATTTGACATGTATTAGTTATACAATATAAACTGGAATTTATAATTCTTGCATTGGTTATACATAAACAAATTTAAAATATACACTACAAAATAAGATATTTGATAATACATAAATTACTGCATGCATCATTTTTTCTAATTTTTACTACCAACCACCCTAAGGGTGCAAAAAGAACCCAAATTATTAGTTCAATGAACTCATCCGTTTCAACTTCTCAAATTATAATAAAGAGGTCAACACCACTATATATACATATATGTATCTTTTTTCTCACCAAAAGATTTTTTCTTTACGTATACTCTAAAGCTCTGAGAGAATAAAGAATTAAATAATTTGTTTTTGAATATCGTATTAAGAAGAAAGTGGTCTCCACCACTATATACTTTCTTCAAGAAATTGGTCGATATCACAACGTGAATTCTTATTTTCAAGAAAAAGATCTTTTATTTAGGTATTATGATCACGAAACATAATATAAACATCTCAATCATTAGAACACTTGTCATTTTGAAATAGATCTAGGCAAATTGCAATTATATTTTTTTTAAAAAAAATCATGGGGAAAACTTGCAAGTTATCGTCTACGGTTGATCTATAATAAGACTAGAAGCCCCGAATTTCGATTTCTTTTGTATCTATCTCGGTACTCGTGAGCTAGCTGCAACAAAAACAAAATGGATCTCCCCTGTTATTCTCTTTTACTTTCTCTGTTTGTTTTCATTTTCTTTCTTCATAAATGGCTCTTTACTAATTTCAACATTTCAAAAAAGTTACCACCATCTCCAACAAAGCTTCCCATTGTAGGGAATTAGCATCAACTCGGTCTGCATCCTCACCGTTCTCTCCATAAGCTATTGAAAAAATATGGTCCAGTCATTCTACTTCACTTTGGCAGTAAGCCAGTGATTGTTGCTTCTTCTGCTGAAGCTGCTCGTGATATCATGAAAACATACGATCTCGTATGCTCAAGCAGACCTAAATCTAGAATGGCAGATAAACTCCTTTATGGCTCTAAGGATGTGGCTTTTAGTCCTTATGGTGAATATTGGGGACAAATTAGAAGTGTCACTGTGCTTCACCTTCTCAACAACAAAAGAGTTCGATCTTATAGTGATATCAGAGAAGAAGAGACATCGAATATGATTTAAAAAATCAAGCGACGATGTGATTCTTCGAGTTCAGTGATAGATTTGAAAGATGTTTTAAGTTGTATGACGAATAACATAATTAGCAGAGTGGCATTAGGGAGCAAATATGATGAAGTGAATAAAAGTGGGATGAATGCTAAGGCAATCGTAGAAAAACTTCTTTCATTTTTAGGTACTTTTAACATTGGGGATTATATTCCATGGCTTGAATGGGTCAATAAAATCACTCGTCTTGACACTAAAGTGGACAAAGTAGCTAAAGAGTTGGATACATTTTTGGAGAGTGTGTTTGAAGAACACATTATTAGGAACAAGAAAGGAGAATACCACGCCGGTGAAGCTAAAGACTTTGTGGACGTTTTGCTGGAAATTCAGAATGGAAAGGAAACTGGATTTCCTCTTCAAAGGGATTCATTGAAGGCTCTCCTCGTGGTAAGCATCGTTGCAATATGTACAAATGAAATACTTGAAAGTTTAGGTTAATTAATCTTTTCCTCAATATTATTACTAATTGTTTTTCCTTTTAATACATAGGATTCATTTGCTGCTGGTACGGACACAACACATACAACTCTAGAATGGACAATGACGGAGCTTTTGAGGCATCCAAGAGCTATGGAAACATTACAAAATGAAGTGAGGGGATTAGTCCAAGGGAAAGCAGAGGTAACAGAGGACGACTTAGGATATATGCAGTATTTGAAAGCAGTGATCAAAGAAACTTTCAGGATTCATCCACCAATTGAAGTAGGACATTGACCATATCATGACTATTTAGTTATCAAATTTCAATGTCTTTTTCCATCTATTATTATACTGGGAAAGACTCAAATATGTTATCAAATTTTAAGAAATGATTTTTTTATAAAGTTAATATCTGAGATGGTCACACACTATCTACTCTTCTCCTACTAGAAAGTCACTCAAATTTGTATTTTAATTTAAAAGTCACTCAACTATCCACCCTTATCATACAGTCAATTAACTATTAATTGTTCTCAGAAAGTCATGTAACATATTTAATTGATATTTTAATTAAAATTTGCCGATAATATTTTTATATTTAAAATTTAAAATTTTAAAAAATAAAAAAATACCATTTAAATCATTAACCGGCCTCACTTGACCCAACCCATTAAAAATATAATATTGACCCATTTTATTTTACCCATTCTCCTACCTTATTCTACTCTCTTCTCAGACTCTTTCTCCTCTCCTCCTTTGCGTTTTTTTCTTCTTGTTCTCCATTCCAGCCTCTTCTCCATTCCACACCCCAGCTTTCATCAACCGATGTCTCAAGTAAAAGATCGATTTTTCTAAAGATTGCAAGAAAAAAGATCTAATATTGTTCTTGTAATCTTAACAAGGAGGGAAAAGGGTCTGACATACTCATCAACTCTGTCATATCTCAAATACCCTTGTTATGATTTATAAAAGTGACTCGTATATAATTAAATAAATGACTCACATATACTATTATTGTTATAAATGAAGTTCATATATATCAATCATCTAACGAAAGTAAAAAAAAATATGCGAGCTTTCATAAGTCATAACAAGGGGTATATGTGAGCTTTAATTGTTTATGACCGTATATGTGAGCTCCTTTTATAACCGTACTAGTATTTGTGAGTCAATTATTTAATTATATATGGTCAATTCCATAAGATTTCAACCTTTTCAAAAAAAAAAGATATAATATTGATTGAAAATTTAAATAGATACATTTTAATTGATAAAAAAGTTTAATTAACTTTTTATGATATATTTAAAATAGTTTCTCTCAATAAAATAATCTTAATTTAAAAGTACATTTATCATTTCGTAGTTTTACTCTCCAAAATACTTTTTTTTTCAAAAATATTAGTCAAATATAATTTGCTTATAAAAAACACTTTTCAAATGAATTACTCAAACACAAGTTGTTGTTTTTTCAAATGCACTTTTGGCCATATTAAAAGAAGTGCTTTAAAAATAAGGTATTTTTAATAACAATATCAAATAAGCTCTACTTATCAATGAAATTGTAAATTGTAACGTATTTATTTTCTTCATATTATAAAGTATACATGTATGTAAGAGTGCACCTCAAAACAAAACTACTTATCAATGAAATTGTAAATTGTAACGTATTTATTTTCTTCATATTATAAAGTATACATGTATGTAAGAGTGCACCTCAAAACAAAAGAAAGAGAAGATTACACAAAATATTAAATAGCTAATTGTGTTAATTAACTTTAAAATTATCAGAAGAAATGGTCGAGGAATACCCTACATTTTCTAACTGCTACTATTAATATTAATTTATTAGTTTGTCTACTAGCTTTATTTTGTCTAGACATATATGTACTCACATGAAATTTCTCTGTTTCTGTACATAATTATTTTGTCCAAGAGTTTTAAGATGACAAGATAGTCACAAAGACTTCTTAGTAGGCCAAAAAGTCGGTTTCTAATAATATATGTAATATAATAAACAAAGATATAATCATTAATCAAATCTGTATAATTTCTTGACGAATGAACCACGTTCTGTCTTATCCACAAAATACTGCTTATAAAATTACACATACACACAACGGTGGAATATTAAAAGGAAAAAATATTAGGAGAGGAGGAGGGTAAAACAAAAAAAAATATATTTGGTACGTATAGTTTTAGCGAGTGGGGTTAGTAAAATGATTAAAATGGGCAGCTTTTCATTTCTTATAATAATTGACCTAAAATAAAATCTTCATATCAACAAAATTAAATAGAAAAAAATATTCAATTGATTGAGTGGCTTTGTGAGTGTGATTTTTGAATTATAGAAGAAAGAAAAATGACTTTGATTAAATATTTAATTGACTGAGTGACTTTATGGGTGTGATTTTTGAATCATAAAAGAAAAGAAAAAAAAAGACTTTAAGAGTGTGTTTGGTATGAAGGAAAATGTTTTCTGAAAAATGTTTCCAATTTTCCAATGTTTGGTTGGGACAAAAGTTTTGGAAGATGTTTTTCAAATCAACTCATTTTCCTCAAAATTAAGGAAAATGACTTCCCTTCAAAAATTAAGGAAAATATTTTTCAAAACTCTTCTCCAATTTCAAATTACATTTTTTTGGGGAATAATATCAATTTTAAAAAAATATTTTCAATTTCAAAATTTTATTTTTTCACCCGATCCCTGAACCCCCACCCCCCACACCACCGGCCAGCCCCCCTCCCCCCACCCCCTCCCCAAAAAAATAATTTTGGTTTTTAAAAATATTTTCAACTTTAAAATTTTATTTTAAAACTCCAACGTCCCCCTCCCCCCCCCCCCGGCCAGCCTCCCACCCACCATCACCAACCAAAAAAATTAATTTTATTTTTTAAAAATACTATCAACTTCAAATTTTTATTTTTTTCACTCCTACCCCCTCCCCCTGCCCCTACCACTACCCCCACCACCACCCCCAAAAAATAATAATTTTGTTTTTAAAAAATATTTTTAATTTCATAAATTATTGTTTACTCTAGTAAAAAAATAAAATGTCTTTCAAAAACATTTTTCATTCATAAATCAAACACTAAAAATCATTTCCGAAAAATATTTTCTACTCATCAACCAAACATGAGAAAATACGTTCAAAATCTACTTGTTTTCCAGAAAAACATTTTCATGAAAAATATTTTCGATGAAAAACATTTTCCTCCATACCAAACACACCCTAAATGAATTAATGACCGGAGAATTAAGTCTACAAATTATTTACCAAACAACTCCCACCGAGGGAACTTAGTAATCCGTATATCCAAGAAAATTAAAAATACTCGAAATATAATGAGACCCCAATTAGTGGAAACTTTTGACTTCGTCTTATATATTTTCTGACTTTGTCAAATGTGTAATTTATAGGGATAATGGAAGGAATAACTAATCTTAGTATTACTAATATATTGCAATTTGCTTAACTTTAATTAGTTACTAAACAACAAACATGAGTTGAGGTGTAGTGTTTCACTCTTAATTAGAGATTTCGGGTTTGAGCTTTGTGTATAGAGAAAATTATGTTGGTAGCGCCACTCTCGAATGTGTCCTATAGTGCGCGATTTAAATTTAGGCGAATTAAAAGTTATAGACATCGGATGAAAAAAAAAAAAAAAACTAGCTTACGAACGACTACTAATCTAATGCAGTACTATGTGGAAGATTTTCACTAATTATTTAAGTTGTCATTGATCATAGAGGCGGACCCACAGAGGGTCAATGAACCCATATATATGTATTATGTATATTTGATCAGTTTTTAAAATTTTATATGTATGTGTTAACTTTTGACCCTATTAACGTGACCCTTGGCCTAATGATGAAGAGGGCTTAATTTTCATAGCCTGTCCGCCGCTGAATTCATAATAACCACTTGGACTTGTATGAGTGACCTCAAAACTGAGAATCATTTATGGTAATTGTTCTCTTGATTTACATTGGTTAAACTCGTCAGTCATCATGCCCTCCAAAGAATTCCTACCAAATTAACTAACCCTTAATTAATCAACGCAAAAAGGCCAAAGGCAGCAAACAATCTAAAATGAGTTTCACTTTCGTAAAACTTGTAGTTAGCCGCCTAATTTCAATGACCAGCTTGTACAAATAATGTTTCTCTTTTTGATCGTATTTCTGATAAATCATCGACTCGATTTGGTTCAATTAGTTGTTTGTGCTTGCAAACAAAGTTTCTCAATTACTTATGTAATTCATGTCCATATTATTAAAGTCTTTCGCTGCCAACTGCTACCCACCCTTATCGATATACGTATTATCAATTTGAATCAGTCTGGTTCCTTCTTTCAGATAGTAATTTATTTTAAAGTTGTTATGTAGCAGAAAAAATCTTCTTGAAAACTATAGAATACTTGGATAATGTCTATATATAATAGAAGTTAATAACAATTGTTGGACCCACGAAAGTTAATATTTGATCCGTCCAAAGTTCAAAAACATCATGTGCACTCGAGATGTGCTGCAATGTCATATAAATTTGTTTGTATATGTTTTTAATTAAAGAAACAAACCTAACCAACCCACCATTAAGGTGGAAAGAGCAGAGGAAGGTGCTTAATTAAGTTGAAACATAGGATGTTTTAAAAATGAACAAACACAAAATCATGCACTTGACTGTGTCTATAAAAAGTTAATATTCCAATTTAAATTCCTTGATGTACACTATATATATAGTCTTCTTTAGAAATTCAAATTTGTGTTAAAACTTCAATGTCAATTCCCCTAGTATACTTTTGTTCTCTATTTTGAAACTAAACACAATAGACATATATGAATATGTTCATCTCCTTACAATGGCTAGAAAATTGTACCAATTTGTCTTATGTTTTAGCCCTTTCACTACTCATTTCCTTCCTTCTTATGAGTCTCCTCATGTCTAAATCTAAAACCAAAAAAAATCTCCCTCCTTCCCCTCAAAAACTACCATTTATTGGTCATATGCACAAACTAGGTGTGTATCCTCACCACTATTTACACAAATTAGCTCAACAATATGGACCTTTGATGTTCCTTAAACTCGGGAGCGTAAATACTCTTGTTGTTTCCTCAGCTGAGGCAGCTTCAGAGATCATCAAAACACATGATCTTGTTTTTTGCGATAGGCCTAAATCCAATGTCAACAAGAAACTTTTATACGACTTTAAGGATGTATCTGTCGCGCCATATGGTGAGTACTGGAGACAAATGGGAAGTATATGTGTACTACAATTGCTTAGTAACAAAAGGGTTCAAGGTTTTCGCGTTGTGAGGGAAGAAGAGAGTGCCTTGTTAGTCAAGAAAATTAAGGAGAGGTCACCAGAGGCAGTGAATTTGAGTGAATTGTTTATGACACTTACAAATGATATTGTAAGTAGAGCAGCTTTTGGGAGGAAATATAGTGGAGGGGAGAGTGGAGAGAAGTTTAGGAAGTTGATGAAGGAATTTGTGGGAATATTAGGTGGATTTGATTTTGGGACATTTTTACCCTCACTTGCATGGATTGATAGAGTGAGTGGTTTAGTAGCAAAAGTGGATAGAGTTGCTAAGGAGATGGATGAGTTTCTTGAAGGAGTAGTGGAAGAACATTTAGATAGTCATAAAAGAAGGGAGGAATTGTTGGGGGACAAAGTGGAAAATGAAATAGAGAGGATTTTGTTGATGTTTTGCTTGGGATTTATAAACAAGATATGGTGGATGGCTTTTCTGTTGACAGAGATGGCATCAAAGCTCTCATTGTGGTAGGTTCTCTCTCTTTCCCCTCTCTTTGCGTCGTGCGTTCTATCATGTCTGATATCATTGACTCTGTTGAATTGTGTAATCAATACATCTTAAAACTAATCAAACGGTTAGATATACACTTTTCTCAACTTAAATTATATCATCAACATGTACCACATCCTTAATTAGGTTACATGGAAATTGATTTGGATGGTATCATTTAACATACTAGACTAAATGAAAGATGGATTAATGCTTTACAAAGATATAGCCTTTTAATTTGCTTTGTAGCTAGCTAGTTAAATTATGTACCAATATAATAGCTAAAATAGAGCGCAAATTAGTAGGAATTACATAAAGAAGTTGCACATGAGATATTTCATGGTTTCATCAGCTAGTTAGCATTTTGCTTTACTTCTTTTCTCATACGAATAACATTAGATCCATACCTTACTCGTGAGATTGCACAGGTCTGTTGTATGAATAACATTAGCTGTAACTCCTCCAACGTACTAAGGAGTGATTAGGGGTAGGAAGATTAATAATTACAAATATATTATTGTTTTTATAGCAAATATAATATAATGTTGATGCTTTAGATGACACTCATACTCCATTATTCTTTTTCTATATTATTACTCCAGGTAACTGCTAGCTAGCTAGCTGTAGATGTATATATATATATATATATATATATTAGTAATAGAGATACGATGACAGCAAAAATCACCAATTTATAATAGAACGAGGAAACAAATTTCTTCAATTCGGACCCTCTCTAACTATTATAAGTATTTTTGACGAAAAACATGATAGCATATTCTTCAATGAATATTCCTATGGTATCCACTACTCCTATATTTTAATTCTATGCTCCTTCACACCCACACGATTTTTCAACAAATCAATATAGTATAATAATATCTGCTTTCATAAGATATGCGAATACTTCCTATGATCATGATAGAAATGATGTCATTTATCACCAATATAATACATTAATCATAACATTTTTGGTGATAAATCACATCACTTAATAGCTCGATTCGATACTTGGGTAAAAAATTCAGGACTTTTTGTTTACAAACAAATAATTTCATGATACTTATATAAAGTTGAGTGCGATAAATATATATATCTGGTCTTTATTGTAGGACATATTTGCGGGTGGAACAGATACAACTTAAATGTGTTAGAATGGGCCATGACAGAGCTTCTAAGGCATCCTGGAGCAATGAAAAAACTCCAAAACGAAGCCAGGGAAATAACTAAATCGAAAAATGAAACTTTATCTGAGGATGATTTGGACAAAATGCATTATTTAAAAGCAGTAATTAAGGAAACATTGCGATTACATCCTCCAATTCCTCTGTTAGTTCCGCGACAAGCTAGAGAAGATGTTAAGGTAATGGGGAACTGTTAGGTTGTGGAGCCTGATTAATATTTGATGGGCTGTACTATTTATTCACCATTTATTGTCTGTAACTAAAAATACTCTGATTTATTAATATATATATACCCCACCGCCGTGAAAGTTTACTTACGGGGTGTTACCACAAAATATTGTTTTCTCTCTCTTTCTCTCTCTCTCGATAGTTCTTGTGTTCTTGATTCATCAAGTGTGTGTGTGGATTCGAACCCAACAGGTACGATGTTGCTGCTGGTACAATGGTTATAACGAATGGATGGGCGATCGGAAGGGATCCTGAAATTTGGGATGATGCAGAGGAGTTTAAGCCGGAGAGATTTTTGAATTCTTCGATTGATTTTAAAGGACATGATTTTGGATTGATACCTTTTGGTGCAGGAAGAAGAGGATGTCCTGGAATTTCATTTGCAATGGCTACTAATGAGCTTGTACTAGCAAATGTTGTGAGGGAATTTGATTGGAAATTGCCAAATGGAGCAAAGGGGGATGATTTAGATATGACTGAATGCACTGGCTTAACTATTCACAGAAAAGTTCCTCTGTTTGCTGTTGCAACTTCAAACACCTCATAGTTTTTCACTCACCTTGTTTGGATGGTTGTTACCTATTGTACGTACTGAATTGTATTATGTTGTTAGTTAAATATAATATTTGTTTTAATTAATACTTGTATTATATTGTATCGTATGTTAATCCATCCTTGGGTAATGACGAAAAGTCGCATTCTGTGTAATGACAGATTTGATGTGATCGGATCGTTATCTTATATTTTTCATTAGTTTGTTTTTACTCAGGACCGGCTCTATGCATGGAAAAATGAGGCATTTGACTTAGGCCTCCAAATTTTGGGGGACTCAAATTTTTGTCAAGAATAAATTATGTGTTGAATTTGTTTATAGAAAAAATGATTATTTATGATAAAAAGTATAATTTTTCAAAAATAAATTATTTTACCCACTTTAGCATTTTTTGTACTTTGTTAAAAATAAAAATTAATAGTGAAAAGTGTTGAACAAAGTGAATTACAAATTTCGTTTTATTTCTTTTTAAATTTTAGTTTCAAGCATATTAAAATGAGGTATACTAAGTCATCAACTTCTTGAGTTAAATTCTATGGTTCTAACTCTATCTTTATTTAATATTCATCAATTTATCACTTATAGCATTATGTTAACAATACATATAATAATTGTCTCACTTAAAGAATGTTTTACAATGTTGAGTTGATAAAACCTTACCTAAAACTAGTAATTAACTGAAAAATCATTATTAAATACTAATAATTTTCATCTAAATAGTGTGAGAAAAAATAATTTTGAATAAATATGTATATGAAGTTTATTTATATTTTAAGCCGCGAATTGAAATTTCGCTTTAGGCCTCCAATTACGTTGAGCCGCCCCTGATTATACTCTACTTTTCATGTAGATTTATCCTTCAAATTGTTGATGTATGACATATGTAACGACAAAAAATAACACAATTTATCTTACAAGTCTTATATTCATCAAAAAAAAATTATATTATATATTACTATACAATATGATATAATATGTGCATAACATAGTGTATATTGTATACTAGATATACATATAATATACATGTACTATACATGTAATATACATATATACACACAACATATACTAACACAGTATATAGAGAGTATATAATTCGATCATGTTGATAAACTAGATAATCCAAGGTACATTCATGTAAGTTTCCCCTTTCTTAAAGTTTGAAAAAAAAAGAGAAGGTTTTAATTAGAAAAACATATTATTTTATCATAATTTCTAAAATTTCCTATCATTTTTTTTCCTTCAAAAATCCCCTCTCGAATACATCACTCTCCTCCTTGTCCCCATTTCGGATACATCCATCACATATATATTCGAATGATTGTTGATGTATTCGAAACTCCAGTGATATATCCGAATGTCCTATCCCCTCTCTGATACATCCTTCACCTATGTATCCAGACGTCCAATGAAGTATCCGAAATTCATAAATTTTAAGAGATTTTTATAATTTGAAAAAAAATATAATTAACTCTTAACACTATGGAATTTATATAAATTATACTTTTAATTAGCCTATTCCTTTCTTGGCATATTTCTGGGCCAGAAGCAAATGAGCTCGACACTTGACATCAAGTAACTCTCTTTTATCTAAGTCCGTTTTAATATAAAATTGGGCTTTAAGAAAAGAGAGTTTTCTGGGCTTGGTCACATTGTGGATGGCACAAATATGAGAAAATTTCTAATTATGCATGAAATAGGGAATTGAGTTTAACATTATAAACTTGCTATTAAAATAATAATGTAGCTTTGTTAGGCAATTATTCTAAAGTAGAGTTTTAAGAATTTAATATAAGGCTTTTTGAATGAATTTCACCTCCTTAGAGTGTACTCCTATAAGAAGGTTAAGAAGAGCTAGGGGAAAATAAGTTCATATTTCGATTTAAAATTTGTTCGATAAAATAATAGGTCATATTTAAGAACTTGTTATCACGTTATAATTAACAACCAGCTGCAAATAAAAACCTAGGGATATTTATGTGCATTGACTTTATAAATACTTTAATAATTATAACTGTATTTCTTATGTATTTACAGATTTTGGAGAAGTAAAGGGGCCTATTCTCGTTTGCAGTGGCGGAGCCAGAAATTTCTTAAAGGATGTCCAGAAATAACAGTTTGTTATGTTAAGGGTGTCCAAATTATGCTATTTAATCATTTTATATATTATTTTACTTGTATATATGCTATTTTTTCGGACAAAGGGTGTCCAATTAGACACCCTTACACTATGTGGCTACGCCACTGCTCGTTTGATATAGAATATGGGGAATAATAATCTTAAGATAAAATGTAGAATTATTTTATTAGTATTTAGATGGAAATATTAATCACTTTCAAAATTATAATATTCCAGAATTAATATTATAATGATGGAACATATTATTCCATATATATATATATATATTACAATAATTAATCTCATAAAATTTCTTTTTAACAGTAATAGGAACAAAAATTCCGTGGATCAAAAGTTAGTGGATGGTTAGTGGTAATTATGGAGTACTAAAGTAAGAAAAAGATACCAGTAGTTGAAAGGACTAAGCAACTACTTAAACAAAATTATTAAAAATTGAATAGACAAAGACAAAACTAAGATTTGGAGTTTATAAGTTTGGACTTTAATCTCAAATTAATATTATAATAAGATGATAATTAAATTTATTTATAATATTTCTAGATATTTAATAGCTTTGTTAATAAATAAAGTAGTGTTGAATAAAAGATGGAAGATTCCCTAGCCTTTTTGTTTTACCAAAAAGTTGTCACTAATTGGATTACTTTTTATTAGGGCTGGGCATAATATGGTTCAAACCGAAAAAACCGATCGAACCGTTTTTTTTTAAATTTTGGTTTCGGTTTTTCGGTTAATTCGGTCGGTTTCGGTTTTGAATTTTAATATTTCAGTTTTCCGGTTCGGTTTTCGGTTTTTAGATTTAAAACTTCGGTTAACCGAAAACCGAAATTATGTATACGGATGTATTACGTATTTACGTATATCGGTATATATGTAATATGTTACCCTGCGGCCCTGCCCATTCCCACTACAATCGGCCCATCCCATCCCAAATTCCCAATAGCCCAACAGCCCAACTACCCAAATTCCTAAGTCTCAGCCCAACAGCCCAACTACCCAAATAACCAAATTCCTAAGTCCTAACCCAATTACCCAATTATGAATTACGGATTACCCATTCCCTGACTCCCATTTCCCTAAATTCAAATACTCAAATTCCTAAATCCCTAAATTACATACGCCGACCGCCGACGTCGACGCCGACTCGCCTCTTTCAGTGACGCTGACGCAGATTACAGATACGCCCTAAGCCCCTAACAGATACGCTGGTCGCGACTCGCGACGGCCGACGCCGACTCGCCTCTCATCTCGCCAACTCAACTCGTCACTCATCTCTCAAGTCTCAACTTTCAGCTCTCGTCAGTCGATACTGACTCACTCGTAAGTCGTAACTGTAAGTTAGTCAAATCTCAAATCGTCTCTAAACCCTCATCTCTCCACTCTCAAGTCTCATCAGTCATCTCATTCTCAGTTAACTAGTTGAAAGCTGTAATTTGTTTATTTGTTTATTTCTTCTTTGTTTCCACTTTCCCGTATTATCTTTTTTCTTTTGAAGATGAAGAAATGTGTTTAATTGCTTTGAGTTTTTGTGACTATAATGACATTCATAAGTGCTCTTCCTATCGTCATAGTTGTTGGCTTGCTTCTGCTTCTGCTTCTGCTTCTGCTTCTGCTTCTGCTTCTGCTCTGTGAAGATGAAGAAATGTGTTTAATTCCTTGCAGCAGACCTTGTTCTAATATTTGTAATATTTGTAACATATTGTATAGTTATACATGGACCACCAGCAATATGTACACTAGCACCTGCACCTCTACCATCAATTGTCTTAAATGAATTCAACTTTAATTCTTCACAGGTCTCTGTTGTTTCACTTTTTATTAAATCAGTCCAATTATTAACTCAATTCTATACTTCCTGGGACTCTGGGAGAACTTGAATAGTAGATGACACAAACTGTTTTGAATTTTTGATACTTCCTGGGAGAACTTGAACCTTCTGAATTTTAATTGTTGTTCTTGTTGTTTATTTCACTTTTTTATAGATGACACAAATTGGAATTGGAAGTAAGGGAAGTGAAAGTGGAGCTTCAAATGAGAGCATACCTTACACCTCATCTCCCAGTGAGGTTGAAGTTAATGTTGATACTTCAAAGAAAAGAAAAACCATGGAACCTAGAGCTAATTGTTGGAATCATTTTGAAAAGTTCACCGATGAAAATGGAGCTAGTAAAGCTAAATGCAAGTATTGTGCAAAACCTTATGCAGCTTCTACATCATCTAATGGTACGTCATCAATGAATACTCATATGAGAACATGTCCTAAATTTCCCCGTGACACCGTAGATAAAGGTCAAAATCTAATTAATTTCCTACCATCTTCAACGGGAGCAAAGGAAGGGGTCATTAGCACTTGGAAATTTGACCAAGCTCAAAGTAGGAAAGCTTTAGCCAAAATGATAATTGTTGACGAGCTACCATTTAGTTTTGTTGAGAAAGAGGGTTTTAAAAATTTCATGAGAGTTACAATGCCGCAATTTCATATTCCTTCTCGTAGAAGCGTGACGAGAGATTGTTATGAACTATACCTCGAAGAAAGAAAACTTTTGAAGAAGGTTTTCAAAGAAGCACGTCCAAGAGTTTGTCTTACGACAGATACTTGGACCTCTATACAAAAAATAAACTACATGTGTTTGACAGTCCACTTTATAGATAGAAATTGGATTTTGCATAAAAGAATAATAAATTTTTGTCCTATTTCTAGTCATAAAGGCGTGGATATGGCGGCTTGCATTACTAATTGTTTGCTTGAATGGGGTTTGGATAATGTGTTTACTATTACAGTTGATAATGCTAGTTCTAATGATGTTACTGTGAAAGAAATGTCTAAAAAATTGAGCAATTGGGGAACTAACATTATGGATGGTGACCATCTTCATGTGAGGTGTATGGCACATATCCTTAATCTTATTGTGCAAGATGGGTTGAAGGAAATTGGTAAGTCTGTCAAGCTAGTGAGACAAGCCGTGAAATACATTAAACAATCTCCCGCAAGACTTAGAAAGTTTAAAGAATGTTGTGAATCTGAATTGATAACTTGTAAGAAATCATTATGTTTAGATGTTCCTACTAGGTGGAACTCTACATATTCGATGCTTGATATAGCACAACATTTTGAGTTTGCGTTTGAAAGATATAGTTTTTATGATATTGGATACTTGAATCATCTTCGTACCTTTGGTTCTGATTCTTCTGAAAATAAAGATGGAACTAGTGTTGAAGATGAAACTAGTGTTGAAGGTGGAACTACTGCAAATATTCTTTCAAGTCTTGACTGGAAAAATGTGAGGTCAATGGTGAAATTTCTTGAAACTTTTTATGTACTTACTTTGAAGGTCTCTGGTTCTAATTATGTCACTAGCAATACACACTTTGTTGAAATTGCTGAACTTAATCTTATTTTGAAAGAGATGATGACAAATGAAGATCGTAATTTGAAAGAAATGGCAGAAAGTATGAATGAGAAGTTCAAAAAGTATTGGAGTGAACCACAAAAAATGAACAAGATGATCTTTATTTCATCTGTATTGGATCCCCGTAATAAGCTTGATTATGTTCCATTTGCAATTGTGGATATGTTTGGAAAAGAAGTTGGGGAAAAGCTATGTTCAGAAGTGAAAAAATACATGAACAAACTGTTTGAATATTATGTCAAGAAATCCCCAAAAAGCTCTTTACATGTACCATCTTCACCCACTTCATCTGACAATTCATCAAGTATATCTAGTGTGAGTGCTTGTGGCAACTTTGTAAATAGAGGAAGAATGAGAACGAAACAACAATTTGAGAAGCATAAAGAAGTTAGTGGTAGTTCAGGTAATAAATCAGAATTGGAAAGATATCTTGCTGAAGATATTGAGCGAGATAGTGATGACTTTGATATATTAATGTGGTGGAAAGTTAATGAGCCGAGATTTCCTATTCTCGCGGAGATGGTTCGTGATGTGTTAGCCATTCCTATTTCAAGTGTCGCATCAGAATGTGCATTCAGCACAGGAGGTCGTGTTCTTGATCCCTTTAGGAGTTCATTAACTCCTAAAATTGTGCAATCTCTTATTTGTGTTCAAGATTGGCTTAGAAGTGAGTCTTTTCCAATCAATATTGAGGAAGATTTAGAGTATCTTGAACAACTTGAACTTGGTAAGAATTTGATATTTGTATTAACAATATAGAAAATAATTTTGTTACTTGTGTTTGTTAACAACTAACAATTTTTTTCATAATTTTTTTAGATTTTGCTTGTAGTGGGACTGAATCTAGTATAATTGATATATAGTTGCAGCTTTTAAGTTCAACTATCAACTAGTGATGTGTGGTAACGAGTAAGTAATGAACTTATTTACATAACTTGCTTGATAGTTTTATATATTCTATTATGAAATGTAGATCATTTGTCTAAAGAGTTCTATACTTCTATTTTCTCGCAGGTGCATCAATGTTTTGTTATTTTCTTGGTTGCTATCTGCTGGAACTTGGGATCTATTGCAATGGAGGTTGCAACAATGTTTTGTTGGTTTTCTAAATCTCTTTGTTGCTGCAAGTTGCAATGAGCCAGATAATGATGACTTTAGTTTGTAACTAACTCTATTTTAGTGATGGACACAAGTTTGTTGAATTTTCTAGTGTTGTTTTGACTTTTAATAGTTTTTTTATTATTATTGTTGACTAGTTGTTACTTGTTAATGTTATTTCCTGTTGGCTAGAGCTGGGTTATGACTTATGCTCAAATCTCAATACAGTGGAAATTTCTTATGTAAAGATGGAAACTGCTCACAAGTCACAGCTCATCATTTTATACAGGTATTTGGTGCCTTGGTGGTCAATGACAAGGGCGTACGAGTGCAAACATTTCAGAAATTGTGATTTGTGCTTGCCAATTTTTTCAACCTAATTGTACGAGATAAATAATTGTTTGAGTCTTGTTAAATTTGTATTAAATTTGGTTAAACCGAAACCGAACCGAAATAAACCGAACCAAAGTTATAATAACCGAACCAAACCAAATTATTTCGGTTTGGTTTTGGTTTTACATTTGGCCAAACCGAAAACCGACAAACCGAACCAATATTTACAAACCGAACCGAACCGACCGAACGCCCAGCCCTACTTTTTATCCTATCCGTTCATTTTATAGGAAACTTACCTAAATGGAGTATATTAAAAAAGTATTTATCATTTATAGCAATAATTTTTCTTTTCACTTAATCACTTTTAATATATTTATAATATAATTTTAATACATATTACAATAAATAATTTATCATCACGTATAATACAAGTTTTTGGATAATACATTTATCATATATTTTAATACACTTATAATACAATATATTAATTTTTTACCAAACAAATATAATATATTTTAGAAAACCCAGTTATAATACATATACATTACATAATTCACTTTTTTTTATGACAAGGAAAATTGGCAACCCATACTAGCCAAGCCCGATGCGACGTTCTCGACCCAAAAGGCAAACCCCTTACTTTTGCTGGTAAGTGATTTCAAATTTGAGACCTCCAACATGAAAGTTTCAAGCACAAACCATTAGGTCACCCCGAATAGTCACTTTTAATACATATTGCAGATTTAACATAGCATTGCTATAAATAGTAATAAATAAAAAATATTGCTAAAAGCAGTAATTTATTAAAATGTAGCCATTCAAGTAATTTTTTCTTATTTATATTTATACATTATACTAAAAATAAATATTTATATTTATTTGTTCATATTAAAAAATCAACACATGATTTATTATTTAGTTTTTAATTTGCCCATATTAATTATAGTCATTTTCTAACATTTTCCAACTAATTGAATTTATCATAATCAAAGGATAATATAATAAAATTATCATTTTATTTATTTCTTCTTAAGATACGTATCAAGTCAAATACTAAACAAATAAAAGAGAGTACATTTTGCAAATAATTCTTCCGTAGATCATCAAAATGCATCAGTATACTTCTTATCGTCAAATACAGTCAGACATATAATTTTACACGATATATGAGTAATTAATTAATTTGGCAATTAATAATTTGTTAAAATCATAAAATTACAAGCAAAAATACTTTCAGATGCATATTTTAATAAATTGAAGTCTGGTATTTGACAGTTTGATATTTAATCAAATATCACAAAAATCAAAATCGCATTTGTCAAAATGTTTTCAAGGTGTGATGAATATCAAAGGTGACAAGTGCATATTCTGATATGGTTCAATAATTGCCAATTGAATATAAAAAGTCAATAATTGACTAATTTAAAAACTTTAAGAAAATGACACTTTTAAAATGTTAATTTATGCTCCGATAATAAATTGCCAGCTAAAAAAAAAAAAAAGGGGGGGGGGGGGGGGGGAAAGACACCTAAACTCTAGTATAATTGGGAATTTTATGGCTTATTGAAACGGAATTCATTTTCTTATACAATAAGTTTAAAGTCATTATCACGTACTATAATATTTTGGTGAATTTAATTTCTTTGTGTTTATATGATTGATTTTGATTGATCATACAATTTGTCCCTTTTAATTATATGGAAAGTAGGAAAAGGATAAATAGACCAAATCAACAATTTTAGTTGACTAGTACGACCGTAAACTTCTTAGAAATAGCCTTATCACAAGTAAATTAAATAACATGAAAACAACGTTTTGTTTTACTTTTTGAAAAACTTTTATTCAGTATTAATATTATTTGCATCTAATACGTATGACGGGTTTGAAATATTTAAATTTTTAATTTTATATTTTATTTGAGATTTGAGGTACGATGAGACCTGATTAATCTGAATTGAAAAAAAGATCAATCTAATAAGATATTAAAATTCCTTTACTTTGCTTAGTATAGGTGCTCGTGCTTGTACATATACACATGAACCATGGTTAAGGACGGAGTTAGGTAGGATCAAAAGGATAAATTAGAGTTACCTTTAATAAAAAATAACACTATTTATATATGCTTAAAATTATTTATATAATATTTACTTTTTCATATTTAAATTTCCTTAAATAAAAATTTTGATCTGCCACGACACATGATATGTTTTAACTTATTTTCGTATCAGAGTGAGTGGGATGATAATATATAAAATAAAATAAAAATTTACCACTCATGTGTGAGATAAGATCACCACATAGTATAGGGGGCAAAATGTAAAAAATATGAAGGAAAAAGAAGTTAGTTGTGACTAATTGTGAGTGCAAAAGAAAAGTCAAACGACAAATGATTTTTGGGATTTTAACATTTACATAGAAACTTTCAAAGATATAAATGTATAATATCTTATTCATGTATCTATAACTTCTACAAAATTTTAAATTAACTCTTTGAATTCATATACATACATGCATAATTATCGAGTAAAATTGAAGACGAATTATCAATTTTATAAGAACACGTAGTAAGTTATTCACTAGTATCATAAGAGGAGAAAATTCACTTAAATAATTTGCATCATTGACTTAAGTCATTTAATACTACTCTTATGAATAATATGTATAATGACGATAAAATTTATTTTTTTTTATTAACATTTTAAGGAACTTGTAATTTTATTCTTTGAACTTTATTTGATAACTCAATTTTTTTATTTGATTATTATAAAATTAAAGCACGAAATTTAAAACATAAAACATCTCTCTTTATTTATTATAACATCCTAATCCCCCATCATACCTCTATATAAATCAAGAAGATTATGCCAATGTTAACTTATTGCATCAATTCACCATTTAGAAAACGAGGAGCCAAACAACACTTATATAAAAGAGGTCATTATTGCACAAATTTTTTAATCTTAAACTTTTTAAGGAGTACTTATTAGTAATCTTTTAAGGAGTACAAAATTAAGCGGACTTCTTCCAAGGTATTCATGTTTCTTTTGATTAATATTATATACATTTTTTTTTTTATGTTGTATCGTAATTTTTTGTTAGCCTTTTCAAGACGAAATATGCTTTAAATCCAAATTATATTGTTCTTAGTACAATGTTACGTTGTTTTAATTTTATTATCAAATTGACATTATGCATATAGTTTAAGAATTCTTCCAAAGGAAATAAATTAACTCTTCATTAAACTTACTTTTTCTAGAATATTTGTTTAACTTAAAAGTTTTTAACAAATGAGCTCCTCCTTCAAAAAGTTTTGCCAAAGATTAAGCTTCCTTCTTTCAACATTTTTGTATTGCTTTGAATAACTATTCTATTAGGATAAGAATTCTCATGGTTATCGTCATGGAATGACGTTTAGTTATCTGACTTTTTTTTTTTTAAATAGTAGTATAAATTATTATTATTTTTTAAAATCGAAGAGACCTAAGAAAGTTTGATAAATGAAAAGGTCAATATATTGAGACGGAGATGATATTTTTTGTTAATAAAAAATATTTTGATATCAAGGTTTTAGAAAAAATTGATAAATGAAAAGGTCAAATAACTATCGAGGTAGAATTGATATTTATTGTTGGTAGAATACGATTTGATTTCATGAGAAAATAATAAAAGTATCAACAAATTTGCTCAAAATTTGACAACTGAAAAAGTCAAATAGTTGGTGTTGTAGTGTTTATTGCAGGTGGGAAATGGTGCATAAAATTCCAAACACCATTTTTTTTATATATACCAAAAATGGCCATGTTTACCCTTAACAATATGAAATTGAGATATTTATCGAGTTATTTCCTTCGTGTAATTGAATAGCATTACACACTATACTACAATTAGTCAATTATAATACACTTGCTATAATCCCTAGGAGAATAAAATGTTCACATAAATTTTACATTTTTTTAAAATCTCGAAATGATAGAGTATTTGCTCGTGTGAAGTTCTTTAATTGTAAAAATAACACATAATCAATTTAACATTACTAAGCTTCCGATCGAGGAGGGTTAAAATAAAAATAATAATACATAGTCAATTGAAATATAAATAGAGCAAACTCCCGTGATGTGTTGGAATTTGGCCACAATAGAGAACTTTCACAGAAATAATCAATCAAGAAACGTACGCTACAGAACAAGAGAAAAACAATCGGTTGGTCCACTCCCTAAAGCATAAACAAGCAAAAAGCTTCATTGTCACAACCTACTTTTTTTTTTTTCTGCTCTATCCTTTCTCCACTACCCCACTCCTGAATCGCGCACACAGAAACTGAGAGAATCTCAAGTAATGCAGCAAAACCTGGGCGGCGCTTGAAAAGGTGCTGGGCACTTTCTTTTAATTCATTTCTTTTCGGAGTTTGATTTCTTGATGAAATTGGAACGACCCTTTTATATGATTTGTATTTAGATTTGAGTATTTCAAGTTTTAGTGTACATTTGGGTCTTTAATTGTGGGGGTGAGGGAGGAGTATATGCAAATTGTGGTATCTCTACGAATAGTTTCTTATTGAGTTTGTGTAGTTGTTCTGATTGTACACTGTTTTTGACTTTCTGGGTGTTGGCAAAAAGGTGTTTTTGATTACGTTGGATTCGAATGGAAGTCTTTGACAGATAATCGTGACTTGAAATTGAAGTGTTTCTTGGCTTAATTTTGATAATCTTGGATTCATATTGAATGCTTTGGCAATTTTGATTTTATTGTATTGTTGAACTTTTTTTTGATCTTATAATCTGCAATTAGCCAGTCTTCCCTACCCTTTTTGGGGTTATTACAATTTTTCTTGGGTTCTCTCTTCTGTATTTTTCTTTCGACGGGTAGAGTGGTGTGGGGTGGGTAATATAGGAAGAAACTCGGTAGAATTAACCCACATTTGATTGTTCATGACCAAAAGAAACTTGATGTCAAAACGGACTTACTGATAAACTTTTGGAAGATATACACATAAGTATGTTTTATTAAACTGATATTCACACATGGCTAGTCCTATGATAGTAACTGCAAAGTCAGATTTACGAGATTGATTGGTTGGTTGGTGAACATGCCTGGCTTGGCCAAGCTAGAAACGTGTACCGATGCAATCACACAATAATGAGTCAGGCGGGCTTGGCAGACGAGCTTTGATGCTTACAACAGTCTAGTTTTGCACTATTTAATCTAAATATAATCCTTTGCTACTTTATTGGATATCAGCTGATCCTCTTCCTACTTCTTCACTTGCAAACATCAGCACATTCTTTGTTGACCATTTTAGTAGATGTTACCTCTCATCATCGAGGTTGAACCCAGATAAGGATTTGGTTATCTTTTTTACTTACTAGTGTTGGCTAAGATTTTACCAATCTGATAAATAAAATTCATGGTTTATGTGAACTACAACCTGTTGGGATTGTGTTTGCATACAAGCACCCTGGGTGTTGGTTGTCTGTTTTAACATATAAGTTGGCATCTTTTATGTTTAATTTCTTGGTGACGAAAAATGTTATGAATGTTTGTTGTTAGAATTGATTTGGTCTATAGATTTCATGGGTGGCAAGAGTTCAAAGAGGTCAACAACTGGCCGATATGCATCATATGGCTCCAGTTCAAATTCAGGTTATCCAGGCTATGCACAATCACCGTATACTCAACCAACCTACAATTATCCACCACCACCACCTTCTTATCAAACATATGGTGGTCCACCTCCTGAATCAAGGAAAAGGCTTGAGAGGAAATTTTCAAAGATAGATGATGACTACAACAGTTTAGAACAGGTAAAGACATGAAGTGAAACACTTTTAATGTATGAGTGGGTAGAAGGATAAAACTTCAGCAAGTTTATGATACTAGGAAATATTGACCATAATTGTCCTTGATGATTTCGGTCATGCTGAAAGGAAGCATTTCCTCTTCATGTTATCAACATATTCATGTTGTCACATTTATCTTAATTCATGCTGAAATATGCAATTGTTTGAAATACTATACTTAAGTTTTTCTGTCACTTGCCACATTAAATTCTGTTGAACCTGCTTTGTAAGATTAGAAAAGAGAAGAAGATAAGCCGACACAATATTTTGGTTGTACAACATCTTTCCATAGGCTTTTTCTAGATAGAAGATGAATAGATATTCCCTCACAGTTTCTCGGAATCAACATCTGGGATATGTTTTGTATCTTGTTTGTGCATTCTTCATTCAGGGTTTAGGTTTGAGGAATGTCAGATTTGACTTGTTGAATCGAGTGATTTTCGATGTCAATATGTTCGTGGTTATTGCCAAAAGAGTCTTAAGACCTCATTTGTTTTCACTAAGATTAAGATGTTTGAGTTTGAATGTACAATGATTAAGATATTGCTCTAGATTTGAACTGTGAATGATAATTTTTTTTTAAAACATTTGTGTTCCCTAGTGATGGTGGAGATGGTTTGTAGTGGTGGTGGTGGTAACGTTAGTGCTATTACCTAGTAATGATGGAGGTGATAGGTGTGGTATGTAGTGATTGATAGTAGTGGTTGACAATGGTGGTGGTTGATGGTTGTAATGAAAGAGGTGGTAGGTGGTGGTGTCTGGCAACAGAAGTGGTAGTGGTGGTGCAAATTATCCATCCATAAATACTCTTAATGATATTAAGACTTTGTTCAAGATCTTAATAATTTTGACCTATTTAGATCAAATAAGTGCTTAAATCATAATGTAAACAATTCACTTAATGACCTAAAATCTGAAGTTCTGAACCATACAGATTCAAACCTCCACAGAGTGCAAAGAAATGAGGACTAAATGTTCCCCTGCATCCTACTTTTCTATATTTGGTGAAGCAACTGGTTCTGAGTATTTTTTCGTATATATCCATTTAAGTTTGCACCTAAAGGTATCTTTTTGAGCATGCCAATTGTCTGTTGTGAACTATAAGCTGCTGTAAAGCACCAAATTTTCTGAGAGGGTTGGTGAAGAGTTTTCAATCCAACATGTGATGTGGAGCCACATTTAAGTTTATTGGCAAGGAAATGTGAAATTGCTCCCTCAAGGCTGGATGTTTCGTGTCTATTTAGTTGGTACAATCTGTCCCCTGTAAATTTCCCTAATAATTTTTTGGAAGCTCCTTGATCTTAGCATAGATTGTCATGAATTGGAGCTAACATACTCTACTTTGTTATTACCTTCTGTACTCATTCCATCTGCTTGAAGTCATCAATGGAACTGTGTCAAAAGAAAAAAAGGGAAACTAACTGTCACTAAACCTGAGCATACAAGTATGCTTTTAAACCAAATCTTTAAGTCCTGATGTATTGAATGCTGGAGTTAGGGAGTGTAAATTTTTTTGTTTTAAAGAAAATCTGTTTATTAGAATCTTTGAGATATTTTTCTTTCTTATTAATAATGTAACTTACTTTCTTTTCTAGGTTACTGAAGCCCTTGCACGTGCTGGTTTAGAGTCATCTAACTTAATTGTCGGCATTGATTTTACCAAGAGCAATGAGTGGACTGGTAATACATGAATTTGTTGTGGAATTCCTATATTTGAGTTACAACACACTGTCCACCTAATCCACTCTTGAACTAGGTGCAAGGTCATTCCACCGCAAAAGTTTGCATCACATTGGAGATGGGCAAAATCCATATGAACAAGCAATATCGATCATTGGAAGAACACTATCAAAATTTGATGAGGACAACCTAATTCCTTGTTATGGATTTGGAGATGGTACTTCTCTTAACACCTAACTTCTAGTTGGATTTGTTTTAATCACAGAGGTCTTATTTAATTGTGTATTTGTAGCCTCAACACATGATCAAGAAGTCTTCAGCTTCTATCCCGATGAGAAATTTTGTAATGGATTCGAGGAAGTACTTGGTAGATATAGAGAATTAGTTCCCCAGTTACGGCTTGCAGGTCCAACTTGAGTCTTCTCTCTCGTATTTGCCTATTTCTGATGGTCTACAGTGGGTATAGTTCTGCATTTCTTATTCTGTTCATGACACTTATTATCTTTACAGGCCCAACATCATTTGCTCCTGTTATTGAAATGGCAATCACTATTGTTGAGCAGAGTGGTGGTCAGTACCATGTTTTATTGATAATAGCAGATGGACAGGTAGATATGTTGTTGCTATAATAACAATATATAATATTCTATTTTGTCAGCAGATGCATTTGATGTTCTCTTTTAGATAATTCCTAGTGCTAAGATACTGATTATCTAAAATGAGATACTATTGCAGGTTACAAGAAGTGTAGATACTGTGAATGGCCAATTAAGCCCTCAAGAGAAGAGAACAGTTGAAGCAATTGTTAAAGCTAGGTAACTTTTTTGCTGTACAAAAAAAATTCTTTGATGGTGTTATTTCCAAATAATTCTTGAATTTCTTTATCTTTGTTTGCAGTCAATACCCCTTGTCAATTGTTTTAGTTGGGGTTGGAGATGGGCCATGGGACATGATGAGGGAATTTGATGACAACATCCCTGCTCGGGCCTTTGACAATTTCCAGGCAAGTAACTACTGCTGTTTCTTTTCCTGTTCTTGATGGTATTGATTTGGTATCTCTTATTGCCTTAAGATCTGATTTCCAAGTGTTGCTTGTTTTTTCTTTAGTTTGTTAATTTTACAGATATCATGGCAAAGAATATGGCTCTTTCCAGGAAAGAAGCAGAGTTTGCCTTGTCAGCATTGATGGAGATACCGTCTCAGTACAAAGCAACTCTGGAGCTGAACATTCTGGGGTACAAACTTAACGCTCATCGTTTATCTTTTACTAGTAGATACTGAAATTTGTCTTCAGTTTATTTTCTACTTCACATTTCAGTCGGTGCTCATTTTGTTTTCTCAACTGGTTTGTACATTTTGAGCAGTACTCGTAGAGGGAATGAAATTGATAGGATTGCTCTCCATCCTCCTCAATATGGTGCAGCTTCTTTCGGCACATCGAAACCTTCACAAAACAGTAGTTACCGTCCAAGTGCACCTTCTTCTAGTGGACATAATTCAGCTGTTGGAAGTGGACACAGTTCTGCTGTTGGGTCAAGTCATCCAGCAAGTTCTGCAGATAATCAGGTAAGCATTAATTTTTCTGTATGATTAAGGTTAGCTGGTTAGATACTTGTTTCATTTAGTATTTATAAAAACTTGTGATAACTGCTCATAAACCATAAAGGGCTCATTCTGAAGCGATTTTGTCACATGATTTCGATTCTGTTCTTACTTATTCATCTCCATTTCCTTTTCCCTTTTCTGATATTTGGTTCCATATCTTGATGGTACCTTCAGAATCTTTATTTTAACTAATTAGTTTCACATTTCATGCTTTGACAGCTTTGCCCCATCTGCATAACCAATCCAAAGGACATGGCATTTGGTTGCGGACATCAGGTATAGTTGTACAGGTTTTCAATTTCTTTCTCAGGTAGCAGTACCAAAACTACATATATTGACAGGATCTCGTTAATTTGCAGACATGTTGTGAATGTGGTCAAGATCTGCTGTTGTGCCCTATCTGTCGGGACAGTATTCAAACTAGGATAAAACTTTACTGAGTGACTTCTCTTGGCAGAAGAATAATTTGCTGCTAGTTAAGAGAGCCCTCTGATTCTCATATTACTGGGGAGGGGTTTCATAAATTAGTTACATTCTGATGGCTTTCAATGTTAGCCGTATCAAACATCTTTTAATTTAGAGATGCTACATTTCAGTATTTTGCTCTGTACATAGATTTTTTTTTCAAGGTAACTCATTGTTCATTGAATCTGGTGCTCTTTTTGCAAGTAAATTTCTGCTTTCCAGCTGTGTTCATCGACAAACCCTTGATATGTATAGTTTCACAAAAATGGAGAAGAAACGGGACAATGTCCAAGCAGATTTATTCTCTTATCGAAATGCTTCTAAATTTAGAAGAATTAGTGTGATGCCTTCTAGATGCTTCAACAAATCTAGTTATCTACATTCATCAAGTTTCTGAGGTCATCTTGGAGGTCACAATTTTAATGGAGTTGCAACCTCTCTGGCTGATTGGATGAGTCTTTTAGTGTGTAAAAAGAATGTTTGGTGCTCCCTTAATAATGAATCATTGTCACACAAAAGGTTCATGTAGAAAGAACTCTACCTAACCATTTATTAGTTAGACCAAAGAATGACCAAGATTAATTGAAAAATTGATTGCTCATTTGCATGACTTCCTCTATAAGTCCCTATATATCCTTTCAAACCAGAAGGTATTCGATGAAAAAATCTCCTGCACTTCTTTTTCTTCTCTCATGGAGAAGCTCTGGCAGACAAGAATCAATTGCATCATCATCAGTGCAGCTCTTTTGCTGCACTGTCTTATTTCATGCAGAGCAAAAGCTGTGTTGCACCATTCTGCAGAAGGAAAAGGGACATGGAAGCTACTGCTGAACAACACTGGAGTGGTGGGTGTGCAGATGGTTTTAACCCATTGGAACACGGTGATACTGCTTGATCGGAGCGGGTCTGGTCGATCAGGATACCAACTACGTCATCGGTTAAATGGAACAAGATGCAAGGGCAGTCGTGACGATTTGTCAGACCCAACTTGCTATGTTCATTCTGTTGAGTATAGCATTTCTAACAACACTATTAGGCGCTTGAACATCATGTCTGACACTTTTTCGTCTTCTGGTTCTATCTTGAGTGATGGAAGGATCATTGAATCAGGTGGCTTTGGAGATGCTTCGACAAGGATTCACTACATTGGGCCTTGTAAAAGTGGTGATAACTGTGATTGGAGCCTGGGGAAGAAACACTTATCTGCAAAACGTTGGTATGCTTCTAGCCAGATTCTCCCAGATGACAGAATCATCGTTGTTGGAGGACGAGGGTCCTTCACATATGAGTTTATACCGAAAATGTCAACCAATGGAAATGTTTTCCATCTTAGTTTCTTGCAGCAAACTAACGATGGAAATGAAGAGGGAAACAATCTTTATCCTATTGTTCACCTTTCTGTTGATGGCAAATTGTTCATTTTTGCCAACAGGGATTCCATTCTTTTTAACTACAAGCAAAACAGGATTGTAAAGAAATTCCCAAGAATCCCTGGAATAGGGTCAAGGAGTTATCCAAACACAGGATCATCTGTTATTCTTCCACTGGATCAAAAAGATGGCTTTCGTAAAGTGGAGATCATGATATGTGGAGGGGCAGCTTCAGGGGCGAATGCAGCTGCTCAACAGGGCACATTCTTGACAGGTCTAAACAGTTGCGGGAGAATGGTGATCACTGGAAATAACCATAAATGGAAGATGGAAAGCATGCCAGGGCCACGCCTTATGAACGATATGGTGCTTCTTCCAACAGGACACGTGCTAATCATAAATGGCGCGAAGAGGGGTTGTGCTGGATGGATAAATGCTGCCGGCCCTGCTCTTGAACCTTACCTATACAACCCCAAGAAAACTCTTGGCAGAAGGTTCACTGTTCTTAAATCCACTAAAATCGCGAGAATGTTTCATTCATCAGCAATTCTTGTACCTGATGGAAGCGTACTAGTAGCAGGAAGCAATCCAAATAACCAATACACTTACAGAAATGCAAGTCACCCTACTGAACTCCGGCTACAGGCATTCATCCCGGACTATATGGGCAAGGAATACAATCATCAAAGGCCTCATAACGTGTCGATTGACATCAATGGCACGGAAGGAGTTGCATATGGTAATGAATTTTTGGTTCGTTTTTTGCTAGAGAGTAAACCTAGTAAATATCTGGCTTTTAGTGCATATGCTCCTCCATTTACGACACATTCCCTGTCGATGAATCAAAGGTTGTTGAGACTCAGGAGCACACGGATAATAAGTGATGCAAAAGGTTGGTGGAATGCTACTGTTGAAGCTCCTCCATCAGCTAATGTTGCACCCAGTGGATTTTATTTGCTTAGTGTTGTTAATGAGGGAATTCCCAGCATTTCTGAGTGGATTAAGTTCATTCAACCTGCTTCAACTTGAATTAATTATCTTATATAACTTATGAATTCTTGCTAATGTTCCATACGTTATTGTTTTTGTTATGAATGATTTTCATGCTAATTGATTAGATTGACTTCTCATTATTTATGGTGGTTTTATGATTTATCAATGAAATATGTTTCTCTACTATCTATGTATATGCAAGTATTTTTTTCCTTGTAATTGTAAGACATCTCCAATGCCTCCGAATACACTTATTTTTAGAAATATTTAAATGAGTTGACACTTGTTTGAGATGGTGAAATTGAAATGATTATATCATTTAGTCGACATATACATTCTTTTACTAAGGACAACTATTGAACTTGACATTTTATTGGCTCTACTTGAACCACTATGTTTCAATCAAATTTGAGAATTATAATAAGGTTTAAATGAAATTGTTGAATCAAATTGTTGCTATAAAACTTTGAAATTTTAGTCTTACACTTGCTAAAATATATAGAAATATACTATGACTACGACTTACAAGATGGTGAAAATTCTTCCATAAGTGTGCCAAATTTTATAAGCAAACTTGTTTGGATCATGATTCAACTACTTTAGTCCAAACATTGAGAAAGGTTTTCTTTTTTTTAAGCCATCACCATCACAACTTAAAGCTATTAGGCGTTGGGGTTTGGCTTGATCCCTACCATGTCTATAATTTCCAACATAAGTTACACAAAAACAAAGGGGGCATGTACCTAACCTCTGGCAAAAATAGAAAGAGGAAATTAGGACATCAAAAAAGGTTATGATTCAACTACCATAGCCCAAACAAGAAAGAAAAGAAAGGAAGACAAAGACTACACAATGCCAAAATTTCTTTAATGTCATACAAAAAGTATTTGTAGGATCATTTTTTCCTCAAATCATAAGGAATTCTAAAATTTTAGTCAATTGAGTATTTGAATTTTTACTTTATCGTGATAAACTTCATTTATATCTAGAAATTATTTTATAGTATTACAAGTTCTAAAATCTTTTTTTTATTCTTAAATATCTATCGAGTTAAATAATGTCACAATGTAATAAAATAGTGTCACACAAAATATGACGTAGAATATAATAAAAAAGCTTGACTGATACCGTTGACGTAATGCGTCGCGGGTGGTTGGCGGCTACGGCTAAATCCCCAAAAGATCTAATCTAATTTTGCAGAGATATTCTATAGTTCTTCGGTGGTTCAACATTGCCCCTTAAGAACAGCCATTTACTTCCCCATTTTTTCTATTTCTAATTGAATAATGGATTCTGTAATGCCATTGAGAACCACCACCGCCGCCACGGCAACGGCGGCAACTGCAGCGGCGACGGTAAGACCCCGGTTCTCATTTCAACTCCTTGCCAATCCCAGACCTAGGAAACCGGCATTCTCCTTGTCAGTTCCATCGACTATTTTCACGACGCACCGAGCTCGAATTTTGCCCCAATTTACACCAGTTCGAGCTCAAGAGGTAGCCGAAATTGTTGATTTAATTTTGCTTTATTAGGTTTTGATTGTGACTTGAAGATGGAATGATCTGTCATTTTTTTCCAGCATTTGAAAGGAAGTTTTTCTTTTTTGCTATATGTTGCGAGATTAGTTTAGTTATTTCTCGCTGCTTATGCATTCTAAGAAGCCGCGAGATTGTTTACTTCCTTTGCTGCAAAAAGGTGGATGCTTGATTAATGAATTATCTTTGCTGTGTTAGTTGTGTTTTTAATCTGTTAAGGATACCATTTTTTATGGTTTTCGTAATTTGTCTTCCATGCTCTGTAAAAAAATCTAACTGGTGGGTATTATTTCATTTCAGTGGTTGATGTTCATATGGTTCGCATATCGAATTTTGGGCTTCTTAAATTTGTAAAAAAGATGTCCTATTTCCGTTACGGAGTAATGTATGTAGTGTAGATTTTGCTCAAATTCTCGGGTATAGACATGCCTCTTTTATTTGCATTTTTTTGATAGCATCACAAGATAGATGAGAAAAGCCTTTCTTATAGGAGATCCTTTCTCTAAGATATATCATAATTGATTTGACTTGAAGGATAATTCAGCTTTGGTTTCTGAATCCACCATTCCTGAAGGAGATGCTCTCAAAATCAAGGAGTGGGAAGTAGAAAGATTCCAAGATGAAATTGCTGCAAGTCAGGGTATAAAAATTAGAAGGAGGCCGACAACAGGACCTCCTTTGCACTATGTTGGCCCTTTTGAATTTCGCATGCAGAATGAAGGCAATACTCCTATTAACATACTAGAAGAAATTATCTGGTACAAGGACAAGGAAGTCTCACAGGTATCTCTTGGACTAGAGTCTTAAATGCAGCCTGAGGGTATGCTATCATGTTCCTGTTTCATTACATACGGGACGAACTGAAAGGCAATTTTGTTTGCCAGATGAAAGAGAAGAAACCGCTTCTTCTACTGAAAAAACTGCTTAGCGGTGTTCCACCTACCAGGGATTTTCTAGGAGCTCTGAAAGAATCATATTCAAGAACTGGATTGCCTGCACTTATTGCTGAAGTGAAGAAGGCTTCTCCAAGTAGAGGTGTTCTGCGTGAAAATTTTAATCCAGTACGTGTGTCATTTCCCTTCCATGTCAACTGAATGCTTAAGATCTTGTACTATTTTATTTTGACATTACTTCATTTCGAATTCCTTCTACATTGAGCTGAGGAATATCTGTCAGGTAAAGGTCTGATTTTAAGTAAACTATGTTGAGACATGTCTAGATTTGTTACGTTTCTTCTTTTCTCTGAAGTAGTTTTTGACTGGTTTTATTTCTATTGAATTATATTAGGAATCTTATGTTTTATAATCTAATCGTATTCAACAGAACTATATATAGTTCATAAAAAATGTGTTTACGTTCTTGAAGGCACTTGAAGTGAGATAAGATTATAAACTAAATGAAAAGGAAAGACAATATTCAATATTATTGTCAAATAAAAGGACTAGTCCTATATAGGGAAAATTTTGATGCTTTTTGTCTGCCTACAAGCATCCAAGCAAATGATAAGAAGGTGACGTTGTGAGGCATGTATTCTACAGCTACATTTAATTGGTATTTCTTTTTATGTATGAAAATCTAGAAAAGAAATGGAAGTTCAAAAGAAGTTATAATCAGATCTGTTACCATTTTAACATCATTGTGTTGTCTGCCTTTGCACCGAGTTATTTAATACCACAATAATTATTATTAGACTTAATCATGCACTTTCTAATGTACCAAAAAAAAACATCCATTAAATCAAACCCGTTAAAGAGAGTTCAAATGTTTCAGTTGCAACTTACCCTTGTTGAAATTATTGAAATGGGGGGACTAACCTCCTTTCAATGTTTTTGCATCACAGGTTGAGATCGCCAAAGCTTATGAAAGAGGTGGAGCAGCATGCCTTAGTGTTTTGACAGATCAGAAATATTTTCAGGTAAAAGTTTGGATTCTTCAAATTGCTGATAAGGATTGTAGTTCTTTAAGTAATTAATGGCTTTAGGGGACAAGAGAGGGAGTTTTTACTTCCATTTATAAGGTTGTGAGTTCGAGTCACCCAGGGAGCAAAAAAGGTGGGAGCTCCTGGGGGGGGGGGGGATTTCACAAACACTAAGTACCCCATTACATGAAAATTCAGAAGCAGACTTTTAGTTTAAAAAAGAAGAAGTAATTAACGGCTTTAGGGATAGCAACATGACTATCTAGGCACCACTATCAGAGACGGTTACTATCAGTGACTAAATTTCATAATGTAGATGCAATTTTCATGGTCATTCTTAAGATGAACACATTGATGTCAGTTTCTCCCCTTCACTTTTCTAGCAGGAATCTTAAGTTGTAATTATAGTGTTCGACAAAGTTGCAAGCATTATTTTTCCTTTTGGTGCAAAGGGAATCTAATCAGAAATGCTGAAAGATTTTTATCCTTTTCCACCAATCAAACAATAATAGTAATAATGATTTGTATCATTTTCCTAGTAGGACCTTAAATTGTAATTGAAGTGTTGAAAAACTGTAACCAGGATATGTTACCTTTTTTATAAGAAATAATAAACCATCGATTTAAGTGCACGACTAAATCTGCCTGTATATTCTTATTAGTCACCCAGGAATTGGGATGTATAATGGAGTTGTTAGGAAGTGACATCAACTGTGAGAAATAGTGCATAAACTATACTGATTCTTTGTGTATCATGAAAGTGTTCAGATGCAGATTGTCAAATGATTTTCCAAAATAATATCATGATTCTCTTTATTTTTTTCAATTAGGGAAGCTTTGAAAATCTAGAGGCCATAAGGAATGCTGGAGTAGAGGTATGCAGATTCCCCCAAAGTTTGTTGTGTACCACCTATAATATCATAATTGAGTCCTTTACAGTTTTTCATTGAGCTCCAACTTTTGCAGTGCCCTTTGTTATGTAAAGAATTTGTTATAGAGGCTTGGCAAATCTACTATGCTCGGGTCAAAGGTGCTGATGCGATTCTGTTAATTGCTGCTGTCCTACCAAACCTTGACGTCCAGTATATGATTAAGATCTGCAAATTACTTGGATTGACAGCACTAGTTGAGGTAAATTGTTACTTTCTCCACCCTACATTTTGACCATTGCAAGAACTGAACGGGAATTATTTTTTTTCAAAATCTTTATCATATAATAGAAAAACCGTCTTTGTTTTCATTGGCAAAAGTGAAAATGTCAATGTCCGTTTGTTCAAGGTAGTTAATATGTTCCGTAGAAAATGAAGTATCTTGGTGTAAGCTCTTTTCTTTATGAAAGATTGTTGGGTTATTTCAACATCCTACCTATGTCTAGGCCTGGGTGATGGACCATGTATGACCCTGTTTAGAGTCATGGTCGAATATAGTGCTTGCTTGATAGGATTAGTTAAGTAATAAAGTTGCACCTGTATTGTATTATCAGCTATGACTTTTGGCATGATGGTGAACACTTCATTCTAACTAGTGGTGTCAGAGTCAATGTCATGGGTTTGATTCCCTGGATCATGTTGTGTGGTAGGTGTTTGCCTAGGGGGAGGGGATTGTTGAGTAAAGCCAATATCCTACCTATGGCAATCCCAAGTGATGAGTCGGTAATTACCGGGGCTGAGTCATGGTATGTGTTCGGTTAAGAAATAAAAATTGAGCATAATGCTATCTGTCACGACCCAAAATCTAGCCGCGAGTGGCACCCACACTTATCCTACTATGTGAGCGAACCAACCAATCTAAAACTCCAACATATTGAACAAAAATACAAAGCGGAAGACTTAAAACTCATTATCCCCAAATCTGGAAGTCATCATCACAAGAACATCTATCCTCAAGTTACAAATCTAGAAGTATCTAAGAAGCTAAAATAAATAAAAGGCTAGTCCATGCCGGAAGTTCAAGGCATCAAGACATTGAAGAGAAGATCCAGTCCAAGCTAGAAGCATTAGCTCACCCTGAAATCCGGTGTAGTGACGACTGGCTAGAAGTGCTGCTGAGTTGAAGACGACGGTACGTTTGCTGCATTCCCCAAATAACAAAGAAAGAAACAACAAGTAGGGGGTCAGTACAAACACAAGTACTGAGTAGGTATCATCGGCCAACTCAAAATAGAAAACAGTATATATCAGTTCATATCATAAATCAACTACAATACTCAACATGTAGTAACAAGTACTATAATCATCAATAAGTACTACCAAGTTCATCCATGAGGACTCAAGCCTCAATACCACACTCATTTGGGAAATTAGGTTCATTACATTGAGTATATAAACATCTCTCAAGATTTATTATCTTTCTTCCTCTTGTGTCGGTACGTGACACTCCGATCCCCTACTACTATGTGTCGGAACGTGACACTCCGATCCCTTAATTCTACGTGTCGGTTCGTGACACCCGATCCCCTAATACTATGTGTCGGAACGTGACACTCCGATCCCCTAATGTCTATGTGTCGGAACGTGACACTCCGATCCCCTAATTCTACGTGTCGGTTCGTGACACCCGATCCACTAATTCTATGTGTCGGAACGTGACACTCCGATCCCCTAATTCTATGTGTCGGTTCGTGACACCCGATCCCCTAATACTATGTGTCGGAACGTGACACTCCGATCCCCTAATTCTATGTGTCGG